>OZ005661.1:170900192-172100192 GCA_963930645.1 Salticus scenicus
TGTCGCTGGGAATTCAGCCGCCGCTTTCGTATCACCACTTGCTGCTTCTCCTGTAATCTTTATGTTGTGAAGATTATTTCGATGTTTAAATCTATTAAACCATCCTCGACTAGCAACGAAAGTTTCACTTGTGTCACTTGCCTCAGTCGGAATGTAATTAAAAATTCTTCTAGCTTTTTGCATTATGATAGATTGGCTTAATGGCATATTGCGTTCAATTTCGTCGTCAATCCATATAGACAGTCGTTTTTCCATTTCCTCTATAATGTTATTTCTAGAACGGGTAATTCTAGTTGCAGAGCTTGACGTAGTTGCAGTTGCCGATGACAGTATTTTTTCTTTATTCTTAAGAATTGTCCTTATTGTTGAAGTTGCCAAATTCAATGCAGCACTAATTTGAGATTGACGTTCACCAGAATCTAGTCTTCTAATCACTTGCATTTTAGTTTCCAGTGAAACGCTTTTTCTGGTTGCTTTATTTTCTTGTTTTTTATTATCACCCATGATAAAAACTAAAGATCATAATATTTGTCACTGTATTAATCGTTATAGTATTATATAAATTTAGAAAAATTCGTCCGTATAAAAATAAAAATTCGTCCGTATAGCACCGCACTAAACAAGAAACACAACTACACTGTTTCGGATATGTTATTTGGAAAACTAGCGCTGCGCGCGCACAATTTCGGGGAATACCCGTACTGCTGCGAGCAATTTCGGGGATTCCCCGGGTTGAAATAAAAGAGCGCTAAACCGAAACAGCGCTAAATGAAACAGCGTTAAGCGGGGTCTTACTGTATATCATATATAATGGCGAAAACCTTTGTATTTTTGGTCATTATGAATATAATTTTCCTAAGTATCACCAAAACGGAAAATCAAAGAAAGTCCAAAAGTGCTCAACTAGATGTTATAACAAACCTATATACTAATTTATATACGACCTTATCTTATATAGGCTAGATATTTATAATTATCTTGTAGACGACGTCCATGACACGTTTTAGATATCATGGAAGTCTTATGGAACTCACCTAACATCCCTATTGGATGTCATAAGTATGTATCGCTGATGTTTTTCGACGTCTCTTAGATGTGCCTGTTATCCTAGTGTTTACAACTTATAGATGTCTTATAGATCGGATTGTGCCATTTGGGTATGAATATAATTTTCCTAAATATCTCGAAACCGGAAATTTATAGACAGTCCATAAAGGGAGGTGCACAACTAGATGTTATAACAATCCCAACCACCTACATACACACACACACATACTTATATAGAGACGTCACGAAAATTCATGCATATCTCTGAAACGAGGACTTATATTAAAACTAAAGTTGCAGATGTACAAGTAGACATCATAACAGTCACACATACAAATTTGCAACATTCTATGATGATTCGTTTTTGTGCTATGCGAGATGCAAAATCCAGTTTGCAAATCGGGATTACTATACTCCATTATACTCTGTTTAAGGAAGTAAAAAAAACGAAAAAAGAAATTTTCGCTATGGTCGCAACACAACATAATACTGGGTGTCTCATAAATCTGCAGATATTTTAAAAATTCATAAAAAATAAAGGAACTGGTAAAATTTTACGTGGATTACAAAAAAGTTTTTTCCAAGAAGAGGAATTTATTTTTTTCTTCTTTTAAAGAAAAAAAAATAGTTAAACTTTTCGCCGATAGAGGGCGCTGTACGACAGCATATCACACATTTTTATGAAAAATTACATTTATTTGCATCTAGATTTTTTACAAGCATACGCCTTCTATTTTATGTGCCCACCATCACCACTAACTACACTTTGCAAACGAGTTATGATACAGCTAACTTCAGCTTCAGTCGACGATTCGTAGTTGAGGTAAAAACATCTTTACCATCAATATAGCTAATACAACAAGTCGCCAAATTAAAACTCCATGCATTCAGAAGTAGGAGGAAAATAATTATAAGATTAAAAAAAAAAAAAAAAAAAAAAAAAGATTTATATACTATGATTTTAAATTTTCTGATGAATCATTACTAAAATACGCGCAGATAAAAAATAATATTTAAGCAATGTTTAAGCACGTGGACTCAGTTCAGTGAAATAATAATAATAGTGAATAAAAAAATGTTTGTTTTTGAAATAAAATATTACTACATTTAGAACAACGTATATTAGCCTCGTTATAACTTTTTATAATTTTTTAACGTTCACGTTGAATTAAATGTATTTATTTTTATGTCGAAAGAAAATGGAATCGTAATTTTTTTCTGGCAACAATTCAATTATAGCTAATATTTTAATGGCTATTTTATTGCTATTAAGAGCTTACTATTTTCATATTTTAATTAAGAGAAAACTAGTCGAAAATTCTAAAATCTGATTTCGAAGTATAGTGTTGTCACCGGGTTCTGAGCTACTCTGAAAGTTTCAAATGTCTAGCTAGTAGGGAAGTTAGTTAAAAATAGATTGCAAAATTTGTACCGGACAAACAAACAAACAAGAATCGAAGTTAATAAAAATATGGTAATAAGAAATGAGCTCTTAATCGTAAAACCGTGCAATTTATATAAAGACTCTGATTTGCATGTTTCTCGTTACGCGTCTGCGCAGCGTTATTTATCGACGAAAAAAAAAAAAAAATCTTTACTAAAAAAATATCCCCCATCACGAAAATAGCATTTTTACAAGCTGTATTCAGCTCTACCAATTACTTGAAATTTTATGATTTTTTGACATGTCCACAGGCTTGTGTGACACACGGTGTATTTTTAAGACGAAAGCTGTCTCCCACAGATTTCAGTAGTTCTGCCCACTGTATGGCTATTTGTTTTCCCCTTAAAAATGAGAAAGTGTTTCATAAATTAAAAATTAAGTACAACTTAAGTATCTTTTTTTTTTTTTTTTTTTTTTTTTTTTAATCACAATTTTAATTTTTTTTTTATTATTAATATACTTATTCTTAATTTTGGAAAATTATTTCACTATTTATTATCATGGTTATTCATATTTAATTTCTTGTTATGATATATATATATTACACTTTTTAAAATAAATTTTTATTCACTCAATTATTTTCTTCCTCACTCTCACTTCTACTATAACTGTTTACCGTGATAAAAGAAAATTTTCCATATATATATATATATATACATATATATATATATATATATATATACTGTCTTCTATATTCAATAGAAGAAAGTATTGGATTCGAAAAAATTTTCGACCTCGGGTTTTTGGTGGATTTATACGTTTTAACAGCTGTAGAACACGATTTCACAATTTTTAGAAAATGTCTGTATGTCTGTCTGTCTGTGTGTGTGTAACAAAATTTTGTGGCAACTGTATCTCAGCTACTACTGCACAGAATTTCATACAAATTGGTATGTAACGGTGTACCAGAATAAAATAGACTGATATAAATTGATGTATAACTAAATTTATTTATGTGAAACCCAACTTGGTTTTACACATGAACAATATAGATAGAATAATAAACAAAATACAACATATTAATTAATGTAAATAATCCCCGTTGTTTTTTGCAATTCGATGTAAGCGTCTGGTCCAACTTAGACAACTTTCTAGTATTACATCCTTTGTTTTTCTCTTTACAGCTCGTTTTAGTTCTGAAATCAGAGTGTTTTTACATTTTACTTTATCCCAGTTCATCTGCTGTACGAATTCATCATAAATCGAGTAGTCTAGTGGATTTAAATAATTTTTTCATCAGAAAAAAGGATTCTCTTAGTCTACTCTTTTCTGAAATTGTGTCGCACCCAATTAGCAAATTTGATTCTTTCTGCTTTTGGGTTTCCGTGAGTTTAGGTTCTATTCCTTTATTTGCAGGGTCTTAATTCAATGCCATTTTTAAGTATTCGCTGTACAGATGGTTTTGATACTTTGAGTTCCCTAGCAAGTTTCCTTATGGATATGCTCTTCTTACCTATCAAGCGACTCTTCACTGTTTGAATCAGATTTTTGGTGCGGACAATGTGTGGACAGCCTGGCGGATAAGATGTTTTAATATTGCCATTCTTTTTAATCATATTCCACCACTTAAAAACATATTTAACTTCTGGATTCTCCATTTTTGAACTTGGAATGTACCAATTTTTTTACTTCTTTGCTTTTCATACTATCCTGTAGTTGCAATGTAATTTTTGCTTTTGAGTTATTGCACAGATTTTGCTAATGTAATTGGGAATCTGTAAAAAATGTATGTGTGTATATATAATATAAAATTTTAATGCATATATACAAATAGTAATAGTCTATTTTATTCTGGTACACCCGTTAGTTACACATTGACATAATTTAGTACCTATAAACTTTTGGTAAAAATTGTCCAACAGCTTACGTTGCCATCTCGCTTTTTCTAAAAAAATCGTTAGAGCCATTTTTGAGATAGGGACTTACAGTTCTACTTCTACTTCCCGATATCACACTTACGTTTTTCCAATTTCCCCCAAAATTTGAAAATGTCATCTGTACACCAGACCTGCCTCAATTCTAAAATTTCGTAATTCTATCTTTATTAGGTTCGGAGATATGGCAGTCAGAATGTTCCCCACACACATACACACACACTGACCAATTGCCGAAAACTATTTTTTTTTTCTTTAACTCAGGCGACCTTAAAACATGTAAATCAGGTGAAAACTCGACATCAGAATTTCGGACCAAATGCAGTACTTCCATTACCTACAGTAATCTGGTAATGGAAGTAAAAAAGAATCGCTATTTTTAATACCGCTTTACAAGTAAAAGTTATAAAGGAAGTACATAGAAATCGCTTATAAACTTTGCTTTTGGCCCTCGCAGCCTTCGGAAGGGACTTCCTCAACGCAACATCTCGGTATTGGATAGATTAATTTATAAAGATAAAATAGGGAATTAGTCATTAGTCATTTTCTTTCTAATAATAAACAGAACGAAAACGCACAATATTTTACCTTGAGACACTTTGTATCGTTAGACCAATTAAAAAAAATATATATATATTTTCCTTTTTTACCCACTCGCATTAAGTTAAACACAATACTTCCATTATTAACGGTAGTCGGGTAATGGAACAGAACAATCATGCTAAAGCAATGGAATAGCTTGGACCTCTTGGCGGCATTTGAAATTTAGCACCGAAGTAGCTTGGGCGTGTCTCGCCATGTTCACTTACGCAATCACGATGCCTATTTTAACTTATGGCAGAAATGACAACAAAAATGTAAAAACTGCCACGTCGCCTTTTATATATATAAAGAAATAAGTAAGAAAAATAGTAGTTTTAAAAATAAAAAATAATAATAATTCTTTTTGAACAACATATATCAGCATCATGAACTATATTAGCATTTTATCAATATGTATAAAATTTTTAAAGTTATAATGACGTCAATTTTTGTGAGATGCATAATTTAATATTTACGTGTATTTTTTTATTCTTCTCGTTTAATTAAATGTATTTATATAGATAGATAGATAGATAGATTAAAAAAAATGAACTCGTATTTTTTGTTTATTTATTTATTTTTTGGCACGAATTAAGTTTTAGCTAATATTTTAATGGATTTTTAAAAGCTGTTGTGAATTAATAATATTCACATTTTAATTAATTAAAAGAAAACTAATCAAAAATTCGAAAATCGGTCTACGAGGAGCACAAGGACCCTTCGAAGGGCACCTTCGTGTCGAAACACGGGTCTGTCTGAGCGACCATCTTTGCGCTACGCTGTCGACACCCAGACAAACATTGCTTTATATATATATTTACACATTTCATTTGGAGAAAAATATCTATTTTTATTTTTATTTTTTATTTTTTATTTACACGTGCTCCGCGAGGAGAAATTGGCGTGCTAATGAATGATTATCATGACAATTACTACATTTATTTTCTTGGTGTAATCCGAAGTTTGCTGAGAATTCTGAAAGCAAAGGAAGCATGTTCCCTTATTTGTCTTTTTTTTTTTTTTTTTTTTTTTTTTTTGATCAGTTGACAATATGCTACATTTTTCAGAACCATGATCGTGTTTGCAAAAGAAATATCTATATTTATTTATTTTATTTTGTTAAAGTTAATTAACATTTGATGAGCGGAGCTTTTCGGAAAAGAATTTGGCAACTTTCTGTCTGTGATGTACTTTTTTTACTTCCTTATATAAAGTATAAGGATGTATTCTGGACCAATGGCAGTTCGAGTGAGACTACGGGGACACGGGCAGGCTAACTCACAGATACTACCCAGCAGTAGACACAAAGACCCTAGTTAGCTGCAAGCTTCTATCACAAATATACACGGGCCATGGGGCATTTCCGGCATATCTTCATCGGTTTAAGAAGAAGAAGCGCCCGGATTGTGCCTGTGGCGAGCTAGGAACATCCTTACATTACTCACTAGCCTGTCCGCTAACGGAAAACCTCCATCTGGCCCAAATCACACAGGCCAATGAACAACTCTGGTACAAACAACTAGCCAACAACAAAAATGTACAGAACAAGGCAAAACACATAGTAAGCACAAACAACATAGACGACATTTTACAGTGATTAAAAGCCAGCAACCCTCGAGCAGCAGGAACCAGCCAAGTACTGTTAAAACCCGAAGAAGAGGACCTGGCAGACTTTTATTTGCTGGATCAAGGGACTTTTTGTTTATTTTAGGTCATGATCGTGGTCCATGAAGTTAAAGCGGCGGGTACCTATACAGTCTGAGCTCCGGTAAAAATAAAAATGTAGAAACAGAAAATCTTGAAATATTTTTTTTTTTTTTAACTATAAAAATGTAAAAAAAAAAAATGTCTAAAAAATTTGTAAAAAAAAAAAAATGTATAAAAAAATATTTAAAAAATGTACACGGTTCTTGGCTTATAAGTCCGTAAGTCCGTGCCACGCCATGACTGTGCATGAATGTATTTCTTTTTTTTTTTTTTTTAATTATTATTATTTCCATTAGAGTATTAATGGCGTGGTCAAAAAGCAACCATGTTGACTTTTACCTTTGCAGAATAGTTCTTTTATAAAAGGTAGGATGGCTATCAAGTTCCTTGACGCAGTCGGTGATCAGAAAGCAAACAAAATGACCATTTCTACAGCAGGTTTATTCTTAAAACTTTCAGGTCCGATGGACCTAACTATTGTTAGTCCATACTTAGTGATTTCATCACAAAGAATAATTCCTAGCTAGCCTATTCTTTTTGGTACTCATCTAGTTCTGATCAATACCTTCTTTTAATGTTACAGGTTTGAATGCGTGTCAAAAAAGCAACCATAATGTTAATTACCTTTACCAGATTTGTACAATATTATCCAGAGTGCAGGACATAACAGGTCGCACAGCATACAATTCCCGGCAACTTAGTCTTTTTGGTACTCATCTAGTTTTGACACGCACTTCTATTCTCAGTTGTAGGGGTAATACTTTCCTTGTTAAGCCTTGAACTATTTCCTGTCACTTTTCTTTTTGGTACTCATCAAGTTTTGACCTGCACCAATTTTAATTTACTTGTTATTTACTTGCTTAAATCTAATTAATTAATTGATTGCTTATTTTCCTTTACTCATTCTTTGCGAATTTAGTTAAAAATACTTACCAGAAATTTAAGTACACTTGATTCAGCTTAGTTTAACCAATTGCCATAAATTATCTCAGCTATCAAATGCAATTAACTAACACTCATAAATTAATTTCTAATAACCTGGCTAATCTCTTAAGTTAAAAGTACCGTTAAAGTAAATCAAATTTAGTTAACCTTCTGTCGTCATGCTAGTTATAATCAGTGCAACTAGTAGCTCCAGCAAAATCAAGCTAAAGTCCGCTCCACTTAACTTTCCAGTATTACTACTGTTAAATCACAGAAAGTTGATTTCTCACTCTAACAAATTCAGTAAACAACAAAACTGTGCTCTCTTGTCGTCGCTATAGCAATTCGGTCAGTACAACAAGAACCCACTGATTCAATAAGCTACCATCCACTCAGCTTCCTCTTACTTAGACTACAGTACTTAGTAAGCCTCAATTTTTATATTCTAACAATAATCTACCAACAATCTTCAAACATTAAATAACTAATTTGTTTATTTATTTATTTTATTTAATTATATATATATATATATATATATATATATATAACGCGGGTGTGGCGGTGTCTGGTCCTCGTTAATCTGTGCTGCACCGTCAAGTGCTCGATGGGGTCATTTAGCAGTCATCGGGTTATCAACGCGGGGTACTATCCCCCCGTAGTGCATCAAAATTGCGATGGTCCCTCATTCTCTTCTCCATTCGGCCTCCCTGCGCATAGTAATTTCCCTCCCAATTAGGTGTATTTAGGCCTTGCCACTTCACAAACTTCTAAATTTTTGCTATGCGCCCCAAAACTATTTTTCATCCCCCAGTGGCTTTACGTATTAAATTTATTATTATTATTTATTTATTTTTTATTTTTTTTATTTTTTTATAATCTCATTGTTCCTATCTCGTTCAGCTTCTCTTTCTTAAATCTTAATATTGTCCCCTTCCCTTTTTCAAATGGCCTCCACTTTTGGTTTTAGTTATTTTGTGCACTACTAAATTTAGCGGCTCCCCCAGCGGTTTTTTTTTCTCCCTCTCTGCCTAAATTCAAAATTGTTTTAATTTTTGGTTATTCCGGTTATATTCCGGTTATTCCGACTCTCAGCTAGTAAGTGCACGTATTCAAAATTTCATAGCATCCAGGAGCGTGTTTGTGCGTTTCTACCGTGACTATCTTGGAGGGTGTGGTGTGCAAGTCGAACTATGTGTCCACGAAGCAGAAGTAGCTACCCTGTAATTCCTGAGCTCTGGTGTTCTAGTCACATTGCTGCCCAGAAGTGACCTAGCAGTTCCATCTAGTTCCTGATGACGATGGATGAAGTTTGAACGAAGAATCATCGGACACAGCTCGTTCTATTTAGCGACCAGATTACTGTCTGGTGTAGGCAGCTTCCATGCGGTGATCTGGCGATTTATTCGCTCCGGCGGACGGCATCCAACCCGTTAAGCTTGGCCGAGCCCAGGCAGGCAGGGGCCGTCCAAAGGTTTCTAAGGATGTATAGTAAACCCGATATACGAAATTAATTTTGTATTTCGCATAGCTCAAAAACGAATGATCATAGAATGTTGAAAATTTATATGTGTAACTGTTATAATGTCTAGTTCTACACTTGCAACATTGGTTTTAATACGAGTCCCCGTTTCAGAGATATCAACGATTTTACATCAATTTTCCTGATGTCTGTATGTAAATACGTGTGTGTGGCTAGGTGTGTATATTGCATTACTCAAAAACGGTTGGACGTAGAACGTTGAAAATTATTATATAGGTTTATTATAAGATCTAGTTGTGCACCTTCCCTTTTGGACTTTCTACGATTTTCCGTTTTGGCGATATTTAGGAAAATTATGTTCATAATGACCAAAAATACAAAGGTTTTGGCCGTTACATATATTCTACCATCATAGAGATTCTAGAAATGATAGAGCTAGTAATAATATTGTTATGAAAGTTGAAGGCAACTTTGCGCGTATAAAGTTATGCTTAAAAACATAAGCAGGTTGTAGTCGACGAATGCATTTTATTTAATGAAAATTCAGCCCGTAGATAGAGCCAGTAATTTTATTGTTGGGAAAGTTATCTACATTTTAGCGTGTCGAAATTGATTCTTTAAGACAGAAATAGGTTCTAGTCGAGGAATGTATTTCATTTAATGAGTATTCATCTGGTAGATAGAGCCTTTAATGATACTGATAAAAAACGTTGTCCATATTTTAGGGTGTAGAAAATAATTTTTCAAGAATAAAGCAAGTTCTAATCGACGAATGCACTTTATTTAATTAATATTCAGTTAACAATTGAATAAATCTCTCCTTTTTTTTTTTTTTTTTTTTGTGCTACAAAAATTAATATTCTTGAAACAATCCAATGAAATGGTCATTTTTACTACATAAATCAAATAAACATTCTTAAATTCACTGCAGAGCATAAATTTCAGGAACAACCGAATATTTCGAAGTCTGAATGAAATTTGAATTTATCGAAAGTATTGTCAGTGGTTTATGGAATTTTCAAGGTAGTTCTGCGCGAGAAACGAATGCGTCATTACAAAATTTCCAAAACTAGACTTCAATAAGGAAAGGGCATGTTTACAAACAAAAGCTCCGTTAATCAATCTTTGCCACTCTTGTGTGGCAAAAAATTAACCTCTATTGGTGGAAATACCAATATTTTGCCACTCTATCGATAATTTGACTGCGAGTGACGTCACGTGCCCTTTCCTTATTCAGGTAAAGTTTCGAAATTTTGTGAGTCCCGTACTATCACTTTTCGCCATATTGGTATGCCTAATTTGACGTTAAGTCCCACCTTCATGGAAATGAATAAACTTTCATCTGTTTCCACTTTTACTGTAATATGGTGTAGAAAATAACACGTAAAGATATATTCAAGTTCTTGTCTACAGTCATTAACAATCAATCTTTTTTTATTTTATTTTATTTTTTATTTATAGTTTTATGAGTTATTTATAGAACTTTCGGAGAATTTAGGGTCTGCGCAATAAACCAATGAATTTTTTTCAGAATATTCCAGAACTCTGTTATTATTAAAGTTAGAGCATCCAAACTTTGGTAACCCCAAACTACAAATTTTCGCTGAATTCGTTCGCCAAGTCGCCGCCAAATTCGATGCTAAGACCAAAAATCTACGCTGGCTACTAATTTGCGGGATGGCGAGATTAGCGATACAATTTTGCGGCAAATGTTGTTTCAGGATAGCCAGAAACACCTTCTCAATTTTAACTGAGTTAATTATTTTGGTAAAATTTATCTTTTCCCGATACTAATATTTGCAAAGAGAACAAAACTGGACCGTCTATACTCAAAGGATTTTCATTGCACTCTAAGCTGTGTATTTGCCAATGAGATATTCTGTAAGAATTCTATTCCTGAAAAAAAAACTAGTATATTTTTCTCGGCGGCATATATAATTGTATTATCATGTTTTTTTTTGGTTCGAATAGCAGTTTTTTTTTTTTTTTTTTTTTTTATGAATGTTCGTGGATTGGAACCTGCCTGTTTATTTATTAAACTTTTGGATCCCGTAATAGCCGAAATCATCCGAGCTACTTGGATCCCGTTATAGCCGAGGCTACCTCAAGAGATTTCATCCCCCCTACCGATAAGGAAATAGACCGTATATATATAGACTACGCCACCAATAGGACTTCCAATTACAGTGAATGTCTTCAACATGAGGGTGTAATCTGAAACAGTCATCCTTTGCGGTCAGTTCCGTATGTCACGTGACAGAGAGTTGAGGGAGATTCTTCCATAAGAAAGCACTTATTTTTGTAAGAATTCAAACAAAAAATTCTCCCCTTCATAATAGTTTCTCACAAAAGAAATTTTTTTATAATTAATCTATGACATTTAAGCTTTCCAACGATGCGCAAATCTAAAGGCTTAAATAAAAAGTGCGTGTACAATAGAGAAATTAAATAACTCAAAACTACTTTCTTTCCTACGAAAAATCACATAATATTCATTCACGTCTCCTCCAGGTCTGCATCACGTGATAATTTCGCTGGGGAAGCTACTTCATGTCGCAGACAAATAATGAGGGGGATGCGTGGTCTATCTATGGATAAGGAGCGGGCAGTCTTGGAAGAGTGGGAATAGGTCAGTGATGGATTGCGTTAACAGCTATCATTCCCGAACAAAAGAGAGAGAAACAAGTGTCATTTCTCTTTGCTTGAAAATCGTCATTGCTTCTTTGACTTTGCATTCGAAGACAACTTTCATTTTGAGATATTTAGGAGAGAAAACATTTGGTCTTTTTTTGATGCAAAATGGCTTTTAAAAAAAGAATAAAAAGACAAAATTAGGACACATTGCGCAGAGCTTATGGGATTGTGAGATTTGCAAAATTCGCTCATGCAAAGACTACTTTTGATTACAATATGATATCATATAATTTATTTTATATCAGTAAGAGACCATGATGATAAAACTGTGATAACTTTAATACTATCAAAAAAAATTCTAAGACATGGGGGAAAAAAAGAAAAAAAAAATAGAAAACACGTCTACGAATATGAGTATAAAAAATAATCCATTTATTTACAATATAAAATTATTTAAAATAGTAATTCTTAAAACATCACATTTATAAAGCATGTGTGTTATTTATTAGTAGAAAATGTTGAATTAAACTTCAAACAATTAAATTACATATAGAAAACTCAAATTTAACCATATACATATTTAAAATTTCATTATTTGAAATGAAACAGATTAATCTTGGTTTATAAGCAAGAAAGGGAAATTATCATTTGTATGGAATTCATCCCCCACCCCCACCCCCCACAAAATACATTTTTAACCAGGGGAACTCAAAACGTGTAATTTAACCAAAACATTGCTTCAAAAGTTTGACTGTAAAACAATATTTTGTCTGTCATACAAGAGCAAAAGAAAGCATTTATCTTTTCTAAGTAATTGCATCAGATAATACACTTATTCATATTCAGGGCACGCCAAAACTTTTAACGGTAAAAAATTATGCTTGAAAATTCAATCTTTCTGCTGAATTTTTACATCATGTATCAATATTTTAAAAAAATTTCTCAAGTGATCTTTTTTCTTTTTTTTTTTTTTTTTCTTTTTAAGAAATATTTAAAATTATAAAAGGCACTTCTTTTAAAACGTTATTAAAAAAAAAAAAAAAAAAGAAAAAGAAAAAGACGGTCGCAAAATGTAAGAAATATTAGAAAAGATGAATTAAAAAAAAAAAAAAATCTTTCTTCTTTTATTCTTGTTTATTTATTTATTTATCTTTTCTTCTTCTTTTTAAATTGTATCTGTATGAATTGTTTTAAATTGTGCTTTTATTCTTGGTGAAATCATTTTCCTCTATAAAATCATTTAATCAGTTATGTCCCAGAAAACTATCAATGTTTTCATAAAAATATGTATATTCCTATTTTTGTATAAAGAAGTCATGCGTGGCCAGATCAGATTTTTTCTGTCTGTTTACTGAATTGCGTAATCACACTATTCAGACTTACGAGATAAATAAAGTAGAGTGATAAATGGTAACACTGACATGGTTCAACATGAGTCATGTGACATGAAACATCTCTGCGTTGCTTCCCTTGGTTACAGCTTATTTTCAATAAATTTCTGTGGCATCATTTAGGAGATTGTACTTAGCGAAAGTTGTAACCGTCAGTGTTTTTGTTTACTTATGCAGTTGACTATTTTTTTGTTCTAAATCATTTTAGTTTTTATTTATTTTAGTTTTTTTTTTTTTTCGTGCAAATTTAACCGACAAAATATTTAAAAATACTTGAGGAATTATTATTTACTAGTATATAACCCCGTCAAAAATGACGGAATGTGAACGATAAATCTTGAAAACAATGTTTAGATCATGATGGTTACCACGTGATCATTTAAATGTCTTTATAAATCAAATGTGTTTCGATATTTGATAATTTTTTTTCTGAAATTAAAAATAATTCTACCCGATCAGTAAATATGAATGACAATAAAAAACTGCTGGTTGACAAAAAATATAGGCCCAACAACACAACAGCAACAACACATCCCGGTGTTCCATTAAGTGCTCTATTTAAAGTCCTCATAATAAGATTTTGTGCACCAGTGTGTACTGATTATATATGCATAAGTATCAGGGTAATTGTATTGTTATAAAAGTAAAATCTGAGATGGAAATTTCAATACAGTTTTTGTTCTAAAATAATAGGAGGGGGCCCCAGACGAATTTATGTGGGGAGCCCCACAATATGTTCCTACGGCACTGGTGGCAACTATACGCAAGCGAAGTGTGACGTCACTGACCTTCCGTGGATGCAAGAAAAAGTTTTCCTATGTTAATCGCCCATTGTATTTTTTGTAAAAAATTATTAAAAATCGAGGAAAATTATTTCCCGATTTTAATCCCCATATTTCGGTATATATATGTATTAGTTATCATGTGCATGTGTTAGATTGAGTTATTTTGCTGTCAAGTTGACAAAATTTTAATTTTAAATTTCAAAACTCTGTTGTCCTCGGCAGTTTTGTATTTGGCGATCAAAAACGTGCTACGAAAATATACATCCCAGATGCATATTTTCGTAATATGTATTGTGCGAAATATTGTTTCATATTATTCATTATTCTCTTAATATAAGTTTTTTAAATAACCATGATTTTTGAAAGGAATTAAATTATATTCGCCAGATAATTTGGCGATATATATATATATATATATATATTTTTTTTTTCTGCCAAGGATGACCGATATCAAATATGTTCTTTTAGTATCTTATATCAGATACTTTATTTAGACATTTGAAAACAAATTTCACTTCAAATCATGATAGAATATTTATACTTTTCCTTTTAATTAGTATATTAGTTGGATATTTATTGTGTAAATATCATCCTTTGAAATGAAATGTTTATGTTTTCAATGGAATATGGAAGTTTGCCATTTTTTTTTTTTATCTAGGGTTTTTAAATTTAAAATTTAAATTTTATCAATTTTAGAACAAAAACAACTTAATCTAACACATGCACATGATAACTAATACATATCTATACCTAAATATGAGGATTAAAATCGGGAAATAATTTCCCTCGATTTTTAATAATTTTTTACGAAAAATCCATTGGGCGTTTAACATAGGAAATATTTTTCTTGTATCCACGAACGGCCAGTGACGTCAGCACTTCACTTGCGTATTTAAAGTCCTCATAAAATAAAACCGATTCACTTCATTTTACCAAAATACTTTTTTTAAGACTATCGTAGATCCTGTTTTCAAATTTTCTAACTAACTATCCAATAACTACAGACACTCCATGTTAACCCAATTCCACCTCTACTCGATACCACCAACCAGCTATCTCACCCACAACGTCGCCAAAATATCCAGGATCCAGCTAGGGACTTTCTCATTCTCAACCGAACATTTTTCCTTGACTCGACATTATCACCTTAGACTACTCTACTTTCAATACTCATTTCAACTGGCAAATTTTACTTGCCCAACCAAACATTCTATCCCAACTATCACTTTACACTAATTTCAAAACTAAAATCAACTTGCGGCATTTACGTACTAAACTCGACGCCAATCATACCTTACAATGTAAACAAACAATGAAGCTTGATAAAAATCTTTAAAAGGTTTAATACGTTTTTACAAATATTTTAAGATTTTTAAGGCTTTAATATGTTTTAGAAATATTTTAAGCGTTTTTTTAATGAAACTGTCAAAGAGTCGTTCATTCGGAATTAAAGAGTTGTCCATTTGGAATTTGTATTTTCTGAATGGCAACAGTTTTGGTTTGTTTTTATTTGGTATTGCGTTGTTTATAATCATGAAGCTACATAATTCTATTTATAGGTTCATGTTTATAATAGATAGTGATCCGTTATATTTAATTTAGACATTTAAACATTACAATTGAATAGTTTTTCAAGGTTTTAGAGAAAATAAAGAAGATATGTGTGATACAAAACATGTATGAAAATGATATGTATGTTTCCGTAAGTTGAATTGAACAAACGAAAAAAAAAAAAAATGGCTGCCAAAAGTTTCTGCTTTGAAGCGGTCTAACCGGAATCGTTCATGACAGATGAGGGTCATTATTATTATTAATTGTTAAATTTAGCTTTTTTAAAAGTAACTTATCTCTATATATACTTTTATATTTTGTTGGGAAATGATGAAAAAAAAATGTATTTCATTATTTACTGTAATTTGTAATATGTGAAAAATATTTTTAAAATAATTTATTTTGGTTATAGGATTGTTGTGATACTTAATAAAAATAATTTCCCTAATAACATTTTAAATGCCAAAATTGCGATAAAGGGCCAAACATAGCATTATATTGGTTCGTATCATGTGGATCATATTGAACCGCGGAAAGCTAATCCTTTATCCATTGAATCAGCACTCTATTAATCTCGTTGATTCGAACATTCTCTAGCTGTAATTTCTTCTTGAAGAAAACCTAATAAGGCTTTTAAATACGAATTATATTCTGTATTTATTCTACTAAATTCCAAAATTAATTCCTAAAGAATTAAAATTTTAATAAAACCGTTGCCAATAAATTGGTATATATATATATATTGGGATTATTAAAAAAAATTTCTAAATTTCAGTTTCCGTTTTTCAGCGAAATCCAAAAATTTTCTCAAACTGGAAATGCCATTTGTATTTCTAACAATTTGAATACTTAACAAAGTACCTAAATGTGTGCTAATCAGTAAATTTGCTTTCCAAAACCGATCCTTTAATAGGTCTAAAGCTTTATCCTAATTACCTTCACTGAAAGCAAAACCAGAAATCCTCCTAGAACGCTTTCGAAAAATTTAATTTCTCAGTTTTTGACAAATTTTTATTTTCATCTATTGCATTATTAAATTGACATATAAATTCTGTTTCTTATGCCACTGGGAAATTCCGAGCCCCGATAGTGGAACTATTCGAATTTAAGGAAGGGTATTCCGTTTTTCAGAGAAGCTCCACAAGGGAGGAAAAACGACTTAGCTCCAGAAGCTGGCGAAAGATGGCAGCACCAGCAAACAACATGTACTCGAATTTTGATCGGGATCAAGGCCGAGTTAAACCCATGTTCCGGTACCCCCAGTTGTATAATTTTTTATGGGAACTTGGAGGACTTTGCGAACACGATGGAATTTAACATGCACCAGTCGCCATTAGCGTACACGACGGTCTTCGGCCGGCTCGAGGACCGAACCCGCAATCTTTCGACCACGAACTCGCTGCTCTTACCGACCAGGCTACCGCGGCCCTCTTATAAATTCTATTCAATTGTTTGGATCTCCATAAAAGTTATTCACAATACGTTTGGGAAGTTTGATACTAATACTGTCATTGTTTACTTCTAAATGTGCATAAGACGGAATATTACTTAGGATTTGTTATTGGTGTTTCTCAATTCTTTAAGCCTTTTATTAATTTTACAGCGGTAAGTAAATATATGTTTATTATATTCTCCAGCTTTTTTTTTTTTTTTTTTTTTTTTTTTTTTCGATTTCTGTTTTGATTTATTTCGAACTAATAGCGCTTAATAACTTTTTATTTGTGATTTTTAAATATGCATATTACCATGTTTTTATTAAATCGCTTTCTTATTTGTTTGTTTGTCCAGTACAAATCTTGCAATCGGTTTTTAACTAACTTCCCTAGTAGCTAGACATTTGAAACTTTTCGAATAGCTCAGAACACGATGACAACACATTCTTTTATTACTTTTATTCAATTAATAAATGTTTTAAATTTTTTTACAATTGCTCTCTTTATTACGCATTTGATCATTTTCTTTCAAGTTGATGGGATAAATCATTAAAAATTTTAAAAAATATATATATTTATTAATACATATAATTGTCAAGTTTATATGATTCAACAGAAAATTTAAAAACGTGGTTTATAAAAAGTTCTTTTTACCTTGTAATTTTTCTTTTAGTAGTTGCTCTAATAAAATTTCCAAATAATCTATAGCTTCTCTTTTTAGAGTTTGATCAACTTTATTTTAATATATATATAGTCGATGTTTTTAATGGAAGTTTATCTTTTTCTTCTTCTTCTTTCTTTCTTTTTTTTTTTTTTAATCAAATTCCATTTTTAAGTATTTTTAAATTAACTGTATGTAATTGAATTTAATTATTGAATTCAACATTCTATAATTTTCATTTCAATTTAATTATTTAATTCAATATTCAACAATTTATATTTCAAGCCAAATCGTACAGTATTTAAAATTTCTACTTCCCGTATGCTTCAAAGAAAATATGTTATGTAATTTTATTACAGACATTAAGATATTGTCGAGGATGTTGATTTCTTGCAAGAAAATATCAAAATATAGCAAATAACAAATAAATCAATAAATGCCAAGTATAATGCCAAAGTATAATACTGAATATGGGCCAATGGTTTGCCAAGAATAGGGACACCAATCTAGCCAACAGCCATTTATAACCATTGGCCAACAAAGATCCCAACGTAGTTTCAGTGTTGGTCCATACAAGTTTTGTTTGTAGGGAAATCGAAACCACCTTCAATAACCGTCGCCAAAGCATATCAACTTAATTTCTAAGTAAATCGAATGCACTTTCAGCACCACAGTGGAGGTGAAATATTTCACAAATCCTGCGGAGCTTGTTTGGGATGCGTCACGAAGATGCGTTCCTCCTCTCAATCCTCCTCCTCAGATTCTTTTACCATGCTTACAATTGATTTCCAAGAGCGAAAGTTCTCACTTACCAGCGAAAGCATCCACTACATAATTCACAGTATCACGCATCGTTGTATGCATACTGTATTGAATTTAGGGTTAATTATACTCCATATTAAAGCCCTTTTTTAGTGTCAAAATGACACATTTAATTTGTTAATTTTATACACGTGTTAATTTCTAAAACGTCTATTATTTTCTTTACATGTTATTTTATACCATGCCATACTAAGTGTTGTACTACTATGGCTCAGTTTCATTAAAGGGGGGGGGGGGTATTGTTTAAAAAGTTATTATTTTATCGAGTAATTTAAGCGTATTGCCATGCAGTAAGATGCACATGTCTGGTTTATTATTTTTTAAACATTTAATTTCATAAAACTAAAATAGCTTAAATAGTTTAATTTTTTATTACGTGAAATAATACTGATTGTAGTGAATGTGAAACAATAAACATATTGCTTAAAATGAATTCTATTTAAAAACATGGTGAAATGCTTAAAATAAGTATAAAATGTTTTCTAAAAATGGATTCTATTCGCAAAATGATAAAATGTCTAAATTTCTATGTGTCCAAACTGTAATATATCTTAATTTCAGGCATATCAACATTATCCATTTAATTATTTCAGTTTATTTATACAAGGACACTCAAGATTCTTAAATTCAGTCACAAACGCTATTTGAAATTTTGCATAGTTATACGTTTTAGACATTTTTCTGTTTTTTTTTTTTCCCTCAGACACATTTCGGATTGAATTTAAGACACCTTTATTTATTACGCGACTAATATCTAAAGTGTAAGTCTGGAAAAATATTTAGTTTTTTCATTAAACACACACACACACACACACACACATATATATATATATATACAATAATATCAGTGCAAAAATTTAAAGATGATTCACTTCAGTATTAAAACAATTATTTGGATCATAAGCGAAGACCACCCAAATCAAACCACAAAAGAATTAAATAAAAATCGAAATGAATATTGGAAATTGGAAGAAGAATAAAGCATAATTTGCATTCTAACGTTTTCAAGGGCCTAGTAGAATGCAAATATGCTAAAAAATGGATATTTTTCTGTTACAAAGAAAGCAAAAGCCAAGAATTTCTTTGTTCACAGGCCCGAAACACCGATAGAAAAAACATAAAAAACGAAGATCAAAATAAAACGATTACCTAAGAATGATGATCCAAAACCATTTAAAATAAAAATATAAAATTTTTTAAATTGGAGATTAAAATAAAAATACAAAATTACTTTATAAAATATAAAAGAAACTGACGCTTGAATAAACTATACATGTAGAAACACCCATAGAAAAAAAACATAAAAAACGAAGATCAAAATAAAACGATTACCTGAGAATGATGATCCAAAACCATTTAAAATAAAAATATCAATATATATATATATATATATTTTAATTGGAGATTAAAATAAAAATACAAAATTACTTTATAAAATATAAAAGAAACTGACGCTTGAAGAAACTATACACATGTAAAAATTTAACAGTCAGTTAACGGTTAAACATACAGTTAATCAGTACAAAATTGCAGTGATCATGGAGTAAAATATAGGATTCACATCGTTATTCAGGTAAAATAAGGATTCAAGTCCTAAAAATAATATACAATTGTTTATATTTTTATATATATGTATATATTAGGGTGGGCCGAAAAAGGCAGAAATTTTTTTTTTTTCGAAATTGATTTTGGTATAGAATGAAAAAGTTGTGCAATGGACCAATTAGAACTCACAAGAATTTTTATCAAAATTAATCAATATTTAGCCGCGCCCCTCTGACATTGAAAAACGGAAGAAAAGAACGAAAAAAAGTTTTTTTGGAAAAAGGCCGAAATTTTTTTTTTTTTTTTTTTCGAAATTGATTTTGGTATAGAATGAAAAAGTTGTGTAATGGACCAATTAGAACTCACAAGAATTTTTATCAAAATTAATCAATATTTAGCCGCGCCCCTCTGACATTGAAAAACGGAAAAAAAGCACGGAAAAAGCTTTTTTTGGAAAAAAATATATTTTGAAAAAATATACAAAATATTTAAAGACATTCATTAAAAATGTTACATAATATGTCAATTAGAACCCATAAAATTTTGTATAATTTTTTTTCATTATTTAACCGTGCCCCTCTGACATCAAAAATTGGAGAAAAATGAAAGAAATATCGGATTTTCTGAAAACCTGTACTATGATAAACTATTCATTATTTTTCTAAATTAGTATTGACATAACTAATTAATTAATTAGTATTATAAATAAAAATTCTCTAACTTTACTTTTTTATTTTTTTACTTTGTTAATTATTATAAACATATCTTTTCTTGTATATAAGCATATTTTCTCTTACATAGTAACAAAATAAAGATTAAAGCAAAAATATACAAATTTATGTTGGATTTAATAATACCTGTTGCTTATTGAATATTAGGTACTCGAATAATATTGTCCTTTATTGTCAAACATTGGGAGTTCTTTTCTTGCTTGAAGTTTGCTATGAATATAGCCATCCCTTGCAATCTCACCACAAACTTTCATTGCAGCTTCAGATACTAATTTAACACATCGTTCAACAGATTGCGTATGACATGGTAATTTTTCGAATGTCATTAATTGATTCTCTTCTTTTTTGAACAATTCTTTCAAGTCTTTATCCTTTAAATGCATTGTAAGAGGTGGCTCTGTTACAACACAGTTTGACCAATCAATTCAATCAATGTAGTCGTCTGCTTCGAAATTAACTTGAGGAGGCTTGAAAACTCGTAAACCATTCAAGTTCTTCATTTTTATTTGTCGAGCGCCTAAAATGCGTCTAACTGCTAGTTCCCGGATGTGTTTCCTGGAATCATGCACCATTGCTACCAATAATTTTTCGGGATGCGCATAATATGCATTGTTTGACAAAACTTTAAAAATAATTTTCTTAGCTTTGTCTGGAAGCTGCTTTGAAAGGAATATCATTTTCCAAAAATGTTGGGAACGATACTGGCGATGCGATTTCATTTTTAATTCAAACCACATTGGAACATAAACCAGCATTACATATTTCACAAGTATTATAAGATTCTCTGATGGGCTTGGTGTGCTAATGTATAACCGCAACAAACGGTTTGCGGTAGTCAGCCATCGTGCATGACTAAGTTTACCTGGATTACTGTCAGTCAACATAGGAGAACTAGTACCATCTTTTATGGCTTGACAGATGCGATACAAATATTTTTTATCTGTACTTAGCTTTCTAATATCTTGCGGATCGAAATGCTGAAGTGTAGAGTCCATTTTATCAAATTTGACCACTGGATGTTTCTCAGTCTTTTAAAAGCAATCCAATAGGTCCAGAATGTGAATATGGTTCCCTTGTGCAACCGTCTATTTCTTGAATAAGGTATCTTAGTGGCAACTCATTGGTATGAAGCAAACATACATTCCATTGTAGTGGTCTTCCAATGTTTGTCTCAAGCAAACGTATTACTCCACCTTTCCATCCCGTATTTACATTTGTTCCGTCACATCCGATAACTGATAGGTTCTGCAAACTTATGTTATTCTTTCTTGTAAATTCTATAATACCTTCGGCTATTCCTTTTGCACTTTCACCAGCAGTTAACGATATATGACCCATATATTTGCTATCTGGTTCCTCTATTAATGCTACATGCGCTTCTGATGTTAATTTTCGATGACCATGTATTTGTTGAATAGTTTCATCTTTGCGCCCATCAAAATGCAAACTCTTAATAGGTTTTTCTTCAAATAGCCTTAATTCATTTTCCCTTACTTTTTTTCTTTTCTTCTCTATTTCTCTTCTCACTTTGTTTTTATCAACTATATATGTTTGTTGCTTAGGCGAAACTAAATTGAATTCAGCCAAAACTGCAGTAGTAATTTTGGCCACTGCTCTACTTGAGGCACCAGTTAAATCTGCAGCCAATGCTGCATGAGGCATAGAAATTCTCATTTGATCTGACGATCTTGATGGCGTTTCAGTTTGTTTATGTTTTCTTAAAAGAGGATAAGACCACTTGAAATCTTGATCCGCATTTTTTGTATCCATTTCTGACTCAATCTCTAATTCATTATGTGATTCTTTATTTTGAAATCCACTGGTACTGGGCATTGACATTTTATTCTTGTTTGGACAATCGGATATTTCCATTTTTCGACGTACTCGTTTTTGTAGTTGGTGGGTTGTTACTATATCCAGATTTCCAATAGCCATTTTTCTAACTGTCCTTTGATCAATTAAAAATTCTTTTTCTCTCTCAGGAACTTTTAGTTTTTTTCGCAATTGCACGAATATAAACCTTTGCATTTACAAGCACAAATGTCGAACAATTTTGCGGCATCTGCTTTAAATTTCTTCAATTTTGATTGTAAAAACGGCGTATTCCTAGATTTAGCAGGTTTTATAACGTTCTTATATTTACAGTTGTAAAATAAAACCATGGCAGTAACTCGCTTTAATGATACAACAGGAATCGAAGCACGTTTCCATATATCAATAATTTTTTTTGCTACCGCTGCGGCCATAGTTCTTGAAAAAGGTTCTTGACTTTTGTCTCCCTTTATTTGCAATCTGATACTCTGATAACATCTTATTATGTCCTCATAAGTTGGGAAATAAACATCATCAGAAGGGAATAAATATTTCCCTGTTCCAAACAGCGGACGACTTGAGTTTGCTCGCGTCACTTTTTTAATTACACGTTTCTCCATAACAACCGTTTCATTTGACAAACAAACGTAGAATGAAACGAAATCCAATATTTTATCTTATCTATTAGTTAAATTGAACTTGGAAGCAATGGGAGCAGTAGAACGCAATCTATCGTTTGAAATCTGAACGAAAAGAAACAAAAACGAAAGTAGGGTATAAGATAAGCTTCAATTTCTTATGTGCATATATGTATGCTTATTATTTTTAAATCAGCGAATAAAAATAGAGTAAAATTATTTGAATTTTATTTGGATTGGTTCGTAGTAACGTATTATGTAATATTTTAGTTACATAGTATAAGTAGTTTCAATTTTTTTTAAATATACTTTTTTCAAAAAACCCGGCTTTTCATTTTTTTTCTCAATTTTTTATGTCAGAGGGGCGCGGCTAAATATTTGGCAAAATTGATGAAAGTTTTTGAGGGTTCTAACTCATTCATTAGGTAACATTTCTGCAATATACCAGAACTAAATTCAAAATTAATTTTTGAAATTTAATTTTTTGAAAAAAACTAATTTTTTTCTTTTTTTCAGTTTTTCAGCGCCAAAGGGGCGCGGTTAAATATTAAACAAAACTAATAAAATTTTTAGAGGTTTCTTACAGACCCATTACACAACTTTTCCGCACTATACCAAAATCAATTTCAAAAAATAATTTTTTCGGCCCACCCTAGTATATATATTTGTTTCTTTATTTTCTAATATTTGCAATTAAGATTTACTAATTTGTATTTTTTATTGTTTTTAGGTCCTGATAAATTTATACTTGGCGACGACAGTGATCAGCTAATAATGTGGTACAAAACAGCAAACATTTAATTTAAGAAAGTGCGTTCATGTTGGATTGAAAACACTATTTTAATATATTATATAAGCACACACCCGATATCGAGCCTAGCTCTACCATTTTTACTTTGATTCACCGAAGAAAACAAATGTACCTTAAATAAAACTTTTTGTGTTTTTGCATGTAAATTACAATACTTACATTTTCTATGATAATACCTGTAAAAATGCTGTAATATGCATTTACTATTTTAGAGATATGTTCAATACATGCAAATAATTATATTTCTAAATTTTGTAAGTCCTTAAATATATAGCAAGTTTATTTTCTTTCAGAATGGGCTATAAAACGAGAGTTACTTATAAAGAAAAAGAAAAAAATTAATGAAATACATACTCTTGTTTTACAACTAATCAATTTTCTAGTAAGGATGGGGGGGAAAAAATCACTTTTTATTATGTATGTGTTAATATTTTACAAATTTTACTTTGAAATAAGCTTTGAGGCACATTAACAGATGTTATTAGGATAAAAAAAAATATTCTATTTTATGTGAAATTGCTGTTTTAAACTACAATTTTTAATAAAAGTGACATTTTATATTTTTATTTTGAAAGAGTAATTCAATGTTGTTTCTTTTCCTTTTACAGCATACATATAAATCTATACTAATATTATAAATGGGAAAGTTTGAATGGATGTTTGTTACTCAATCACGCCACAACGGCTGAACGGATCTGAATGAAATTTGGTACAGAGATGATAATAGTCTGGAATAGTACATAGGCTACTATTTATACCGGAAATTTGATTAGATTTTTTAAAATTAATTAAATCTCTACTAATATTATAAATGCGAAAGTTTGGATGGATGTTTGTTACTGAATTACGCCACAACGGCTAAACGGATTTGAATGAAATTTGGTACAGAGATGGATAATAGTCTGGAATAAAACATAGGCTACTATTTATATCGGGAATTTGATTAGATTTTTTTAAAATTAATTAAAATATGAAAATAATAAACTGGTAATTGCCTTAATATAAGTCATTTAAATTTTTAATTGTTCCCAAAAATGTTTACGAGGTTTTTATTTATTTATTTATTATTTTTTTTTTCAACATAAAATTAAATATGTTTTCACGCGAAAAATGAAAATTTACTAAATATTAAATTGGTGAATGACGTCTTCATAACTTTAAAATAAAATAGTAATAATAAAAATCTAGCATGTTTCTTCTGAATTTTATTTCATAGCATTTTTTTATATACCCCAACTTTAGTTTTTTTTTTTTTTTTTTTTTTTTTTTTTTAGCGTGGATGAATCATGCTTGGCATAAAAGCTAATTCAGCATTATATTAAAGTTATTTACTTATTGATAATTCTGGAAATTTTTTCAAATTTTGATGCTGAAGTAGATCGGACACTTTTCGCTAAGGAAAAGATAGAAAGAGATAGGAACAATAATTGCATAAATTATATTTAGGCCTAAAACGGCGAAAAAAATTCAAAAGTCGCCAAGGGGAGATATAATAAGGCTGTATCACGATCAAGTTTATATATTAATTATTTTTTTATTTTTCTGTATACCAACTGCTATTAACTAAGCATGAAGCATGTATAACCACAAAAAAAAAAAAAAAAAAAAAAAAAAAGTAATAATAATTGTCTCATGCGATAGACATAGCCGATCATAGCATATTGTAATATTATATTTGGCTTGAAACTGCTGTCATTCTGTGGTTGATCTATTAAATCAAATAATTATAGGAAATAACTTGAAAGCAAATGTTATGTACATCACGTATAATGTTGTTCATAAGTAACTGGGATTCAAATATAAAAGTGCTACTTCATATTTGTCGATACTGTCCATATCGAAACTGTCATATGTGATAAGCACCCAAATGGAAGCCCATGGGTAAGCCACTGTGGCAGGCAATAGGGAATGGCACCGGAGACTGCGAGGACGAACAAGACGCTGCCGAAGGCCGCGTGAACCCAAAGCAAGCCTTTGAGAGATTTCAGTATTCTTTTTTTCTTTTTTTTTTATTAACCTATATACAAAAGAGTTTACTTTAAATATAATGACCAGCGAATCGGGCAGAGCCTGCTAATTAATATATATAATGTAATAATAATAATAATATAGTAATTAATTTATATAGGTATTAGGGGGACCGGAAAATAATGTCGTTTTGAATTAAAATACTGACATCGGAAATTTATCCTGGATAAAATTTAAGATATTCTTAGGTAACTTATAAGATGGTTATTTGTAAAGTACCATGTAAACACTGTTAAACAAAAATTTCCCGTTTCATTTTATTAATTCAAAACTACATTATTTTCCGGTCCCCCTAATATAAGGAATTGACTATAAAGGAATATATTATTTGCTGTCACTTTATATTTAAAGAGGGGCGGTAAGTACAACTGAGTTATATTGTATCATTTGAGTATCTTGTGATTTAGTTTATTCTACAGTGCGTTGCATGAATGTAAACGCACCTTAGAATTAGAATGGTATAGAAGTGTAATAAAAAATATGAATAAGTGACACTTGATGCAAACTGTATGTGCCGGATTCAAGAAAGGAAAATACGAGTCAAAACAATGAAAAGTAAACTTTGTAAAGCCGCCATGGGCTTCTAGAACAGCCAGAAAACGTTTTGGCATTGACTGATATAGTGACATGAGGTCATCCAAGCTGATTGTCTTCCAAGCTAAGAAAATGGCCGATTTTAGCTCATCTTTCGTGTTAAACTACCTTCCGTTTACGTAAACCATAGAATACCTCATACGTTCTCTATTATGTTTAAATCGGGGCTTTTTGAGGGCCAATCCAGAACTTTAATTTTATTGCCACGGAACCATTTTTTTACGATATGTGCTGTATGTACAGATGCACAATCTTGCTGAAAAAATAATTTCTTCCAACTTTCTTGACTGTTTGCAGGCGGAGGTTCCTTGTGAGCATCTGGACATAATCTACACAGTCCATAGTGTTCTCCACGAACTTTAATTCGAAAGTCCCTTTAAAACCTATGGCTGCCCACACCATGAGAGACCCACCTTCAGATTGACGTCTTGAACTGTACATTTCTTCGGTTCTCAAATCATGCCAGCAGCTATGAAATCCGTCCGAGCCATCGAGGTTAAACTTTTTTTTCATCCGAGAAGATGCCTTTTTCCCAATTTAGTCGATCTAGAATCCATTTTCTTGTCCTTTCCAACCGCATATCCTTGTGCATTTGAGTGAGGTGGTGCTTTCGCCTTCATTTTCATGTTTAATTAATGTTGCAGCTTTCATAGTTCTCCATATGGTTGTCCGATGAACACCCAGCTTGTATTGAGCCTTTATCTTCCCACAGAAAATATTCTTATTCTTTGCAGAGTTGCATATTCGACGTTTGTCGTAACTGGTGAGCTTAACTGTTCGCTTCTTATACGCTTTTTTCGCATATATTACTCCTTTATATAATTTCGCACAACACTCCCTTCTTCCGATTCAGTGCCCAATTTTACGATTGCTAAAGCCTTTACCACACATGAAGTCGATTTTTATCCTCTTGTCTACTGTCAAAGTTTTCCCTCTTGCCATCCTGAACAAACTCCGTAAATTTTGCACTGAAGCATTAAAACTGTTTTTAGAGAACTTTAGCTCTGTGTTTTAGTTTAATTCCGGTGGCTCTGTTAAAAGCGTCTACGTCTTAATTAGCAACTTTTACTCCCAAAACCATACTCACGGGCGTCTTGCTCTCAACTAGTGCGTATCTAATTCTGTGCAGACAGACGGCAAGTGATACTCCTCGCTCAGTGAAAGACGGGAACTATTACTCCTGTCCGTTGCTTGTTTTGTTTTCGTAGAAAGCCTATTTAAAAGGGCGTATAGCCTGCTTCCTGTCTGATTAAAGGGCTTTTTGAACAGGGGGAAAAAAGTATATATTTATATGTAAATTTCTTCTTTGGCAAAAGTTTTTTGTTTCATCATAATATGGGTGCATTTATTTATAGCGTAAACAAAAAAAAAAAAAAAAGAAAGAAAAAAAAAATTAATGATGGTGGATTTAAAACATGTTGATTATTTAAGAAGATAAACATTGCTTATTATTTACTTTTGTAATTGCGGCATAGGTTATTTATTTTATTGTAAAATTTTTGTGTAGCTTTTTAGATGCAAATTGCATAGGAATAGAATATGAAATCCACAGATGACAAACTTAAACAATTTAATATATTTTCTAAAGTTTTAAAGATTATTTTACCATGTTTTTATTAACCTCGATTCTTGTGTGTTTGTCAGGGACAAATCTTGCAATCGATTTTTAACTAACTTCCCGACTAGCTAGACATTTGAAACTTTCACAGTAGCTCAGAACCCGGTGACAACACAATACTTCTAAGTCAGATTTTCGAATTTTCGAATAGTTTTATTTTAATTAATTAAAATGTGAAAATGATAAGCTCCTAATAGCAATAAAAATAGCCATTAAAATATTAACTATAATTTAATTGTTGCCAAAAAAAATTTACGAGTTCATTTTCTTTCGACCTAAAAATAAATACATTTAATTAAACATGAGCGTTAAAAAATTGTTAAAAGTTAAATTATGCATTTGGCAAAAATTGACGTCGTTATCATTTTAAAGATTTTCTACACAATGGTAAACTGCTAATGTAGTTCATGATGCAAATATATGTTGTTCGGAAAGGATTAATATTTTATTTTTAAAACCAACTTTTTTTTTTAAATTCAAATTTCCGGTAACTCTTTAACCAATCACATTAGAACGTCCATCTTTGGAATATCGATAATAAGAATTTTCTCGCCAAAAGTCGCCAAAAATGTCGCCAAGGGCAAAAAGTTGTCAAATTTGGCGCCAAATCCATTACCTGCCTATTGGAGCTTTTTAATGCGTTTTAAAGAGAAGTTTAAGCTATTTAAAAACATGGTATATATATATTTTTTTTTTAATCTTATAATTATTTAAAAATATCCTTGTATGCTATACACTTTATATTACACTTTTTTGTGCGTCATACTATATATTTTTATTTAAAATTAAATCAAAAGTTATTTTGCTTAAATAAATGTATAGCAAGGATATATATGCATCTACAAGCAGTTTAAAGAAAAGCATTTTTCTTTTTACTTAGTGTCAAAGAATTTCAGCAGAACTGCTTAGAGTTTTTAAAATTTTGCTTATCTAAATTAAAATATTTAAAGAAAATATGTTCCATTGTTTATTTATTTGTTTCTGACAAATCTCTCTCTTCATTTACTTTATTTATTTATTTATTATGTATCATTATTATTATTTATTATTATTATTATTATTATTATTATTATTATTATTTTTGTAAGAAAAGATTATCCAGAAAATTAATTTATATATATATATATATATAACTAAGATAATGCATTACTCAGCGCAAATACCTAATTTAGTTGTTATAATTCTTTTACACTCACATAAAAACATTCAAATTTATTGCTATTGCAGATTTATTATAATACAATAATTTTAAAAAGAAGTTCATATTTTAATAATTCCATGAAAATATATGCATTTTTCACAACTATTTATATGACATATAAAAAATATTCTTATCAACTATTCATTTCACATATCATACATTTTGCAGTTTTTAAAAATTAGAAAATATGTTATAAATTTTCACTTAATCTGGAAGCAGTTTTTAGTTATAATTATTTGAGCATTTTATTTATTTTTGCTTCTTTTTACTTTGTTTGGTGCAATATATTCTTTCTTGGATATTAAGTGGGACCACTTGAAATAAGGCTACCATTTGAAAATTTATCAACACGATGAATTTTGAAATTTTTAATTAATTCGAAACAAAGTTGGACATAGAATCTATCATATAAATATTTTTTATGAGTTGACTTCTCAACTTGTTCATCTATTTTGTTTACAAGTTGTGACCACTTGAAAATGAGCCATCACGATAATTTTTGAAATACTAAACTAATTCAAACCATAATTGGATTGTAAACTTTTAATTCAAATATTTAGGATAAATTCACTGGTCAACTTGCTCTGCTGATTTGTTACCAAGTGGCGACAACTTGAAAATTTGTCATTACAATAACTTTTGTAATACTCAACCAATCGGAATAAAAATTGCGCAGTGGACTCAATTCAAATATCTTAGCTAAGTTTGCTGGGCATCTCACTTCACCCTTTTATTTCCAAGTAGCAGCCACTTGAAAATTTATTATCATGATAACTTTTGAAATTCTCAATTCGAACTAAAATTTGACAGTGGACATCATTCAAATCATAAATGATTTTGCTGGGAAAGTTGCTCCGCAAATTTGTGTCCAAGTTGCAAACACTAAATATTGACATTTGATTTTTTTTTTTTTTTTTTTTTTTTTCGCAATACCTTACTTTTGAAATACTGAATTTATTCGAACCAAAGTTGGACAGTGGATTTATCTTACAGATATATTTGATTTGTTAACTGAGCAGTGTGCTCCGCTATTTTGTTTCCAAGTTCGGCCACATGAAATTTAGTCAACATGTTAACTTTTGAAATACTGAATTAATTTGAAATAAATTTATCGAGTAGACTTATCTCACAAATGCATTTGATATGTTTGTTTGCCTGATTGATATGCATTTAAAATTAACAAAAGAAAAGGTATTTATGAACCGATTTGCTTAAATATTTATATGTACATAGACCTCATCAATATAGTTCCACCATGCCCATTACAAATTTTAGCTGTAATTTTGTTTCAAAATGGTGGCTACATGATAAGAAAAAAAGAAATCAACTTACCCTTCTTATTTTTTCAGTTTTTGAGAATTTTAAGATTTGTAAATCTTTGGAATGAAAACATAATTTAAAAATCTTACTTTGGCACTTTGTAATAAATATTGATTAAGAAAAGAAATCTGGTAATTAGAAATATTATATGAAATTGTGAATGCATTAAAAATTTTATAAAGTTTCTTATTTACTCTTAGCTTAGCTAAGAGTATTAAGAGAACAAATATAAAGTATATTTTAGATTTATGAATTAACAAGAAAAAATTAGCGAAAGTGATTGCAAAAATTTCCAGATTTATATTTTTCATAGCGGCCAATATTTTAATTTATCCCGGAGTACTTTTAGCCCCGCCTTTCTTTCGCACCACTTTATTTATAGACAAATTTTCTTCAATACATAACTTTTATAAAAAAAGAAAAAAATTACCTTTAAAAAATAAGTTGTACGAAATAGAGGCGGTTCTAAAATTACTCCGGAATAAATTAAAATATTGACAGCTATGATTTTTTAATATAAATGCCCAAAAGTATTTTTATTTTTATTTTGTTTAATTTTTGTTCTGGGCGTGTTTTATTACCGAAAAATTTCAAACTGACAGAAAGAGAATCTTAATGGAACTAATTTTTGAAAAATATAATTTTTTGTTATTAAATGTTGTTTGGTAAATTTTGAATAATATAGAATATCAATTAGAGTATGTAAATAGTGTTCTATATTTTTGAAAAATTATCTCATTTCAAACCATTCATCATTCTTAAATCAATGTAATGTTTTTATTAAAAAAAAAAAAAAAAAAAAAAAAAAAAAGGTAAACGAAAGATGAATGAAGTCTAAACTAATAGAAATTTTGAAATGAATCATCAATAATTGGTATTTATCTTGTTGTAAGGACTTTAATATCCAAATAAATTTATATATAAAAATGAACTTACTCATATTATACATATATAGTTTTCACACACAGAATGTGAAGTTACAAAAATTAAATTATTTAATTCGGAGCAACTTTAAATATTTTACTATGCCTCTTCAAAAAAAGAAAAAAAAAAATCTTAAGTGTTATTTTCTTATTAATTTTTTTTTTTACAAACGTACAATATATATTTGTAAAAAATATAAGGTAAATATGTAAGATAAAGATATAATAAAAGCTATTCAAAAGTTGAATATTTGCAAGATATATGATTTTTTTCCATTCAGATTGAAATCACGAACTCATTTAAGCTCGGATTCTTTTTAAATTGTAAACTAGCTGGAACCCGTCGAATTCGACGGTGACTTTATTGACCGTAATGTTTCAAAAATCGTCTCTCTTGGATTGTTCCTGTCCGTTTTTCAAATCCGCATATTCAAATGTCACCAAGGTCTTGGAGAAAACGGACAGGAACAATCGAAGAGCGACGCAGACGTGAGATGGCTTGTGACAGAAAGTAAACAAATACTTTCGTGTCAATTCAGCTTACATTAACAATTCTACGACTAGATGGCGGTGAAATGATTGAAATCTTTAAAATTTGTTTTTAACTATCTTTATTGAGTAAAAAAAAAGAAGAGTACAAATGGAATGACGAATGAGCACAAATACAGTTACAAATTCTAATTGAGTATTTCATTGAAGACGATATTTTGGATCCAGCCATCGGCCACGGGACGTCAAGGTGAGACCTCGAGAGTGATCTTGACTGCCACGCACCCAAAGCTGGAACCCGTCGAATTCGACGGTCACTTCATTGACCGTAATGTTTCAAAAATCGTCGCTCTTCGATTGTTCCTGTCCGTTTTTTAAATCCGCATATTTAAATGTCACCAAGGTCTTGGAGAAAACGGACAGGAACAATCGAAGAGCAACGCGGACGTGAGATGACTTGTGACAGAAATTAAACAGAAAAATTCACGGTAATTCAGCTTATTTTAGCAACTCTACCCTAGATGGTGGTGAAATGATTGAAATCTTTAAAATTTGTTTTTAACTATCTTTATTATACTGTAATGAAAATCCTTTAGTTGCAAATTCCACCACCAGGGGGCGCAATGTGTTCTGTACGAACATCTTAGTTGCAATTTCCAGCGCCAGGGGCGCAGAGTGTTATTGTACGAACATCACCAACGGTCAGGAAATACCAAGACATTTAAAAGATGGTGTAACATGATAGGGCCATAGCTCATGTAGTCCGGGTAATAATGGTATGTAAAGGTAAGTTTATTATCTTTATTATACGTTCCAAGACCTTTCAAATAAGGTGTCACCTGCAAAATCCTTTAGTTGCACTTTCCACCGCCAGGGGGCGCAGTGTGTTCTGTACGAACATCACCAACGGTGAGGAAATCCAAGACCTTTCAAAGAAGGTGTAACATGATAGGGTCATAGCTCATGTAACCCGGGTAATAATGGTATGTAACGGTAAGTTTATTATATTTATTATACGTTCCAAGACCTTTCAAATAAGGTGTCGCATGGTGGTGTCAACTGCAAAATCCTTTAGTTACATTTTCCACCGCCAGGGGGCGCAGAGTGCTCTTGTACGAAAATCCCCAAGGTCAGGAAATACCAAGACCTTTAAGAAAATGTGTAACATGATAGGGTCATAGCCCATGTAACCCGGGTAATAATGGTATGTAAAGGTAAGTTTATTATCTTTATTATACGTCCCAAGACCTTTCAAATATGGTGTCACATGATAGTGTCAACTGCAAAATCCTTTAGTTTCACTTTTCACTACCAGGGAGAGCAGTGTATTCTGTACGAACATCAGCAATGGTCAGGACATACCAAGACCTTTAAAAGAAGGTGTAACATGATAGGGTCTACAACAAAATCACCTATTCCATTTTTCACAATGAGGGGGCGCACTACATTGTATACGAACATTACCAATCGACATAATGAGGTGCTACATGTGTGGGTCTAGAACGGATTTCCCCCTCAAACAAATTTCTCCCTTTTCCCCTCCCACAAATATTTTCCCCCTCCTTTAAAATCAAAAATTCGAAATTCGCAGAAAGTGATTTTTTAGTATTCGAGTCTAGTCCCACCATGTACAATTTCTTCACCGTGAAGTAATTTGGAGCTGAGTTAAGCTCGCCAACATGTGTTTAACACCTGCCCCCCCAGGGGGTGGGAACCGTTCGACTTTTTTTATTTTTCTCTTTTGATGACACATCTACAGACCAACACCTTTTATTAGACACATCAAACAAATTTATACACCTAGCCGTTTTCTCAATTTAGTGCAGACAGACAAAACACGTTTCAAAATAATATATAGACTAGCAGGCTTCGCCCGCTTCGCTGGGCACTATATTTAAAGGATTTCTTTTTAATTGAACAATTGAAACGTTTAAATAAATATATTTCGATTGGCGACAATTTTCTTCACAGTTTTAGTATGGGATCTCCTTGACAATATCAAACAATTTTTGAACTTCTCGAATCTGTGCAACAAAACTATTATTAAAACGAATATTCTCGAAAACTGTCAAATAGAAATGTTTATTCTTCGAATATTTTTGAAACAGTTGAAGCTATTACTCATACAGTAAAAGTCAGTATTCGATGAATGGTCGAATCAGAGAATGCACGTAAGTCGTTTTCGCAACAGGTACGGATTCCGCACATGAAAACCAAAAGAAAAAAAAATCGCTGGACAGCCCTACACCGCAGGATTGCCAAATTTGGCCTTTCTTTTATTCAATAGTCACCAATAATTTTTATTTGTAACGTTTGACTAATCACTTCGAAGATTGATAGTGTATCATGTATATCAAATGTCATTCTCAAAATTATTGGTGACTATTGAATAAAAAAAGGCCAAATTTGGCAACCCTGCTACACCGCTGTGCATGAATCTCAGAACACACGAAACTCGGTTCCGCAACAATCACTATCACGCATGTTAAAAAAAAAAACATCACTGGACACTCCTACTCGCTGTGCATGAATATGAAAACGCATGAAACTTGGTTCCGCGGCAATCACAATCACGCATGTTAAAACCAAAAAAACATCACTGGACACCCCTCCCTCGTTGTGCATGAATCTAAAAACGCACAATTTAATAATATAATAATATAATCTAAGTATAGTGTATTCGTCAATAAGTTTTTTTTTTTTTTTTTTTCTTTTTTTAATGTTTGAATGTTAAACATTTTAATTAAATTTCAGCATTCAAACATTCAATTACATGAAGAAAAAAAAAAAAGAAAGACTTTTCAAAGTAATATCAAAGTAATGTTTAGAATATATTGTTAAAAACTGTAAGAATGTAAAATCCAGTGAAAAAAATTATAAATTAATAAGCAGGCAGCATTAAAGAAATAACTTACACACACACACACACACACACACACACACACATATATATATATATATATAATTTTTAATTTTGATAGCTTTCAAGAAATGTTCATATATTTATGCAAATTTTCATAATCGTAATGCAGTAATTAACAAACATATATATTTAAAACATTTACTATCGCCATAAAATTGTGTCAGATGCTTCAAGATTCTCATATTTTGACACGATTTAAAAAAAAATTTCCTTGCCTTTACAGAAAAATGCTAAAATGCACTCTATTTCATCATTAAATATATATATAGTACTTTCAAATTTAATTCGTTTATTATAAAGGAATGGTTCTAAAAATTATTATTAGGCATTAGTATTTCAAATCATCATTAAAAGGCGCGAATATCACGATGAATAAATGATCTTTTTATTGTATTTTTTATGATGAAAACATTTTGACAAACATTTTGAATTCTACATGCATTGATATAATAATTATGCCCATTCAAAAAAAATTTTTCGACATTTTAATGAGATTCTAACGTGAACTGCAAATGCATTTATAAAATGTTATTCTTATCACCGGACCTTTAAATTAGCAATGAAGAAATGATTTTTTTATTATATTTTTTGTGGTGAAAACATTTTGAGAAACATATAATTCTACATGCACTGATATAAATTATTATGCATATTCAAAAACATTTTTCGGCATTTTAATGAGTTTACAGCGTTAATTACAAATGTTTCTGTATAATGTTATTCCTATGGCTGGGCCTTTACATCAAAGAAAATCGAGACTTGTATACAACGCCAATCGCTGGGTAGCGGTAAAATATGCAAGTTCTCGCTGTACGGTCTTTTCGCCTTGTCTGGACAGCCGCTATTGAATCGCAGGCAGCCATGCCCCAGGAGAAGGGATGTTTTATTAGTAGGTAAGCGAATTTTACATATTAATAATTGAGCATAGGATATTTTATTATCGACAATAAAATTGCATATTGTACTTCACAATTTATGTAAGGCATTAGGATTTACTACGGATCAGATATAGAAATCCAACCTATGCTTCACAGAGTAGTCGTGATATATTTTGGGAAATCTTGAATATTTTGGATAAATTCAGGTTTTGTTGTACTGTTAGTAATTAGTGATTTCTAAAATGTATGATTCCTTGTAGCCTGTATTAAATTTAGATATAAATAAATTCTGATGTAATTATCTACTCATATTCTGTCAATTTGTTGGTGTTGCTTGTTTCACTGGGTTATGGTTAGACAACTCAATGTGTGATTATAGTAGTTAGACGGCATGTAAAGGGAATAATGTAAGGGGATTATGTAAATAATGATGTTGGTTAATCACCATATTAATAAAATTAAAATTATCGTAGGTATAGCAACCCAACATTGGGGCCGGGTCTGAGCTATTATCTTATCTGAGATGTGAAGGGCAAAATATTTATATATATATATATATATATATATATATATATATATATATATATATATATATATATATATATATATATATATATATATATAATGCTTTTTATATCGATTATAGTTGTTAAATATGAAAACGAAAAGAGTTCAATATGCGAATACTATAGAAAGATTATTGTATAATTACAATGTATTTATTAAAAAAATTTATCATACTAACTTAGCTTCACAAATAAAATAAAATAAAATATATAAAAGATAATAATATAAAATGAAATAATAATAACAATAATATATAAAAGTATGTGAAATAATCTAGTGTGTCACTCACACGACTTTCTCTTACCCTGAAATTTAATACTATAAATACAGGCTGGAGACTAACAGGTAAGGTAAAGAGTACTGTTTTGTAAACCTATGTCAAACAATTCAAATTTGGCTTCGGAAGAGATTTATATGATAATTAGTTATGATAACCATATGATAACCAGGGGGGAGGGGGGGAGCGAGGTTCCTACATACACAAAACTTTTTTCCCAGTTGGCTATCTCTGTTAGAAAAAATATATATTCGTTTCATTTGTATTAGTGCAGTCTATAGATATTAAACTCTACTTACCTGCAATTTCCGACCATAGACGTAACGTATTTGAATATTTTTGAATGTCCATCTACACGAACCATTTGCTTCATCTCAACGGAAAGCTTAGTGTAGCGTCCCTATATGATACACATTTAGAATACAGAGTTTGGAATTTCTGCTACTATTTGTTCTTGAAATATGTTGATAAGATACACACACAGAGACAGACCATTCGCTAGAAACGTGATTCTCATATTCAAGGGACCTCAGAACATGTAAATCTAACAAAAACTCACTTTCGAAAAGTTGACCCTAAAACAATACTTTCTCTTCCGTAAGGGTAGGAGAAAGAAAATAATCTGGTGTGCCACTCACACGAATTTCTCTCACCCTGAAATTTAATACTATAAATACAGGTTGGAGATTAACAGGTAAGATAACGAGTACTGTTATGCAAACCTATGCTAAACAATTCAAAGTAGGCTTCGAAAGATTTTTATATGATAATTAGTTCTGTGTGAGGGGGGGTTACCGCCCCCCTCAACCCCCCGTTTCATTAATGAATCTATATTTATATAGAATTTAATTCTATTATTAAAATTAAAAGTTTACTTAAAAGTATACAGACAATTTTCATGCCCAACATTCCTTGAAACTTATCAATCTTGATCAAACTTTTCTAGCAACAAACTTACATTAACTTAAAAATACAACGTTTGGTTCGCCTAAAATTATTCGTTTTTAATTACTCTGAGAGACACAGACAAAGATCAAACGTTAAAAAACTGGACTACGGTAATCAGGAAGCCTCAAAACGTGTAAATACACAAAAAACTAGCGATGAATATTTAGCTTAAAACATACATTATCTACCATATCTCTATGAGGAATTTATTTCAATTCCCGAACAGCTTTCCTAGAAATGAAAAAATATTATTAGTAAAGCACATCCACCAACAACAAATAACTAGTGTGTTGTGGCCACCACTCGACTTTCATCTGTATTTTCCTATACAAATTCACTCAGTAATAATAATTTATTAAAATTATTATTTAAAAATTTATCTTCCATGATAATGCAGACGATTTCCATATTAGAGACGTAGTATATCACTAAATATCAAAAAAAGTTGAATTTATTCTCAATATTACCTTTAAAAAAAAAAAAAAAAAAAATTAATTATTTATTTTTTTATTTTATTTATTTTTGTTAAAAATAAAAAAAATCAATAACTTTATTTTAAATTATCGCAAATCGATGGTTCAACCATTCGTTTTAAAGGTATTGGCGAGCTCTTTTGAAAAATACCCATCATGAAAATTTACTCCCGTCGAGGGGGATTTCCCCCCCCAGGGGGGGGGGGATTCGAGGCTTCTACAAACACAAAATTGTTTTCCCAGTTGACTATCTCTATTACAAAAAATATATATTCGTTTCATTTTGTTTAGTGCTGCCTATAGATGTTAAACTCTACTTACCTGCAATTTCCCCCATACACGTAATGTATTTGAATAGTTTTGAGTGTCCCTGTACACGAACAATTTTCTTCATCTCAACGAAAAGCTTAGTGTAGTAACCCTATATGATACACATTTAGCATACCGAGTTTGGAATTTCTGCTACTATTTGTTCTTGAGATATGCTGATAACACACACACAGACCATTCGCTAAAAACATGATTTTCGTATTCAGGGGACCTCAGAACATGTAAGTATAAGAAAAACTCACGTTCGAAAATTTGACCCTGAAACAACACTTTCTGCGGGGGGGGGGGGGGGGTTCGTCCTTCCGAATTTTTATTTAAGTTTAATTAAGTTTATTTAAGTTTATTTTTAATTAAGTTTAACAATCTTTTAATATATCATAATTACTTGCCGAAAATGAGAGTAAGAAAATGAAAAATAGTAAAACAAACTCACCAATTAGAAGATCAAACTAAAAAATCTTTAATTAGCGACGAATAACGTAGAGCCTGTACAAACTGCTACACAAAACATAAAATTCAAAAGATAGTTACGCAAAATATTTCTTTGAATTTTCTTATTTACAGAGCGAAGTCTAATCGACGGGAAGTTTTCGCTAGTTCATTTAAAATGTCTTCTACTGTTGGGGTATTGTTTGGGTCACTCCTTCAAGGCCACTACTTCAATGGTCACCTCTTACCCATATGGTCGACCCGTCTTGTCCTTGAGTATGAACTCTTAAAGGTGAAATCATTTCAGAGAATTGTTTTCAGGGGAAACATGTTTCGCGCCGCGAAAATGAAGTGGTTTAGTTTTTTCAGTAGTGTTTATCGCAGAGTAATGAAAAAAAAAAGTTAGTCATAATTTTAAACCACTTCGTAGAAAAAATATTCTACGCTTGCCATACATTTTTTCCGCCTGAAATGTGAAAAAAAATGTAAGGAACAGCCTAATTTTTCTTATCATACATTTGGTCAAGGGGGGGGGGGTTTAACCCCCCCCTTGCATACGCCACTGGTTTTAATATACAGTGGTTTAGAATATTATTATAAAAGACTGCGTCAGGAAATCGGTTCGACCCTGGGGGTCTAATCTCCGATTCCCATCTATAACTCAATTCCGACTGTCAAAGTCGTTATTTTGATCACGTGACATGACATTCCGACCTTTTGCTATTCTCCTCTCTCAGTCATAGAAATTTGCGGTGAGGAACCGGTTTGTTTCAGTCCTTATGATAACGACTCCCTCACGCACTCGTTATAATGATGACTCATGGGTATTTTTTTCAATTCTCGGGAATGATTTTTTGGGAAAGATCAGTTTATCAATATATAAATTGTTATTGTGAGATTAGTTTATCCTCCCTCTCCCCAATATTATTTTTGAAAACGCAGACCTATATAATTAAAGAAATTTTTAATAATAATATAAAAGTATAAGCTTTTCAAAATTAAAAAAGTAACCGAACCTACATTTTAATCCTAACTGAAGTAAAAACATCAAAATATGAGTTTCCAACTGTGCAATGTGAATATATGCTTATATGTAATTGTAATAGTTTTAATTAATAGTTTAATAGTTTTTCAAAAAACATTTTTTTTCGCCATTTAAAGCACAAATTGAACACTATCGGAAAATCAAAAAATTTTCCTTTTTAAAAGATTATTGTTTAAAAAATGTGTACTTTATTCATTCAATTTCTTTTTTCTTTCTTTTTTTTCTTTGTTTTAATAGCTTTTAAACTGAATTTACATTATTTTTTAAAAGTATCTTTGCTGAAAAGTTCTTGAAATTTACTGTTTTTCTGAATGTTATTTTCAAAAAATGCAAATGTTTAATGCAATTTCTTTTAATGATTTTTATTACTTATTAAGGATAAATATTTTTCAATTGTAATAATTATGTACCAGTATTCTGTATTTCGTAAGTTGAAATGAGTAATTTCCTGGTGTATTCAACATAATGATAATAATAATAATAATAAAGTATGAAATCTTTTAAACAAATACGCATTATATTCAGTTAGAATTTATTTATTAATCACAGATAGAGGTTCAAATTAACAACCTTTCAGATTTTTAACAAAGTTGATTTCGGTGTAGGATGATATTTCCAATATGGGAATATTTAAAGCAAATAATAATCCTAAAGGTGCTTTTATGCTATGAATAAAATAAAACTAGATATAAAGTAAAAAAAAAAAAAAATGGATTGCCATTTTGTTTAATTTTTCCTCTCTCTGAATGTATATATATATATTAAGTAGTAAAAGCCGAGAAACAAACGATTTTAGACACATATTAAACATTTTCGGAAAATCAGAAAAACTCTTCCTTTTAAATGATCATTGTTTAAAAAATATGTAATTTATTCATTCGATTTTTTTTTCTTTCAAAGTAACTGTTAAACTGAAGTTACATATAGTTTATTTACTCACTCTTTATAAATATATTAAATATTTCTAATGAAAAGTTTTTGAACTTTACTGTTTTTCAGAATGTTATTAAAAAAAAAAAAGGTTGAAAATGTTTAATGCAATTTTTTAATGCTTTTTATTACTTATTATTTAAGGCTAAATCTTTTCAGAACTATAATAATTACCTATATTAGTCTGCATTTTGTTTATATAAAAACTATTTTTCTTGTGTATTCAATATAATTGGAAAATCTTTGTATTCTTAATCCTATGAAAAACATATTACTTTTTAAATAAAAATGTATAAAATCTTCTAAGTAAAAACGCAGTATTTATTTATAATATATTTATTAAGCACAGATAGAGAGAGGTTCGAATCAACAAATTTTCAGATTTTTTTAAAAAGTCAGTTTTGGAGTAATGAAGCTCCCAATAGGAGATGTTTAAAAAATAATAATATTAATTCTAAAAGTGCATTTATGCTACGCATAAAATGAAATTTCATATAAAGTTAAAATAAAAAAATTTCAGATTTCTATCATGTTTAGTTTCAGTATATAACATAAATAAATAACAATAATAGTAAACTAAATTCAGTTTACCAGCTATTTGTGAATAAAATAAAATGATTAAATCAGCTAAATAGTTTTATAATAGTGCTCATTGGAATATAAGGAGTTTGAAAAATTAATTTAATTTTGCTTCAATATAATCTAATTATATTTTACTCGTATTGTGGGCAAAACATTTCCTTTCTACATCTTATTTCCATGTTGAATTTTATTTATTATTTAACAGACACCTTAATATATTGTAGATTTTATTAATAAATTAAGCGAAAATTTATGTTATGAAATAAGTAGGTTAACACAAATAACAAATATATATATAATAATAATTGCATTATAGATTTGAGTTGAATTACATTTTCTAATAAGTAATCTTACTTCTGCAGATTAAAACATTTTTTAAATAAACAAACTTATCAAAATAATTTAAACCCCCAAAAGAAAATAAATAAATAAAAATAAGAGAGAGAGGGAGAGATAAGAAATAGAAAAAAAAAAAAAAAAGAAAGAAAAAACCATATTAAAAAAAGAACTTTGTGATACTTTAATTTATTTTTCTCCTATTAAATTTGTACACTCTAACAGCTTTATCCCCTCATATTAGTAAAGATAAAATTTTAACATATAATAATTCTTGTAATGAAATTTTTACACAGTATTGATAAGAAAGAAACGCAAACTCTGAACAATGAATTTTTTTAGAACGCGCATTTCTGGATGTGCGATTCTCATATTGCCTTGCAATGTTGATTTTCTTACATGACGTCTATTCACAGGTGTAGCGTCTACTTCAACACACCATTGGCTGAAATCACTGACATCCTTAGCCTGGGAGGAAGACTGCTTTTATTACTACCTTAGATAACAACCTTGGGGGGAGAATCGCTCTTTAGCAGTGGGAGGAAAGAAAGTCGGTAAGAGTGGAATTTAACAACTATTGTTGCTTAAGGACGGTCGCTAGGACGGTAGGATAGGAAAATAGATGCCCTTATTCATTATCACCTAAATTTCTCGTAAACCGTTATTCTATACAAATACATAAACATTGGACAAAATTATACATAAAACATGGGTATAATAAAAAAAAAAAGCCTCTCTAAGTGCATATTAGAAATTACAAGTCAGAATATGTATATATATATGTATATCTCCTAGTCTCACAACAGTGCAGGTATCACTATACAGCACAAAATTGCATTAATAAGGGCTAGATACTAAAATTTTTCATCTTTCCCCCCTTTTATTTAATTTTACAATTTTTATTTTTAATTAATATCTAGACCCCTTTTATATCACCTAAGCAAGGAACCCAACTCAAATTCGCAAAAGAAATTTTCCTCACAATTATAACTCACCACGAAATTTAACATGCACGAAGAGTTTCGACACACACACACACACACACACAAAAAAAAAAAAAAAAAAAAAAAAAAAAATTAAATAATTAAATTAAAAAAAAAAAAAAAAAGATTTTTTTTCTTTTTTTCTACGAAAGCACACACTAAAAAAAAAAAAAAATTTTTTTAATCACCTAAGACAGTGAATTTTTTTTTCTCTCTTACCTCTTGTAAACCCCAAAAGAAATCAGCGAGTAACCCTGATTGAAAGTATTAAAACAAAATTTTCTATAATATACTAAAATCCTGATTGAAAATATTAAAACAAATTTTCTATAATATACTAAAACATAACGGAAGAAATAAGTCAAGCTTGGGCGAGGAACTTCAAGTTCAACAACAACCGATGAGATCACTCACCCCCCAGCATGGCCTAAATCCCATGGTTCCACTTGCAGAAGACGCCGGTCTGCGAATGGGTTTACAATTAATACTTCTAAAAGCTACATAATTTACTCTTTTCTAAAATTTAATCTGTACAAAACTAAAAGATTTTTTTTTTCAAACTTTAACCCAACCAAACTCTAAACTAATATTTAAAATTTCCCCAAAATTCACTAGCAATAATAAATTTTTACTAACACAAGACTATCTAATTCGCACAGCCATACAGAAGGTGAGAGAGGAAAGCAACCATTAAAAGCGAAGAAAAATGTTTATTTGCTGTTGTAAATCATTTTTCAACCTAACATTATTTAAACTCAAACAGAAAACCTTTTACAACTCTGGCAGATGCAATAATCACTTAGCTTCAGTCAATAAAAGCAATTGAATACATAAACACTAGCCTTTAGCCCGAACATAGAGATGCTAAGTACTATATATAAACATAACCAAAATTTGATTGAACTGACAATCTAAACAGAAAATTTTAACAGAAAACTAAGCTAAACTGATAATATTTAATAAAGAAGCATCAATAAACTGGCGTTGTAAAAATATTACTTACAAACTTTGAATAAACACCATACAATGCAATAAACTCGCAACAATTGTTTCGGGTCGAAAAAACACTCGACCCTTCATCAGGCGAATAAAGTAAGCACGAGTGCTGCAGTCAAAGCGTTGCCGCTTTGACTGCAGCACTCGTGCTTACTTTATTCGCCTAAAGAAGGGTCGTGTGTTTTTTCGACCCGAAACAATTGTTGCGAGTTTATTGCATTGTATGGTGTTTATTCAAAGTTTGTAAGTAATAAACTGATAATAAACAAAAAGACAGGCAAATGTTTTGAGAAACATCGTAATTAAACTCGGTTTCAAACAGAGAAATACTTTGAAGTTTGCCAAATAATAAAAAAAACCCATAAAATTTTCCTAGCCTAAGGGCATTTTACTTCTCTGAAATTTATCCAAATCTGTACAAAAAAAAAAAAAAAAAAAAAAAAAAAAAAAAACATAACGGGCATATTTTTTTTATAAAATAATTTTCCTAAGTCTATAAATTCGAATGATTGTTTACAAATAATAATCAGTAAGAGCAAACATATCAGGCAAAAGCTCTGAGAGAGACATCATCCCACTTGCAAAGCCTAGTTTTTGGAACAGATCACAAAAACAAATATCACTACTTTGCAATTTTTCATACACCTCTAAAACACAAAGTACCTTAATTTAAAATTAAAATATACAATATCTCTGAAAAAAATCAATCATATTTCACAACTAGTTCCAACTCAGAGCTTAACCGAACAAAACAGGACTGAATTGTGAAAAAGACAAACGGCGACAAAGCACAATCCTAGCCAATACTCTTAGAGAAATAAAATTAATAATAATTAGTAAGAATAGGTGTCTAGTTTAATGAAAGAGAGAAAATTGACTTTCTCTGCTGCCTTAGTTTAACAAACAAGTTTGAATTTTTTAATGACAATAACTCTTTGCCAGGCTTAGTGTAATTAAAATCAAAACATGAGTAAGATCATTCTGTTATCAACTAACACATTCTATAAAAATGAACTGAAAATTTTATTTTTGATTCTGCCAAAGATATTTTATGTTTTAATTTTGGAAATATTTCAATTTAGACTGTCACTTATGAAATTTTAAATGTTTTTTTTTTTTTCTTAAGTAAATTTCTTTTTCACTTTCTCACTCGCATTGGTGATCAGTATAATATTGTGAGTAACTTAAAGGTTAATCTGATGAAATTTTTTAATACTAAGAATGCTGAGAGGTTAAGTATGAGTTCTTCAATTACAGTAAATATAGGGGTTGGAGTTTTGAAAAAAAAAAAAAAAAAAATTCTTTTAGTTTAGTGTGTAATTAATTTAGTTGTTAGTCTAAATTTTAACTTAACTTCTGTTTGCAAGGTGCACATTGTAAACAGATTTTGAATTTTAAGTGGTTGGACACGTTCTGGGTATTGGTGTATTGGGTCGATGTTAGACTTTGTGCCCTTTGCTCGGGGCATGAGCTGTCTCTTCTGGCTGTTTTTAAATTGTTTTAGCTATTATTGCATTAGGCTAAGGAATACTTTGATTTTATGCGAGTGGAGGTGAGATAGCGATTTAAAAAAAATTGTCATTAGAATTTACAGGTAAATTTGGGTTGAATTTGTTTATGTGTATTTGGGAAGTTAATAATTGTCAGTGAATATTGAATGTAGATTCTTTAAATTCTAGATTGCATATGTGTGTTCAGTGTTATAAATATGTTTTTTTTTTTTTTTTTTTAGGAGTTTCCAAAGTAACAGACAAAACTTTTAATAGGCATTTAATCGAATTTGTTGATGTGTATTTATGTAATTCAAAATGTCATTCAAATGGCAATTTCATTTTTTAAGTGGAGTGTGGACTTTTGATTTTAAGTGTTATTCAAATGCAGTAGGACTTTTCAAACTGCCAATGAAATTTTGAGATACATTTTGTGAATTTGTTTTTCATATATGTGTTGGATAAGTTGATTTTATGTAATGTTTAATCAGTCACTTGACAACTTGTCAGTGCATGTAGTCGTTTTCTGATGTGAATCAATTAAATTTTGGGGGAAATATCAAGATAGAATATGTAAATCTGGTCCATACAGGGGCGCATTGGTAGTGAGCTTGTAACCAACTATATATTAAGCATATAAAAATAGTAAAAAATGAAAAAAAAAGTAAAATTTGAAAAATTAAGTTTAGTATATGGTTGTCGAATATGAAAGCTCTTGTGTCGCCCGAAAAATTTCTGTAGTGGAACTGCTATGTTTCAAATTGTTGATATAATATGTGCACTGCGAAGTTCAAAAATAAAAAAAAAAAATCTTTAGGATTTAATTTTTACAAAAAATAAAAATGTATAAATATGAATGCGGCTCAAAATGTTTTGATGTAAAATAGTATTTTATTCTAGAATTTTCCTTGTACGATGTTTATAATAGTTGTTTTAATGTAAATTTTTATGGTTTGCAGTAGGGAATGTCAGTGGATGGCTGGTGGTCGCTTTGTTTAGCCCTGATAGGCCATGCTGAATATTCTTTGAATTTCTGTTTTTGAGTCATGCAGTGAACCCGAGAGCCCTGATGCTTGAAGGAGGTCACCTATGTTTACTGAATGTTCCTACTGTTTACTGAATGTTCCACCTATGTTACTATGTTCTGGCTGAATTTTTTTTTTTTTTTTCTTTGACATTTTTGTTTTACAGGCATCTAGTATACGTCTTGTTTTACAGATGTTTGAAACACATTCTCGTCGGTTTGAAATATCCCTAAGGTTGATGAGTATTGCCTAAATTACTGTGGTTATCTGATGACATTGTGTTTAGAGAAATTAATTTAAGTTTGCTGTTGTAAAACAAAATGTATGGTGTTAGGAGTTGTTAAAGCTGTGAAATTTTGAGGCTTTGACTGTAGTTCAACAGACTTAGAGTTACGATTTTTTTTTAAATTCTGGAACCAAAGGTATTAAATTTACAAGATTCATCAAGTTCTGATTAATTAGAAGATAAATTTGACAAGGGTAATATATATATATATATATATTTATTTATTTATTTATTCTCAAAAAAAAAAAAAAAAAAAGACTAATTTTAATTAGGTTTTAAACGTAAGATTAGTGTGCTTAATTTTTTTGGAGGGATGTTTATGTTGTTGAATTTTAATGCCGAATTCATGCAGACATATTCCAGTTCTTAGCATTTAGCTGCCTGTCCTCCTGGGGGTCAGTGTTAGATTTCTTTTGAATTGGGTACTTTTGCTGGGTATATGGCTTCCTTAAAAAAAAAAAAAAAAAAAAAAAAAAAAAAAAAAAAAATTATTTTATTTATTTATTTATTTATTTTTGTTTTATTTTAGTTAGTTAGATAATTAAAATAGAAATAAATAAATAATTAATAGCTTAGCTGATTTTTTTTTTTTTTTTAATTTCCTTTTAGCAAAACTGAATTTAAAATAATTTGGCTCTGGAGAAGTAAATTGAAAAATGATTCTGAAATAAAAATTCTGGCATGCGAAAAGAAAGAAAAAAAAAATCTCTGTCTTAAATAATAAATACTCCTTCTTTGAAGAGATATTTTTTATCACCCTCTCTTATCAGGAAAGTACATGAGGGGGGAGGTGTAGGAATGTGACCTTAGCTCTCAAGGTTGTTGCTAATTGTCATGGGTCAGTTTTTAAGCAGGGGAAAAAGAAGATTCTCGCATTTTACGAAGAGTGTCGGAGTTTTATTTGAATAAGACAGGTCTCACCGTGTAAGTTTAGCTTCTGTTGTGGCAACGAAACAGTTTTGAGCGGGAAGTACAGAAATGTGGTGGAAAAGTTAGAGGCTTCTAGAATTGTGGTCAGGGGCGTCAGCCCCTGCAAAAGTCCCCCTGGGAGGCCTTTTTGGACAGAATTTTTAAAATGCGAACCATGGAAGATCAACAGCAATAAAATATTAATTTTATAGTGAAGATCAAAATGTGCAGAGACGACGCTGCTGATGGTTTAGAAAATAAATAGAAGTTTATTTTTTGGCGGGAGTTCCAAGGGCCCTGGGACCGGGAGGGGCTCCCCAGAGCACACCTACCAGTTTGACTCTTTAAGTTATCTGATTATTGAATCAACTTCGGAGAATAAAAATTATTCTACTAGTAAAAAGATAGCAGTTGATCTGGTGAGGCCAAAAATGGGTCGGCAAGTGATAAGAAGAAGAATTTGTCTAGAATGGCTAATGCGAAAGACCTAAGCCTCAGTGAACGGTTTGATCCATGTTTATTAGGATTAAAACTCTAATGTGAAGCTCCCGTTTTTTTTAACAGGGTGTAAAAATAATTCCAGAAGAATCATGAGAGCCTATTGTTGCTGGTGCAGGAAAACTTCATTTTGAAATTTTCTTAAAAATTTAGAGAACGCCCAAGCTCATATTCCGTCGAAAAAAGACTGATCCAGAATTAGTCTACAGGATGAGCGTAGCGGAGGAATATAAAAGAAAATCCAGACGTGATCAAAGTATGTTCTAAAGGTTTTTCTAAAAATAAATATTTAAATAGTCATGTACATATTCGCAGAGGTAAAAAGTCGTAGTCTTGCGATGTATGTTCTAGAGGATTCTCTCAAAACAAAGCTTGACGACATTCACGCACTTATACAGGAGAAAAGCCATACGTGTGAGAAATGTGTTTTAAAGGATTTTCTAAAAAAATAGAGATTTGAATAAGTATGTAAGCACTCATACTGGGACAAAGCCACATGTGTCTCGAAAATAATAATAAAAAAAGGAAATAATGGAACATCCAGCCACCTATTAATGTTCACCTGCACAGGTATCCGAGTTTGGGTAAATATGTTTATATATATATACACCGAAAATCCCGAAAGTAGCCCCCCATCGAATATAACCCCCCCTCCCTTTTCTGGCTGAAAGTGAAATGTCTCCGTTATCCTGAAAGTAACCCCCCCCCCCTTTTTTTTTTCTCCATCCAACAAAGCTACATCCAATCTTCGGGCGCCCTTACGGTATGTCGGCATTGCAAGTTAAGTTTGGCATTGAATTAAGTTTTAATATTTAGTAAATATTATTTCAAATTTAACTAATTTTTCATAAAGTGTCGGATGCATGTTATCAATGGAATCATTACACAGTTTTTTTTTACCTTTAATGTAAGAAATTACGTTTAATATTTCCTTTTAAGGAAGTACCGTAAAATCCCGAAAGTACCCCTTCCATCGAATATAACCTCCCCTCCCTTTTCTTCATTTTTTTAAAGAATTCTTGATTATAACCCCCCCCACCTGAAATTTATCCGTTTTGCTTTTCAATAAGGGGGGGGGGGATTTTACGGAATCTATCTATCTATCTATATATATATATATATATATATATATATTTGTTATCACAAAATAGAAGATTTAATGATGTTTGTAATAATGAAAAAGTAAACACAAGGTTTTCTAAACATTAACTTGGGGTTAATGGACTTTTATGTAGGAACTTTTGATTTGTCGATACCTTGATTCATGTAATTATTTATGAATATAGATACAGAGAAAGTAAAAACTTTTTATGTCATTTACACCCAGTTTTGTTTGATTCTTCAAGAACAATGAGATTGTAAGAACTTAAAGGAGCATGTTTACTGCAACTTTAACTAAAAAACTCTTAATAAAAGAAGAAATAAATAGTAGAATATTTAAGATGAACTCTTGTTAAAGTTCAATTGTTTTATTTTTACTTTTGAAATTTTTGGATATATATTTCAATTAAAATATGTATTTTTAATACCCCAGTAGCACAACAATACTGGCCAATATCGGACCACCATTGGCCGACAATGGCCTCTCTTTGGCCCTCAGTAGCACAGCGATGGAAACCAATATTGGACGATATTGGTTTCCATCGCTGTGCTACTTGGGGCTAACAACAGCCCAACATTGGCGAATGTTGGCTAATAATGGTCCAACATTGGCCAATATTGTTGTGCTACTGGGGTATCTATATGTTTTCATTTTCCTTTTGGCAAATTTGTAGCCTTTGGCGAGGAGGTTAGCTTGTCTAAAAGTGCTATAAAGATAAAGGGAAAAATATGATTAAGATCAGATTAAATGTAGATAATCCAAGAAAATTATTATTGTAGAGATTTAACTACTCTGTACTTATCACAGGCTACATGTTATTTTTATTATTATTATTATTTTATTTTGGGGGAAGGAAATTGCCCTTACATTTATATATTTTTTATTTATCATGTTTGCTTGTCTTCTCATGGGAGTCTCTGTCCAAGAATAATGAAATAATAAAAGTTTAGAAAGGGGTAAATTGTAGACAGAGACTGCCTCAAAGCTTAATGTGCACAGAATTATTTATTTTGCATATTCAAATAAGAGTGATTTTAAAGTTGAAACGCTACACAAATAACTAGAGTGCTGTATAGCACAAAAGATTTCGAATAAGGGTAATTCTGGGTAAACACAACGCGATTTGTAGGAAAATTATTTGAATAGACGAGTGTTAATATAGAAAAATTTAATTAAATAAAATGATGGTGAGATACAACAAATCTCATCGTTACAACTGGATCCGTGACCAGCTTTGTGTGGCGGTTCTATTTTGTATTTATATTTATGTACATTTATATTTTGTTTGTTTGTTGATATTCTAGATATGGGTTTGAATTAATGTGTACATTATGATTTTATATGATTGTAATCTGATATTACAAGGATGAGTATCTGTTTGAATTTAATAAATGGTTTTTTCTCAATTAGAGACATTAGTAAACATCTATCCAAATTTCAGAATGCAAAATAATTTTTCTTTTAATTTTGATAGTATTTCAAAATAAGAGGTGTGTTTTTCCTGTGGCAGAGATATCAAAAATAAATAAATAAAGAATTAGGTTTTATGAAAAAAATTGTAGTTTTATGCTTGATCACCTCATCTTTACGATGAAAATATCCCTCAAGATTGACGTTTATGTGAGATTTTGCTCTATTCTGCCATGTTAAGAAATTCGTAAATTTCCAATAACTTACGAAATTTTTATATTGGAAAATTCATAGTCATAAATATTCATGCCAGTGTTCTAAATAATATTTCAAAAGTAGTCTGACATCTTTACGATGATAAAATCTTTTTGTAAAAAAATAGAACCGACTCCAAAAAGCAACTAATTGCGCCTAAAAGTATAAAATAATTTCCTTCGCCAAACAACCTATAACACTACAATTAATCATAACTTTTGAAGTCGGCGCAAAATTAAATAAAATTAAATTAGTTTTTAAAGGTTTATTTTTAGATCGGTAGCAACAAATGCTGTTGTCTCGAATGATCCATTTTCATGTTTCCTTAATTATTTTATCACTGTATACAACTGGTTCATTAGTAGCATCTATATAGAACAGTGAACATTCTTCACAATGCGGTATTTATGTTTGGTATAACTTTGATAACTATCATCCTTGGTGACTTTTGGATTCGGTGATCAAAACGTAATGCAAAAATATACACGCAATATGTATATTTTCATAATATATATCGTATGAAGTAATGTTTCGTATTATTGATTACTCTCTTAATATACCTTATCAAAACAATCATGATAGCCCAAAGAAATTAAATATGTTTGCCAGATAATTTTGCGATATTTATTTCACCAAGGACGTCACATACCAGCATCTTCGCCAACTTTTCCTGCTTACGAAATCTTATTTGTTTTCTTCAATCAAAGTTGTTTTCGGCTGAGTTTTGCAGGTGACAATGTGAGATTCTCATTTTGAATAGGATTTGACTTTTGTATTGAATAAAGGTATCAATTTTTATTTAATTTTGCGCCGACTTCAAAAGTTATGATTAATTGTAGTGTTATAGGTTGTTTGGCGAAGGAAATTATTTTATACTTTTAGGCGCAATTAGTTGCTTTTTGGAGTCGGTTCTATTTTTTTACAAAAAGATTTTATTTTTCTCTTTTCAGTGAAAACTTATTCATATAGCAGAACATCAGAAGACGTTCGACGGCAGTTTAACAAATCACAACTTCCAGAAATGTGACATAACTCAAAAAAAGGTTTATGTCACTGAAAAATACATGAAATGTAGCCAATGTGAACAAAAAAGTTACATCTCCATCGAGAAAGTTATTCTCTCGAGAGACAGTTGTGCCAGTTTTATTCTATTAAAGTTACTTTTAAGTTGATTTTTCTCAAATGTTGCATTTTTAAGTTGGGTCACTTTTGTTGCCTTTATCGGATATGAGCAAAAAACTATCTATTGAACGAACATACGTTAAATTAAAAAGTCTTTAGAAATGCAAAGAACGGATACGCTGTGTTCGTAACCAAAAATTCTGTTAGGCATATATATTGAACTTTACAGTGAATGCGTGTCACCCGCTGCGCTGGAAACTGAGCAGCGTAAATTTCAAACAAAGAGCAAAATATGCATTGCAGCTGAAGGACGGAAGTTTCAACATCGATATTTACATACTGCTTTTGCCAGTGTAGCTGCATACGTTCAGCAGTTAGAGTGAGAACAGACTTTTGTGACTATCCTGTAATTTGTTTATACCTTAATGAAATCATAATGAAACCTATTTCAGACAAAGATCAGTACGAGAACAAAAAAAGTATTAAATTTAAATCATCTCTTACAAAGTTATAAGCTATCAAATTTCAACAACAACAACAATGAGAAACATGGTTTGTATTGAGAACCTCTTCCTTTACGAAATCGGTTTAAAACGTCTATGCGTTAATCAATATGACCGCTTACAATAACCATACTTCGAGTTTTACATAGCATAAATATCACCAGCTAAGCTACAGCATATGCAATGTCGTTCAAGTGTGCACAAAATAGGAAATTGTGAACAAATGTCTGAACTATGTTTTCCTACTAGATCGATGATGCTCTGCAATTTTATAATTCACTTTTTTCCGCTGTCTTGAACCGTTTCCGAGATAGGAACGCTAACTCCAATGTTTTCCACCAGGTGGAGCTGTAGGCGGTTGAATCACGTACCATATGTCCACTTTGCTATACCTACGTACCACGTTTATGACTATAGCTGCAGGTGTTCAGCAGTTAAACGAATCGGGACTGACATTTTTGGGCACTCTGTATTTTCTTTTGGTCGTAAAGATATTACAATGGGACTTATTTCAGACCAAGACCCTTACAATAAAACAAAAGTATCAAAATCAGATCATCAGTTCAGAAGTTATGAGCTAACAAACAGAAGCAAACAAAAAAAAAAAAAAAAAAAACATACACTTTGAATTGAGAAAATCCTCCTTTTTGAAGTCGGTTGATTAGAACATCTCTTACGAAGTTATAAGCTTACAAACACCAACAACAACACATAGTTCGAATTAAGAACACCCTCCTTTCTGAAGTTGGTTGAAAACGACTTTGCGCTAATCGATGTGACCGCTTACAGTTACAGTACTTTGAACCACAGAGTATACGTGTCATCCACTACGCTGCAAAGTGTGCAACGTAGTTCAAGTGTGCACAGTGTAGTAAATTACGAGAAAACTACTGCACGTTTTAAGCGTTCTATTTTTAGCAATAAGGTCTAAAAACTGCCTTTTCGTAGTAAATCTATGATGCTCTACAGCTTCGTAATTAACTTTTCTCACATCTTGAACGGTTTTTGAGATAGAAGCGCTAATTCCGCGGTTTTTCACCAGATTGCGCTATTTATGTTCTTTAGATTGTAAAGATATTACAGTGGGACCTACTTCAGACCAAGATCTTTACAACAAAACAAAAAGTATCAAGTAACCGTATTTTGAACTATATAACGTATGTCTCACCAGCTAAGCTACAACGTGTGAAATGTAGCTTAAGTGAGCATAGTGTAAGAGTAAGAAATTGCTAACAAACAAATGCACGTTTTTAGCATTGCACTTTTAGCATCAATGTCTAAACTATCTTTTCTTACTAAATCGATGATGCTCTGCAATTTTATAATTCACTTTTCCCCTGTCTTGGACCGTTTCCGAGATGGGAACGCTAACATGAATGTCTAAACTTTCTTTTTGTACTAAATCGGTGATACTCTTGAACTTCGTAATTCTCTTTTTTTTTTTTTTTCTCTAGAACCGTTTTCGAGATAGGAACACTAACTCCGCTATTTTCCACCAGGTGGCGCTGCAAGCGGTTTAACCTTGTACTGCATGATGACTTTGCTATACTTATATACCATTTTTATCACTATAGCTGCAGCCGTTTAGCAGTTAAAAGAGTTGGGACTGATTTTTTTTGGGCACCCTGTATTTTCTTTAGATCGTAAAGATATTACCATGGGACCTATTGCAGACCATGACCTTTTCAACAAAGCAAAAAGTATCAAAATCGGAGCATCCGTTCAGAAGTTATGAGCTAACAAACATAAAAAAAAACATACGGTTTGAATTGAGAACCTTCCTTCTTTTTTTGAAGTCGGTTAAAAATATCTCACAAAATTGACGTTTATGTGAAATTTTGCCCTATACTGCCATGTTAAGAAATTCTTAAATTTCCAATAACTTGCGAAATTTTCAAAGTAGCATATTTATAGTTACTGATGTTCATCAAAACTGATATTTTAAAACTGGTCCGACAGTTTTAATGTAAAAAGTTTTCATTTAATGCACGTTTAAGTGAAATTTTGTCCTATTCTCCCATGTTAAGAAAATCGTAAATTTCTCATAACTTACGAAGTTTTTTAATTCGAATGTTGCAAATGAATAGGGTTCTTGCCAGTATCGAATGTAATATTTTAAAACTGATCTGACCTCTCTGCGATCATTTGTTCGTGAGATATCGTGTTAACAGACTAACAAACTAATGGACTGACACACTGACACACTAACAGACACTCTACAGACAGACACCATATAAATTTTGTCATTTTCGGATTCCTCACACCTGAAAACGTATAAAAAAGTCAAAAAACCGAGGTCGAAATTTTTCACGATTACCTAAGTTCCCCATACCTATAGTATGATGGGGAACTAATATTACTCTGAAAAAATATTTTTACTTTAATCGAAAAAAAAAAAAAAACTTTCCTAAATCATCGCTAAATCGCCCGATATCGCAACCCAATTAACGCCAAGTGCGTAAAAAGGTCTCTGTAGCCTTTGCAATGCTCTCAAGGTTTCCTTTCCCCGAGTTACAAAATGTGAGGTAATAATCAACATTGCAGTTTGTGTAAATTTAAAACAATTCTTTGTTTACCTCTTATGATATGCACTGGGGGAGGGGTAATTAAAACTCAGTTTGTAGTTGCAATGAGGTAGAGAAATAAAATTAATAAGAATTAGTAAGAATTGGTGTCTAGTGTAATGAAAGAGATAAAAAATGGCTTTCTCTGCTGCCTTAGAACAAGCTTGAAATTTTTAATGACAATAACTCTTTGCCAGGCTTACAAGGGAAGTATGAATGAGTAAAATTCCGATTTAAACAAAACCGAGCTTAAATTAAAGAGCATGGTCGAAAACATGCGAAAGCGTACAAATTTGCTGCAACAACCATGGAGCGAGAAAACGACCCTAAAAGTTTTAGTTGTTTCTGTAAAAACCTACGAAAGAGACTCCGTTAGCAAGACGGTGTCGGACAGTGGTTAGAGTATTCATTTCCAGTGCGAAAGGTCGTGAGATCGAATCCAGGTGACAGCTCGTATTTTTTTTTTTTTTTTTTTTTTTTAATATTGATATATATAAATGAGATAAAACAAAATATTAAAATAAATGAATAATTTTAGAGAAAATAATTTTGAAATTTAATTATGAAATTAAAAATAAATATACTCTATACAACGACATTACAATATACAAAGATATTACAATATAAATTACAAAGAAAAATTAAAAATATTTTTTTTTTAGTTGAAAAAAAAAATGTTTTAATAATTTAATTAAACATTTAAATATATTTTTTAATTAAATGTAATAATTATCTTCCTTATTTTTTTTTCCTTTATTTTATTAAAAAAAGTATGCATATAATATGTATATGCATATTTGGGAAAAAAAATGGTAAGTGTTCCTTCGGGGTTCGAACGCAGGAACTATGTATCACAAATCCAAGACCTTGCCACGGCACCACGCTTCTGCGAGCCGCAGTCTTCTTTTTTCGATTTTCATAAAAAGCATCTAAAAGTTTAAGGGTCATTTCTTGCTCCCTGGGGAGTTGTTGCAGCAAATTTGAACGTTATCCTATGTTTTCGACCATGCTCTTTAATTTAAGCTCGATTTGGTTTAAATCGGAATTTTACTCATTCATACTTCCCTTGTTAGTGTAATTAAAATCAAAACACTAGTAAGATCATTCTGATATCATCTAACACATTCTATAGAAATAAACTGAAAAAAAAAAAATATTCTGTCAAAGATATTTTATGTTTCAATTTTGGAAATGTTTGAATTTAGACTGTCACTTATAAAATTTTAAATGGCATTTTTTTTTTTTTTTTTTTTTTTTTCTTTTTTTTTTTTTTAAGTACATTTCTTTTTCACTTTCTCACTCGCATTTGTGATCAGTATAATATTGTGGGTAACTTTAAAGTTAATCTGATGAAATTGTTTAATACTAAGAATGCTGAGAGGTTAAGTATGAGTTCTTGAATTACAGTAAATATTAGGGTTGGAGTTTTGCAAAAAAAATCCCTTTAGTTTAGTGTGTAATTAATTTAGATGTTAGTCTAAATTTTAACTTAACTTCTGTTTGCAAGGTGCACATTGTAAACAGATTTGGAGTTTTAAGTGGTTGGACATGTTCTGGGTATTGGTGTATTGGGTCGATGTTAGACTTTGTGCACTTTTCTCGGGGCATGAGTTGTCTCTTCTGGTTGTTTTTAAATTGTTTTAGCTATTATTGCATTAGGTTAAGGGATGCTTTGACTTTGATTTCATGCGAGTGGAGGTGAGATAGCGATTTAAAAAAAAATGTCATTAGAATTTACAGGTAAATGTGGGTTGAATTTGTTTATGTGTAATTTGGGAAGTTAATAATTGTCAGTGAATATTGAATGTAGATTCTTTATATTTTAGATTGCATATGTATGTTCAGTGTTATTAATATATATATATATATATTAGGTGTTTACAAAGTAACAGACAAAAATTTTAATAGGCATTTAATCGAATTTGTTGATGTGTATTTATGTAATTCAAAATGTCTTTCAAATGGTAATTTAATTTTTTAAGTGGAGTGTGAACTTGTGATTTTATGTGTCATTTAAGTGCAGTAGGAATTTTCAAACTGCCAATGAAATTTTGAGATACATTTTGAGTTACATTTTGTTAATTTTGTTTTCATATATGTGTTGGATAAGTTGATTTTATGTAATGTTTAATCAGTCACTTGACAACTTGTCAGTGCATGTTGGCATTTTCTGATGTGAATCAATTAAATTTTGGGAAAAATATCAAGATAGAGTATGTAAATCTGTGCTATATAGGGGCGCACTGGTAGTGATCTAGTAACCAACATAATTAAGCATATAAAAATACCAAAAAATGAAAAAAAAATGTAAAATTTGAAAAATAAACTTTAGTATATGGTTGTGGAATATGAAAGCTCTTGTGTCGCCCGAAAAATTTCTGTAGTGAAACTGCTATGATTCAAATTGTTGATATAATATGTGCACTGGGAAGTTAAAAAAAAAAAAAAATCTTTAGGTTTAAATTTTTTCAAAAAATAAAAAGTCATAAATAGGAATGTGTCTGAAAATGTTTTGATGTCAAATAATATTTTATTCTAGAATTTTCCTTGTACTGATGTTTATAATAGTTGTTTGAATGTAAATTTTTATTGTTTGTAGAAGGGTAATTAAAGTTGTAATTCATAAACAAAGGCTATGGTATGAAAGTTTTTATACGAATAGTTATTTAAATCTATATCCTTATGGTTTAAATTTAAAATACTTCAATAAATGTATAACATCCAGTGTAATGAAACAAAATAATAAATATACTTTTAATAACTTTAATAAACAACATGCAATCTTAAGTCATTTTAGAGCTGTTAAGAAGTAAAATAAAAAAAGAAAAAATGTTAAAATTCTAGAAAAAGAAATTTCTAATAAGTTAATAGAAATAAACAATACTTTTGAAAAAAAGTTTTAAAATTACCTTGATAAAAAACTATATTTTTAGTTTAAATAAGGCTGAACTAAGAATTATTAAAACATTCATGGATAATGATATGTTTGTAAATTCGCATGCTTTTGATTTAATTACAGATTTGACAAAATATAGATGCATAAAACATAATATTAAAGATATTCAGATTGATTCAAGGAATACGGAATAGCTTGTTATTTTATTTATGAATAAATCCTATGATAATATAAATTTTAATAAAAGTATAATTAAAATCAAAAATATTTCCCATAAAAAAAGTAATTATTTAAAAGATGTATAAATATACTACTCCTATTGGCAGACTACTATTTAATTATAACCTTAACAAGAAAGAAAAATCATGCAAAACGCATTGATTAGTAACACTTTCTAACTGTACGTAATTGTTGTATCGAATAACTTTTAATATTCTTTGCCTACGTTATCACACAACAGACAAAAGGACTGAAAAATATACAGATAGACTAATTGATTTTAAAATTACTCTTAGGCATTTTGGAAAGTGTTAAAAAGGTTTAACGAAAAAGAAAATGCAGCTTTTAGATTATAATTACAGGTTTTGATCTCTCTGAATATTTTAGTGTAGTCCTGTAAATCAGAAAGTTAACCGTATCATATTCTATACAAAACATTATTTTAGAATATTAACAATACATTTCAATATTTTTATGATTTTTACAGCAGAAATATTTTAAAATATAACTTTCTAAAAATTCTGTCCTAAAACATAATGCAATGGCTTTTTTTTTTTTTTTTTTTTTTTTTTTTTTTGTCCCTGGAAACAAACTATTTATATAGGACCAATTAATGTCATTTTAAATGGAAAACATTCTATAGGGTAAATATTTATATAAAAAACACTCATGGAGAAAAATGCTTTCGAATGCTTTTGGTTGTCCCTGTATACAAACCAGAAGAGATATTCACTCCAGTTTCAACATGGAACACCCGATAGTGAACTTCAATAAAATATATCAGTTTCGAGAAATTCCATAAATATTTACAGGAGTTAGAGCGCGGGCAGACAGACAGACAGATTGACAGATACACAAACTGAAATCATATTCACACTTAAAAATGTTAGGAAGTGTTAAAAACGCTTAATGTAAACGAAAGTACAATTCTAGCAATTTTTTATAAATAGCTCTTAATATAAATGGATATCTTTGTGTCACCCTGTAAATCTAATGCTAATCATCCTATATTCTATGCAAAGCATTTTTTTGCGCGTAAAAATAACATATTTCAATTTCCTAAAACTTTGTGGAAAGTAAAGTTATTAAAATTTGATCTATAGAAATATAGCTCATAGAACGCAATGCTTTGGAATACTTTTAAATGTCCCTGTACATAAATCGGTGGTGGTATTTCCTCCATTTAATACAGGGAACATCCAGTAGTGAACTTGAATACCATATTTCAATTTCATTCAGATATGTCTACAGTGAAGGTATGAAAATATGGTTTATAGAAATACCTCTCATAGAACACAATGCTTTGAAATACTTTCGGGTGTCCCTGTACACAAACCAGTAGACGTATAAACTCCATTTTCAATAGGGAACATTCGACAGTGAAATGGAACAACATATATAAGTTTCAAGAAATTCCATAAATATTTACGGGAGTTAGAGCTCGGACAGACAGACAGGCAGACAGACAGACGGACAGGCAGATACACAAAACTGAAATCATATTCACACTTAAAAAATGTTAGAAAGTGTTAAAAACACTTAACGTAAACGAAAGTACAATTCTAGCAATTTTTTATTAATAGCTCTTAATATAACTGGATATTTTTGTGCCACCCTGTAAATTTAATGCTAATCATGCTATATTCCATGCAAAGCATTCTTTTGTGCATATAAATAACATATTTTAATTTCCTAAAACTTCGTGGAAAGTAAAGTTCTTAAAATTTGATTTATAGAAATATCTCTCGTAGAACGCGATGCTTTGGAATAATTTTGAGTGTCCCAGTATATAAACCGATGGTGGTATTTCCTCCATTTTATACAGGAAACATCCAATAGTGAACTTGAATCACATATTTCAATTTCATTCAGATATGTCTACAGTAAAGTTATGAAATATGGTTTATATAAATACCTCTCATAGAACACAATGCTTTGAAATACTTTCGGGTGTCCCTGTACACAAACCAGTGGAGGTATTAACTCCATTTTCAATAGGGAACGTCCGATAGTGATCTTGAATAACATATTTCAATTTCATTAAGATATGTCCACAGTAAAGGTATGAAAATATAGTTTATAGAAATACCTCTCTTGAACACAATGCTTTGAAATACTTTCGGGTGTCCCTGTACACAAACCAGTAGAGGTATAAACTCCATTTTCAATAGGGTACGTCCGATAGTGAACCTGAATAACATATATCAGTTTCTAGAATTTCCATAAATATTTACGGGAGTTAGAGCGCGGACAGACAGACGGACAGACAGACAGACAGACGGACAGACAAACAGACAAACCGAAGTCATAAACCGAAGTCTCTTATTAACACTTTCCTTGTTGGAAAGTGTTAATAAGAGTGATAGAAATTCTGAAACATGTATTTGTGAAAATTATAAACAATTTATTGACACACATCATATTCATATTACAACTGGTAAGATGGATTTCATAGATTTAGCTTTACATAATGATGCACTTAAGAATTTCATGAAATTGGGAACTAAATACAGTTTAAATGATACTAATTATATAAAAAAAAATAAAAATCAGATAAGTAAATATATTGGTAATTTTATAAAAAGTGTTGAAAAAAAAATATATAACATGCCTATTGAGGCTTTTAATGAATGAGTTTTATATGTTAAAAATGATTTTGACAAATTCAAATTTGATGTTCAGACAGGTTTTTTTAACTGAAATATAAAAGATGATATTAAAAAATTACAAGAAAATTTTATTATCACATATGTAGATAAAGCTGTCACCAATTTTGCTAGTATATGTAAAAAATATTATTTAGAAATATAGGTGAATAAAACATAATATTAAATATATTCAGATTGATAAAGAATAGGGAATATCTTGTTATTTTATTTATAAATTAATCCTATGAATTAACAGGTTATTAACAGGGAGTAGCCCCCGCTCATCACTCTTGGAGCGATGTAGAGCGCTTCTAAGGGGACTACTCGCAGTTTATTGAAAAACTCAAAAAAAGAAAAAAAAAGAAAAATACAAATTTCGCCAGGCGCAATCCGGCCTAAGCCGACAGTGGGCGATTATTCAGGTGCTAAATTTCCGGGCTATGCCCCACGCGACAGGTGGCATGAAGTATACGAAAGTTCTTGATTGAAAAGTCTATATGAGTAAAGTCTCTGGGAAATGAAACAGATTGCTAAATACTGGTACTCCTGCAAGTTTCCAGGATAAGATCCCATCGCGACAACGGGCAAGAGCAGATGGTGGAAATTATTGCCAGGAAATTATTATCCTTTCGCGACAAGGGCAATACTTGTGTAATGAAGAAGACTCTGTTAAATAGCCACGGAGCAGGCAACCAAGTGCTATTGATATTAATTAATCAGTTGAGTTAACTAAATCCATAAGAAAAGAAAATATTTTATTTAACTTATTTATGAGTAATTTGCGCGATATTATATTTTCCAACCAATTATTTGGTCGTGGGGAAGGATTTCTTAAGTGAAAATTTTTGGTCAGGGGACAATGAAAATAATAATGGCTGGGAGTACCCTCTTCGCCACAAGGACACAAGGGAGAACGCCGACGACGAAACCTGTGGAGATAAGAAGGAAAAGGACCATGACCGGTTAAAAAAGCAGTAATGGGTGGGGTAAGGGTCCAAGAGTTAGGGCTGGCCTGTGGCAAAAGATTAAAAGTATGTCTGCCCTTTTCAGACACACTCCACAGGTCTTGCCATTTTAAATTCAAAATTTCCTTTATTCGAAGTTTAACATAAGAGGGAGGGGCGGGGAGGGAGAAATTTACATTTTGGAACTCTGTGGCTTCTTTTGCCAAAGAGTCCGCAAGTTCATTGCCGGCTACTCCCCTGTGGGCAGAAACGTGTGCCAGGGATATTTTTAATTTTAAGTTAGATAGGAGATTTTTTATTTCTATAATCTGAGGATTTCTGCTCCTGTGGCGAGCAATAGCAAGCAGACCCGAGAGGCTGTCACTAAAAATGCTTATTTCTTGGTAATTATGATTATTTGTTGCCCAATCTAGGGCTTGTTTAATTGCAAAAATTTCAGCCTGAAAAATTGTATTATAGTTCTCGAGCCTGCCCGCCCACCGATGGACAGTCTCACCAAACGCAATAACACAGAATGCCGCAGCGACACCCTGATCGGTCTTGGATCCATCGGTAAAGATCGCCACCGAAGCAGAGGGAGAAAAGCTATTTTTAGAACAATTGGTTAACAGGGAAGCAACGTCCTTACCAGGGTGAATATTCCAGCTGCAGGTTGTAGTTTGGATGGGGATATTGGGAAAGACTATTGTAGCTAGTTCAGTATCATTAAGTTGTAATATTTTGGTTTTAATATATATCTGGGAAACCTGCAGGTGGGCATGAGGAATTCCAGTGATGACGGTGAGGGCATCAGTCGAGATAGTTTTATAACCTCTTGCAATTTGCAAGAGGAAGGGCCTTTGAGCAGAATTTAGTAGAGCTATTGCGTCAGTTCTAAGATGACCACCCCAGATGCCGGCACCGTATGTTAATATTTTTTCTATTATAGTAGTGTACCATGTTTTAAGGAAAGAGGTGGAGATACCCCACCTCTTCCCCACCATCTTCATTGAATTGTGGTAAAAAGTTAAGGTTTTTAATTTGAGATATTTGACGTGTGCCAGCCAGTTGAGGCGATCATCAAAAAAAATGCCTAGTAATTTCAGTTGTTTTACATGATGAACACTGATGCCATCAATCCTCATCTTGGGACTCCTCTGCAAGGCTTTAGGAAAGGCTAGGGTTAAAGCGTTAGTTTTTGAAGGGGATAATTGGAGATCTAAATCTTTAAGGAGTTTACTAAAAAGGGTGAGAGCTTCCTGGGCTTGTTCCTCCAGGTCTTTCCTTCTAGGCCCCGAGAGAATCAAGGAGAAGTCATCCGCATAGGCGAAGGTGGTAAAGCCCCCAGAGGCCATGCCGCACAGGATTTTATTGGCTATAATTGTCCATAAAACTGGACCTAGACATGAGCCCTGAGGACAACCTTTCGTTTGAGGAAATTCAGACATACCCTCGCCCCAATTGACGAGGATTTTCCTTGCTGAAAGATAACTACGGATGACCCCCGCAAGATTACCCGGGCAGTTAAGTTCTTGTAGTGCTTGGAATATGTGTGGCCACTCCACATTATCAAATGCTCCTTTGATATCCAGATAGATGATAGTGGTGTAGTTCTTTGCATTAGAGCTGAAGGCGCAGGAACTTTTAATTGCATCTAAAGCCTGTTCACAGGATCTGCCCTCTCTGAACCCGTACTGATTTTGGTGGAGGAGTTGGTTTGTTTCAAGATGATAGTTTAATCTGGTTACTATGAGTTTTTCGAGCAATTTTCCTAAGGTGGGAAGTAGGCAGATCGGTCTATAGGAAGTGGGTTCAGAGGGAAGTTTCCCTTGCTTTAGGAAATACACCACTTCACCTCTTCGGAGGGATTCTGGAAAAATTTTGAGATCTAAGCATTTGTTGGTCCAACCCACGAGAATCCGTGGCATTGTGTAAAAAATGTTTCTTAAAATTTTGAAATCGATATTGTCAGGACCAGGGGCCTTGTTTGTATTAAAACTATGTAGAGTGGCTTTAACCTCGGTCTCCGTGAAAGGAACATCCAAGGGAGCCGAGAAAGAAGGTTCTGGAAAATGTGGGTAGATTGTTTTTGGGAAAAGTATTTCAGTTAAGTGTTCTAGGTTATTTTTCTTAGAGGAAAGAGCTGGAGGACGTTCAAGTTTCAGCTCAGTGGGTGTAAAGAATTTATTACTAAAGAATTTCTGTGCTGTGCCAAAAACATTTGTTTGAAATGAACAAAATTTTTTCCATGCGATATGTTTTGCCAAGTTAACTTGTTTTTTAAATAAGGCCGCATGACGTTTGATTTTCAAATTGTGTTGCTGTGTAAGTGAAGGGTCTAGGTATTTGAGCTGTCTTTTTAGTGCTGTAAGATGATTTCGCATGGAACGAAGCTGGGGAGACCAGAAGGTATATGTGAACTGCCGGCCCGACTTCTTAAGTCTGAAAGATGAAGCAGCAGCGGATTGAATAGTTTTAACAAGAGTTAGGGTGAAATTTTCTAATTGAGTTGTATCTGTTATTGAATTTAGGTTATCATTAAGGGAGGAGATATGCTTAGAAAGAAGATTATTAAATTTCTTGAAATTGCCATGTTTTGTTGCAAATCTTTTTGAGTAAGTTAGGGACGGAGTTGAATTTAACGTATAAGTTATATAATTATGATCTGAGTTATTAGCGATATTAAGGACTGACCAGTCATTAATTCTTGCAAAAGTCTTAGGATTACACAGAGTAAAATCTGGCCAGCCCCTGGCATTATTTTTGAAGAAAGTAGGTTCGGAATTCTCTATGTTTGCCAAACATATGTTATTTGAAGTTATGAATTCTATGAGGCTGCAACCCCTGGCATCCTCCCGTGGGGAACACCACAACGGGGAGTTAGCATTGAGGTCACAGCCACACAGAAAGAGGGATTTTTGAGAGATTAAATGCTGCCACTCCAGCAGACAGTCATCAAAGTCTGCGGACGGGGGAGCATAGGCGCTGCCCAAAATCAGCTCACCCTCCTTCGTAGTCAATGTAACGAATACACAAAAGTCCCCAGTGAAAAGGTGTGTGAAGTTGAGGTTTTGGGTTTGAATTACAAGATGTGCTTTGTTGTTTTTCGAGCTGAACTTGGACCAGGAAGAGGGGAAGTCGTACAGATGACCCCCAACAGTGCAATAGGCGTCCTGCAACAGCCCGATGTCTATGGAGTTCTTCTCCATATATTCCCGAGCCGCTGAGTTAGCCGCCATGCATCTGTTGAGGTTGATCTGCAGGAATTTAAGGTCACTAAAATTTAGTTGAGAGGAAGAAGACGTTGCCTTTTGGGAGTGGGAAGAGAGAACTCTTTGTTTTTTCTTTCGTGAATTACCCATTCAGAGAAAAAAAAAAAAAAAAAAAATAGGCGAAGAAAAGGGGAATAACGATAAGAAATATTTACCCCAGTACTCCTTGAGCTTCTTGTTGATTACCAAAGGGACCTGATGGCGATAGGTACCGATTGTTACCTTCATAGTGGCAGTTAGGTGTAAAGTTGGTGCTACCTCCTCCGTAGATATTTAAGTGTTGTCCCTGTTGGAAGGCATTCTGTTGAGGCATGAATTGTGTGAAGGGGTTAAATAGCCATGGGAAGGGACTTGGTAGAGCTTGAAAGTTGGATGGCTGCTTGCTGCGTTTCGGTCTGGAGTTTGAGTTAGGTGGACCGTTAGTTCTTGCATTCGTTGACTGTTGCATACGGGGTGGTGGTTGAGTGTTTTGAGATTCTATCTCGTTAAACTTTTTGTCCAATGCTTCCCTGCATTTCCTGTATTCTTCCAAATGAACTGGGCAGGAGGGGGAATATGCAGGGTGGTTCGAGTTGATTGGGCGGATGCCTTTGTTTGCATTTTTTAAATTTAACCTATCACAGTTTATGCAGTTTGGCTGTTCTTGGCAGTTATCGTTTCGATGCTTTTGAGCACAGTGTGAACAATAGAGTTCCTGGTCACAGTGTGATGGTGTATGCTCGAAGCTTTGACAATTTGAGCATCTGGACACTTGAGTTTGCGGTTTAATCGTGCACCGCATTAAGCCTAGCTGAAGAAATTTGCGCTTTATAATGGCCTCAGCTATGGGGAGCGGCGCTTGAAATATGCTGTTTTTGAGTCCCTGCACCTTTGAAGGAGACTCTCTGACTAGCTTGAGTACTGACGTGGTGGATTGGGTGAGGAAACCCGAATCTTGAAGCTCTGATTTTATTGTTGCTTCTGACTGCTCCTCTGGGACTCCCAGGACGATAAACCTAAGTTGTGGGCTTGGCTTCGTCCTGAAGGTGAGACTCTCCGTGAGGGCTTGGTTACATGAGTAGTCTTGGATAAGTGTTTGTGCTTCCTCCTTGGTGTGGCATATGATGTCTAGGGAGCGTCTGTAGGTATTGTACTTGATAATTTTTGCAGCCGTTGCAATTCTTGAATTGCGCATAAGCTTAAGAATTTCGAAACCACTTAGTTTGGAGTCCTTGGATGTTACATATACTGTGCTTAGCATTCTGTTATAGGCGTTGAGGGCTTTGGAGTTGTTGCTGTTGCTATGAGACGTTTGTTGGAGAGGTCGGCTGGTTGAAATGGAGTTGTGGTGCGCCAAATGATGAGCTTCTTCCAGGGATGGGAAGGCGGGGTCAGAGACTTCGATGGGCCGTTCATTGGTTGCCAACTGTGCTGTGACAGTGTTTTCATTGGCATGCTGTTGCTGTGTTGTTGATGGAGCTTCGATGTTTCGCAGGTGGATGTGCCTTGTGAAATTCCTCAGAATCTTTTCTTGCTGTGCTGCAATGTGGTCTAGTTTCTCATGGATAGATAGTTGGTGATCCTTCTGGAGGTCCTGTATTTTTTGTGTGTGTTGTTGTTGGGAATCTAAATCTTGAGTTGATGTGGAGGGGCTGTTTGCTGCTTCTGAGTGATGGCTGGTGGCTGGTGCTTCTTCTACAGTTTGTGTATCGTTGTTGGTAAAAGTTTTGAGTCTGGCCTTTTTGTTGATAGATCGTATTCTTATGAAGGCTCTATTGAGTAGGGCCAGAGGTGCTCTGCCTCCCTTTGCTCGGACTGTGGCAATTATTTCCATGGCCGCCTTTGTGACGGCGACTAAGGATTTGTATTCCTTAAAGTCCTCGTGTGGGTTGAATGAGTCCTTTGAGGGGGTGCTGCTTGTTTCAAAAATTGTTGTTGTGTCATCTGTGGTATTTTAGTTTTTTTCTTTCGATTTCTTCGTGTCTGAGACCTTGTTAAGGTCCCAGATTTGATGGAATGGGTTGATGTGTCTGATGAGAACGAGGAGTCATAGTCGTCATTCTGATCTTCGTTGATTTCTAGCGTTGGTTCGGTTTCCTCCTCTGATTCCGACATCTTGCAAGCTTGCAGAGCTGGTTGCTTTGATTGTTTGGGGAACAATTGGAGATTGATCAAAATTAGTGATAGTGGTAACACTTTGTACCATATAGGAACAGAGATAATTTTATAGCTTTAATAAAAGCTTTTGATGTTTAAATTTGAAAAAAGAAAATCTCTAAATAACTAGTAAGGTGTTCCAGATAAAATAAAAACGTGGGAGGGCTTTCCCAGTCACGTACACGCACACCAGACGCAGAACGTCCAAGCTCAAAAAAAAAAAAAAAAAAAAAAAAAAAAAGAGTATAAAAATAAAAATTTAAATAAAATTAAAATGAAATTTAAGTAAAAAGTACCCTGTGAAGCTGGGGGGAAAAGAAGAAAGGTGAACCAGCTGTCATAAAAAAAAAAAAAAAAAAAAAAAAAAAAAAAAAGTAGGGGCAGGGGACAGTGCTGAAAGGAAGGGGCAAGCCAAGATCTATTCAGCGAAGTGAAGAAAATTAAAATCGGATAATTTGGGGCCGAGAAAATAGCGGAAAACCTAAATTCTGAAAATGCCAACAGAAACGGCGCCAAATAAAAGGTCCAATGTGAAGATTAGAAGCACTTAAGTTATAAAAGAAAACCAGGTAAAAAAAAAAAATAAATAAATAAATAAATAAATAAAAATAATTAAAATGGGGGTGTTAGAAAATTGGCGCCCAGGTTGCCAAAAAGCCAGAAAAGAAAAGAAAGAAAAAAAAAATGTTATGGAAATATAAATAAATAAAGTAAAAGGCCACAAAATTGGAAAGGGTGGCGGGTAAAAAAAAAAAAAAAAAAAAAAAAAAAAAACAATCCTACAACTATTAAAATTTTCTGGTTCCCGGTCGCCAAAAGGCCAAATGTGTGAAAGGGCGATATGAAAATTAAAGTTTAGTAAATTTGGTCTAAATACAACCGGAAACGCAAAAATCCAAACGTTGGATTAAAAGATATTGAATTTGAAGAATAGGGAATGCGCCCTCTGGCGGGGAGAAAAGGAAGATAGCTCAGAGGGTGGGGCATGCAAAGACCTATTCAACGGTATAAAGCAATTTGAAATCGTACTATTAGAGGCCGAGAAATCAATTAAAAACCATAAAAACTGAAAAAGTCAAATAGAAAGGCGCCAATTATTTGGTTAACCAAAAATGTCGATAGCACTTGAGTAGTTAGTTAAGTTAAAGTCCCATATAATAGAACAAGTTAAAATTATGAATGGGGAAGGTGGTAAGTTAAAAATTACAAACTGGCAGTTATTAAAAATTGGCTCCTTGGTCGCCAAAAAAGCCGAGGATAAAAAAGCGCGATTTGGCTACAAATATTTAAGTAAAATAAAAAAGGGGTAACGAAAAACGCGAAAATTCTATGAAAAATTAAAAAGATGTAGAAAAAGAGGGATAGGAAAAGCGCCCTCTAGCGGGGAGGGGGAGGGTGAGCTAAGAGGGTGGGGCAAGTCAAGACCTATCCAACGGTATAAGATAATTGAAAAACCGACAACCGGTTCACTCAAAACTGAGAAAAATGTAAAGAACCTGTGTCCTTAGGATATAACTGACATAGGAACTAACTCAATTGTTTGAAAAACAATGCTAAACGTGCCCGACCCAGGGCGCAGCATGGTTAGGATAGTTTTGTGAGGCAATAGAGCCCCACATATACAAAGGAAATTACTTAATCTCCCATAATTAAGGAAAACGTATTTAATTAAAACAGGTAGTTTTAGAAACGGTTAGTAACTGACATAGGAACTAACGCTATTGATTGGAAAATGATGCAAAACGTAACCGACCCAGGGTACAGCAAGGTTAATACAATTTAGGGAAGCATAGGGCCCCACTGATTCAAAAAGAAATTACTTAATCTTCCAGAATTAAAAGGAAAACGTAATTATTAAAACAAGTAATTTTGAAAATGGTTGGCCACCTTAATATAGCGAAAAAACGAGTGAAATTTAGAAACAAAGTATGGCAACGAGTTTACCGTAAAAAGCCATGCCCGCGAAATCGTTAGGGATTAACCAATCATAAAATACTCGAAAAACATTCCTTTTTTTCCTTTTTTTTTTTTTTTTCAGTGGCAACCGCATAAAAGTTTTGGTTTGATATTGGAGAGAAAAAAAAAAAAAAAAAAAAAAAAAATCTCCCGATACAAAAAGAGAAAGGGAAAAACGATAACACGAAATACAATATTGAAAACATTTAAGGGAAAAATAGAGGGAAGATTAAGAATGAAAAACGTAAAATGAAAGTTATATAATTGTTATTTACACACATAGAATATTTACAAATTTGATTACAGTTGCAAAAGAGGTTTTGGATAAGTATAGTAGACATCATTAACTTGATTATCATTAATTAACTATATTATATAATAAGAAAAAGCCCCTACAGAAGTTCCGTAGAGGGAAAAACACACTGAAAAACATAACATTAAAAAGATAAACATAGAATACGAACCAATGGGGCTAGAATTAAAAATAGGATAAGTACAAAGAGCTAGGACACTCACGCATCCAAAACAGCATAGTACGCAACCGGTACTCACCCCTGACCCTAGTAGATTAGCCGATCATCTGGAGCATCAAAACACACGTCTTAATACTTCAAAGGCAGGGCTGGATCCTTCAATCCTATGAATTATATAAATTTTAATAAAATTATAAATAAAAATGAAAAATGAAAAATGAAAAATATTTCCCAATTAAAAACATATTTATTAAAAAGGCCTATAAAAATAGTAAGTATGGTAGATCAAATTATGACAAACAGTATATAATTTGAAGAGTATAAAATAGAAGAAAGATAATTAGTAAATAGATTTAAAGCTAAAATTAACAACTGGAAATTAAAATTACGTATGTTAATTTACATTTTATTTTTCTTATCCCCAAATTTCATAAAGATCCAATAAAATTCAGAACTGTAACTTCTGCTTATAAAACTTATAACGTTAAAGCAAATAAAAAATTACAACTAGCTATTCAAAATGTACTAGATCAAACTAAAAATTCTATAATATTTAACCCTTTGTTCCATCGTGTTCACAGTAGTGGCCAAAAGTTTAATTTATTTTTTCCTTTCACACAAATGGTTTTGCAGATTTGGTTTCGATGATTATTTTTTCTGTATTATTTAAGCTTTCAACTGTTGCTCATAGATGACATCATAATATAAAATTACAGATTGCATTGTTAGTTTGAAAATGGCGTCAAGCTCTACTTCCAAGTTAGTATGATTTCTCATTGTAAACATTGTATATAAGTGCTAAACCTTTTTTATTTTGACATTTTACATTTAGAAATAGTAATTTTAGGCATTTTAGAATATGTTTGAATAGAGCACTTATTTTCAGATGCAATTTTTCATGAAAATTGATATGTTTTTCTTTTTTTCAACAACAATGGACGTCATGAACATAGGCTAATGTAGGGATGTTTTCTTTTGTCCATTATAGTGGTACAAAAGCGTATTATTTCCTGTTATAGATAAATTCTTGGCTTCTTTACCAAGCTGTCATTCCACAATGTTCTATGCAACCAGGAGTTTTTAAGATGTCAAAAGGACTAATACAAGCAGTATCAAGAGTAATTGATGAACAAGATACAGAAGACTTACGTAAAGAAAGGCCAATGTCAATGGAAAAACCTACAAAAAAAAAAAAAAAAAAAAAAAAAAAAAAAAAATTTCAGTCAAAGCAAAAAATGTCAGTCAAATGTCAGTATAAGGTGTGCCCAAATAAAAAGGAGACTAAAGTTATATGGGAAGAGATTTTAATTACAATATTATAATTACAGTTCATGTTAGTAGTACAACTATAAATAATTGCCATTGCCATTAATACACTGATCCCAGCGCGTAGGAAGGGATTGGATGGCTCAACACACTGGTCAGGCAAACACCTGTTCTCTCCGTCTTCTGATTCTCTGACAGATGCTTGGTCACTCATTGTGAACAAACTTTGCCGTAACCAAGCTTTTTTGTGGATTATGTGATAAACAGTTCCTTTTCTTATCGACAGTTCAACAGCAATTTCACGTGTGGTGATCCGACGATTCTGTCGTATGAGATCATCAACAGCAGATCTCTTTGTGCTGATCTGGAGAAATCCGTCATGCAACGAATTGCGAAAATGACTCTCCAGCAACGAGGATATTGATGCGAAACCTCTAACTACGCATGTGCATCTAGCAATACCACCATGCCATCTTTGGGCTAACACAGTAACTTACTGGGATTTGATGTAACGCCTCTTCAGCTAAGGTCTCCTTTTCATTTAGGCACACCTTATAATATCGCGGAAATGGCCCATTTTGACGTGTCGGTGATTAAGAAAAAAGGTTTAGATAGAGTAAGGTGGGGTAAGTGGGCCATTGGGGTAAGTGGGCCACCCCCTCTGGCATTTCCCCAGTTATTGACTCAAAAAAAATCTGTTATAATAATTTTATGTACCTACCCCAATAGATGTAGAAAACATTATGGCACCGTTTTCATTTATGTGTGTGATAAGTTACAAGCCTTTTTGTGACGATTTTTAAATTTGCAGTCCTATCGTAATTCGCGCCATAGTACTAATTATTTTTTTTCTCCCAAACCGTTCATGATACAAACCAAAACTTTATATATTTTGAAAGTGTCTAAAACACAGAATCTTTTTGTAGTATCTTGTACTCATGATGTTAATAAGATTGAAAAAAAAAATGGGGGGCCCACTTGCCCCGTGTTTGGGGTAAGTGGGCCACCACAATGGCCCTAACTCTTTAATATAGTTAAAAAATAGTCATACGCACTGATTTATAGGGTTTACCTCTGGATGACTCCACCAGTAGTGATTCAAGTTCCGAAGATGAACTATCAGTTATTATCCACTACCACAGTACTTAAAAATGGGGATTATGCCTTTGTCCAGTTTGAAGGCAAAAAAAAAAAAAAAAAAAGAAATAGTATGTTGGCTTGGTATTAAATGACAGTCAAAACGATGAAGATACAGTTGTCATGTAATACATGCACAAAGACACAACTATGCGTAATAACTTTTTTTTCCCCCTGAAGCTAATGATATACATGATGTATTCCTAGAAGATGTTGTGCTGAAACTAAATGAACCAACACTTTCCAAGAGACTTCAAAATACATGTTTACCAACGATTTATCAAGATATAATGTTCACTAGCATGTAATACTGCCATAGGCAAGTTTAAACTTTGTAAAGTAAAAAGTTGAAAATTTGACATTTTTTTCTTTTAGCAGGCTTGTGTGCAGAAAAAGTTGCTATGGGGGAACTAATGGAGATACTTCAGTGATTTTTTTTTTTTTTTTTTTTTTTTGAAAGATTCAGAAAACCATGTAGATTGTCCCACTTGCCCCACCAAATCTCTACCAGTTATGTGTAAAAATATATTCAGGGGGGGGGGGGTCCCACTTACCCCACCTTGCGGGGCAAGTGGGCCACCCCGATGACTACCCAAAATAATTTTTTTTTTAAATTCATCATTTGCCAATTTGGTTAGAGGTTGCCATGGGTACAGTAACAACATATGAGAGAATGAACCACAAAAAAAAAAATAAGTTGTTAGGTCTATTACATCCGGTGCTATGTTGAGCTAAAGTCGAATTATGCCGAAAAGGGGGCCCCACTTACCCCACCTTACCCTAAATCAGGAGGTTTCAGCGTGCGATTATGCAATATTGTCTCTTGTAATTTCATAAACGCTTTTTCATGGATTTCGGTCCACTTGAACTTTATATATATATTTGTAAGTTCAATTAATGGAGTAATTATTTCTGAATACCCGTTAACCAATGCTTTAAAATAGTTTGTAAAATCGATAAGTTGTCTTATACCCTTTTTTGAAGTCGGGCGTTTTAATTTTTTCACTTAATTTATATTTTAATCCGAGGGAGAATAATCTGCGCTACTAATTTTAAAGCCTAAGAAGTCAATCTCAGTTTTTAATACTTTCTTACTCGGTTCAATCATCAAATTATTTTGAATAAGTGCTTCTGTTGATTAATTGTAACATTTCCTCAGTACTGTCAGCGGCGATTTTAATATCATCGATGATATAATTAACTTCTGCTTATCAAAATGACCCAATACAAAATCTATTAATTTTTCGTAGCAGGCAGTGCTGATTTTTGTTTCGAACGGAAGTCGTGTTGGTTGATAGATCGCAAATTCTGTAATAAATGCCAATTTTGGCTTCACTTGCTCCCTCAATTCTATTTGAAAGAAAGCAGAGTGCAAATCCTGCACAGAATATTACTTTTCCCCGCTAATTTTCCTTAAAATACATTTAACGTCAGGAATAGGATAAGGACAATTTCCTAAAATTTCGTTGGCTAATCTGTAGTCTGTAGCCATTCTCCATGAAATATGATTAACTTCTTTTGTTTTAGAAGTTACTTTCTTTTAAACAAAAACAACCGGAAATGCATATTTCGAGATTGTGGGTTCAATAATTCCCGCTTCTAATAAAATTTCTATTTCTTTCTTTGCGAATTCTTTCACATTGTGTGACAATTTAAAAGGTTTAGCCTCTATAGGATAATCGTGTAAGAAATTAAATTGAGGTTCAACTAAGTTTATTTTTCCAAGGGTCCTGTAATTTTTAGAGAAAGCCTGTGCGTTAATCCTTAACAAGTCCAATACTTTTTTAGGTAGATTCCTTATAGGAGATCTACCTATTGCAATGGTTCTCATGACACGACTTTTGGAAAATTTCTTCATATCTTCACCGATCATGACCCCTAGAACCCAAAACCACCCTCCGTTGAAAAGTTTATATATATATATATATATAGGTATATATATATATATATATATGTATAACGCTTTTTCCCATGTTAAGTTGTGAACACGATAACTGGAGTAATTTTTATTTAAATTTAACCAGCTCAGGATATGTTGTCAGGACAGTAAAAATCTCGGTCGAGTTCGTAGATGGGGTACCCAGCTTAAAGGGGGTGGAAATGGTGGGGGGTGGAAATTTTCATTTGCCCATAATTTTTTTAATATTGAAAATAGGAAAAATTTTCAAATCAGACGAATTACCGCCTTACCCTAAAGAACAATTTTTGTATTTAAACTTTTTCGATAGCTATAATTGCTTAGAAGTTATAAGCTAAAAAGTGATTTTTCGTCAATTGTTCTATATAGCCGACATTTGCTATATAGCTTTCATGGCAAAAATTTATAATCTGATGCGTATGACACGTGCAAACGATAATAAAAAAGATCACTGAAAATATAATAAAATTTTAATCATGTTTTTAAACAATATAGTAATCTGATTAAAAAAAAAATGTTAAATTTAACTGAAAATATGACGTCATAATTACAACAATGTACTGAGAAAAATGAAATAAAATTTTATCCGTGATTGTAAACAAATAAAATAAAAGTTAATAAATAAATATGTAAATAAAATCAACATATCTTAGGGCTAAGCAGATTTAGACTTAGCTTTATGACATAGATGCTATAATGTAAAAGATAAATGTCATCGTTAAAAAAAAAAAAAAAAAACGGGTAAATCGATGCTAAACGAATTAAACTGGCATGATAGAAAAAGTAATAAATTTGGGGACATTTAGGTATTATCCCTTTGACAAATAAACTAGGGACGATTTTAATGAATTTTCCATTGAAGTTTACTTTCATAAAAATTTAAATTTAAATTAAAGTATTTCATTACTCGAATTCCCTTATTTTGATAAATTGCATCCGAATCCTGTGTCACATACGATAGTTTTGTATAAGTATAGATTTTTTGTTTGCCCGTAGAACCTGCCCCTGATGAGAAAAGTGCCTGGAAGCACATGTATCTAGTACTGTCATTGATTATGAAGTCGTGGGCAAAACTTCAGGTTCTTCAGACGACAAGAAGTTACCGAAAATTGAATTGCAAAACTCTGTTACATACATTAATAGTTGCCTCATATCAAGTTAATAAAAGTGTGTTAATTAAAAACCATGTCAAACGCTTTAATTAATCATTTAAAAATATAAAATAAAAATAATACGTCAATCCTAATTCAAATATCGTTTGTGGTGAATAGTTTAGAATGTCGGTTTAGGCAAGAATTTAAAATTTACGATTGAGAGTAATACGTTACAGCTAGCTTCCTTTGACTTTTTATCTTATGTCGAAACAAGATATTGGTCTGTGAAGAGATATGAGGTTTTCGCGTGGAAATAAAATATAATGACGCCAAAGCTGCCTTTCTAAATCGCCAAGCTCGCCAAATTTTGTCGCCAGGTCAAAAATTTCGTCGTCAACTATCAAATTTTACCACCAAATCACAAATTTCATTGCTAAGTCGCAAGTTTTGTTACCAAAATCTCGCCAAATCATACAATTTACTAAATTCATAACAATTAATATTGAAATTCAGCGGTGCCAAATGATCCAATGTTAACTAATGTTAATGTTAATGTTCCAGCATATGTGAACCAAAACAGTTTCACTTTACAATTTTTACTCATTTGACAATAAGAATCACAAAAACACAATACAAAACTTTCAATAATTCAATAAAAATTACAATGAAATAACTATCTAAAAACCGCTACCACTTAACTATATTTGACTTGACCATAGTAACGCCAGCCTTACCAGTGCTTGACCATAGTAAGGTCACAAGTGGATTTTCACGTTTCTATTATTTTTTTCTTTAAAAGAAAGATATTGAACTTCAGTTATGTGGAATTTAAATAAAAATTATAATTTTGATTAAGCTTGGGTGGGGAGCGGGTTGTAACCCAATAGCCCCCTCCGGGATTCACCATTGCTGGGATTGTATATCTTTAAGACTTCTATTTGTTGAATGATTATGACCTTAATTAAAAAAAAAAAAAAAAAAAATTGAAGCATTTACTGACTAATAAATCTAGCCTAAAATTTTAAGTAGATTGAATAAAATCCTTTTTTAGCTGAAAATTAAATTTCTTGAAAACAGAATAGCGACGTAAAAAATTTAATGTGTGAGAACAAAGCCATTGGCTAAGTATTAATGCATATGTAAAATTTCTTTACATTTGTAACATTAACGTAAAGGAATCTACCTTTGCCTTTAAGCTTGCCGAAAAGGGATTTTTTTCACATGCAAACTCCGCATCAAATTACTCCCCAACTGCCCGCTCTCACCCAGCAAGGGTGCATACACAATAAACAAGATAATCCCCAGGGAATCGAATCCGGCAACTCTCAACGCAGACAATAATTTAGAGATAATAGTTATAGATATAAGAACACTAAAAAACGAAATGGTACTCAGGGATACAAATCATGACCGGTAGATTCTTTCCCCTCGGAAAACTAAATAGGAGATTTACAGATATAAATTATGTAAATAAAATTTATGCCCTGGTAAATTCCTTCAACTTGAGCCTATAGAAAAACAAATACATAATACCGATAATTAGTGTGTACACTACAAAATACACAAGTATTCTTAAACCACATTTCTTGCGACCATGGAAGCCTCTGCACAAATGCGGATTGAACGAGTCCAGTGTTAAAATAGGGGTGACTGAGAGAAAACAAGCGATAAGGGAACACCGAATAACTGGATGTTTGCCAAATAACTATCTCTCAGCCAGTTTTGCATCCCTCCAAACTTTTGGACTCGGCCTCACTGCTAGTCGTAGGAAACGTGGTCTCACTATACTGCAATTTGGATCCATAAAATCTAAACAAAAATATTATAACTTACAAAATAAATATGTAGCGCAAGCGTATAATCAAAACGCAATTAGTTTACCAATATTGGAGTTTACTATCGGAAATATTCCTATTGTTAGTCTCTGTGATTCTGGAGCGACTTTGATGCTAATGTTACTTGAAATATTTGAACAAATTAAACAAACGGGTATAAAATATTTTTACGTATCTAGTAATGTAATGCCTTAAATGATCTTATCATAACTTTTAGGTCATGCGGTCGAATAAAATTTAAACTAAATGGAATATACTTCATTGGAATTTTACATTGAATAAAATTACTTGTAGGTATTATGTTATTCTATGGTTCGCTTTTTTGAAAAATAACCATATGATTTTAGATTGCCACTCAGGCACATTTCAATTCAAAAATCAAATATTTCAGCTAGAAGAATTATACACTCACCCAAAGGCTACAAATGTAATTCACGTGCTTTCCAGTACTTTTACGGATAAGAGTACTTCAAAATAAGAAAATAAAAATCAAATTGACATGCACAAATTCATAGGAAATAAACATTATCTGCCTATAGGGGGGTTATTTTCTATAGAAAAAATTCCTAATAAAAAATACACGCATGTACAGTCGGGGAAAAAAACCCCAGCACTCGATGTAACTCCGTTGCTTTTCAATGCACAAAAATGTAATAGGTATCATTCGACGGGGAATTGAGAGTAGATTCAGAAAATGAACGGAAATTTTGAATTGGGGGTCGTCTACATATTAAAACGCGCACCAACTTTGATTTTTTTCAATGGTAATGCCCCATTTTTCTTTTACATTTGAATTCCTGGGATCGCGACAATGCGAAAAAGTATATTGGTTGTATATTTTGCTTATTTTTTCACAGAGTTATAAGCGTTCAAAGTTTGAAGGTGCTAATGTTAAATTCATATTTCAAATTTTTATTAATATCTTCACAAAAAATGACTTGATCGATATAATTCTTTTTTTACGAAATACAGTGAAGAAACCCAAACATAATCCATCATTAATTTTGATTCTGAAAAATATTTTTAATTCTGAAAAATATTAATAAATTCATATTCATAAAAATTATGAATTATGACCTATATTAATTTTTACATAAAATGAATCCTAATGCTGAAAAATATGGGTGTGCAAATTTGCAGCTCATTCCAGTTATTAGTTTTTGAGATATAAATAAATCTTTCTTTTGGAGTGGTTTAGGGGGCCGTCTCTTAAAAAATTTTGAATGAGATAACGAAGCAAGTCTTAAAAAATAACGGAGAAAATTGAACAAAATACTTTTATTTTTTATTTAAGGGTCAAATTATATAACAACAATGTCAAATGCAAAGAAATGAAACAAAATTGTTGATTTTTAGACATTTGTGTTAGTATCAAGAATTCCTGTTTTCTGAAGCCCCGCCTTTTATCGTTCTTCAAAACAAAACAATACAGAAACGAAAAGTGAATGTGACTTTGAGTATTCGTGTTAAACCCCTTATTTTACAGTGACAAAAATATACACAAGTGGTATTTACTTCATCGATTACTGGTGATAAATTTAGAATCTTTTAAACGAACACTAGAAGAAAAAATTAACTAAATAGGCGGGGTTTACTGTTTGAAATACTCTCAAAATAAAATATTTCAAAACAAATCTTCTGTACCACAATTATATTATAGATGGATATACATTATAACTATATTCTTTCTAATTAATATATTTCTATCCATAGTATATTTTATTGCAAAAATATGAACACTGGGTACATGCTTAAGAAATAAGTAACACACAAACTACGAAAGAAACGCCCACTGGCATTGTTACAGATTTTCAACTGATGTGAATCTACGTCAGCAGTCGCGAAAGCGTTAATTAAGAAATTATATTTTCATAGAAATTATAAAACAAATCGTACAGTTCCAAAGAGTTCAACTGAGCCAAAACTGGCAAGTGCTATTAAAACTGTTTAATATTTACTTTATGAAACCTTACAATAATTTATCCGAAAAGATTTGGTTTATGCGTTGTTGTATATATATATATATATATAGCTATATTATTTCAGTTTGTATATTATGTCACACGTACAAAAGAAAATTTAATCTTTATTGTTGATCAGTATACCCATGATAGATACTTTTTAATTGAAAAATATTGCACTTTTATAAAAAAGTATTGTCTGACCAATCGTAAGTGTAATGTATTTAAATATACCTAAAATTATCTAAAAAAGTACTAAAGTATATACATATCCAAAAAACTAAATTCATGATAATTAAGATACTGCAAAGGTGTTAATAATTTTATTTCTTTTTTTCTTGAAATATTTCCGGTGTGAAACAATATAATTTTGTCTAGATCTTGTAGGATCTTAATTTTATTTTTCTATATTTAGAGATAGCCCCCTAACACATTTTTGATCATAACTCTATAAATACTAAAGATAAAGTATACAAACAGTATACTTTTCCGCACTGCCAGACTCTCAGAAATTTGAATATGAAGTCAAAATTGGGTGTTACTATTGAAAAAAATTAGCGCTCATTTTAATATGTAGATGACCCCTAATTCAAAATTCGATGACATTTTCAGAAAGTGCATTTCATTTCCTGTTGAATGGTGTCTATTAAGTTTTTCTGCGTCAATTAATAACGAAATACCATCAAGTGCTGCGTTTTTTTTTTCCCCGACTGTACAAAACATGCAATGTATCACAAAGAATTCTGAAAAAAAAAAAAAAAAAAAAAAACTTATTAAACAACACATCACCTACACATCTCAGTCTACATACTAGGTAAGAAAACTCAAAATCTCTCAAAATTCTAATGACTTAAATATAGGTAAGCCATTTACTAGTAATTATGTAGAAGAGGCATGCGTCGAACGAGTAAATAATAGTATAGGACATAATACAGCAGAATTTAAGAAACTGGCGGCCAGATTTTGTAACGAAGTAAAATTTATGCTAAATGAAACTGTATTGGTTGATGTTAAGTGTCCAGAGACTTTTTCTATTAATAAATCAATATTAATAGAAACTATTAAAAACAATACAGGTACATGAATGGAATGTATGCATTTACTGTATTTGCTACCGGCAAATTGTTAGTACCGCCCCTTTTTCTTCACCACTTAATTTTTAGAGTATTTTTCTTCTTAATTCATTGTAGATACATTTGAAGAGAATTTCTCTAAAAATTAAGTGGTGTAGAAAAAGAAAATTTTAAGTAAAATGAATAAAACCCTTTTGTAGTTGAAAATTAAATTTCTTGAAAACAGAATAGCGACGTAAATAATGCAATGTGTGGGAACAACGCCATTGGCTAGGTATTAAAGCATATGTAAAATTTCTTTACAATTGTAACATTAATGTAAAGGAATCTACCTTTGCCTTTAAGCTTGCCGAAAAAGGGATTTTCGTTAGACTACAATTCGTTAGACTTCACAGAACCATGAGAAAGACCAAAGCTGCCATTTTTCTCACGTTTTTAAAATCTGGTGCGGTTCTACACGACTTCTCCAGAGCTTCCAACCTAATCCGGCAAATTGTTAGTACCGCCCCTTTTTCTTCACCACTTAATTTTTAGAGTATTTTTCTTCTTAATTCATTGTAGATACATTTGAAGAGAATTTCTCTAAAAATTAAGTGGTGTAGAAAAAGAGGCGGTACTAACAATTTGCCGGATTAGGTTGGCAGCTCTGCTTCTCTCATCTCCGGACACTGTCTCTTAAAGATTGCAGCCGGAAACGTTGCAATTAGACCTCACAGAACCGTGATAAAGGCCAAAGCCTCCATTTTTCTTACGTTTTTACAATCTGATGCGGCTCTACACGACTTCTCTCATCTCCGGACACTGTCTCTTAAAGATTGCAGCCGGAAACGTTTCAGTTAGACCTCACAAAACCATGATATAGGCCAAAGTTGCAATTTTTCTCACGTTTTTACAATCTGGTGTGGCTCTCTACACGACTTCTCTCATCTCCGGACACTGTCTCTATTACAGTTAGACCTCACAAAGAACGAAAATTATAAAATATCGAAACACATTTGATTTATAAACAAAAATTGAAAATACATTTAAATGATCACGTGGTAACCATCATGATCTAAACATTGTTTTCAAGATTTATCGTTCACATTCCGTCATTTTTGACGGGGTTATATACTAGTTCAATAAATAAAAGCCTTAAAGATATACAATCTAAGCAATGGTGAATCTCGGAGGGGGCTATTGGGCTACACTCCCCTCCCCACCCAAGCTTAATCAAAATTATATTTTTTATTTAAAATCCATATAACTGTTGTTCAATATCTTTCTTTTAAAAGAAAAAGTAATAGAAACGTGAAAATGAACTTGTGATCTTACTGGTTCTGGTAAGCCTGGCGTTGTTATGGTCAAATCAAATACAGATAAGTGGTAGCGGATTTTGGATAGTTATTTCATTGTAATTTTTATTGAATTATTGAAAGTTTTGTATTGCGTTTTTGTGATTCTTATTGTCAGATTAGTAAAAATTGTAAAGTGAAACTGTTTTGGTTCACATAAGCTGGAACATTAACATTAACATTAGTTAATATTTGACCATTTGGCACCGCTGAATTTCAATGTTAATTGTTATGAATTTAGTTAATTGTATGATTTGGCGAGATTTTGGTGAGAAAACTTGCGACTTAGCATTTGGAGGCAAAAGTTGATAGTTGACGACGAAATTTTTGACTTGGTGACAAAACTTGGTGAGCTTGGAGATGGAGAAAGGCAGCTTTGGCGTCATTATATTTTCTTTCCACGCGAAAACCTCATATCTCTTCACAGACCAATATCTTGTTTCGACAAGATAAAAAGTCAAAGGAAGCAGTAACGTATTACTCTCGGTCGTAAATTTTAAATTCTTGCCTAAACTGACATTCTAAACTATTCGTCACAAACGACATTTGTATTAAGATTGACGTATTATTTTAATTTTATATTTTTAAATGATTAATTAAAGCATTTAACAAGGTTTTTAATTAACACACTTTTATTAACTTGATATGATGCAACTATTAATGTATGTAACGGAATTTTGCAATTCAATTTTCGGCAACTTCTTGTCCTCTAAAGGACCTGAAATTTCGCACACGACTTCATAATCAATGACAATACTAGATACAAGTGTTTCCAGGCACTTTTCCCATCAGGGGCAGGTTCCAAGGGCAAACAAAAAATCTATACTTATACAAAACTATCGTATGTGACACAGGATTTGGATGTATTTATATAATGTCGCGTGGCAACAATTATTATTATTTTTTTTAATAAAGATTTAAAAGTATGTAATAAATTTCCAAAACATTTATTCGTTCATTTTTCAATAAAAGAGTGTTCTTTATTTTTTTTTTTAATGGTATAATTTTATTTATCAAAATAAGGGAATTCGTGTAATGAAATACGTTAATTTAAATTTAAATTTTCATGAAAATAAACTTCAACGGAAAATTCATTAAAATCGTCCCTAGTTCATTTGTTAAAGGGATACCTAAATGTCCCCAAATTTATTACCTTTTCTACCATGCCAGTTTAATTCGTTTAGCATCGATTTACAAGATTTTTTTTTTTTTTTAACGATGACATTTATCTTTTACGTTATAGCATCAATGTCATAAAGCTAAGTCTAAATCATAGAATAATAATAAAGCCGACATGTTGGCGAGATTTTTTAATCGTCTCGTCTCTCTGACAATCAGTCTGTGAGGCAGCACCCACAACAAACAGCGACAAATGCGCTGAGGATGGGTGCCCTACTTCAAGGTTGAGAGGAGCAAAAGTAGCTTTCGCTGGCATTTAACTAGAAGGGGTTTGTAAGCATTAGAGTATTGGCATGCTCCTTCTTCCTTTATTAATATTCTATGGTCTAAATCTGCTTAGCCCTAAGATATTGTTACAAAATTGTAAATAATTGTGTTTATTTTTTGTATAAATTCTTTCAAAGAGGCTTAGTAAGTTGATAAAGTGCTAATTTTGTGCATTTCTAGTCGTTTTAGCGTTGAAATAGCCTTAATTTCCCTTAAAAACGCATTAAAAAGCCCCAATAAGGCAGGTAATGGATTTGGCGCCAAAATTGGCGACTTTTTACCACTTTGGCGATTTTTTTTGGCAACCTTGGCGAGAAAATCCTTATAAGGGATATACCAAATATGGAAGCTGTAAGTTGATTGGTTGACCACTTTCTAGAGTTTTCCCGAAAAATCTGGGTTCCATGGAACAGTATATAAGAAGCGCTTTCTCGCCAAGGCAATCAGTTCAGTTCAGTCTGTGATCAGAGTCGGTCAGCTTGCATTGAGCCTCTTCGAAAGAGACTTGCTTTAAGTGTTATTGCTATACAGTTTGTACTGTGAATTTGCTATTGACAGCTGTTGTTTAAGCTGTGTTTACTGGTCGAATTGAAGCTGATACTTGGTTTATAGACCTGTATTTTTCTGGAACTTTCTGTGAATAAATTACTGAATTTTTGTACGTTTGGCCTTTCATTCTCGGACAACTCACGAACCCCCAAGTACGCAACAATATGTTGAGTTTATTTACTTATTTTTTTATTAACTTTTATTTTATTTGTTTAAAATCATGGATGAAATTTAATTTCATTTTTCTCATTACATTGTTATAATTGTGACGTCATATTTTCTGTTAAATTAAACTTTTATTTTTTTTTTTAATCAGATTATTATATTGTTTAAAAACATGATTGAAATTTTATTATATTTTCAGTGATCTTTTTTATTATCATTTGCACGTGACATAAGCATCAGATTATAAATTTTTGCAATGAAAGCTATAGAAAATGTCGGCTTCATCACAAGAAAAATCACTTTTTAACTTGTAACTTTTAAGCAATTGAAGTTATCGAAAAAGTTTAAATACAAAATTTGTTCTTTAGGGTAAGGCGGTAATTCGCCTGATTTGAAGTATTTTCCTATTTTCAATTTTAAAGAAATTATGGGCAAATGAAAATTTCCACCCCCCACCATTTCCACCCCCTTTGAGCAGGATACCCCATCTACGAACTTGACCGAGATTTTTACTGTCCTGACAACATATCCCGAGCTGGTTAAATTTAAATAAAAATTACTCCAGTTATCGTGTTCACAACTTAACATGGGAAAAAGCGTTATACATATATATATATATATATATATATATATATATACCTATATATATATATATATATATATAAACTTTTGAACGGAGGGTGGTTTTGGGTTCTAGGGGTCATGATCGGTGAAGATATGAAGAAATTTTATTAATATCTTCACATTTTTTGTGAAGATATTAATAAAAATTTGAAATATGAATTTAACATTAGCACCTTCAAACTTTGAACGCTTATAACTCTGTGAAAAAATAAGCAAAATATACAACCAATATACTTTTTCGCATTGTCGCGATCCCAGGAATTCAAATGTAAAAGAAAAATGGGGCATTACCATTGAAAAAAATCAAAGTTGGTGCGCGTTTTAATATGTAGACGACCCCCAATTCAAAATTTCCGTTCATTTTCTGAATCTACTCTCAATTCCCCGTCGAATGATACCTATTACATTTTTGTGCATTGAAAAGCAACGGAGTTACATCGAGTGCTGGGGTTTTTTTCCCCGACTGTACATGCGTGTATTTTTTATTAGGAATTTTTTCTATAGAAAATAACCCCCCTATAGGCAGATAATGTTTATTTCCTATGAATTTGTGCATGTCAATTTGATTTTTATTTTCTTATTTTGAAGTACTCTTATCCGTAAAAGTACTGGAAAGCACGTGAATTACATTTGTAGCCTTTGGGTGCGTGTATAATTCTTCTAGCTGAAATATTTGATTTTTGAATTGAAATGTGCCTGAGTGGCAATCTAAAATCATATGGTTATTTTTCAAAAAAGCGAACCATAGAATAACATAATACCTACAAGTAATTTTATTCAATGTAAAATTCCAATGAAGTATATTCCATTTAGTTTAAATTTTATTCGACCGCATGACCTAAAAGTTATGATAAGATCATTTAAGGCATTACATTACTAGATACGTAAAAGTATTTTATACCCGTTTGTTTAATTTGTTCAAATATTTCAAGTAACATTAGCATCAAAGTCGCTCCAGAATCACAGAGACTAACAATAGGAATATTTCCGATAGTAAACTCCAATATTGGTAAACTAATTGCGTTTTGATTATACGCTTGCGCTACATATTTATTTTGTAAGTTATAATATTTTTGTTTAGATTTTATGGATCCAAATTGCAGTATAGTGCGACCACGTTTCCTACGACTAGCAGTGAGGCCGAGTCCAAAAGTTTGGAGGGATGCAAAACTGGCTGAGAGATAGTTATTTGGCAAACATCCAGTTATTCGGTGTTCCCTTATCGCTTGTTTTCTCTCAGTCACCCCTATTTTAACACTGGACTCGTTCAATCCGCATTTGTGCAGAGGCTTCCATGGTCGCAAGAAATGTGGTTTAAGAATACTTGTGTATTTTGTAGTGTACACACTAATTATCGGTATTATGTATTTGTTTTTCTATAGGCTCAAGTTGAAGGAATTTACCAGGGCATAAATTTTATTTACATAATTTATATCTGTAAATCTCCTATTTAGTTTTCCGAGGGGAAAGAATCTACCGGTCATGATTTGTATCCCTGAGTACCATTTCGTTTTTTAGTGTTCTTATATCTATAACTATTATCTCTAAATTATTGTCTGCGTTGAGAGTTGCCGGATTCGATTCCCTGGGGATTATCTTGTTTATTGTGTATGCACCCTTGCTGGGTGAGAGCGGGCAGTTGGGGAGTAATTTGATGCGGAGTTTGCATGTGAAAAAAATCCCTTTTCGGCAAGCTTAAAGGCAAAGGTAGATTCCTTTACGTTAATGTTACAAATGTAAAGAAATTTTACATATGCATTAATACTTAGCCAATGGCTTTGTTCTCACACATTAAATTTTTTACGTCGCTATTCTGTTTTCAAGAAATTTAATTTTCAGCTAAAAAAGGATTTTATTCAATCTACTTAAAATTTTAGGCTAGATTTATTAGTCAGTAAATGCTTCAATTTTTTTTTTTTTTTTTTTTTTTTAATTAAGGTCATAATCATTCAACAAATAGAAGTCTTAAAGATATACAATCCCAGCAATGGTGAATCCCGGAGGGGGCTATTGGGTTACAACCCGCTCCCCACCCAAGCTTAATCAAAATTATAATTTTTATTTAAATTCCACATAACTGAAGTTCAATATCTTTCTTTTAAAGAAAAAAATAATAGAAACGTGAAAATCCACTTGTGACCTTACTATGGTCAAGCACTGGTAAGGCTGGCGTTACTATGGTCAAGTCAAATATAGTTAAGTATGGTAGCGGTTTTTAGATAGTTATTTCATTGTAATTTTTATTGAATTATTGAAAGTTTTGTATTGTGTTTTTGTGATTCTTATTGTCAAATGAGTAAAAATTGTAAAGTGAAACTGTTTTGGTTCACATATGCTGGAACATTAACATTAACATTAGTTAACATTGGATCATTTGGCACCGCTGAATTTCAATATTAATTGTTATGAATTTAGTAAATTGTATGATTTGGCGAGATTTTGGTAACAAAACTTGGGACTTAGCAATGAAATTTGTGATTTGGTGGTAAAATTTGATAGTTGACGACGAAATTTTTGACCTGGCGACAAAATTTGGCGAGCTTGGCGATGGAGAAAGGCAGCTTTGGCGTCATTATATTTTATTTCCACGCGAAAACCTCATATCTCTTCACAGACCAATATCTTGTTTCGACATAAGATAAAAAGTCAAAGGAAGCTAGCTGTAACGTATTACTCTCAATCGTAAATTTTAAATTCTTGCCTAAACCGACATTCTAAACTATTCACCACAAACGATATTTGAATTAGGATTGACGTATTATTTTTATTTTATATTTTTAAATGATTAATTAAAGCGTTTGACATGGTTTTTAATTAACACACTTTTATTAACTTGATATGAGGCAACTATTAATGTATGTAACAGAGTTTTGCAATTCAATTTTCGGTAACTTCTTGTCGTCTGAAGAACCTGAAGTTTTGCCCACGACTTCATAATCAATGACAGTACTAGATACAAGTGCTTCCAGGCACTTTTCTCATCAGGGGCAGGTTCTACGGGCAAACAAAAAATCTATACTTATACAAAACTATCGTATGTGACACAGGATTCGGATGCAATTTATCAAAATAAGGGAATTCGAGTAATGAAATACTTTAATTTAAATTTAAATTTTTATGAAAGTAAACTTCAATGGAAAATTCATTAAAATCGTCCCTAGTTTATTTGTCAAAGGGATAATACCTAAATGTCCCCAAATTTATTACTTTTTCTATCATGCCAGTTTAATTCGTTTAGCATCGATTTACCCGTTTTTTTTTTTTTTTTTTTTTTTTTTTAACGATGACATTTATCTTTTACATTATAGCATCTATGTCATAAAGCTAAGTCTAAATCTGCTTAGCCCTAAGATATGTTGATTTTATTTACATATTTATTTATTAACTTTTATTTTATTTGTTTACAATCACGGATAAAATTTTATTTCATTTTTCTCAGTACATTGTTGTAATTATGACGTCATATTTTCAGTTAAATTTAACTTTTTTTTTTTTTTTTTTTTTTTTTTTTTAATCAGATTACTATATTGTTTAAAAACATGATTAAAATTTTATTATATTTTCAGTGATCTTTTTTATTATCGTTTGCACGTGTCATACGCATCAGATTATAATCTGATTTTTGCCATGAAAGCTATATAGCAAATGTCGGCTATATAGAACAATTGACGAAAAATCACTTTTTAGCTTATAACTTCTAAGCAATTGAAGCGATCGAAAAAGTTTAAATACAAAAATTGTTCTTTAGGGTAAGGCGGTAATTCGTCTGATTTGAAAATTTTTCCAATTTTCAATATTAAAAAAATTATGGGCAAATGAAAATTTCCACCCCCCACCATTTCCACCCCCTTTGAGCTGGGTACCCCATCTACGAACTCGACCGAGATTTTTACTGTCCTGACAACATATCCTGAGCTGGTTAAATTTAAATAAAAATTACTCCAGTTATCGTGTTCACAACTTAACATGAGAAAAAGCGTTATACATATATATATATATATATTATATACCTATATATATATATATATATATATATATATAAACTTTTGAACGGAGGGTGGTTTTGGGTTCTAGGGGTCATGATCGGTGAAGATATGAAGAAATTTTCCAAAAGTCGTGTCATGAGAACCATTGCAATAGGTAGATCTCCTATAAGGAATCTACCTAAAAATCTTGCCTATCATTCATGTTATATTTATGAGATGTTGTTTGAAACTGTTGATGCCACTGAGGTCATTAAAACGGCATATTGTTGTGAAAATTTTGATTTCTGTTATAAGGTCGTTGTTGTGGTCGAAATTATATATATATATATATATATTTTTTTTTTTTTTTCGTTAAACCAACATTCATTTGTAGAATGATTCGCCTTCTTGCAGATGTGACAATTATTTTTCTTCTTCTCGTCGGATTGTTTTTCCGCGTTTTGGCGATAGTCAGTATTTATTTGTTGTTGTAATTTTGCGATTTCTTGAGCTTGGTTGTTTCATAATGTGTGCAGTGATTGGAATATTTGTTCCTCTTGTTTAACGTTGTTTATAGAATTTAGTAATTCTGCTCAATCGTTTATATCACAATTTTTTTCACCGTCTCGCCCGCTTCCTCATAACTCTCTCTCTTTCCGAACGCCAAGTTCGGTTTTATGCATTCTACAAATCTTGTTAATTTTATTGCGTTTTACAGAGGGTGCTCACACATTTCTGTAACGTTTTAAATATAAATTTTAAAATAAAAAAGTGACTGATATAAATTTTAATATGATTTTACTATCTTATGCAGCATTAAAAACCTTTTTTTGCTTTAAAATGTCGCTGGAAATAAAGAATCGATCGAAGGCGAAGTTTTTGAGCTTTTCGGAGAGAAATACTTTTATTCAATTATAAAATAAATGATGTGAAAAGCATGGTTTTAATATTTCTATGCGTAAAATAAAGGACATAGTAGTTAATCAAAAGTAAATGAACGTCAAAGTTTGCATTTGACTGGGGAAAAGGCGAATAAAAATAATTAAAGATTCAGAGGAAACAAGGAAAGTTTTGACAGCGGTTTTATGGGTAGTAATAAATTCCCGTATAACGCAAAATTTAAAATAAGGAAACTAGCAAGAATGTCATAATTAACTCGGAATACTCTCAGAAATATGTTTTATCACCTATTTTCAATAACGAAATTCCATCCGCTAACCCAAACAATCTTCAATGTATTGAGTTTCATCAGGATAAGTTTACAAGTCATGTCTTTTACATTTACTACTCTGTTTTTTGAAAAAAAAAAATACTTAAAATGAAACCGGAATTGAAGCTATTCCCTTTAGATGTATCTAACCAAAGTCTGTAATTTGAAATATTTTACTGTATTTTAATTTTTGAATTTGCCAGAGTTGTGCTAAAGGCCCTTTTACAATTTGAACATACCTTTGCTCTGTTAGAGATAGAATTCTTGATGTATATGCGATGACGACAATTTTTCCATCTTAGTGTAGCTCTTAGCATAAAACAGGAAGCAACATATGTGATTAAAGATGGAATATTTAGATTGAATATTTTCAAAACTAGATATGGAAAAAGCACATGTTTTATGTTCTGGGAAACTTTTTTTTGTTGTTGTTACTCAGTCTACACAAATTGATTTTTAGAGTTTAGCATATTTTTCAAAGGAGGAAATACGTTAGTGAGGTAGAAATAAATTTGATGAACGAATTCACCCTCTCTAAAATTCATTTCAATTTATTATACACTTGGACTTTTAAAACAAACTCTTTAAAAGCGACATCCCAAAACATTGGGTGTACTATGGAAAGTTTTCGATGAAGAGTGGAACAAAATCAACCATGATGTTTTAAAAAATGATCTCTTATTTAATGAATGAAGATGTAATATGATAGTTCAATAAAAGGTCTATCAAATTGAACACATTTGAAAATAAAATTCTTATATTTAGTTAAAGATATATCTTTGCAAAATCGTTACAAAAATGCGTGAACACCCTCTGTAATAGTGCCTTTGCACCAGCTAAATTAGTATGCCCTGAATCTGACAGATATTTTGCTACGGCAATATTATTATTATATTTATCTATTTAGTTATTTTTACATATTCGTCAATTCATTCTGCCGGTTTTGGCGCCAATTGCATAAATATTGCTTGTGATTTTGAGAATAGTCTCGTCACTTTAAAAAGTTCTTTTAACGCATCTTAAAATAATGCATAATCTTCCTCTGTGTTTAATTCTTGGGAATTAAGCATTAAGTCCCTAGCAGGACCTGATATTTTAGATTTTAATAGGATTAATTTTAAATTTCCTTTTAATTCTGAGTCTTTTACTATTTCTTCGAATTTTTTTAAGAACAATTGTCCTCTGCTCCTTTAGAATCAAAATTTGGTAGGATTTTGAGTACTGTTTCTAATGTTACGCTTAATTGCGCCATATTTGCTATATTTTGTATTGATTGACTTTCTATTTTTATGTACTCAAACTTTGATTTTGATGTAATTCCGTCACTCTTTTGTTGTATATTATTACGGGATCTAAGATTATAGTTGTTATTGTTAAAAATAGCATTAATATATATATATTTATTTATTTATCAGCTTAAATCACAATAAAACAGTGTCCATAAACACTAAAGTATTGGTACTTATATACCCTATTAATATCTATATGCACACCCCTACATCTGTATCTACACACAGCTGAATAAATATTTACTCATATTATATATATACATATATAAAAAAAAAACAAGAAAGAAAAATCATGCAGTACGCATTGATTAGTAACACTTTCCAACTGTACGCAATTGTTGTATCGAGTAACTTTTAATATTCTTTGCCTACGTTAACGCACAAAAAGGCTTAACGCAAAAGAAAATGCAGCCGTTAGATTATAATTACAGCTTTTAAACTCTCTGAATATTTTACTGTAGCCCTGTAAATCTGAAAGTTAATCATATGATATTCTATGCAAAACAATATTTTAGAATATTAATAATACATGTCAATGTTTTAAAGATTTTTATAGTAGAAAGTTTTTTAAATATAACTTTTAAAAAAATTCTGTCCAAAAACGTAATACATTGGCTTTTTTTTTTATTGTTGTTGTTGTTGTCTATGTAAACAAACTAGTTGTACAGGACCTATTAATGACATTTTAAATAGGGAACATTCCATATTCCCACTAAAATTATAAGAAAGTGTTAAAACGCTCATGTAAACAAAAGTGCAATTCCAGCAAAGTTTTATCAATAGTTCTTAACATAACTGATTATTTTTGTGTGGCCCTGTAAAGCTAATGCTAACCATACTACGTTACATAGAAGGCACACTCTTTTGTGCATATGGATAATAAATGTCAATAACATTAAGCTTTACAGAAAATAAAATTTTTAAAATTTGGTTTATAAAAATAACTCTCATGCAACACAATGCTTTGGAGTACATTCAAAGTACGTTCATTCTCCCTGTACACAAACCAGTTAGAAATGTACTCTATTTTACATAGGAAACATTCGATAGGGAATTGAATAGCATATAAAAATTTCATTAAAAGTTTCTATACATTAAATGTATTAAAATATGGTTTATAGAAACTCCTCTCATTGAACACAATGCTTTCGAATACATTTGGGTGTTCCTGTACACAAACCAGAAGAGGTATTCATTCCATTTTCAATAAGGAACATCCGATAGTGAACTTGAATAAAATATATTGGTTTATAGAAATTCCATAAATATTTACGAGAATTAGAGAGCAGAAAAACAGACAGAGACACAGACAGACGGACAGAAAAAGAGTTAGACATACACACAGATTGAAATTATATTCACACTAAAAAAAATGATAGAAAGTGTCAAAAACGCTTAATGTAAACGAAAGTACAATTCTAGCAATTTTTTAGTAATATCTCTTAATATAACTGAATATTTATGTATCACCCTGTAAATCTAATGGTAACATGCTATATTCCATGCAAAGCACTCTTTTGTGCATATAAATAACATATTTCAACTTCCTAAAACTTCGTGGAAAATAAAGTTATTAAAATTTGATTTGTAGAAATATCTCACAAAGAACGTATTGCTTTGGAATACTTTTGAGTGTCCCTGTACATAAACTAATGGTGGGATGCAATCTATTTTGTATAGGAAACATCCAATAGTGAACTTGAATAACATATTTCAATTTAATGAAGATATTGTAAAGTAAAGGAATGAAAATATGGTTTATAGAAATACCTCTCATGGAACACAATTCTTTGAAATACTTTCGGGTGTCCCTGTATACAAACCAGTAGAGGTATAAACTCCATTTTCAATAGGGAACATCCGCTAGTGAACTTGAATAACATATATCAGTTTCAAAAAAGTCCATAAATAAATACGGGAGTTAGAGCGCAGGCAGGCAGACAGACGGACAAACGGACAGATACACAAATTGATATCATATTCACTCTTAAAAAAATGTTAGAAAGTGTTAAAAACGCTTAATGTAACCGAAAGTAGAATTCTAGCAAATTTTTAGTAATAAATCTTAATATAACAGAATATTCTTGTGTCACCCTGTAAATCTAATGCTAATCGTGCTATATTCTATGTAAAACATTCTTTTGTGCATATAAATAACATATTTCAATTTCCTAAAACTAAGTGGAAAGCAAAGTTATTAAAATTTGATTTATAGAAATATCTCTCATAGATCACCTTGCTTTAGAATAGTTTTGTGTGTCCTTGTATATAAAACACTGTTGGTATTTAATCCATTTTATACAGGAAACATCCAATAGTGAACGTGAATAACATATTTCAATTTCATTAAGATATGTGTACAGTAAAGGTATGAAAATATGATTTATATAAATAGCTCTTATTGAACACAATGCTTTGAAATATTCAAGCCCGTGCACACAAACCAGTAAAGGTATAATCTCCATTTTCAAAAGGGAACATGCGATAGTGAACTTGAATAACATATATGAGTTTCAAAAAATTGCACAAATATTTACGGGAAATAGAGCGCGGAGAGACAGACAGACAGAGAAACCGAAGTCAGTAACACTTTTCAACCTTGTTGAGAAGTATTAAAAAAGTTAGAAAGTGTTAAAAACACTTAATGTAAACGAAAGTACATTAATAGCTCTTTATATAACTGAATAATTTTGTGTCACCCTGTAAATCTAATGCTAATCATGCTATATTGTATGCAAAGCATTTTCTTTTGTGCTTATAAATAACACATTTCAATTTCATAAATCTTCGTGCAAAGTAAAGTTATTAAAATTTAGTTTATAGAAATGCCTCTCATAGAACACATTGCTTTGAAATAGATTTTGTGTGTCCCTGTACACAAACCAGTAGAGGTATAAACGCCATTTTCAACAGGGAACATCCGATAGTGAACTTGTATAACATATTTCAATTTCATTAAGATTTGTGTACAATAAGGTTATGAAAATATGGTTTATAGAAATGCCTGTCATAGAACACAATGCTGTGAAATATTTTTGGGGGGTCCCTGTACACAAACTAGTAGAGGTATAAACGCCATTTTCAACAGAGAACATCCGATAGTGAACTTGTGTTACATACTTCAATTTCATTAAGATTTTTGTACAGTAAGGGTATGAAAATATGGTTTATAGAAATTCCTCTCATAGAACACAATGCTTTGAAATACTTTTGTGTGCCCCTGTCAGTGGTGATATTTACTCCATTTTATACAGAAAACATCCGATAGTGAACTTGAATAACATATTTCATTAAGATTTGTGTACAGTAAGGGTATGGAAATATGGTTTATAGAAATGCCTCTCATAGAACATAATACTTTGAAATATTTTCGGGGGACCCTGTACACAAACCAGTAGAGGTATAAACTCGATTTTCAATAGGGAATATCCGATAGTGAACTTGAATAACATATATCAGTTTCAAGAAATTCCATAAATATTTATGGGTGTTAGATCGCGGACAGACAGACAGACAGACGGACAGACAAACAGACAGGCGGACAGACAGACAGACAGATAGACAGACAGAAAGACAGACAGACAATCCGAAGTCATAAACACTTTTCAACCTTGTTGGAAAGTGTTAAAAAGGGGAAAAAAAGAAAAGAAAATCGAAACTGATTTCCTTAATTGCTACTGCATATTCACTCAGACAATTGTAAAATAGGAACCAAATAAGGTAATAGGCAATATTGTGGCTAAAAAAAAGCTTATGAAGCAAAACGAAACGTACAGGCCTTGACGTAAATTTAAATACTACCAATAAAATAAGAAGAAATGGACAATGCGTTATACATGACTTAAAACTTAAAAAAAAAAAAAAAAAAAAACGAAAACTTCCAGATCCCATTTTTCTGAACGACTTTACTCTCTTACCCATAAGATAAAAACTATTGTTTTTGGGTCAATTTTCGAAAGTTAGTTTTTATTATATTTACACGTTTTGAGGTCCCCTGAATCCAAAAATCATATTTTTAGCGGTTGGTCTGTGTGTCTTTGTGTCTGACTGTATCTGTCTGTCATTTAGCATATCTAAAAAACAAATTTTAGCAGAAAGTCAAAACTTGGTATTCTAAATGTATGATATAGGAATGTTACACTAAATTTTCGTATGAATGAAGCAAATGGTTCGTGTACAGGGACAGCCAAGCGAATTCAAATACACTATGACTATGAAGGAAATTCTCAGGTAAGTAGAGTTTAAGATCTACAGACTGCAGTAAACCAAATGAAATAAATATATATATTTTATATGCATAAAAATATGTCTCATGTAGAATATGGTAGTGCAATCATTCGCTGTTTGTTTACAGGGCTACACAAAAGAACTAAATAAAAGTGCGACAACAGTTGAAAATTGATGGAAGTATATTTCAAGCTGTACCGTGTATTATTACTATAGAATTATATTTAGGTGCACCATGTAGTCTGCACGTATTCTTCAAAAGATATACAGGGCTGCAAAAATTTAACCGATACCATTGTTTTTTATTGTTAGTGGAAGTGCTTTACTATATTATTTTACCATTTCCAGGAAATCTATTCAAGAATTAAAATGAATTCCTCATGGAGATATTGATAATAATATATGTTTTTAAGCTAAATATTCATCGTATGTTTTTCGTATATTTACACGTTTTGAGGCTTCCTGATTAAGGAAGTCATGTTTTTTAAAGTTTGGTCTTTGTGTCTCTTAGAGTAACTTAAAAACGAATATTTTTATGAGATCCAAATGTGGTATTGCGAACTTAATATAAGTATGTTGCTGGAAAAGCTTGATCAATATTGATAAGTTTCAAGAAATGTTACGTGTGAGAGTTTTCTGAATAATTTTAAGTGAACTTTTAATTCTAATATAAGGTTTAAATTCTATATAAATGTAGGTGCATTAATGAAACGTGGAGGGGGGGGGGTAGATTCCCCCACGCAGAACTAATTATCATATAAAACTCTTTCGAAGCCTAATTTGAATTGTTTTGACATAGGTTTACATAACGGTACTCGTTATCTTACCCTTAAACTCCAATTTGTATTTATAGCATTAAATTCCAGGCTAAGAGAAAGTCAATTGAGGGACCAGATTATTTTATTTCGGAAGAAGCAAACTTCCTTTCAACCGTAAGAGGAGAAAGCGGTATGTGGGTGGTAAAATAGGGGGTAACAAGGATTCTGGTCGTCTACGCTCGTAAATTTAAGAGCTATCTAATGTCAGTCGCATTTTTTGATATTTACACAGCCATAAATTTACACAGAAGGAACCTGTAGTCCAAACGATGTAATAAAAAGAGATTTTACAAAAAATAATAGCTGAGACAACTAAAGAATTTTTCACAGATGAAGGCATATGTTTACACACAAATAAAAACATTTCTATTATACATATTTTAATTCTAATTCTGGATTATGTGATTTTACTCTATAAATTTTATTTTATTTATTATTTTTATTTATTTTTTTATTTGTCTCCAATCCTCACAACACGTACGACTTGTTTGACCAATATATGGCTGCCCACACTAAAAAATAATACTTTTTATGCCCCAAGGGTTGTGTGTATCAATGGGGTCTTTTATTCTAGAAAGGACCAATTTATTTACGGGTTAATTAATGATAGCTCATATACTCGCCTTTTTCGTGACCCGTCTACACAAGAATTTAGTAAAATTAAATCATGTGTTAAGTCTTGCCTTTTGCTGTTGAACTCCACCAAAGCTACTTTCATTCCATCTATATCCAATTGTGCTAGATTTTATGCCCTCTCTAAAGTTCATAAACTTAATATCCCATTTCGTTCTATTGTTTCTAATATAGATACTGCTTCTTATCGTTTAGCTAAATATCTTACAAGTACTCTTTCTTCTCTACATTCTGCCAACTCTGGCACTATAAAAAAACTCCACCAGCTTTTCCAAAATTATTCGTAACTAGCAGGCTTTGCCCGCTTCGCTGGACGTTAAACTTAAATGATTTGTCAAAATGCCATATCTTTATTAATAACCTAAGTTCTCGCTGTGATTGGTAGAGGTTTTCTCGCTCCCAATGTTAGGAGTCTGGGTCCCCACTGTCTTCGGCACAACTTACCCACTTCTTACTTCCCCACCCTCAGCGGGTGAGTTCGAAGTTTTGCAAAATCCCACTAATGTACATAATGCGTACACTTAATCAATATCCACACACCAAAATTCGCCATTCTAAGATAATTCAAAGCGAATTCAAACGGAAAAACATATTTTTACACATGTTTATTGCCATCCGACTCCGAGAAGGGGGGGGGATTTCGAATTTCGTGAAATGCAGTTACAATAAGTGCCGGATTCATACAAACAATTTACGCACCAAATTTCGTGACCACAGAAGTCTTTAATAGGCAATATTATAAATAATAAATTATACAGACACGACATTATTTCATTATTTAAAACATGAAAATATGACATTGACAGATTTTAATTTAGTGCCAGAGGCCTACTGCTAAACTTGTTAATATCGACAAATTCTTCTTTAGTTAATTCGTGACGATCTAAATTCCATGATAAAGTTTTCATTAAACCAAACCAATGTGTTTCAGCTGCAGATATTGTAACAAATAACGTTGGAAGTCCAAACTCTCTTATAGCCGCAAAACAACGTTTTTTCTCTTTTTCCCAATGAGGGGGAGGTGTGCCTTGGGGGGACTCATGTCAAAGGTGTGCCTTGGGGGGGGGAACTCATGTCAAAGTTGTACCTTGGGGGGGACTCATGTCAAAGTTGGGCCTTGGGGGGACTCATGTCACTCATGTCAAAGTTGGGCCTGGGGGGGGACTCATGTCAAAGTTGGGCCTTGGGGGGACTCATGTCAAAGTTGTGCCTTGGGGGGGGACTCATGTCAAAGTTGTACCTTGGGGGAGACTCATGTCAAAGTTGGGCCTTGGGGGGACTCATGTCAAAGTTGGGCCTGGGGGGGACTTCATTCAATAAATCCCCATTCAATAAACCGACTGAAATAGGTCCTTAGCACTATTAAGAGTGTATTATAAAAATTCGACCACGCTGTACCGACTGAAATAGGGGTACCTTGGGGGGGACTCATGTCAAAGTTGTGCCTTCATTCAATAAATCCACATTCAATAAACCGACTGAAATAGGCCCTTAGCACTATTAAGAGTGTATTATAAAAATTCGACAACGCTGTACCGACTGCAATAGGGGTACCTTGGGGGGGAGTCATGTCAAAGTTGGGCCTTGGGGGGACTTCATTCAATAAATCCACATTCAATAAACCGACCCATTAGCACTATTAAGAGTGTATTATAAAAATTCGACAACGCTGTACCGACTGAAATAGGGGTAACTTGGGGGGAAGTCATGTCAAAGTTGGGCCTGGGGGGGGACTCATGTCAAAGTTGTGCCTTGGGGGGACTTCATTCAATAAATCCCCATTCAATAAACCGACTGAAATAGGCCTCTAGCACTAATAAATACAAAAAGCACAGCTTAAGTATCGGAACCCTTTGGTGACTTTAAATATTTTAAGCCATTTTTGCGATGAACTGAATTGGCTATCTCAATTGTGCAATAAAGATCTTGGCGAGAAACGTCCGAGCTACTTCGGTGCTGAATTTCAAATTTTGCCAAAGGGATCCAATACTAAAGCTGTTCCATATCGAATCTGGGTTGAAAACGGAAAAAGGGTAAAATGAATTAGAAATATCAGACCTATATTTATAAATTTGATACCGAATGAAAGAGGCGATTTTGCTGAATCCAGGGGTTCAAACAGTTTTTCGATGCGACAATTAGATTTTTAAAAAATAACTAAAGTATGAAATTTAAGTGGCAACGGAAAAACGGATAAAGGGAAAAATAAATTAGAAATATAGGACCTATCATTACAAATTCAGTACCAAATGAAAGAGGTGATTTTTCTGAATCCTGGGGTGTAAACAGTTTTTCGATACGACAATTAGATTTTTTAAAATTAACTAAAGTATGAAACTTAGATGGCAACACTTCATTTCAATCTTTTCATAATTTGTAGTGAAAATCACGCGAATACAAAAGTCTTTAACTTAAAAATTTATTTTTATATTTCATTTTTTCATTCAAAGCATTTTAGTGAAAAGATATTTATGGCGCATGCGCAGGCGTTTTTTACCCACAATTTAAACACTAATTATAATTTTGAAAATTTCTATATATATAATTTCAAGTTGGGTGAAGACCTAAGTTTCTGCCAAGCGCCGTTGAATTCCGTCCAGCCATTCTCGAGTGATGCCCGGACAAACGTGTTTCAGTCTTTTACCCCCTAGGGGGGAACGGGGGGGAATTTCCGAAAAGTTGATAGATATAATTTTAAGTTGGGTGAAGACCTAAATTCCTGCCAAGCGTCGTTGAATTCCGTCCAGCCGTTCTCAAGTGATGCCCGGACAAACGTGTTTTAGTCTTTTACCCCCTAGGGGGGGAATTTCCGAAAAGTTGATAGGTATAATTTTAAGTTGGGTGAAGACCTAAATTACTGCCAAGCGTCGTTGAATTCCGTCCAGCCGTTCCCGAGTGATGCCCGGACAAAAAAAGCGACATTCGGACACGATGACATACACACAGACACACACACACACACACACACACAGAGGCAAAATTTTCTGAAGTCATTTTCGGCTTTCATGGGGTGTGAAACGTGAAGATATCGCAAAATTTTTCGATTCCGACAAATTTACAGACAAAACTCTGATTTTATTAATATAGATAGCAGGCTTTGCCCGCTTCGCTGGACGTTAAACTTAAATGATTTGTCAAAATGCCATATCTTTATTAATAACCTAAGTTCTCGCTGTGATTGGTAGAGGTTTTCTCGCTCCCAATGTTAGGAGTCTGGGTCCCCACTGTCTTCGGCACAACTTACCCACTTCTTACTTCCCCACCCTCAGCGGGTGAGTTCGAAGTTTTGCAAAATCCCACTAATGTACATAATGCGTACACTTAATCAATATCCACACACCAAAATTCGAAGATAATTCAAAGCGAATTCAAACGGAAAAACATGTTTTTACACATGTTTATTGCCATCCGACTCCGAGAAGGGGGGGGGGGGATTTCGAATATCGTGAAATGCAGTTACAATAAGTGCCGGATGCCTACAAACAATTTACGCACCAAATTTCGTGACCACAGAAGTCTTTAATAGACAGTATTATAAATAAAAAAAATAAAAATAAAAAATAAAAATTATACAGACACGACATTATTTCATTATTTAAAACATGAAAATCTGACATTGAAAGATTTTAATTTAGTGCCAGAGGCCTACTGCTAAACTTGTTAATATCGACAAATTCTTCTTTAGTTAATTCGTGACGATCTAAATTCCATGATAAAGTTTTCATTAAACCAAACCAATGTGTTTCAGCTGCAGATATTGTAACAAATAACGTTGGAAGTCCAAACTCTCTTATAGCCGCAAAACAACGTTTTTTCTCTTTTTCCCAATGAGGGGGAGGTGTGCCTTGGGGGGACTCATGTCAAAGGTGTGCCTTGGGGGGGACTCATGTCAAAGTTGGGCCTTGGGGGGACTCATGTCACAGTTGGGCCTGGGGGGGGACTCATGTCAAAGTTGGGCCTTGGGGGGACTCATGTCACTCATGTCAAAGTTGGGCCTGGGGGGGGACTCATGTCAAAGTTGGGCCTTGGGGGGACTCATGTCCATGTCAAAGTTGGGCCTTGGGGGGACTCATGTCAAAGTTGTGCCTTGGGGGGGGACAAAGTTGTACCTTGGGGGAGACTCATGTCAAAGTTGGGCCTTGGGGGGACTCATGTCAAAGTTGGGCCTGGGGGGGACTTCATTCAATAAATCCCCATTCAATAAACCGACTGAAATCATAGGCCCTAGCACTATTAAGAGGTATTATAAAATTCGACTGTACCGACTGCAATAGGGGTACCTGGGGGGAGTCATGTCAAAGTGGCCTTGACTTCATTCAATAAACCGACCCATTAGCACTATTAAGAGTGTATTATAAAAAATTCGACAACGCTGTACCGACTGAAATAGGGGGTACCTTGGGGGGAAGTCATGTCAAAGTTGGGCCTGGGGGGGGACTCATGTCAAAGTTGTGCCTTGGGGGGACTTCATTCAATAAATCCCCATTCAATAAACCGACTGAAATAGGCCTCTAGCACTAATAAATACAAAAAGCACAGCTTAAGTATCGGAACCCTTTGGTCACTTTAAATATTTTAAGCCATTTTTGCGATGAACTGAATTGGCTATCTCAATTGTGCAATAAAGATCTTGGCGAGAAACGTCCGAGCTACTTCGGTGCTGAATTTCAAATTTTGCCAAAGGGATCCAATACTAAAGCTGTTCCATATCGAATCTGGGTTGAAAACGGAAAAAGGGTAAAATGAATTAGAAATATCAGACCTATATTTATAAATTTGATACCGAATGAAAGAGGCGATTTTGCTGAATCCAGGGGTTCAAACAGTTTTTCGATGCGACAATTAGATTTTTAAAAAATAACTAAAGTATGAAATTTAAGTGGCAACGGAAAAACGGATAAAGGGAAAAATAAATTAGAAATATAGGACCTATCATTACAAATTCAGTACCAAATGAAAGAGGTGATTTTTCTGAATCCTGGGGTGTAAACAGTTTAACGATACGACAATTAGATTTTTTAAAATTAACTAAAGTATGAAACTTAGATGGCAACACTTCATTTCAATCTTTTCATAATTTGTAGTGAAAATCACGCGAATACAAAAGTCTTTAACTTAAAAATTTATTTTTATATTTCATTTTTTCATTCAAAGCATTTTAGTGAAAAGATATTTATGGCGCATGCGCAGGCGTTTTTTACCCACAATTTAAACACTAATTATAATTTTGAAAATTTCTATATATATAATTTCAAGTTGGGTGAAGACCTAAGTTTCTGCCAAGCGCCGTTGAATTCCGTCCAGCCGTTCTCGAGTGATGCCCGGACAAACGTGTTTCAGTCTTTTACCCCCTAGGGGGGAACGGGGGGGAATTTTCGAAAAGTTGATAGATATAATTTTAAGTTGGGTGAAGACCTAAATTCCTGCCAAGCGTCGTTGAATTCCGTCCAGCCGTTCTCAAGTGATGCCCGGACAAACGTGTTTTAGTCTTTTACCCCCTAGGGGGGGAACGGGGGGGAATTTCCGAAAAGTTGATAGGTATAATTTTAAGTTGGGTGAAGACCTAAATTACTGCCAAGCGTCGTTGAATTCCGTCCAGCCGTTCCCGAGTGATGCCCGGACAAAAAAAGCGACATTCGGACACGATGACATACACACAGACACACACACACACACACACACAGAGGCAAAATTTTCTGAAGTCATTTTCGGCTTTCATGGGGTGTGAAACGTGAAGATATCGCAAAATTTTTCGATTCCGACAAATTTACAGACAAAACTCTGATTTTATTAATATAGATTTCCTTGACACAAACCTCATTATGGTTTCTTTTGATGTGAAATCACTTTTCACTAATTTCCCGATTAGTGGCGTCCTCTCCTGTCTAGAAAAGAGATTAAAAGAATTTCATTACACAAGCTAATTTCTCTTGCTCACACCAGGGTTGCCAAATTTGGCCTTTTTTTATTCAATAGTCACGGATAATTTTGAGAACTAACATTTGACATACATAATACACTATCAATCTTCGAAGTGATTAGTCAAACGTTACAAATAGAAATTATTGGTGACTATTGAATAAAAAAAGGCCAAATTTGGCAACCCTGACTCACACTTGTTTTTCTCAAACTACTTTTACTTTTCAAAGCAAATTTTTCCAACATTCTGAAGGTTTAACCATGGATTCTCGTCTTTCACCAATTCTCGCTGATATATGCATGCACTATTTTGAAAATTCTCTTATTGAAAAACTATCTTTTCCATTTAGAATCCGTTATGAAGGATACTTTCACTCTGATCTACACTTCTCGGCACAATATTGATAACGTATTACAGATCATAATTTCACTTGACAATAACATCCAATTTACATATGGATTTGAAAATAATGGTTCACTCCCTTTCCTTGATACACTGGTTTCTCGCACTGAAAAAGGTTTTTGCACTACAGTTTATCCTAAAAAAATTGCTACTTCTTTACCTCCACATTTTATACTTTTTTCAGTCGTGCTCTTAACATTCGTTCCGATCCTGAATCCCTCCATTCTGAAATCTTACATCTTGCATTTTACATATTTTATGAATTGCTTACTCTCCTTGATGCTAAACTTAATTCGGTATTCCGGAATTCCTGATAAATTTTGTTTTTCTGCAGGTCGATGCAGGAAATTCTGCTTCTGGGCACATAATAACAGTTTTTTGCATTTTAAGTTGTTTCATATGTGAATATTATTTAAAAAATTAACTAAAATATTTTAATCAGATATTTAAATTTATCATAAATAAATATAAAATCGTGAGCATTTTTCTTTTTTTATATTTATAGGTGAATGTTCTCAGAAGAAGAGGACAATGCCCAGTATTTTTTTAAACCAAAAAAAAAAAAAAAAAAGAAACAAAGAAGGCTCAACAGAGATCAAGTAGCAGTTTTACATGTCAAAGTACATCGTATTCTGAACTTTCCCTGTAACAATAGTCAGTTTTTTAGATTGGTTCAAAATGTTTAAGAAGTTTTCAAAACCATTTCTATCAAATCCTTTTATTAAAATATTAAAAATGTTGATGTGTATGTTAATAAAATATAATTATTTAACTCGCTTGTATTTTATATTTACTATATATTCTAACTACTCAGCAGCAAAAATTTACAAATTTTAATTTTATTCATTTATTTATTAGGTAATCAGTGATAATTAAATATAGTTAAAATTTATGTTATAAGGATTATAGTAAGGAAATCTAAAGTAACCCAGCAAAACTTATACTGATGGGCTCGTTCTGGCCAACAGCTGGCATCTTACACTTGCCATCAGCTGCAGGTTGCCACTTGTAACTGAAGCAGTGGGCCGCTTACGGCTGCCAGCATTGAAGACAGCCTACAGTGAAAAGGCCTGTGGCTCAGAAGCGGCATAATAGCAGCTGGCCTTTTGCAGGGTACCAGCACACGGCCAACATTATGTTTGCCATGTTGCGGCCACAATTTATAAGGCCGGTACCGGACCATCACTTGCAATTCGAATGTATAGAGGGCGCTGCGATTCACCTGCTGTTGATTTGAAATTCCCTCTCATTTCGCTTCGCCATTTCGTCCCAAGTCTGCAGTGTACAAAATACTAAAAGGTTAAATGATCTCATAAAAAGTGTAAGAGTAAGTGATTCATTTTTTAATTTGGTTTTGTGTTTTTTTTTTTTTTTTTTTTTTTTTTTTATCATTTTTAGAAGCCTTTGATTTCAGAACTATTATTAAAATATTAGGATTTCTAGAAAAGTACAGCAAATATCTCGTTGGTCCGTTTAAAATGAGCTATGACAGTCATTAATTTTCTAATTATATTTTTATTATTTGTTATTATTATTATTTTAATAGCGCTAATAAGTTTATGGGTCCAACTTTATACTTGTATAATACAACTGTGGGAAAGTTATTAGGACAGTTATAAATTTGTAACCTTTTTATTTTTACTTTGTTCTGCAGGTATAAGAAGGAAGTATTTGATACGTAAAAATTTTCGACTCCCATTTTTCGGTTGTTTTACACGTTTTGATATGTTCTGAACACGATTTGACTTCATTAAAAAATTATCTATCTATCTTTGTGTGTATCAGTAATTTTTTGAACGCTGTATTTTATGAACAATTGAATACAATTTAACTTGACTAGATATTTAGTTGGACTTTGACTTAAATTGGTGCTAATTACATTTGAGGATCAATCCTTCAAAATATGCCGCTTTCATCCCATTTTTTCCCCAGTTTTTAACATGGCAGTATGAGAGGAAAATTTGCATAAATATACATAATGAGAATTAATTTTTAGATGTGAAATAAAATAAATAAATGTTTATGTTAATAACAGTCAGGCAAGATTTTTTTTTATTTTTAATCCAGAGAGCATCGCTTGAAAAAATAAATAAATAAATAAATCTTAAAAATTATTATTTCTGTATATATTTGACTAGATCCTTATATATATATATATATATATATATATATATATATATATATATATATATATATATATATATATAAAGTATTTAAAAAAATGTACTTGTAAAATAGTAAACAGCATTTTAAAAATTCCCATATGTTAGAAATATAAATAGAAAATGAAGTATTGCCATAAATTAATTAAAAGAGAAATAGCAAAACGTATAATCAAAATAAGTATTAGACTTTCTATTATATCCCAAAGAGACATCGCCCAAGCATGAAAGAGTTCTGCTTTTTCTGCCAAAAGTGTTTCAATACAGAAATTTGTATCATATTTCTTATATGATTTTTGTGATTTTATAGAGCAGAATTTTTTTATGGAAATTAGTGGTGGCCAAAAAGCGGAACTCTTTCATTCCTGACCACCAGTATGATTCAAAAAGTCAAGAATCGTGAAGATGGTCCTAAATCTGAATCAATTTATTCTTATTTCATGAATAACAAGTGCATTATTACCTTTTAAATTTCGAAATTATTATTATTAACACAGATAACACTCACAAACTAATAAAGTTTTCGCCACATAAAGATGTGAGACCAAATAAATAAAAAACAAATAAATAAAAATAAATTCAATTAAATAAATAAAGACAAGAAGATAAAAAAAAAAAATTATTTAGATTAGAATAATTTTCTCTCAAATATTATATATTTATCACAGACGTTAATCTTTGAACTGCATTATTATTACCATTATTATTATTATCACTATACTGCATCATAAAATTATATATTCTGTTTATATTTGTAATTTAAATGATCACTTTTGATTGCTAAACTTTAAGTGAGTAAGACACACTGAGTAAACTTTAAATGAATATTACTATAAATTTTATAAAATGTTTATCCAGTGTCTCTGTAATTCTACAATGATTTTCAAGTAAAAGTAAATAATCGAAATTCTTTACCTTCATCCCGTATTTTTATTTTGTCAAATTGTTTTATTTCTCAACAAATAATAATAATAATTAAGGAAAATTAAGGTTTCTTTAGAAGGAAATATAAATCATTGATGTACATCCACTACTAAATAATTAAAATAATAGTCATTCTCATTAAATCTGTGTATAAAACAGATTTTTTAACATCCTGTTTCATTTTCGCTATATAAGATTTGAAATAAGTAATTAATTCCCTATAGTTATGATGAAATCTTTCAGAGCAACTGAAAACATATTACGTCTTTATTTAATAAATTCATTTTAAAGTAAACCAAACCAACGTATATCAATCAGTGCAGTACGAATGTGTTAGTTGTTAGTTTTGAATTGGAATGTTTTTCTTAGTCAGCAATTGTGATAACCAGATGCCCCAAGTGCTTCCTGTCTTTGAAGGTTAGCAACAGCGCTTAGCTGTTCAAAAAATGTCGAACTGCCTTGAGTAATTTTTTAAATGTGAATTTGAATCTTAAATTGTAACTGCGCTTTAAATAATAAACTTGGCAGTTAGTTTGTTTTCTGATTAAAAAAAGTAATCCATAACTTTAGATGAATTAGTTATTTAAATAAATTAAAAAAAAAAAAGAAATGGTTTTCAATTGGTTTCCAGGATCATGCATGCATGTTTAATTTAAATTTTTATGACAGCAAATATATGAAAAGAAAAAAAAAAAAAAAAAAAAAAGAAAAAAACAGAAAAAAGTGCGTACTTATATTATTTAATTGTAAAAAAAATAAAAATAATCAAAATTAAAATTAAATTAAAAAATAAATAAAAATAAATAAATTTTAAAGCACATATTTATTACAGTAATAAATGCACCAAAGAACCGGTATTAATAATAAAAACCTTTGTAAAGAAACTGAATAATTGAATTTAAAAAAAAAAAAAAAAAAACTGGCAACATTTGTTTCTTCATTTGGTGAACGAAGTAGGCACGAGTGTAGCAAAGCACTTCTGTTACACTCGTGTCCACTTTTGTTAGCCTGACTAAAGATAATAGTGGTGACATCTGTTGCCTTTTTATTTTATTTTATTATTTTATTATTTATTTATTTTTTTAATTTTTTCAGCAATAAACGCTTCAAAGAACCGTTATTAATAATAAAAATCTTTGTAAGGAAACCCAATAATTGAAAAAAAAAAAAAAAAAAAAAAAAACTCGCAACATTTGTTTCGGGTGGAAATAATACCATGGCTCTTCATTAGGTGAACAAAGTAGGCACGAGTGCAGCAAGGTACTTTTGCTACACACGTGTCCACTTTTGTTCGCCTGACTAAGGGTCACTGTTGCTTTTTTTTTCCGATTTATGGTAACTTATTATTTTATTCTTCAGAGTCAGAACTCCGTACTTTAGTAGTTTTAAGGGGATGACGGAATTGAAAATCGTACTTTGAAATTAGTGTCTTAGAGTTCTTACATGTGCTTTGAAATGTATTAATACTAAGCATATTAAAATTTCTGGAAAACTATTTAAATAAGTTAAAAAAAAAAAAAAAAAAAAAAAAAAAAATCAAATACAAACTTTTCAAAAGATTTTAAGTGTTTTATGCGATTAATATTTTTAATAAATTCTCCCCTTACCCTGACTTAATTGTATTGTAATGTATCAATATATTTGAAATAAATTAGGTTTTTACTTTGTGCATTGGTTGGTGAGTTTTTTTTTTTTTTTTTTTTTTTTTTTTTTTTTGTTAAAAATACTTTCATGTTTGACTCTAAAATTTAGCACACAAGTGTAAAATACTTTTCAAAAAGTAACTTCTCAATCAATCCACAAAGTTATACCCAAATATGTTTAGAAATTTTGATAAATTACAATGATGTAAAATCGACTGTAAAATTTAAAAATTATGTTGCATGGAATATTTATTTATTTATTTTATTTCAATAGTTTATGAGAAATTGTAATGTACTTAATACTGATACATTTCAATACTTATGTATTAAATCACGACATTAAGGAAGGAATTTCAAAGAACGATTTTCAATATTTACATCTCTTTAACTCTGATTTAAATATTTTTTTAATGAATGTTCTCTATATTGCATACTTAAATCAGAAACTTTTTATTTCAATATTTTATCTAGTCACTTGCAACGTTACATTTATTTATATAAAATAACTTAACACAATTAAATAAACGTTTTGAAATTTAACACTTTGAAACAAAATTTACAAAGAATATAATATTGCATAGAACAAAATATATATTTATCTTATCAAAATCTTATATTTGCATAGAACAAAAGTAATAATAAGCTTATCATAGATTTATTTTTAATGAAAACGGATCGGCTGAGTATTTCTCACGCTGTACTAGAAATCCTAAATTTATAAACATAGTCTTAGAATCAAATGCTTGTAAAAATTTTATTGAACTATAAATACAGTGGGTAATCAATTATTATTATTATTATTATTATTATTATTATTATTATTATTTTAAAACAAATACTGGATGAAATGGTCTTGAACTTTTAATATGCAAAGAACATTTAAAAACTCATATTTTCCACTATCGATTTAGTCAAGAGTGCAATTAAAGAAGCAACCACAAATTGGAGAAAAGCACAAATACTTTGGATCACCCTATATCATGAAAAGCTACGGATGACTTGTAACCTTAACACGCTGCTTATATTATAAACAATATGTGTATTTTTTTTTTTTTTTTTTTTTTTGGCAGGGGGGGGGGGGGAAGGTAGGGCAAGTTTTTTTTTTTTTCTTATAGCAAGAATGGAATTTAATAAAATTTTACAAAACTTACAGAAAATTGACAAAACTCTAGAAAAATATTATTCTAAAGCACACATTTATACGTGTAATATTCGGTGAGATATGAGCATTTATAATAAATACTACTGCTTTTGCGGGAAAGATAAAAATTTTCATCACATTAGTTAAAAGCTAGATATATTGGGCAATTTATATCGAAAGTTCATTTCAATACAGGAAAAATTAAGCAAGTTGTTGCGAAAAAATGGGGCAGATTTTAGGTATATACAGGTTTGAAAATTCATAAGAGGTTTTTCACATGCCATGCTTAATTGGAAGATCCAATTTTTTCAACCATGTTTCAAAATTTCTTCTTTGTGAAAAAATCCTTCTGGACTTGTAACTCTAACATAATTTTATTTATTTAGTACGATCTGTGAGCTCATAAGGGGATTTTCACAAAAATGACCTTTTGTAACATGGTTGAACGTATCTAAAATCTGGCTCGTTCTTTTACCAATAATTTGCTTAATTTTTATTCCATTGAAATAAACTTTTGCATAAGTTACCCAAGATATCTAGTTTTCGACTTACGTAATAACAATAAAAAAAAAATTATCTTTCGCGCACGCTCAGAAACAAAAAAAAAAAAAAAAAAAAAAAAAAAAATGAATGTAAATGCTCAAATCTCCTCGAAAACTACACATATGAATTTTATGTTTCAGAATAATGTTTCTGTAATGTTTTATCAATTTTTTTGCAAGTTTAGTAAAATTTTGTGGAAATTCTTTCTTGTTATAAGCAAAAAAATTGCCAAAAATGTAATAATTAAATATATATATATGCCTAAAAAATTGTGTATTTCCCATACAAAAAACTTACAAACATTGTATATAGTAAGAGCAATAATGTGTTCAAGTTACAAGTCATTTGTAGCTTTTTATGATACAGGGTGATCCAAAATATTTGTGCTTTTCTTTAATTTATAGTTGGTCCCTTAATTGAACTTTGGACTAAATCGATAGTAGAAAATGTGAGTTTTTAAACGTTTTTACATATCTGCATTTCAAAATCATTTAGTCAAGCATTTTTTTTTTAAATCAAAATTAAAAAAAAGTGTAAAAATAAATAAATAAATAAATAAATAAATAAATTAATAATAGTTTGATCACCCTCTGTTGCTACAAAACCAAATTAAATATTGGATGCATAGAAATTAGCATTAATAAAATGTAAGGTATCACAATAAATAAATAAAATAAAATAATAGTCATAAACAAATCACTATTGGCCCATTAAGGGCCCTCTTCACTCACCGCCGCTGGAAACCGAAGCTATTGTTATTCTATGGTAAATTTTTCTTTACAAATAACCTATTAACTAATACATATTTTTAAATTCTGTTTTCGCATTCTGAAAATTTCCAGCTGTTAAATTGACGGACTTTAAAAAAAAAAAAATATTTAATTTTTTATATTTTATTTTGAAGCTGCAAAATACGAATTTTCAATATGTGAAATTTTTTCATTTTGCAATTTCAAAATAAAATATTAAAAATTGAAAAATACAATTTTAAAAAAAGTCCGTCAATTTAACAGTTGGGAATTTTCTGAATGTGAAAACAGAATTTAAAAATATGTATTAGTTAATGAGTTATTTGTAAAGAAAATTTCCCTATAGAATAACATTGGCTCGGGCTTCCGGCGACGGTAAATGAAGAGGGCCGTTAATGGGAAAATATAAAGGGCCAACAAAAACGCCCGGAGTAATATAATTATTTATGTTTGCCACAACTGGCCCATTGAAGGCTTCCAGCAACAATACGAAAAAATTATGTTTGGTATCAGGTGGCCCGACACTGGCCCACTAACGATTTTTAACCTATTGTTGGTTGCCATCAGTGGCCCACAACCTTTTTTCAATCGATAGCTCGCTGCCAGCAATGACCCATCAGTGGCCCACTGATTTATTCCGGTCGTACTGCAGGCTGCCAGCAGTGGATCGGTCGAATGTGGCCACCTGATGGCCGGCGTAACATATTCCCTTCGGCACCTTAACTTTTGCCACCAACGGGCCAGCAGCTGTTACTGTTGGCAGCCAACACTTGGCCTCGTGTTGGCCATCATCCCAGGTTTTGCTGGGAAGTGTTAACATTTCATGTTTATCTGCCTTGAGGGATTAGCAGTTCTGAAATTTAAGATATTGAATGTAGGAGTCGGAATGTTTCTATATTTTTATATGCATTTTAATATGTTGTTACCCCTATTAAAAAGAAAAAATAATTCTTGAGGTTTCAATGTTATAATATTTTTTAAAATTATTGTTCTGAAATAATAGTGACAAAAGAGTAAAATAACACATAAAAATAGAGCAACACCGTGATCCCTGTAAATGTTCTAAATAGCAGAAACGATGGATTGACAAACAGCAAAATAATTAGTTCTAAAGAGTTTATTTTTCATCAACATTTTTCAGTCAAATAATCTTTATTATTTATTTTTCGAAAATTTAAGTACTTTTGTATTTAACAAATTATTCTGCAATTTATGTTAAACTACTTTTTTAAAAGGAAAGTAAGGAAGAAAGGGGTTTGCAGGTGTGTGTGTGTGAGGGGGGGGGATAGAATGTAAAGGATTTTTAAAGTGTAATAATTGCTTAATTAACAGTAATTGACAAGCATTTTTAATAGTATGATTATCAATTCAGGGATGGAACAGGGGCGCAGAATTCATACCGGAATCCGTTTAAGACATTTCTCTAACTATAATATCGTCGATTTAAGAAGTAGAAAATTTTCTTACATTGATAGTGGTATGAATTCTGCGCCCGTGTTCCATCCCTGTCAATTTCATAAAGGTAATGTTAATATGTGAAGTTAAGAAACAAATTGGAAATTATCAGATTTTAGACTTAAATTTTATTTATTTGTATATATTTTAAATTTAATATGTTAATATTATTTGAACTGAATACAAAATAATTGTAAAGTGCATGCACACGCACACACAACAACACTTTAAAGATTAAAAAAAAAAAAAGTTTAAAAAATGCCATTAATGGGAAAAATCAAATAACAGTTATTTTGGGTGAAAATTATTAAGTTTGATGCACCATCAGGAAAAAGAAATGTAGGCTAATTGTTTTCAAAATACAGAAATTTTGCCTCGAAAACAGCATGACAGCTGCAACAAATGTTGTGGCTTTCATGCTGCATCTTGTTTTTTTCTCTTTTCCTCCAGATGAATGATTGCGCTTAATTCAGAAACGTAGTTAACGGCCCTCTTCACATACCGTCGCCAGAAGCCCGAGCCAATGTTATTCTATGGGGAAATTTTCTTTTCAAATAACTTATTAACTAATACATATTTTCTAATTCTGTTTTCACATTCAGAAAATTCCCAACTGTTAAATTGACGGACCTTTTTTAAAAATGTATTTTTTAATATTTTATTTTGAAATTGCAAAATGAAAATAATTCACATATTGAAAATTCGTTTTTGCAGCTTTAAAATAAAATATTAAAGATTAAGAAAATAATTTTTTAAAAAAGGTCTGTCAATTTAACAGCTGGGAATTTTCAGAATGGGAAAACAGAATTAAAAAATATGTATTAGTTAATAAGTTATTTGTAAAGAAAAATTTCCCATAGAATAACATTAGCTTCGGCTTCCGGCGACGGTGAGTGAAGAGGGCCCTTAATGAGCTATATTCATGTGCATTCCATAACTATATTTTTTAGTCAATTTTTAAGAATATCTTTTTTTTTTTTTTTTTTTTTTTTTTTTGTATCTGATCTATGCAAACTAGCATTTATATAAGCTTAACTCCATAAATTGGGGAAATATACAATTATTTTATGTCCAAATAAGCATGAAACTTTTAGTAGATGGGAAAAAAAAGGCACAAGTGCAATTTTCATGAAATCACTGAAACATGCCTTTAATAAAAAGCATAAAAAGGAATTTAAAATAAGAAACTTCTATTCAAAAGCCCATTGTGCCTAGAGAGGATGGTACACATTGAAAATCATTCTTTGAAATTACTGTTTTAGAGTTATGAAAATTTTGCGTACATGCGCATTGAAATGTATCACCATTAAATATATTAACAGTTTTAAGAGTGATGTATTCGTGAAACAAAACGTAAGCTCAAGTTTCGCCTTAAAGAACGCATGAGTTATATTCTGAAACAAGAAACTAAAATATCGGCCATTGCTAAGCAATGTCAGATAAATAACCATAATTTCAACATTCAGCTAAAGTAATCTGTCAGCCTAAACACGTACATGAACACGATTTTCTAGAAGCATTCCATACATACACTCTTAAAACTGTGCCTCTTATTTCAGAGGTACATTTTTCACTTTTGTGCCTTTGAAAGGTAAGAGGCACAAATTGTGCCTTTGAAATTTAGAGGCATATTTTTGATTTTTGTGCCTCTGAAAATTAACAGGGACATATGATTTTTGTGCCCTTGAAAATTAAAAGGCACATGTGGTGCCTTTGGAATTAAGAGATACATTTTTACTTTTTGTGCCTCTGAAAAGCACACATCTGAGAATGGTGCACATTGAGAATCGATCTTTGAAATTATTGTCTTAGATGTATGAAAATTTACATACACGTGCATTGAAATGGCTCAATGTTAAATATATTAAAAATTCTCAAAAATTATTAAAAATTTTAACCATTTTTTTAAAGTATTAAAATGCTCCATTAGACTCAATTTCTAAATTTTCCTCTCGATTTCACAATATTATAATTTATCAATATAATCTAAACATATTTGTGTATTAATTTATATATTGATCAGTTAATTTCTTTTAAATATTTTTGTGTTTGTTTAAAATTTACATGTAATTTCAGCATTCAAACATACATATATATATATATATTTTAATTTAATTTAACAATCAGTGGTTAAATTCATGCAGAAATATGGTTAAAATATATTGATAAATTATAATAATGTAAAATAGAAGGGGAATTTAAAAAGGCATTCTCATGAAGCTTAAAAAATTTTCAAAAAAAAAAAAATAAAATGTTAATACTTTGAGAAATTTTAATATATTTAATGGTGATACATTTCAATGCGCATGTACGCAAAATTTTCATAACTCTAAAACAGTAATTTCAAAGAATGATTTTCAATGTGTACCATCCTCTCTAGGCACAATGGGCTTTTGAATAGAAGTTTCTTATTTTAAATTCCTTTTTATGCCTTTTATTAAAGGCATGTTTCAGTGATTTCATGAAAATTGCACTTGTGCCTTTTTTTCCCCATCTACTAAAAGTTTCATGCTTATTTGGACATAAAAAAAATTGTATATTTCCCCAATTTATGGAGTTAAGCTTATATAAATGTTAGTTTGCATAGATCAGATACAAAAAAAAAAAAAAAAAAAAAAAAAGATATTCTTAAAAATTGACTAAAAAATATAGTTATGGAATGCACATGAATATAGCTCATTAAGGGCCCTCTTCACTCACCGTCGCCGGAAGCCGAAGCTAATGTTATTCTATGGGAAATTTTTCTTTACAAATAACTTATTAACTAACACATATTTTTTAATTCTGTTTTCCCATTGTGAAAATTTCCAGCTGTTAAATTGACAGACCTTTTTTAAAAAATTATTTTCTTAATCTTTAATATTTTATTTTAAAGCTGCAAAAACGAATTTTCAATATGTGAATTATTTTCATTTTGCAATTTCAAAATAAAATATTAAAAAATACATTTTTAAAAAATGTCCGTCAATTTAACAGTTGGGAATTTTCTGAATGTGAAAACAGAATTAAAAAATATGTATTAGTTAATAAGTTATTTGTAAAGAAAATTTCCCCATAGAATAACATTGGCTCGGGCTTCTGGCGACGGTATGTGAAGAGGGCCGTTAACTACGCTTCTGAATTAAGCGCAATCATTCATCTGGAGGAAAAGAAAAAAAAACAAGATGCAGCATGAAAGCCACAACATTTGTTGCAGCTGTCATGCTGTTTTCGATGCAAAATTTCTGTATTTTGAAAACAATTAGCCTACATTTCTTTTTCCTGATGGTGCATCAAACTTAATAATTTTCACCCAAAATAACTGTTATTTGATTTTTCCCATTAATGGCATTTTTTAAACTTTTTTTTTTTTTTTTTAAATCTTTAAAGTGTTGTTGTGTGTGCGTGTGCATGCACTTTACAATTATTTTGTATTCAGTTCAAATAATATTAACATATTAAATTTAAAATATATACAAATAAATAAAATTTAAGTCTAAAATCTGATAATTTCCAATTTGTTTCTTAACTTCACATATTAACATTACCTTTATGAAATTGATAATCATAATATTAAAAATGTTTGTTAATTACTGTTAATTAAGCAGTTATTACACTTTAAAAATCCTTTACTTTAAAAATCCTTTACATTCTATCCCCCCCCCCCCCACACACACACACCTGCAAACCCCTTTCTTCCTTACTTTCCTTTTAAAAAAGTAGTTTAACATAAATTGCAGAATAATTTGTTAAATACAAAAGTACTTAAATTTTCGAAAAATAAATAATAAAGATTATTTGATTGAAAAATGTTGATGAGAAGAAAACTCTTTTGAACTAATTATTTTGCTGTTTGTCAATCCATCGTTTCTGCTCTTTAGAACATTTACAGGGATCACAGTGTTGCTCTATTTTTATGTGTTATTTTACTCTTTTGTCACTATTATTTCAGAACAATAATTTAAAAAAATATTATAACATTGAAACCTCAAGAATTATTTTTTTCTTTTTAATAGCAGTAACAACATATTAAATAGCATATAAAAATATAGAAACATTCCGACTGCTGCATTCAATATCTTAAATTTCAGAACTGCTAATCCCTCAAGGCAGATAAACGTGAAATGTTAACACTTACTTTAGATTTCCTTACTATAAACATTATAACATTAATTTTAACTATGTTTAGTTATCAGTGATTACCTAATAAATAAATGAATAAAATTAAAATTTGTAAATTTTTGCTGCTGAGTATTTAGAATATATAGTAAACTAGCAGACCCGGCCACGCGTTGCTGTGACTAAGTTATACGTTGAATTATACGGCTGTAAACTATTTAGTACAGTTAAATTATTATTTACGAACAAAGACGAAAACGTTGTAGCCGATGTAAAAACCCACAGGGTTGAGATTTGAAACTTAGGTCAAAATTTGGAAGCGATTGATAAAAATTTTCGTAGTGTTGATATTAAGCACAAATTAATTTTATTGTAGGGTCCTATAAATTTTAATGGAGAAGTGATATATATTATTTCTAATGCTACTTTGGATAAAATTGCTAAAATGACTAATATATAAATTAAATTCTATTAAAATTCTATGAAAATAAAAGTATAAAAGAAACAGACGATTTTAAAATCAATTTTTATGGAGGAGTGAAATATAATATATGCTATAATGGATAATTTTACTATTAAATGACCTCATCATTTTAAATATTTTATAGAGGGCAACAGCTGTAGTTATAAAAGGGAAAACAATAAGGCTAAACCAGAAAAATAAGTAAATTTGATAAATATTTTAAAACTTTAAAATTGGAAATCTTATGAAATATTGGACATTTAAAGTAAATACATGTATCATTTTAAATACAAAAAGATTTTGGAAAAGTTTAGTGTATTTTAACGAAGTGATGAGAAGTTTTTGAGTATGTTAAAATTTTAATAGTAAATTCAAGTCAATAAAGATGGGAAACATTGAGGATTAAGATAAGAATAATTATAAGATTTAAAAAAAAAAAAAAAAAAAAAAAAAAAAAAAACTTTTTATATACCATGCTTTTAAATTTTAATATACTAATAATATACAAATTAAAAGGAAAATGATAAATATTCTATCATAGTTTGAAGTCAAATTTGTTTTCAAATGTCTAAATAAAATATCTGATGTAAGATACTAATATTTTGCAGCGGAATAGATTTCATTTCTGTCATCCTTGGCGAAAAAAAAAGAATATCGCCAAATTATCTGGCGAAAATATTTAATTCCTTTCAAAAATCATGGTTATTTTAACAACTTATATTAAAAGAGTAATGAATAATATGAAACAATATTTCGTACAATACATATTACATGTCATACATACGTACAATGAATAATACATATTACATTTCGTACAATGCATACATCTGGCATGTATATTTTCGTGTTACGCTTTTGATCGCCAAATAATAATAATAATAATAAAAAAAGCCAAGGGCGACAGAGTTTAAAAATTTAAAATTAAAATTTTGTCAATTTGACAGCAAAATAATTCAATCTAACACCCGCGATAACTAATACATATCTATACCCAAATATAAGGATTAAAATCGGGAAATAAATTTCCTCGACTTTTAATAATTTCTTACAAAAAATCCAGTGGGCAATTAACATAGGAAATCTTTTTCTTGGCTGCACAGACGGTCAGTGAGTCACACTTCGCTTGCGTATAGAACTCATAGATATAGTATAGCATATATAGAATAGAGTGATCATTGGGGAGAAAAAAGTTATTCCTTTTCATTTGGGAAAAGACGACGTTTTTACCAAAATATGGCCGTCTTTCCCCGAGTGAATACACACGGGAATACATACTAATATTTTAGCAAATAAAATTTATGAATAATTTATTTGCTAAAGGGGAATGGAAGACTCCAGATACAGTTTCAAATTCATATTTCTTTCTTTCTTTTCTTTTTCTTTTTTTTTTTTTTTTTTTTTTCAATACCACTTAATGGCTGTTTCCAAAGCTTTTATTTTTTATCTTTTTTCGGCATCAAAAATCTTTCTACGATAACATGGGGATGAGAGATCTATATATATTACTATATCTATGATAGAACTACATTAGCACTTTATCAATGTGTATAAAATCTTTAAATTGATTATGACGTCAATTTTCGTGAGATGCATAATTTAACTTTTTATAATTTTTTAACGTTCACGTTTGATTAAATGTATTTATTTTTATGTCAAAAGAAAATGAACTCGTATTTTTTTTTTTTTTTTTTTTTTTTTTTGGCAACAATTAAATTAATGGAACTCACAGATATTTTGGAGCAACTTTAATAAAGGTCTATAATTAACAAATAATTGCAATAAAACAATATTGTGACAATAAATTGAGATAAAAACTATCCTATCTCTCAAGTTGGATCAAACTGCACACAGTGTGCAAAATTTCATCAAAATCAGTTCCTTAGTTTAGGAGTTTACCCCGGACAAACATCGTGACACGTAATTTATATATATATACAGATTAAATTATAAAGTTTTGATCAATGAAGCACAAATAAGTAAAAAACAGGATTAATTTCACTGTATTATCTTCATTATAATATGAATTCAATTTACACTTCAGTCTAAGTAACACGTGGCCGGCTATGCTAACACCAAAAATTTAAAAAGTGGAAATAATTGAATTATACGAAATTTATTAATAGGTTAAAAAGTTGAAGATTCTTTGTGTAGATGGCAGCACCAAATATATTTCAGCTTTCATTTCAATCCAGTCGAAAGGTATCGACATCTGTTAGAATCATTTGGAGTTAACAGATAATTGTGACTGTCAAATAATAACAGACAAATAATTAGCAATAAATTAAAATTGCGACTATAATTTGAGATTTAAACTATCCTATCTCTCAAGTTGGATCGAACTGCACATGGTGTGCGAATTTTATTATAATCGGTTAAGTGGTTTAGGAGTCCATTGAGGACAAACATTGTGACACGAGATTTATATATATTAAGATATAAAATACAAGCGAGTTAAATAATTATATTTTATTAACATACACATCAACATTTTTAATATTTTAATAAAAGGATTTGATAGAAATGGTTTTGGAAACTTCTTAAACATTTTGAACCAATCTAAAAAACTGACTATTGTTACAGGGAAAGTTCAGAATACGATGTACTTCTACATGTAAAACTGCTACTTGATCTCTGTTGAGCTTTTTTTCTTTCTTTCTTTTTTTTTTTTTTTTCGCTATAAAAAAATACTGGGCACTGGCCTCTTCTTCTGAGAACATTCACCTATAAATATAAAAAAAGAAAAATGCTCACGATTTTATATTTATTTATGATAAATTTAAATATCTGATTAAAATATTTTAGTTAATTTTTTTAAATAATATGCACATATGAAACAACTTAAAATGCAAAAAACTGTTATTATGCGCCCAGAAGCAGAATTTCCTGCATCTACCTGCAGAAAAACGAAATTTATCAGGAATTCCGGAATACCGAATTAAGTTTAGCATCAAGGAGAGTAAGCAATTCATAAAATATGTAAAATGCACACTACAAAGAAAATAAATTAAGAAAATAAGTGTTCCATCAGTAGCCGAGCGGGTGTGCTCAAAACTGGTAGATATGAAGTGCTGGGTTTGATCACGGGTTGCCCTTGTCAACCTATCCATTGAAAGTTTTCGATAGTTTTCTCTGAAACTTGCATAAATATACAGGATAGGTCCCCTTATAAAGGCTCCAACGGAGAGCAACATTACAGGGAGAATAAAAATAAATTATTAGGGGAGAAGGTGGTAATATGAAACAGGGTGGTAATATGAAACCGCTTCTTTCTGCTTATCTATTGGAGCCATCTGTGTTTACTAAAGTAAACTTAATTAATGGGAATCATAATAATTGATATACCGCTTGGCATCAGTATAGCTTGTTTTGTTTATGGTGTAACAGGCGGATCTTTGTTTATGCAGTTCTAAAAAATTTCACAAGGTAAGCTTCATGACTATTTTTCGCATCCATATTGATAAATATAAGATATTGTTAATACTGTTTTTATTAACTGTAAGACTGAATAGTAAAATAGCAGGATTAAATTATGGATAAATAATTTTCAAACTTAAAATTCATGGGATCGTTTATAATATGGCGATTGGTGGTAATATGGAACAATGTGTTCCATATTACCATAAGCCGGAGAACTTTGGATTAAATGTGTTGTATGCCAACAATGGGCACATGTTTTATGCAGTGGATGTGACGGAGACATTTATATTTGTGACTTTTGTTCCTAAGTATGACTAATTTGAACTTTGGGATTATTTTTTTTTTACAAACAATATTTTACAGGAAAAATAAAGTTCAGTCGGTGCTTTTCATTTTGTTGTGCCTTCTATATTTCTTCCAGTATCAGAGGCAATTTGACAGTGAGCCTCTTGATAGAAGGCGTAATTTACTTGTGCCTTATATTTAAGAGCTACAATTTTAAGAGTGATGATTGTCCACATTGACAAGGAATATTATATATGCCCCAAGTGTTGTGTCTACCAATAGGTTCTTTTAATCCAGAAAGGGCCAATATATTTATGAGTGAGAAAATTATTTTAAAGTTAAAATTTTTGAGAACTTTAGCAATGACAAAACTAGATTTAGGGAAAAAAGATACTAATGTCGTAAGACAAGTTAGACGTAGAAGTACGACAAATATGTGGATTCTGTAATTTAAAAAGATCTTTATCAATAATGGAAGGTTGTTTGTAACATCTGTCAATAGCAACTGCTTTAAGATATAAGATTTCAGAATGGAGGGATTCAGGATCGGAACGAATGTTAAGGGCACGACTGAAAAAAGTATAAAATGTGGAGGTAAAGAAGTAGCAATTTTTTTAGTATAAACAGTAGTGCAAAAACCTTTTTCAGTGCGAGAAACCAGTATATCAAGGAAAGGGAGTGAACCATTATTTTCAATTCCATATGTAAATTGGATGTTATTGTCAAGTGAAATTATGATCTATAATACGTTATCAATATTGTGCCGAGAAGTGTAGATCAGAGTGAAAGTATCCTTCATAACGGATTCTAAATGGAAAAGATAGTTTTTCAAAGACAGAATTTTCAAAATAGTGCATGTATATATCAGCGACAACTGGTGAAAGACGAGAATCCATGGTTAAACCTTCAGAATGTTGGAAAAATTTGCCTTGAAAAGTAAAAGTAGTTTGAGGAAAACAAGTGTGAGTCAGGGTTGCCAAATTTGGCCTTTTTTTATTCAATAGTCACTAATAATTTCTATTTGTAACGTTTGACTAATCACTTCGAAGATTGATAGTGTATTATGTATGTCAAATGTTAGTTCTCAAAATTATCCGTGACTATTGAATAAAAAAAGGCCAAATTTGGCAACCCTGGTGTGAGTAAGAGAAATTAGCTTGTGTAATGAAATTCTTTTAATCTCTTTTCTAGACAGGAGAGGACGCCACTAATCGGGAAATTAGTGAAAAGTGATTTCACATCAAAAGAAACCATAATGAGGTTTGTGCCAAGGAAATTACGAATAATTTTGGAAAAGCTGGGGGAGTTTTTTTATAGTGCCAGAGTTGGCAGAATGTAGAGAAGAAAGAGTACTAGTAAGATATTTAGCTAAACGATAAGAAGCAGTATCTATATTAGAAACAATAGAACGAAATGTAATATTAAGTTTATGAACTTTAGAGAGGGCATAAAATCTAGCACAATTGGATATAGATGGAATGAAAGTAGCTTTGGTGGAGTTCAACAGCAAAGGGCAAGACTTAACACATGATTTAATTTTACTAAATTCTTGTGTAGACGGGTCACGAAAAAGGCGAGTATATGAGCTATCATTAATTAACCCGTAAATAAATTGGTCCTTTCTAGAATAAAAGACCCTATTGATACACACAACCCTTGGGGCGTAAAAAGTATTATGTTTCAGTGTGGACAGCCATATATTGGTCACACAAGACGTACGTGTTGTGAGGATTGGAGACAAATAAAAAAAATAAATATAAATAATAAATAAAATAAAAATTATAGAATAATATCACATAATCCAGAATTAGAATTAAAATATGTATAATAGAAATGTTTTTATTTGTGTGTAAACATATGCCTTCATCTGTGAAAAATTCTTTAGTTATCTCAGCTATTATTTTTTGTAAAATCTCTTTTTATTACATCGTTTGGACTACAGGTTCCTTCTGTGTAAATTTATGGCTGTGTAAATATCAAAAAATGAGATTGAATTTAGATAGCTCTTAAATTTACCAGCGTAGGCGACCAGAATCCTTGTTACCCCCTATTTGACCACCCACATACCGCTTTCTCCTCCCACGGTTGAACGGAAGTTTGCTTCTTCCGAAATAAAATAATCTGGTCCCTCACATGGCTTTCTCCTAGCCTGGAATTTAATGCTATAAATATAAATTGGAGTTTAAGGGTAAGATAACGAGTACCGTTATGTAAACCTATGTCAAACAATTCAAATTAGGCTTCGGAAGAGTTTTATATGATAATTAGTTCTGCGTGGGGAGTCTACCCCCCCCCCCCTTTCCACGTTCCATTAATGCACCTACATTTATATAGAATTTAAACCTTATATTAGAATTAAAAGTTCACTTAAAATTATTCAGAAAACTCTCACACGTAACATTTCTTGAAACTTATCAATATTGATCAAGCTTTTCCAGCAACATACTTATATTAAGTTCGCAATACAACATTTGGATCTCATAAAAATATTCGTTTTTAAGTTACTCTAAGAGACACAAAGACCAAACTTTAAAAAACATGACTTCCTTAATTAAGAAGCCTCAAAACGTGTAAATATACGAAAAACATGCGATGAATATTTAGCTTGAAAACATATATTATTTACAATATCTCTATGAGGAATTCATTTTAATTCTTGAACAGATTTCCTGGAAATGGTAAAATAATATAGTAAAGCACTTCCACTAAGAATAAAAAACAATGGTATCGGTTAAATTTTTGCAGCCCTGTATATCTTTTGAAGATTATGTGCAGACCACATGGTGCACCTAAATATAATTCTATAGTAATAATGCACGGTACAGCTTGAAATATACTTCCATCAATTTTCAACTATTGTCGCACTTTTATTTAGTTCTTTTGTGTAGCCCTGTAAACAAACAGTAAATGATTTCCCTACCATATTCTACGTGAGACATATTTTTACTCATATAAAATATATATATTTATTTCATTTGGTTTAGTGCAGTCTGTAGATCTTAAACTCTACTTACCTGCAATTTCCTTCATAGACATAGTGTATTTGAATTCGCTTGGGTGTCCCTGTACACGAACCATTTGCTTCATTCATACGAAAATTTAGTGTAACATTCCTATATCATACATTTAGAATACCAAGTTTTGACTTTCTGCTAAAATTTGTTTTTGAGATATGCTAATGACAGACAGATACAGTCAGACACAAAGACACACAGATACACAGACACACACACAGACCAACCGCTAAAAATATGATTTTTGGATTCAGGGGACTTCAAAACGTGTAAATATAATAAAAACTCACTTTCGAAAATTGACCCAAAAACAATACTTTTTTTATCTTATGGGTAAGAGAGTAAAGTCGTTCAGACAAATGGGATCTGGAAGTTTCCGTTTTTTTTTTTTAAGTTTTAAGTCATGTATAACGCATTGTCCATTTCTTCTTATTTTATTGGTAGTATTTAAATTTACTTCGAGGCCTGTACGTTTCGTTTTACTTCAAAAGCTTTTTTTTAGTCACAACATTGCCTATTACCTTATTTGGTTCCTATTTTACAATTGTCTGAGCGAATATGCAGTAGCAATTAAGGAAATCAGTTTCGATTTTCTTTTCTTTTTTTCCCCTTTTTAACACTTTCCAACAAGGTTGAAAAGTGTTTATGACTTCGGTTTGTCTGTCTGTCTTTCTGTCTGTCTATCTGTCTGTCTGTCTGTCCGCCTGTCTGTTTGTCTGTCCGTCTGTCTGTCTGTCTGTCCGCGATCTAACACCCATAAATATTTATGGAATTTCTGGAAACTGATATATGTTATTCAAGTTCACTATCGGATATTCCCTATTGAAAATCGAGTTTATACCTCTACGGGTTTGTGTACAGGGTCCCCCGAAAATATTTCAAAGTATTGTGTTCTATGAGAGGCATTTCTATAAACCATATTTTCATACCCTTACTGTACAAAAATCTTAATGAAATTGAAATATGTTATACAAGTTCACTATCGGATGTCCCCTGTTGAAAATGACGTTTATACCTCTACTGGTTTGTGTACAGGGACACACAAAATCTATTTCAAAGCATTGTGTTCTATGAGAGGCATTACTATAAACTAAATTTTAATAACTTTACTTTGCACGAAGACTTATGAAATTGAAATGTGTTAAAGTACAAAAGAAAATGCTTTGCATACAATATAGCATGATTAGCATTAGATTTACAGGCTACAAGGAATCATACATTTTAGAAATCACTAATTACTAACAGTACAACAAAACCTGAATTTATCCAAAATATTCAAGATTTCACAAAATATATCACGACTACTCTGTGAAGTATAGGCTGGATTTCTATATCTGATCCGTAGTAAATCCTAATGCCTTACATAAATTGTGAAGTACAATATGCAATTTTATTGTCGATAATAAAATATCCTATGCTCAAATATTAATATGTAAAATTCGCTTACCTACTAATAAAACATCCCTTCTCCTGGGGCATGGCTGCCTGCGATTCAATAGCGGCTGTCCAGACAAGGCGAAAAGATCGTACAGCGAGAACTTGCATTTTTTACCGCTACCCAGCGATTGGCGTTGTATACAAGTCTCGATTTTCTCTGATTTAAAGGCCCAGCCATAGGAATAACATTATACAGAAACATTTGTAATTAACGCTGTAAACTCATTAAAATGCCGAAAAATGTTTTTGAATATGCATAATAATTTATATCAGGGCATGTAGAATTATATGTTTGTCAAAATGTTTTCACCACAAAAAATATAATAAAAAAATCATTTCTTCATTGCTAATTTAAAGGTCCGGTGATAAGAGTAACATTTTATAAATGCATTTGCAGTTCACGTTAGAATCTCATTAAAATGTCGAAAAATTTTTTTTGAATGGGCATAATAATTATATCAATGCATATAGAATTCAAAATGTTTGTCAAAATGTTTTCATCATAAAAAATACAATAAAAAGATCATTTATTCATCGTGATATTCGCGCCTTTTAATGATGATTTGAAATACTAATGCCTAATAATAATTTTTAGAACCATTCCTTTATAATAAACGAATTAAATTTGAAAGTACTATTTATATATTTAATGATGAAATAGAGTGCATTTTAGCATTTTTCTGTAAAGGCAAGGAAATTTTTTTTTAAATCGTGTCAAAATATGAGAATCTTGAAGCATCTGACACAATTTTATGGCGATAGTAAATGTTTTAAATATATATGTTTGTTAATTACTGCATTACGATTATGAAAATTTGCATAAATATATGAAAATTTCTTGAAAGCTATCAAAATGAAAAATTATGTATATATATATATATATATATATATATATGTGTGTGTGTGTGTGTGTGTGTGTGTGTGTGTGTGTGTGTAATTATTTCTTTAATGCTGCCTGCTTATTAATTTATAATTTTTTTCACCGGATTTTACATTATTACAGTTTTTAACAATATATTCGAAACATTACATTGATATTGCTTTGAAAAGTCTTTTTTTTTTTTTTTTCCATGTAATTGAATGTTTGAATGCTGAAATTTAATTAAAATGTTTAACATTCAAACATTAAAAAAAAAAAAAAAAAAAAAAAAAAAAGAAAAAAACTTATTGACGAATACACTATACTTAGATTATATTATTATATTATTAAATTGTGCGTTTTTAGATTCATGCACAACGAGGGAGGGGTGTCCAGTGATGTTTTTTTTTGGTTTTAACATGCGTGATTGTGATTACCGCGGAACCAAGTTTCGTGCGTTTTCATATTCATGCACAGCGAGTAGGAGTGTCCAGTGATGTTTTTTTTTTTTTTGACATGCGTGATAGTGATTGTTGCGGAACCGAGTTTCGTGTGTTCTGAGATTCATGCACAGCGGTGTAGCAGGGTTGCCAAATTTGGCCTTTTTTTATTCAATAGTCACCAATAATTTTGAGAATGACATTTGATATACATGATACACTATCAATCTTCGACGTGATTAGTCAAACGTTACAAATAAAAATTATTGGTGACTATTGAATAAAAAAAAAGCCAAATTTGGCAATCCTGCGGTGTAGGGCTGTCCAGCGATTTTTTTTTCTTTTGGTTTTCATGTGCGGAAACCGTACCTGTTGCGAAAACGACTTACGTGTATTCTCTGATTCGACCATTCATCGAACACTGACTTTTACTGTACGAGTAACAGCTTCAACTGTTTCAAAAATATTCGAAGAATAAACATTTCTATTTGACAGTTTTCGAGAATATTCGTTTTAATAATAGTTTTGTTGCACAGATTCGAGAAGTTCAAAAAATGTTTGATATTGTCAAGGAGATCCCATACTAAAACTGTGAAGAAAATTGTCGACAATCGAAATATATTTATTTAAAAGTTTCAATTGTTCAATTAAAAAGAAATCCTTTAAATATAGTGCCCAGCGAAGCGGGCGAAGCCTGATAGTCTATATATTATTTTGAAACGTGTTTTGTCTGTCTGCACTAAATTGAAAAAACGGCTAGGTGTATAAATTTGTTTGATGTGTCTAATAAAAGGTGTTGGTCTGTAGATGTGTCATCAAAAGAGAAAAATAAAAAAAATCGAACGGTTCCCACCCCCTGGGGGGGGGGGGCAGGTGTTAAACACATGTTGGCGAGCATAACTCAGCTCCAAATTACTTCACGGTGAAGAAATTGTACATGGTGGGACTAGACGCGAATACTAAAAAATCACTTTCTGCGAATTTCGAATTTTTGATTTTAAAGGGTGGGGGAAATATTTGGGGGAGGGGAAAAGGGAGAAATTTGTTTGAGGGTGAAATCCGTTCTAGACCCACACCTGTAGCACCTCATTTTAAAGATCTTAAAATTTCATGTCGATTGGTAATGTTCGTATACAATGTAGTGCGCCCCCTCGTGGTGAAAAATGGAATAGGTGATTTTGTTATAGACCCTATCATGTTACACCTTCTTTTAAAGGTCTTGGTATATCCTGACCATTGCTGATGTTCGTACAGAATACACTGCTCCCCCTGGTAGTGAAAAGTGAAACTAAAGGATTTTGCAGTTGACACTATCATGTGACACCATATTTGAAAGGTTTTGGGACGTATAATAAAGATAATAAACTTACCTTTACATACCATTATTACCCGGGTTACATGGGCTATGACCTTATCATGTTACACATTTTCTTAAAGGTCTTGGTATTTCCTGACCTTGGGGATTTTCGTACAAGAACACTCTGCGCCCCCTGGCGGTGGAAAATGTAACTAAAGGATTTTGCAGTTGACACCACCATGCGACACCTTATTTGAAAGGTCTTGGAACGTATAATAAATATAATAAACTTACCGTTACATACCATTATTACCCGGGTTACATGAGCTATGACCCTATCATGTTACACCTTCTTTGAAAGGTCTTGGATTTCCTCACCGTTGGGGATGTTCGTACAGAACACACTGCGCCCCCTGGCGGTGGAAAGTGCAACTAAAGGATTTTGCAGGTGGCACCTTATTTGAAAGGTCTTGGAACGTATAATAAAGATAATAAACTTACCTTTACATATCATTATTACCTGGACTACATGAGCTATGGCCCTATCATGTTACACCTTCTTTTAAAGGTCTTGGTATTTCCTGACCATTGGTGATGTTCGTACAATAACACTCTGCGCCCCCTGGCGGTGGAAATTGCAACTAAGATGTTCGTACAGAACACATTGCGCCCCCTGGTCTTGGAAATTGCAACTAAAGGATTTTCATTACAGTATAATAAAGATAGTTAAAAACAAATTTTAAAGATTTCAGTCATTTCACCACCATCTAGGGTAGAGTTGCTAAAATAAGCTGAATTACCGTGAATTTTTCTGTTTAATTTCTGTCACAAGTCATCTCACGTCCGCGTTGCTCTTCGATTGTTCCTGTCCGTTTTCTCCAAGACCTTGGTGACATTTAAATATGCGGATTTAAAAAAACGGACAGGAACAATCGAAGAGCGACGATTTTTGAAACATTACGGTCAATGAAGTGACCGTCGAATTGACGGGTTCCAGCTTTGGGTGCGTGGCAGTCAAGATCACTCTCGAGGTCTCACCTGGACGTCCCGTGGCCGATGGCTGGGTCCAAAATATCGTCTTCAATGAAATACTCAATTAGAATTTGTAACTGTATTTGTGCTCATTCGTCATTCCATTTGTACTCTTCTTTTTTTCTACTCAATAAAGATAGTTAAAAACAAATTTTAAAGATTTCAATCATTTCACCGCCATCTAGTCGTAGAATTATTAAAGTAAGCTGAATTGACACGAAAGTATTTGTTTACTTTCTGTCACAAGCCATCTCACGTCTGCGTCGCTCTTCGATTGTTCCTGTCCGTTTTCTCCAAGACCTTGGTGTCATTTAAATATGCGGATTTGAAAAACGGACAGGAACAATCCAAGAGCGACGATTTTTGAAACATTACGGTCAATAAAGTCACCGTCGAATTTGACGGGTTCCAGCTAGTTTACAATTTAAAAGGAATCCGAGCTTGAATGAGTTGTGATTTCAATCTGAATGGAAAAAAATCATATATCTTGCAAATATTCAACTTTTGAATAGCTTTTATTATATCTTTATCTTACATATTTACCTTATATTTTTTTACAAATATATATTCTACATTTGTAAAAAATACAATTAATAAGAAAATAACACTTAAGATTTTTTTTTTTTCTTTTTTTGTAGAGGCATAGTAAAATATTTAAAGTTGCTCCGAATTAAATAATTTAATTTTTGTAACTTCACATTCTGTGTGTGAAAATTATATATGTATAATGTGAGTAAGTTCATTTTTATATATAAATTTATTTGGATATTAAAGTCATTACAACAAGATAAATATCAATTATTGATGATTCATTTCAAAATTTCTATTAGTTTAGACTTCATTCATCTTTCGTTTACCTTTTTTTTTTTTTTTAAGAAAAACATTACAATGATGAATGGTTTGAAATGAGATAATTTTTCAAAAATATAGAACACTATTTACATATTCTAATTGATATTCTATATTATTCAAAATTTACCAAACAACATTTAATATCAAAAAATTTTATTTTTTTGAAAAAATAGTTCCATTAAGATTCTCTTTCTGTCAGTTTGAAATTTTTCGGTAATAAAACACGCCCAGAACAAAAATTAAACAAAATGAAAATAAAAATACTTTTGGGCATTTATATTAAAAAATCATAGCTGTTAATATTTTAATTTATTCCGGAGTAATTTTAGCCCCGCCTCTATTTCGTACAACTTATTTTTTAAAAGTAATTTTTTTCTTGTTTTATATAAGTTATGTATTGAAGAAAATTTGTCTATAAATAAAGTGGTGCGAAAGAAAGGCGGGGCTAAAAGTACTCCGGGATAAATTAAAATATTGGCCGCTATGAAAAATATAAATCTGGAAATTTTTGCAATCACTTTCGCTATTTTTTTCTTGTTAATTCATAAATCTAAAATATACTTTATATTTGTTCTCTTAATACTCTTAGCTAAGCTAAGAGTAAATAAGAAACTTTATAAAATTTTGAATGCATTCACAATTTCATATAATATTTCTAATTACCAGATTTCTTTTCTTAATTAATATTTATTACAAAGTGCCAAAGTAAGATTTTTAAATTATGTTTTCATTCCAAAGATTTACAAATCTTAAAATTCTCAAAAACTGAAAAAATAAGAAGGGTAAGTTGATTTCTTTTTTTCTTATCATGTAGCCACCATTTTGAAACAAAATTACAGCTAAAATTTGTAATGGGCATGGTGGAACTATATTGATGAGGTCTATGTACATATAAATATTTAAGCAAATCGGTTCATAAATACCTTTTCTTTTGTTAAGTTTAAATGCATATCAATCAGGCAAACAAACATATCAAATGCATTTGTGAGATAAGTCTACTCGACAAATTTATTTCAAATTAATTCAGTATTTCAAAAGTTAACATGTTGACTAAATTTCATGTGGGCGAACTTGGAAACAAATTAGCGGAGCACACTGCTCAGTTAACTAATCAAAGATATCTGTAAGATAAATCCACTGTCCAACTTTGGTTTGAATAAATTCAGTATTTCAAAAGTAAGGTATTGCGAAAAAAAAAAAAAAAATTCAAGTGTCAATATTCAGTGTTTGCAACTTGGACACAAATTTGCGGAGCAACTTTCCCAGCAAAATCATTTATGATTTGAATGATGTCCACTGTCAAATTTTAGTTCGAATTGAGTATTTCAAAAGTTATCATGATAATAAATTTTCAAGTGGCTGCTACTTGGAAATAAAAGGGTGAAGTGAGATGCCCAGCAAACTTAGCTAAGATATTTGAATGGAGTCCACTGCGCAATTTTTATTCCGATTGGTTGAGTATTACAAAAGTTATTGTAATGACAAATTTTCAAGTGGTCGCCACTTGGTAACAGATCAGCAGAGCAAGTTGACCAGTGAATTTATCCTAAATATATGAATTAAAAGTTTACAATCCAATTATGGTTTGAATTAGTTTAGTATTTCAAAAGTTTTCGTGATGGCACATTTTCAAGTGGTCACAACTTGTAAACAAAATAGAAGAACAAGTTGCGAAGTCAACTCATAAAAAATATTTACATGATAGATTCTATGTCCAACTTTGTTTCGAATTAATTAAAAATTTCAAAATTCATTGTGTTGATAAATTTTCAAATGGTAGCCTTATTTCAAGTGGTCCCACTTAATATCCAAGAAAGAATATATTGCACCAAACAAAGTAAAAAGAAGCAAAAAAAAAATAAAATGCTCAAATAATTATAACTAAAAACTGCTTCCAGATTAAGTGAAAATTTACAACATATTTTCTAATTTTTAAAAACTTCAAAATGTATGATATGTGAAATGAATAGTTGATAAGAATATTTATTATATGTCATATAAATAGTTGTGAAAAATGCATATATTTTCATGGAATTAATTAAAATGTGAATTTCTTTTTAAAATTAATGTATTATAATAAATCTGCAATAGCAATAAATTTGAATGTTTTTATGTGAGTGTAAAAGAATTATAACAACTAAATTAGGTATTTGCGCTGAGTAATGCAGTATCTTAGTTTTATATATATGTATATATATAAAAATTAATTTTCTGGATAATCTTTTCTTACAAAATAATAATAATAATAATAAATATTAAATAAATAAATAAAGTAAAGGAAGAGAGAGATTTGTCAATTTCAACAAACAAATAAATAAACAATGGAACATATTTTCTTTTAAATATTTTAATTTAGATAAGCAAAATTTTAAAAACTCTAAGCAGTTCTGCTTAAATTCTTTGACACTAAGTAAAAAGAAAAATGCTTTTCTTTAAACTGCTTGTAGATGCATATATATCCTCGCTATACATTTATTTAAGCAAAATAACTTTTGATTTAATTTTAAATAAAAATATATAGTATGACGCACAAAAAAGTGTAATATATAGTGTATAGCATACAAGGATATTTTTAAAAATAATCTTTAAAACTTTGGAAAATATATTAAATTGTTTAAGTTTGTCATCTGTGGATTTCAAATTCTTTTCCTATGCAATTTGCATTTTAAAAGCTACACAAAAATTTGCCAATAAAATAAATAACCTATGCCGCAATTACGAAAGTAAATAATAAGCAATGTTTATCTTCTTAAATAATCAACATGTTTTAAATCCACCATCATTAATTTTTTTTTTCTTTCTTTTTTTTTTTTTTTGTTTACGCTATAAATAAATGCACCCATATTATGATGAAACAAAAAACTTTTGCCAAAGAAGAAATTTACATATAAATATATACTTTTTTCCCCCTGTTCAAAAAGCCCTTTAATCAGACAGGAAGCAGGCTATACGCCCTTTTAAATAGGCTTTCTACGAAAACAAAACAAGCAACGGACAGGAGTAATAGTTCCCGTCTTTCACTGAGCGAGGAGTATCACTTGCCGTCTGTCTGCACAGAATTAGATACGCACTAGTTGAGAGCAAGACGCCCGTGAGTATGGTTTTGGGAGTAAAAGTTGCTAATTAAGACGTAGACGCTTTTAACAGAGCCACCGGAATTAAACTAAAACACTGAGCTAAAGTTCTCTAAAAACAGTTTTAATGCTTGAGTGCAAAATTTACGGAGTTTGTTCAGGATGGCAAGAGGGAAAACTTTGACAGTAGACAAGAGGATAAAAAAAAATTGAATTCATGCGTGGTAAAGGCTTTAGCAATCGTAAAATTGGGCACTGAATCGGAAGGAGTGAGAGTGTTGTGCGAAATTATCTAAAGAAAGGAGTAAATTATGCGAAAAAAACGTATAAGAAGCGAACAGTTAAGATCACCAGTTACGACAAACGTCGAATATGCAACTCTGCAAAGAATAAGAATATTTTCTGTGCGAAGATAAAGGCTCAATACAAGCTGGGTGTTCATCGGACAACCATATGGAGAACTATGAAAGCTGCAACATTAATTAAACTTATGAAATGAAGGCGAAACCATCCCCTCACTCAAATGTACAAAGATATGCGGTGGGAAGGGACAAGAAAATGGATTCTAGATCGACTAAATTGGGAAAAGGCATCTTCTCGGATGAAAAAAAAGTTTAACCTCGATGGCTCGGTCGGATTTCGTAGCTGCTGGCATGATTTGAGAACCGAAGAAATGTACAGTTCAAGACGTCAATCTGGAGGTGGGTCTCTCATGGTGTGGGCAGCCATAGGTTTTAAAGGGACTTTCGAATTAAAGTTCGTGGAGAACACTATGGACTGTGTAGATTATGTCCAGATGCTCACAAGGAACCTCCGCCTGCAAACAGTCAAGAAAGCTGGAAGAAATTATTTTTTCAGCAAGATTGTGCATCTGTACATACAGCACATATCGTAAAAAATGGTTCCGTGGCAATAAATGTTCTGGATTGGCCCTCAAAAGGCCCCGATTTAAACATAATGGAGAACCTATGAGGTATTCTATGGTTCGCCGTGTTTACGTAAACGGAAGGCATAACACGAAAGATGAGCTAAATTCGGCCATTTTGTTAGCTTGGAAGACAATCAGCTTGGATGACCTCATGTCACTATATCAGTCAATGCCAAGACGTTTACTGGCTGTTCTAGAAGCCCATGGCGGCTTTACAAAGTTTACTTTTCATTGTTTTGACTCGTATTTTCCTTTCTTGAATCCTGCACATATAGTTTGCATCAAGTGTCACTTATTCATATTTTTTATTACACTTCTATACCATTCTAATTCTTAAAGCTAAGGTGCGTTTATATTCATGCAACGCACTGTAGAATAAACTGAATCACAAGATACTCAAATGATACAATATAACTCAGTTGTACTTACCGCCCCTCCTTAAATATAAAGTGGCAGCAAATAATCAACTCCTTTATAGTCAATTCCTTATATTAGGGGGACCGGAAAATAATGTCGTTTTGAATTAATAAAATGAAACGGGAAATTTTTGTTTAACAGTGTTTACATGGTACTTTACAAATAACCATCTTATAAGTTACCTAAGAATATCTTAAATTTTATCCAGGATAAATTTCCGATGTCAGTATTTTAATTCAAAACGACATTATTTTCCGGTCCCCCTAATACCTATATATATTAATTACTATATTATTATTATTATTACATTATATATATTAACTAGCAGGCTCTGCCCGATTCGCTGGTCATTATATTTAAAGGAAACTCTTTTCTATATAGGTTTATGAAAAAAAGAATACTGAAATCTCTCAAAGGTTTGCTTTGGGTTCCCGCTGCCTTTGGCAGCGACTTGTTCGTCCTAGCAGTCTCCGGTGCCTGTCCCTATTGCCTGCGACAATAGCTTACCCATGGGCTTCCATTTGGGTGCTTATCACATATGAAAGTTTCTATACGGACAGTATCGACAAATATGAAATAGCACTTTTATATTTGAATCCCAGTTACTTATGAATAACATTAAACGTGATGTACATAATATTTGCTTTCAAGTTATTTCCTATATTTATTTGATTTAATAGATCAACCACAGAATGACAGCAGTTTCAAGCCAAATATAATATTACAATATGCTACGATCGGCTATGTCTATCGCATGAGACAATTATTATTACTTTTTTTTTTTTTTGGTTATACATTCTTCATGCTTAGTTAATAGCAGTTGGTATATAGAAAAATAAATAAATTAATTAATATATAAACTTGATCATGATACAGCCTTATTATATTTCCCCTTGGCGACTTTTGAATTTTTGTCGCCGTTTTAGACCAAAATATAATTTATGCAGTTATTGTTCCTATTTCTTTCTATCTTTTTCTTGGCGAAAAGTGTCCGATCCACTTCAGCATCAAAATTTGAAAAATTGTCCAGAATTATCAATAAGTAAATACCTTTAATATAATGCTGAATTAGCTTTTATGCCGAGCATGATTCATTCACGCTAAAAAAAAAAAAATTCTTAAGTCGGGGTATATAAAAAAATGCTATGAAATAAAATTCAGAAGAAACATGCTAGATTTTTATTATTACTATTTTATTTTAAAGTTATGCAGACGTCATTCACCAATTTAACATTTAGTATATTTTTATTTTTCGCGTGAAAACATATTTAATTTTATGTTGAAAAAAAAAATAATAATAATAAATAAATAAATAAATAACCTCGTAAACATTTTTGGGAACAATTAAAAATTTAAATGACGTATATTAAAGCAATTACCAGTTTATTATTTTCATATTTTAATTAATTTTAAAAAATCTAATCAAATTCCCGATATAAATAGTAGCCTATGTTTTATTCCAGACTATTATCCATCTCTGTACCAAATTTCATTCAAATCCCTTTAGCCGTTGTGGCGTAATTCAGTAACAAACATCCATCCAAACTTTCGTATTTATAATATTAGTAGAGATTTAATTAATTTTAAAAAATCTAATCAAATTTCCGGTATAAATAGTAGCCTATGTACTATTCCAGACTATTATCATATCTGTACCAAATTTCATTCAGATCCGTTCAGCCGTTGTGGCGTGATTGAGTAACAAACATCCATTCAAACTTTCCCATTTATAATATTAGTATAGATTTATATGTATGCTGTAAAAGGAAAAGAAACAACATTGAATTACTCTTTCAAAATAAAAATATAAAATGTCACTTTTATTAAAAATTGTAGCTTAAAACAGCAATTTCACATAAAATAGAATATTTTTTTTATCCTAATAACATCTGTTAATGTGCCTCAAAGCTTATTTCAAAGTAAAACTTGTAAGATATTAACACATACATAATAAAAAGTGATTTTTTTCCCCCCATCCTTACTAAAAAATTGATTAGTTGTAAAACAAGAGTATGTATTTTATTAATTTTTTTCTTTTTCTTTATAAGTAACCCTCGTTTTATAGCCCATTCTGAAAGAAAATAAACTTGCCATATATTTAAGGACTTACAAAATTTAGAAATATAATTATTTACATGTATTGAACATATTTCTAAAATAGTAAATGCATATTACAGCATTTTTACAGGTATTATCATGGAAAATGTAAGTATTGTAATTAACATGCAAAAACAAAATGTTTTATTTAAGGTACATTTGTTTTCTTTGGTGAATCAAAGTAAAAATGGTAGAGCTAGGCTCGATATTGGGTGTGTGCTTATATAATATATTAAAATAGTGTTTTCAATCCAACATGAACGCACTTTCTTAAATTAAATGTTTGCTGTTTTGTACCACATTATTAGATGATCACTGTCGTCGCCAAGTATAAATTTATCAGGACCTAAAAACAATAAAAAATACAAATTAGTAAATCTTAATTGCAAATATCAGAAAATAAAGAAACAAATATATATACATATATATATAAATATAAACAATTGTATATTATTTTTAGGACTTGAATCCTTATTTTACCTGAATAACGATGTGAATCCTATATTTTACTCCATGATCACTGCAATTTTGTACTGATTAACTGTATGTTTAACCGTTAACTGACTGTTAAATTTTTACATGTGTATAGTTTCTTAAAGCGTCAGTTTCTTTTATATTTTATAAAGCAATTTTGTATTTTTATTTTAATCTCAAATTTAAAAAAAAAAAAAATTATATTGATATTTTTATTTTAAATGGTTTTGGATCATCATTCTCAGGTAATCGTTTTATTTTGATCTTCGTTTTTTATGTTTTTTTCTATGGGTGTTTCTACACGTATAGTTTATTCAAGCGTCAGTTTCTTTTATATTTTATAAAGTAATTTTGTATTTTTATTTTAATCTCCAATTTAAAAAAATTTATATTTTTAATTTAAATGGTTTTGGATCATCATTCTTAGGTAATCGTTTTATTTTGATCTTCGTTTTTTATGTTTTTTCTATGGGTGTTTCGGGCCTGTGAACAAAGAAATTCTTGGCTTTTGCTTTCTTTGTGACAGAAAAACATCCATTTTTTAGCATATTTGCATTCTACCAGGCCCTTGAAAACGTTAGAATGCAAATTATGCTTTATTCTTCTTCCAATTTCCAATATTCATTTCGATTTTTATTTAATTCTTTTGTGGTTTGATTTGGGTGGTCTTCGCTTATGATCCAAATAATTGTTTTAATGCTGAAGTGAATCATCTTTAAATTTTTGCACTGATATTATTGTATACTAGCAGGCTTTGCCCGCTTCGCTGGACATTAAACTTAAATGAGTTGTCAAAATCCCATATCTTTATTAATAACCCAAGTTCTCGCTGTGATTGGTAGAGGTTTTCTCGCTCGCAAAGTGAGGAGTCTAGGTCTCCACTGTCTTCGGCACAACTTACCCACTTCTTACTTCCCCTTCCTCAGCGGGTGAGTTCGAAGTTTTGCAAAATCACACTAATGTACATAATGCGTACACTTAATCAATATACAGTCTGGGTCCCCACTGCCTTAGGCACAACTTACCCACTTGTTACTTCCCCTTCCTCAGTGGGTGAGTTCGAAGTTTTGCAAAATCCCACTAACGTACATAATGCGTACACTTAATCAATATCCGCACACCAAAATTTGCCATTCTAAGATAATTCAAAGCGAATTCAAACGGAAAAACATGTTTTTACACATGTTTATTGGGAACGACTTCAGTATAAACCCACAATTTGGCGATTTCTTTTGTTGGCGATTATGTCTAAATCATAAATCTAAAAATCATAAATCATATATGATAAATGATAAAATCATAATCTAAATCATAAATCCAAAATAAACAAAATATTAGGCTGCCATATTATATCGCAAACAGACCAGAACGACATCGTTATCCTTCAAAACAACGCCAAAGAAAAATCGCCAAATTCAGCTGTGGGGTTATACAGAAGTTATACCGTTATATACTCCGACTCCGAGAAGGGGGGGGGGGGAGATTTCGAATTTCGTGAAATCCAGTTACAATAAGTGCCGGATGCAAACAAACAATTTACGCACCAAATTTCGTGACCACAGAAGTCTTTAATAGAAAATATAAATAAATAAGTACAAAATGCACAGCTTTAGTATGGGAACCCTTTGGTGACTTTAAATATTTTAAGCCATTTTTGCGATGAACTGAATTGGCTATCTCAATTGTGCAATCAAAGATCTTGGCGAGAAACGTCCGAGCTACTTCGGTTCCGAATTTCAAATTTTGCCAAAGGGATCCAATACTAAAGCTGTTCCATATCGAATCTAGGTTGAAAATGGAAAAAGGGTAAAATAAATTAGAAATATCAGACCTATATTTATAAATTTGGTACCAAATGAAAGAGGCGATTTTTCTGAATCCAGGGGTGCAAACAGTTTTTCGATGGGACAATTAGATATTAAAAAAATAACTAAAGTATGAAATTTAAGTGGCAACGGAAAAACGGAAAAAGGGGAAAATAAATTAGAAGTATCAGACCTATCGTTACAAATTCAGTACCAAATTAAAGAGATGATTTTTCTGAATCCTGTGGTGTAAACAGTTTTTCGATACGACAATTAGATGTTTTAAAATTAACTAAAGTATGAAACTCAGATGGCAAAACTTCATTTAAATCTTTTCATAATTTGTAGTACGATTCACGCGAATGAAAAAAGTCTTTATCTTAAAAATTTATTTTTGCATTTTATTTTTCCATTCAAAGCGTTTTAGTGAAAAAATATTTATGGCGCATGCGCAGGCGTTTTTTACCCACAATTTAAACACTAATCAGAATTTTGAAAATTTCTATAGATATAATTTTAAGTTGGGTGAAGACCTAAGTTTCTGCCAAGCGCCGTTGAATTCCGTCCAGCCGTTCTCGAGTGATGCCCGGACAAACGTGTTTTAGTCTTTTACCCCCCAGGGGGGAACGGGGGAGAATTTCTGAAAAGTTGATGGATATAATTTTAAGTTGGGTGAATACCTAAATCCCTGCCAAGCGCCGTTGAATTCCGTTCAGCCGTTCTCGAGTGATGCCCGGACAAACGTGTTTTAGTCTTTTACCCCCTAGGGGGGGAACGGGGGGGAATTTCCGAAAAGTTGATAGATATAATTTTAAGTTGGGTGAAGACCTAAATTACTGCCAAGCGTCGTTGAATTCCGTCCAGCCGTTCCCGAGTGATGCCCGGACAAAAAAAGCGACATTCGGACACGATGACATACACACAGACACACACACACACACACACAGGCAAAATTTTCTGAAGTCATTTTCGGCTTTCATGGGGTGTGAAACGTGAAGATATCGCAAAATTTTTCGATTTCGACAAATTTACAGACAAAACTCTGATTTTATTAATATAGATATATATGTGTGTGTGTGTGTGTGTGTGTTTAATGAAAAAACTAAATATTTTTCCAGACTTACACTTTAGATATTAGTCGCGTAATAAATAAAGGTGTCTTAAATTCAATCCGAAATGTGTCTGAGGGGCAAAAAAAAAAAAAAAAAAAAAAAAAAAAAAAAAACAGAAAAATGTCTAAAACGTATAACTATGCAAAATTTCAAATAGCGTTTGTGACTGAATTTAAGAATCTTGAGTGTCCTTGTATAAATAAAATTAAATGGATAATGTTGATATAAATAAAATTAAATGGATAATGTTGATATGCCTGAAATTAAGATATATTACAGTTTGGACACATAGAAATTTAGACATTTTATCATTTTGCGAATAGAATCCATTTTTAGCAACATTTTATACTTATTTTAAGCATTTCACCGTGTTTTTGAATAGAATTCATTTTAAGCAATATGTTTATTGTTTCACATTCACTACAATTAGTATTATTTCACGTAATAAAAAATTAAACTATTTAAGCTATTTTAGTTTTATGAAATTAAATGTTTAAAAAATAATAAACCAGACATATGCATCTTACTGCATGGCAATACGCTTAAATTAATCGATGAAATAATAACTTTTTAAACAATACCTCCCCCCCCCCCCCTCTTTAATAAAACTGATCCATAGTAGTACAACACTTAGTATGGCATGGTATAAAATAACATGGAAAGAAAATAATAGACGTTTTAGAAATTAACACGTGTATAAAATTAACAAATTAAATGTGTCATTTTGACACTAAAAAAGGGCTTTAATATGGAGTATAAATAACCCTAAAGTCAATACAGTATGCATACAACGATGCGTGATACTGTCAGTTATGTAATGGATGCTTTCGCTGGTAAGTGAGAACTTTTGCTCTTGGAAATCAATTGTAAGCATGGTAAAAGAATCTGAGTAGGAGGATTGAGAGGAGGAACACATCTTCGTAAAGTATCCCAAAACAAGCTCCGCAGGATTTTTGAAATATTTCACCTCCACTGTGGTGCTGAAACTGCATTCGATTTACTTAGAAATTAAGTTGATATGCTTTGGCGACGGTTATTGAAGGTGGTTTCGATTTCCCTACAAACAAAATTTGTTTGGACCAACACTGAAACTACGTTGGGATCTTTGTTGGCCAATGGTTATAAATGGCTGATGGCTAGATTGGTGTCCCTATTCTTGGCAAACCGTTGGCCCATATTCAGTATTATACTTTGGCATTATACTTGGCATTTATTGATTTATTTGTTATTTGCTATATTTTGATATTTTCTTGCAAGAAATCAACATCCTCGACAATATCTTAATGTCTGTAATAAAATTACATAACATATTTTCTTTGAAGCATACGGCAAGTAGAAATTTTAAATACTGTACGATTTGGCTTGAATATAAATTATTGAATATTGAATTAAATAATTAAATTGAAATGAAAATTATAGAATGTTGAATTCAATAATTAAATTCAATTACATACAGTTAATTTAAAAATTCTTAAAAATGGAATTTGATTTAAAAAAAAAAAAAAAAAAAAAAGAAAAGAAAGAAGAAGAAGAAAAAGATAAACTTCCGTTGAAAACATCGACTATATATATATATTAAAACAAAGTTGATAAAACTCTAAAAAGAGAAGCTATAGATGATTTGGAAATTTTATTAGAGCAACTACTAAAAGAAAAATTACAAGGTAAAAAGAACTTTTTACAAACCACGTTTTTAAATTTTCTGTTGAATCATATAAACTTGACAATTATATGTATTAATAAATATATATATTTTTTTAAATTTTTAATGATTTATCCCATCAACTTGAAAGAAAATGATCAAATGCGTAATAAAGAGAGCAATTGTAAAAAAATTTAAAACATTTATTAATTGAATAAAAGTAATAAAAGAATGTGTTGTCATCGTGTTCTGAGCTATTCGAAAAGTTTCAAATGTCTAGCTACTCGGGAAGTTAGTTAAAAACCGATTGCAAGATTTGTACTGGTCAAACAAACAAACAAGAAAGCGATTTAATAAAAACATGGTAATATGCATATTTAAAAATCACAAATAAAAAGTTATTAAGCGCTATTAGTTCGAAATAAATCAAAACAGAAATCGAAAAAAAAAAACTGAAGAATTTAATAAACATATATTTACTTACCGCTGTAAAATTAATAAAAGGCTTAAAGAATTGAGAAACACTAATAACAAATCCTAAGTAATATTCCGTCTTATGCACATTTAGAAGTAAACAATGACAGTATTAGTATCAAACTTCTCAAACGTATTGTGAATAACTTTTATGGAGACCCAAACAATTGAATAAAATTTATAAGAGGGCCGCGGCAGCCTGGTCGGTAAGAGCAGCGAGTTCGTGATCGAAAGATTGCGGGTTCGGTCCTCGAGCCGGCCGAAGACAGTCGTGTACGCTAATGGCGACTGGTGCATGTTAAATTCCATCGTGTTCGCAAAGTCCTCCAAGTTCCCATAAAAAATTATACTTCTGGGGGTACCGGAACATGGGTTTAACTCGGCCTTGATCCCGATCAAAATTCGAGTACATGTTGTTTGCTGGTGCTGCCATCTTTCGCCAGCTTCTGGAGCTAAGTCGTTTTTCCTCCCTTGTGGAGCTTCTCTGAAAAACGGAAGACCCTTCCTTAAATCCGAATAGTTCCACTATCGGGGCTCGGAATTTTCCAGTGGCATAAGAAAGAGAATTTATATGTCAATTTAATAATGCAATAGATGAAAATAAAAAATTGTCAAAAACTGAGAAATTAATTTTTTCGAAAGCGCTCTAGGCGGATTTCTGGTTCTGCTTTCAGTGAAGGTAATTAGGATAAAGCTTTAGACCTATTAAAGGATCGGTTTTGGAAAGCAATTTTACTGATTAGCACACATTTAGGTACTTTGTTAAATATTCAAAGTGTTAGAAATACAAATGGCATTTCCAGTTTGAGAAAATTTTTGAATTTCGCTGAAAAACGGAAACTGAAATTTAGAAATTTTTTTTATTAATCCCAGTATATATATATACCAATTTATTGGCAAAGGTTTTATTAAAATTTTAATTCTTTAGGAATTAATTTTGGAATATAGTAGAATAAATACAGAATATAATTCGTATTTAAAAGCCTTATTAGGTTTTCTTCAAGAAGAAATTACAGCTAGAGAATGTTCGAATCAACGAGATAAATAAAGTAGAGTGCTGATTCAATGGATAAAGGATTAGCTTTCCGTGGTTCAACATGAACCACATGATACGAACCAATAAAATGCTATGTTTGGCCTTTTATCGCAATTTTGGCATTTAAAATGTTATTAGGGAAATTATTATTATTAAGTATCGCAACAATACTATAACCAAAATAAATTATTTTAAAAATATTTTTCACATATTACAAATTACAGTACATAATGAAATACATTTTTTTTTTCATTATTTCCCAACAAAATATAAAAGCATATATAAAGATAAAAAGTTACTTTTAAAAAAGCTAAATTTAACAATTAATAATAATAATGACCCTCATCTGTCATGAACGATTCCGGTTAGACCGCTTCAAAGCAGAAACTTTTGGCAGCCATTTTTTTTTTTTTTCGTTTGTTCAATTCAACTTACGGAAACATACATATCATTTTCATACATGTTTTGTATCACACATATCTTCTTTATTTTCTCAAAAACCTTGAAAAACTATTCAATTGTAATGTTTAAATGTCTAAATTAAATATAACGGATCACTGGCTATTATAAACATGAACCTATAAATAGAATTATGTAACTTCATGATTATAAACAACGCAATGCCAAATAAAAACAAACCAAAACTGTTGCCATTTAGAAAATACAAATTCCAAATGGACAACTCTTTAATTCCGAATGAACGACTCTTTGACTGTTTCATTAAAAAAAACGCTTAAAATATTTCTAAAACATATTAAAGACTTAAAAATCTTAAACTATTTGTAAAAACGTATTAAACCTTTTAAATATTTTTATCAAGCTTCATTGTTTGTTTACATTGTAAGGTATGATTGGCGTCGAGTTTAGTACGTAAATGCCGCCAGTTGATTTTAGTTTTGAAATTAGTGTAAAGTGATAGTTGGGATAGAATGTTTGGTTGGGCAAGTAAAAGTCGCCAGTTGAAATGAGTATTGAAAGTAGAGTAGTCTAAGGTGATAATGTCGAGTCAAGGAAAAATGTTCGGTTGAGAATGAGAAAGTCCCTAGCTGGATCCTGGATATTTTGGCGATGTTGTGGGTGAGATAGCTGGTTGGTGGTATCGAGTAGAGGTGGATTTGGGTTAACATGGAGTGTCTGTAGTTATTGGACAGTTAGTTAGAAAATTTGAAAACAGGATCTACGATAGTCTTAAAAAAAGTGTTTTGGTAAAATGAAGTGAATCGTTTTTTCTTATTAGAGGACTTTAAATACGCAAGTGAAGTGCTGACGTCACTGGCCGTTCGTGGATACAAGAAAAATATTTCCTATGTTAAACGCCCAATGGATTTTTCGTAAAAAATTATTAAAAATCGAGGGAAATTATTTCCCAATTTTAATCCCCATATTTAGGTATAGATATGTATTAGTTATCATGTGCATGCGTTAGATTAAGTTGTTTTTGTTCTAAAATTGATAAAATTTGAATTTTAAATTTAAAAACTCTAGATTTAAAAAAAAAAATGGCAAACTTCCATATTCCATTGAAAACATAAACATTTCATTTCAAAGGATGATATTTACACAATAAATATCCAACTAATATACTAATTAAAAGGAAAAAGATAAATATTCTATCATAATTTGAAGTGAAATTTGTTTTCAAATGTCTAAATAAAGTATCTGATATAAGATACTAATCTGTTGCAGCGGAATAGATTTGATATCGGTCATCCTTGGCAGAATATATATATATATATATATATATATATATATATATATATATATATATCGCCAAATTATCTGGCGAATATAATTTAATTCCTTTCAAAAATCATGGTTATTTAAAAAACTTATATTAAGAGAATAATGAATAATATGAAACATTATTTCGCACAATACATATTACGAAAATATGCATCTGGGATGTATATTTTCGTAGCACGTTTTTGATCGCCAAATACAAAACTGCCGAGGACAACAGAGTTTTGAAATTTAAAATTAAAATTTTGTCAATTTGACAGCAAAATAACTCAATCTAACACATGCACATGATAACTAATACATATATATACCGAAATATGGGGATTAAAATCGGGAAATAATTTTCCTCGATTTTTAATAATTTTTTACAAAAAATACAATGGGCGATTAACATAGGAAAACTTTTTCTTGCATCCACGGAAGGTCAGTGACGTCACAATTCGCTTGCGTATAGTTGCCACCAGTGCCGTAGGAACATATTGTGGGGCTCCCCCCATAAATTCGTCTGGGGCCCCCTCCTATTACTTTAGAACAAAAACTGTATTGAAATTTCCATCTCAGCTTTTACTTTTATAACAATACAATTACCCTGATACTTATGCATATATAATCAGTACACACTGGTGCACAAAATCTTATTATGAGGACTTTAAATAGAGCACTTAATGGAACGCTGGGATGTGTTGTTGCTGTTGTGTTGTTGGGCCTACATTTTTTGTCAACCAGCAGTTTTTTATTGTCATTCATATTTACTGATCGGGTAGAATTTTTTTAATTTCAGAACAAAAATTATAAAATATCGAAACGCATTTGATTTATAAACAAAAATTGAAAATACATTTAATTGATCACGAGGTAACCATCATGATCTAAACATTGTTTTCAAGATTTGTCTTTCCACATTCCGTCATTTTTGACGGGGTTATATACTAGTATATACATATATATATATATATATATAAGCAATTGTATATTATTTTTAGGACTTGAATCCTTGTTTTACCTGAATAACGATGTGAATCCTATATTTTACTCCATGATCACTGCAATTTTGTACTGATTAACTGTATGTTTAACCGTTAACTGACTGTTAAATTTTTACATGTGTATAGTTTCTTGAAGCGTCAGTTTCTTTTATATTTTATAAAGCAATTTTGTATTTTTATTTTAATCTCAAATTAAAAAAAAAAAAAAAATTATATTGATATTTTTATTTTAAATGGTTTTGTATCATCATTCTCAGGTAATCGTTTTATTTTGATCTTCGTTTTTTATGTTTTTTTTCTATGGGTGTTTCTACACGTATAGTTTAATCAAGCGTCAGTTTCTTTTATATTTTATAAAGTAATTTTGTATTTTTATTTTAATCTCCAATTTAAAAAAAAATTATATTTTTAATTTAAATGGTTTTGGATCATCATTCTTAGGTAATCGTTTTATTTTGATCTTCGTTTTTTATGTTTTTTCTATGGGTGTTTCGGGCCTGTGAACAAAGAAATTCTTGGGTTTTGCTTTCTTTGTGACAGAAAAACATCCATTTTTTAGCATATTTGCATTCTACCAGGCCCTTGAAAACGTTAGAATGCAAATTGTGCTTTATTCTTCTTCCAATTTCCAATATTCATTTCGATTTTTATTTAATTCTTTTGTGGTTTGATTTGGGTGGTCTTCGCTTATGATCCAAATAATTGTTTTAATGCTGAAGTGCATCATCTTTAAATTTTTGCACTGATATTATTGTATATATATATGTGTGTGTGTGTGTGTGTGTGTTTAATGAAAAAACTAAATATTTTTTCAGACTTACACTTTAGATATTAGTCGCGTAATAAATAAAGGTGTCTTAAATTCAATCCGAAATGTGTCTGAAGGGAAAAAAAAAAAAAAAAAAAAAACAGAAAAATGTCTAAAACGTATAACTATGCAAAATTTCAAATAGCGTTTGTGACTGAATTTAAGAATCTTGAGTGTCCTTGTATAAATAAACTGAAATAATTAAATGGATAATGTTGATATGCCTGAAATTAAGATATATTACAGTTTGGACACATAGAAATTTAGACATTTTATCATTTTGCGAATAGAATCCATTTTTAGCAACATTTTATACTTATTTTAAGCATTTCACCATGTTTTTGAATAGAATTCATTTTAAGCAATATGTTTATTGTTTCACATTCACTACAATTAGTATTATTTCACGTAATAAAAAATTAAACTATTTAAGCTATTTTAGTTTTATGAAATTAAATGTTTAAAAAATAATAAACCAGACATGTGCATCTTACTGCATGGCAATACGCTTAAATTAATCGATGAAATAATAACTTTTTAAACAATACCTCCCCCCCCCCTTTTAATGAAACTGATCCATAGTAGTACAACACTTAGTATGGCATGTTAAAAAGTAACATGGAAAGAAAATAATAGACGTTTTAGAAATTAACACGTGTATAAAATTAACAAATTAAATGTGTCATTTTGACACTAAAAAAGGGCTTTAATATGGAGTATAAATAACCCTAAAGTCAATACAGTATGCATACAACGATGCGTGATACTGTCAGTTATGTAATGGATGCTTTCGCTAGTAAGTGAGAACTTTTGCTCTTGGAAATCAATTGTAAGCGTGGTAAAAGAATCTGAGGAGGAGGATTGAGAGAAGGAACGCATCTTCATGAAGCATCCCGAACAAGCTCCGCAGGATTTGTGAAATATTTCAACTCCACTGTGGTGCTGAAACTGCATTCGATTTACTTAGAAATTAAGTTGCTGTGCTTTGGCGACGGTTATTGAAGGTGGTTTCGATTTCCCTACAAACAAAATTTGTATGGACCAACACTGAAACTACGTTGGGATCTTTGTTGGCCAATGGTTATAAATGACTGTTGGCTATATTGGTGTCCCTATTCTTGGCAAACCGTTGGCCCATATTCAGTACTATACTTTGGCATTATACTTGGCATTTATTGATTTATTTGTTATTTGCTATATTTTGATATTTTCTTGCAAGAAATCAACATTCTCGACAATATCTTAATGTCTGTAATAAAATTACATAACATATTTTCTTTGAAGCATACGGCAAGTAGAAATTTTAAATACTGTACGATTTGGATTGAAATATAAATTATTGAAAATTGAATTAAATAATTAAATTTAAATGAAAATTATAGAATGTTGAATTCAATAATTAAATTCAATTACATACAGTTAATTTAAAAATTCTTAAAAATGGAATTTGATAAAAAAAAAAAAAAAAGAAAAGAAAGAAGAAGAAGAAAAAGATAAACTTCCGTTGAAAACATCGACTATATATATATTAAAACAAAGTTGATCAAACTCTAAAAAGAGAAGCTATAGATGATTTGGAAATTTTATTAGAGCAACTACTAAAAGAAAAATTACAAGGTAAAAAGAACTTTTTATAAACCACGTTTTTAAATTTTCTGTTGAATTATATAAACTTGACAATTATATGTATTAATAATTTTTTTTTTTTTTTTTAATTTTTAAAGACTTATCCCATCAACTTGAAAGAAAATGATCAAATGCGTAATAAAGAGAGCAATTGTAAAAAAATTTAAACATTTATTAATTGAATAAAAGTAATAAAAGAATGTGTTGTCATCGTGTTCTGAGCTATTCGAAAAGTTTCAAATGTCTAGCTACTCGGGAAGTTAGTTAAAAACCGATTGCAAGATTTGTACTGGTCAAACAAACAAACAAGAAAGCGATTTAATAAAAACATGGTAATATGCATATTTAAAAATCACAAATAAAAAGTTATTAAGCGCTATTAGTTCGAAATAAATCAAAACAGAAATCGAAAAAAAAAAAAAAAAAAAAAAAAAAAAAAAAAAAAACTGAAGAATTTAATAAACATATATTTACTTACTGCTGTAAAATTAATAAAAGGCTTAAAGAATTGAGAAACACTAATAACAAATCCTAAGTAATATTCCGTCTTATGCACATTTAGAAGTAAACAATGACAGTATTAGTATCAAACTTCTCAAACGTATTGTGAATAACTTTTATGGAGACCCAAACAATTGAATAAAATTTATAAGAGGGCCGCGGCAGCCTGGTCGGTAAGAGCAGCGAGTTCGTGATCGAAAGATTGCGGGTTCGGTCCTCGAGCCGGCCGAAGACAGTCGTGTACGCTAATGGCGACTGGTGCATGTTAAATTCCATCGTGTTCGCAAAGTCCTCCAAGTTCCCATAAAAAATTATACTTCTGGGGGTACCGGAACATGGGTTTAACTCGGCCTTGATCCCGATCAAAATTCGAGTACATGTTGTTTGCTGGTGCTGCCATCTTTCGCCAGCTTCTGGAGCTAAGTCGTTTTTCCTCCCTTGTGGAGCTTCTCTGAAAAACGGAAGACCCTTCCTTAAATCCGAATAGTTCCACTATCGGGGCTCGGAATTTTCCAGTGGCATAAGAAAGAGAATTTATATGTCAATTTAATAATGCAATAGATGAAAATAAAAAATTGTCAAAAACTGAGAAATTAATTTTTTCGAAAGCGCTCTAGGCGGATTTCTGGTTCTGCTTTCAGTGAAGGTAATTAGGATAAAGCTTTAGACCTATTAAAGGATCGGTTTTGGAAAGCAATTTTACTGATTAGCACACATTTAGGTACTTTGTTAAATATTCAAAGTGTTAGAAATACAAATGGCATTTCCAGTTTGAGAAAATTTTTGAATTTCGCTGAAAAACGGAAACTGAAATTTAGAAATTTTTTTTATTAATCCCAGTATATATATATACCAATTTATTGGCAAAGGTTTTATTAAAATTTTAATTCTTTAGGAATTAATTTTGGAATATAGTAGAATAAATACAGAATATAATTCGTATTTAAAAGCCTTATTAGGATTTCTTCAAGAAGAAATTACAGCTAGAGAATGTTCGAATCAACGAGATAAATAAAGTAGAGTGCTGATTCAATGGATAAAGGATTAGCTTTCCGTGGTTCAACATGAACCACATGATACGAACCAATAAAATGCTATGTTTGGCCTTTTATCGCAATTTTGGCATTTAAAATGTTATTAGGGAAATTATTATTATTAAGTATCGCAACAATACTATAACCAAAATAAATTATTTTAAAAATATTTTTCACATATTACAAATTACAGTACATAATGAAATACATTTTTTTTTCATTATTTCCCAACAAAATATAAAAGCATATATAAAGATAAAAAGTTACTTTTAAAAAAGCTAAATTTAACAATTAATAATAATAATGACCCTCATCTGTCATGAACGATTCCGGTTAGACCGCTTCAAAGCAGAAACTTTTGGCAGCCATTTTTTTTTTTTTTCGTTTGTTCAATTCAACTTACGGAAACATACATATCATTTTCATACATGTTTTGTATCACACATATCTTCTTTATTTTCTCAAAAACCTTGAAAAACTATTCAATTGTAATGTTTAAATGTCTAAATTAAATATAACGGATCACTGGCTATTATAAACATGAACCTATAAATAGAATTATGTAACTTCATGATTATAAACAACGCAATGCCAAATAAAAACAAACCAAAACTGTTGCCATTTAGAAAATACAAATTCCAAATGGACAACTCTTTAATTCCGAATGAACGACTCTTTGACTGTTTCATTAAAAAAAACGCTTAAAATATTTCTAAAACATATTAAAGACTTAAAAATCTTAAACTATTTGTAAAAACGTATTAAACCTTTTAAATATTTTTATCAAGCTTCATTGTTTGTTTACATTGTAAGGTATGATTGGCGTCGAGTTTAGTACGTAAATGCCGCCAGTTGATTTTAGTTTTGAAATTAGTGTAAAGTGATAGTTGGGATAGAATGTTTGGTTGGGCAAGTAAAAGTCGCCAGTTGAAATGAGTATTGAAAGTAGAGTAGTCTAAGGTGATAATGTCGAGTCAAGGAAAAATGTTCGGTTGAGAATGAGAAAGTCCCTAGCTGGATCCTGGATATTTTGGCGATGTTGTGGGTGAGATAGCTGGTTGGTGGTATCGAGTAGAGGTGGATTTGGGTTAACATGGAGTGTCTGTAGTTATTGGACAGTTAGTTAGAAAATTTGAAAACAGGATCTACGATAGTCTTAAAAAAAGTGTTTTGGTAAAATGAAGTGAATCGTTTTTTCTTATTAGAGGACTTTAAATACGCAAGTGAAGTGCTGACGTCACTGGCCGTTCGTGGATACAAGAAAAATATTTCCTATGTTAAACGCCCAATGGATTTTTCGTAAAAAATTATTAAAAATCGAGGGAAATTATTTCCCAATTTTAATCCCCATATTTAGGTATAGATATGTATTAGTTATCATGTGCATGCGTTAGATTAAGTTGTTTTTGTTCTAAAATTGATAAAATTTGAATTTTAAATTTAAAAACTCTAGATTAAAAAAAAAAAATGGCAAACTTCCATATTCCATTGAAAACATAAACATTTCATTTCAAAGGATGATATTTACACAATAAATATCCAACTAATATACTAATTAAAAGGAAAAAGATAAATATTCTATCATAATTTGAAGTGAAATTTGTTTTCAAATGTCTAAATAAAGTATCTGATATAAGATACTAATCTGTTGCAGCGGAATAGATTTGATATCGGTCATCCTTGGCAGAATATATATATATATATATATATATATATATATCGCCAAATTATCTGGCGAATATAATTTAATTCCTTTCAAAAATCATGGTTATTTAAAAAACTTATATTAAGAGAATAATGAATAATATGAAACATTATTTCGCACAATACATATTACGAAAATATGCATCTGGGATGTATATTTTCGTAGCACGTTTTTGATCGCCAAATACAAAACTGCCGAGGACAACAGAGTTTTGAAATTTAAAATTAAAATTTTGTCAATTTGACAGCAAAATAACTCAATCTAACACATGCACATGATAACTAATACATATATATACCGAAATATGGGGATTAAAATCGGGAAATAATTTTCCTCGATTTTTAATAATTTTTTACAAAAAATACAATGGGCGATTAACATAGGAAAACTTTTTCTTGCATCCACGGAAGGTCAGTGACGTCACAATTCGCTTGCGTATAGTTGCCACCAGTGCCGTAGGAACATATTGTGGGGCTCCCCCCATAAATTCGTCTGGGGCCCCCTCCTATTACTTTAGAACAAAAACTGTATTGAAATTTCCATCTCAGCTTTTACTTTTATAACAATACAATTACCCTGATACTTATGCATATATAATCAGTACACACTGGTGCACAAAATCTTATTATGAGGACTTTAAATAGAGCACTTAATGGAACGCCGGGATGTGTTGTTGCTGTTGTGTTGTTGGGCCTACATTTTTTGTCAACCAGCAGTTTTTTATTGTCATTCATATTTACTGATCGGGTAGAATTTTTTTAATTTCAGAACAAAAATTATAAAATATCGAAACGCATTTGATTTATAAACAAAAATTGAAAATACATTTAATTGATCACGAGGTAACCATCATGATCTAAACATTGTTTTCAAGATTTGTCTTTCCACATTCCGTCATTTTTGACGGGGTTATATACTAGTATATACATATATATATATATATATATAAGCAATTGTATATTATTTTTAGGACTTGAATCCTTGTTTTACCTGAATAACGATGTGAATCCTATATTTTACTCCATGATCACTGCAATTTTGTACTGATTAACTGTATGTTTAACCGTTAACTGACTGTTAAATTTTTACATGTGTATAGTTTCTTGAAGCGTCAGTTTCTTTTATATTTTATAAAGCAATTTTGTATTTTTATTTTAATCTCAAATTAAAAAAAAAAAAAAAATTATATTGATATTTTTATTTTAAATGGTTTTGTATCATCATTCTCAGGTAATCGTTTTATTTTGATCTTCGTTTTTTATGTTTTTTTTCTATGGGTGTTTCTACACGTATAGTTTAATCAAGCGTCAGTTTCTTTTATATTTTATAAAGTAATTTTGTATTTTTATTTTAATCTCCAATTTAAAAAAAAATTATATTTTTAATTTAAATGGTTTTGGATCATCATTCTTAGGTAATCGTTTTATTTTGATCTTCGTTTTTTATGTTTTTTCTATGGGTGTTTCGGGCCTGTGAACAAAGAAATTCTTGGGTTTTGCTTTCTTTGTGACAGAAAAACATCCATTTTTTAGCATATTTGCATTTTACCAGGCCCTTGAAAACGTTAGAATGCAAATTGTGCTTTATTCTTCTTCCAATTTCCAATATTCATTTCGATTTTTATTTAATTCTTTTGTGGTTTGATTTGGGTGGTCTTCGCTTATGATCCAAATAATTGTTTTAATGCTGAAGTGCATCATCTTTAAATTTTTGCACTGATATTATTGTATATATATATATATGTGTGTGTGTGTGTGTGTGTGTTTAATGAAAAGACTAAATATTTTTTCAGACTTACACTTTAGATATTAGTCGCGTAATAAATAAAGGTGTCTTAAATTCAATCCGAAATGTGTCTGAAGGGAAAAAAAAAAAAAAAAAAAAAACAGAAAAATGTCTAAAACGTATAACTATGCAAAATTTCAAATAGCGTTTGTGACTGAATTTAAGAATCTTGAGTGTCCTTGTATAAATAAACTGAAATAATTAAATGGATAATGTTGATATGCCTGAAATTAAGATATATTACAGTTTGGACACATAGAAATTTAGACATTTTATCATTTTGCGAATAGAATCCATTTTTAGCAACATTTTATACTTATTTTAAGCATTTCACCATGTTTTTGAATAGAATTCATTTTAAGCAATATGTTTATTGTTTCACATTCACTACAATTAGTATTATTTCACGTAATAAAAAATTAAACTATTTAAGCTATTTTAGTTTTATGAAATTAAATGTTTAAAAAATAATAAACCAGACATGTGCATCTTACTGCATGGCAATACGCTTAAATTAATCGATGAAATAATAACTTTTTAAACAATACCTCCCCCCCCCCTTTTAATGAAACTGATCCATAGTAGTACAACACTTAGTATGGCATGTTAAAAAGTAACATGGAAAGAAAATAATAGACGTTTTAGAAATTAACACGTGTATAAAATTAACAAATTAAATGTGTCATTTTGACACTAAAAAAGGGCTTTAATATGGAGTATAAATAACCCTAAAGTCAATACAGTATGCATACAACGATGCGTGATACTGTCAGTTATGTAATGGATGCTTTCGCTAGTAAGTGAGAACTTTTGCTCTTGGAAATCAATTGTAAGCGTGGTAAAAGAATCTGAGGAGGAGGATTGAGAGAAGGAACGCATCTTCATGAAGCATCCCGAACAAGCTCCGCAGGATTTGTGAAATATTTCAACTCCACTGTGGTGCTGAAACTGCATTCGATTTACTTAGAAATTAAGTTGCTGTGCTTTGGCGACGGTTATTGAAGGTGGTTTCGATTTCCCTACAAACAAAATTTGTATGGACCAACACTGAAACTACGTTGGGATCTTTGTTGGCCAATGGTTATAAATGACTGTTGGCTATATTGGTGTCCCTATTCTTGGCAAACCGTTGGCCCATATTCAGTACTATACTTTGGCATTATACTTGGCATTTATTGATTTATTTGTTATTTGCTATATTTTGATATTTTCTTGCAAGAAATCAACATTCTCGACAATATCTTAATGTCTGTAATAAAATTACATAACATATTTTCTTTGAAGCATACGGCAAGTAGAAATTTTAAATACTGTACGATTTGGATTGAAATATAAATTATTGAAAATTGAATTAAATAATTAAATTTAAATGAAAATTATAGAATGTTGAATTCAATAATTAAATTCAATTACATACAGTTAATTTAAAAATTCTTAAAAATGGAATTTGATAAAAAAAAAAAAAAAAGAAAAGAAAGAAGAAGAAGAAAAAGATAAACTTCCGTTGAAAACATCGACTATATATATATTAAAACAAAGTTGATCAAACTCTAAAAAGAGAAGCTATAGATGATTTGGAAATTTTATTAGAGCAACTACTAAAAGAAAAATTACAAGGTAAAAAGAACTTTTTATAAACCACGTTTTTAAATTTTCTGTTGAATTATATAAACTTGACAATTATATGTATTAATAATTTTTTTTTTTTTTTTTAATTTTTAAAGACTTATCCCATCAACTTGAAAGAAAATGATCAAATGCGTAATAAAGAGAGCAATTGTAAAAAAATTTAAACATTTATTAATTGAATAAAAGTAATAAAAGAATGTGTTGTCATCGTGTTCTGAGCTATTCGAAAAGTTTCAAATGTCTAGCTACTCGGGAAGTTAGTTAAAAACCGATTGCAAGATTTGTACTGGTCAAACAAACAAACAAGAAAGCGATTTAATAAAAACATGGTAATATGCATATTTAAAAATCACAAATAAAAAGTTATTAAGCGCTATTAGTTCGAAATAAATCAAAACAGAAATCGAAAAAAAAAAAAAAAAAAAAAACTGAAGAATTTAATAAACATATATTTACTTACTGCTGTAAAATTAATAAAAGGCTTAAAGAATTGAGAAACACTAATAACAAATCCTAAGTAATATTCCGTCTTATGCACATTTAGAAGTAAACAATGACAGTATTAGTATCAAACTTCTCAAACGTATTGTGAATAACTTTTATGGAGACCCAAACAATTGAATAAAATTTATAAGAGGGCCGCGGCAGCCTGGTCGGTAAGAGCAGCGAGTTCGTGATCGAAAGATTGCGGGTTCGGTCCTCGAGCCGGCCGAAGACAGTCGTGTACGCTAATGGCGACTGGTGCATGTTAAATTCCATCGTGTTCGCGAGGCCCACCAGCGGCCGAGCGGTTCTGCGCTCAAAGCTGGTAGATGGGAGGTGCCGGGTTCGATCCCAGGTCGCGCTCATCGACCTAGCCGTTCGGAGTTTTCCGTGGTTTCCTCCGAAACTCGCGTAAATACGGGCTAGGACCCCTTAGAAAGACCCCCACGGAGGGCATTCCCCCTTTAGGCCTAGGACACATAAGGAGTCAATCGGCCTTAATCCTCCAACCAACCAACCATCGTGTTCGCAAAGTCCTCCAAGTTCCCATAAAAAATTATACTTCTGGGGGTACCGGAACATGGGTTTAACTCGGCCTTGATCCCGATCAAAATTCGAGTACATGTTGTTTGCTGGTGCTGCCATCTTTCGCCAGCTTCTGGAGCTAAGTCGTTTTTCCTCCCTTGTGGAGCTTCTCTGAAAAACGGAAGACCCTTCCTTAAATCCGAATAGTTCCACTATCGGGGCTCGGAATTTTCCAGTGGCATAAGAAAGAGAATTTATATGTCAATTTAATAATGCAATAGATGAAAATAAAAAATTGTCAAAAACTGAGAAATTAATTTTTTCGAAAGCGCTCTAGGCGGATTTCTGGTTCTGCTTTCAGTGAAGGTAATTAGGATAAAGCTTTAGACCTATTAAAGGATCGGTTTTGGAAAGCAATTTTACTGATTAGCACACATTTAGGTACTTTGTTAAATATTCAAAGTGTTAGAAATACAAATGGCATTTCCAGTTTGAGAAAATTTTTGAATTTCGCTGAAAAACGGAAACTGAAATTTAGAAATTTTTTTTATTAATCCCAGTATATATATATACCAATTTATTGGCAAAGGTTTTATTAAAATTTTAATTCTTTAGGAATTAATTTTGGAATATAGTAGAATAAATACAGAATATAATTCGTATTTAAAAGCCTTATTAGGTTTTCTTCAAGAAGAAATTACAGCTAGAGAATGTTCGAATCAACGAGATAAATAAAGTAGAGTGCTGATTCAATGGATAAAGGATTAGCTTTCCGTGGTTCAACATGAACCACATGATACGAACCAATAAAATGCTATGTTTGGCCTTTTATCGCAATTTTGGCATTTAAAATGTTATTAGGGAAATTATTATTATTAAGTATCGCAACAATACTATAACCAAAATAAATTATTTTAAAAATATTTTTCACATATTACAAATTACAGTAAATAATGAAATACATTTTTTTTTCATTATTTCCCAACAAAATATAAAAGCATATATAAAGATAAAAAGTTACTTTTAAAAAAGCTAAATTTAACAATTAATAATAATAATGACCCGTATCTGTCATGAACGATTCCGGTTAGACCGCTTCAAAGCAGAAACTTTTGGCAGCCATTTTTTTTTTTTTTCGTTTGTTCAATTCAACTTACGGAAACATACATATCATTTTCATACATGTTTTGTATCACACATATCTTCTTTATTTTCTCTAAAACCTTGAAAAACTATTCAATTGTAATGTTTAAATGTCTAAATTAAATATAACGGATCACTGGCTATTATAAACATGAACCTATAAATAGAATTATGTAACTTCATGATTATAAACAACGCAATGCCAAATAAAAACAAACCAAAACTGTTGCCATTTAGAAAATACAAATTCCAAATGGACAACTCTTTAATTCCGAATGAACGACTCTTTGACTGTTTCATTAAAAAAAACGCTTAAAATATTTCTAAAACATATTAAAGACTTAAAAATCTTAAACTATTTGTAAAAACGTATTAAACCTTTTAAATATTTTTATCAAGCTTCATTGTTTGTTTACATTGTAAGGTATGATTGGCGTCGAGTTTAGTACGTAAATGCCGCCAGTTGATTTTAGTTTTGAAATTAGTGTAAAGTGATAGTTGGGATAGAATGTTTGGTTGGGCAAGTAAAAGTCGCCAGTTGAAATGAGTATTGAAAGTAGAGTAGTCTAAGGTGATAATGTCGAGTCAAGGAAAAATGTTCGGTTGAGAATGAGATAGTCCCTAGCTGGATCCTGAATATTTTGGCGATGTTGTGGGTGAGATAGCTGGTTGGTGGTATCGAGTAGAGGTGGATTTGGGTTAACATGGAGTGTCTGTAGTTATTGGACAGTTAGTTAGAAAATTTGAAAACAGGATCTACGATAGTCTTAAAAAAAGTGTTTTGGTAAAATGAAGTGAATCGTTTTTTCTTATTAGAGGACTTTAAATACGCAAGTGAAGTGCTGACGTCACTGGCCGTTCGTGGATACAAGAAAAATATTTCCTATGTTAAACACCCAATGGATTTTTCGTAAAAAATTATTAAAAATCGAGGGAAATTATTTCCCAATTTTAATCCCCATATTTAGATATAGATATGTATTAGTTATCATGTGCATGCGTTAGATTAAGTTGTTTTTGTTCTAAAATTGATAAAATTTGAATTTTAAATTTAAAAACTCTAGATTAAAAAAAAAAAAAAATGGCAAACTTCCATATTCCATTGAAAACATAAACATTTCATTTCAAAGGATGATATTTACACAATAAATATCCAACTAATATACTAATTAAAAGGAAAAGGATAAATATTCTATCATAATTTGAAGTGAAATTTGTTTTCAAATGTCTAAATAAAGTATCTGATATAAGATACTAATCTGTTGCAGCGGAATAGATTTGATATCGGTCATCCTTGGCAGAATATATATATATATATATATATATATATATATATATATCGCCAAATTATCTGGCGAATATAATTTAATTCCTTTCAAAAATCATGGTTATTTAAAAAACTTATATTAAGAGAATAATGAATAATATGAAACATTATTTCGCACAATACATATTACGAAAATATGCATCTGGGATGTATACTTTCGTAGCACGTTTTTGATCGCCAAATACAAAACTGCCGAGGACAACAGAGTTTTGAAATTTAAAATTAAAATTTTGTCAATTTGACAGCAAAATAACTCAATCTAACACATGCACATGATAACTAATACATATATATACCGAAATATGGGGATTAAAATCGGGAAATAATTTTCCTCGATTTTTAATAATTTTTTACAAAAAATACAATGGGCGATTAACATAGGAAAACTTTTTCTTGCATCCACGGAAGGTCAGTGACGTCACAATTCGCTTGCGTATAGTTGCCACCAGTGCCGTAGGAACATATTGTGGGGCTCCCCCCATAAATTCGTCTGGGGCCCCCTCCTATTACTTTAGAACAAAAACTGTATTGAAATTTCCATCTCAGCTTTTACTTTTATAACAATACAATTACCCTGATACTTATGCATATATAATCAGTACACACTGGTGCACAAAATCTTATTATGAGGACTTTAAATAGAGCACTTAATGGAACGCCGGGATGTGTTGTTGCTGTTGTGTTGTTGGGCCTACATTTTTTGTCAACCAGCAGTTTTTTATTGTCATTCATATTTACTGATCGGGTAGAATTTTTTTTTTATTTCAGAACAAAAATTATAAAATATCGAAACACATTTGATTTATAAAGAAAAATTGAAAATACATTTAAATGATCACGTGGTAACCATCATGATCTAAACATTGTTTTCAAAATTTTTCGTTCACATTCCGTCATTTTTGACGGGGTTATATACTAGTAAATAATAATTCCTCAACTATTTTTAAATATTTTGTCGGTTAAATTTGCACGAAAAAAAAAAGAAGTAAAATAAATAAAAACTAAAATGATTTAGAACAAAAAAATAGTCAACTGCATAAGTAAACAAAAACACTGACGGTGACGACTTTCGCTAAGTACAATCTCCTAACTGTTGCCACAGAAATTTATTGAAAATAAGCTGTAACCAAGGGAAGCAACGCAGAGATGGTTTATGTCATATGACTCATGTTGGACCATGTCAGTGTTACCATTTATCACTCTGCTTTATTTATCTCGTAGGTCTGAATAGTGTGATTACGCAATTCAGTAAACAGAAAGAAAAAATCTGATCTGGCCACGCATGACTTCTTTATACAAAAATAGGAATATACATATTTTTATGAAAACATTGATAGTTTTCTGGGACATAACTGATTAAATGATTTTATAGAGGAAAATGATTTCCCCAAGAATAAAAGCACAATTTAAAACAATTCATACAGATACAATTTGAAAAGAAGAAGAAAAGATAAATAAATAAATAAATAAGAATAAAGAAAGAAAGATTTTTTTTTTTTTTATTATTCATCATTTCTAATATTTCTTACATTTTGCGACAGTTTTTTTCTTTTCTTTTTTTTTTTTTTTTAATAACGTTTTAAAAGAAGTGCCTTTTATAATTTTAAATATTTCTTTAAAAAAAAAAAGAAAAAGATCACTTGAGATATTTTTTTTAAATACTGATACATGATGTAAAAATTCAACAGAAAGATTGAATTTTCAAGCATAATTTTTTACCGTTAAAAGTTTTGGCGTGCCCTGAATATGAATACGTGTATTATCTGATGCAATTACTTAGAAAAGATAAATGCTTTCTTTTGCACTTGCATGACAGACAAAATATTCTTTTACAGTCAAACTTTTGAAGCAATGTTTTGGTTAAATTACACGTTTTGAGTTCCCCTGGTTAAAAATGTATTTTATGGGGGTGGGGTGGGGGAGGAATTGCATAGAAATGATAATTTCCCTTTCTTGCTTATAAACCAAGATTAATCTGTTTCATTTCAAATAATGAAATTTTAAATATGTATATGGTTAAATTTAAGTTTTCTATATGTAATTTAATTGTTTGAAGTTTAATTCAACATTTTCTACTAATAAATAACACACATGCTTTATAAATGTGATGTTTTAAAAATTACTATTTTAAATTATTTTATATTGTAAATAAATGGATTATTTTTTATACTCATATTCGTAGATGTGTTTTCTTTTTTTTTTTCTTTTTTCCCCCCATGTCTTAGAATTTTTTTTGATAGTATTAAAGTTATCACAGTTTTATCATCATGGTCTGTTACTGATATAAAATAAATTATATGATATCATATTGTAATCAAAAGCAGTCTTTGCATGAGCGAATTTTGCAAATCTCACAATCCCATAAGCTCTGCGCAGTGTGTCCTAATTTTGTCTTTTTATTCTTTTTTTAAAAGCCATTTTGCATTAAAAAAAAAGACCAAATGTTTTCTCTCCTAAATATCTCAAAATGAAAGTTGTCTTCGAATGCGAAGTCAAAGAAGCAATGACGATTTTCAAGCAAAGAGAAATGACTCTTGTTTCTCTCTCTTTTGTTCAGGAATGATAGCTGTTAACGCAATCCATCACTGGCCTATTCCCACTCTTCCAAGACTGTCCGCTCCTTATCCATAGATAGACCACGCATCCCCCTCATTATTTGTCTGCGACATGAAGTAGCTTCCCCAGCGAAATTATCACGTGATGCAGACCTGGAGAGAGAGACGTGAATGAATATTATGTGATTTTTCGTAGGAAAGAAAGTAGTTTTGAGTATTTAATTTCTGTATTGTACACGCACTTTTTATTTAAGCCTTTAGATTTGCGCATCGTTGGAAAGCTTAAATGCCATAGATTAATTATAAAAAAAAAAAATTTGTGAGAAACCATTATGAAGGGGAGAATTTTTTGTTTGAATTCTTACAAAAATAAGTGCTTTCTTATGGAAGAATCTCCCTCAACTCTCTGTCACGTGACATACGGAACTGACCGCAAAGGATGACTGTTTCAGATTACACCCTCATGTTGAAGACATTCACTGTAATGGGAAGTCCTATTGGTGGCGTAGTCTATATATATACGGTCTATTTCCTTATCGGTAGGGGGGATGAAATCTCTTGAGGTAGCCTCGGCTATAACGGGATCCAAGTAGCTCGGATGATTTCGGCTATTACGGGATCCAAAAGGTTAATAAATAAACAGGCAGGTTCCAATCCACGAACATTCATTAAAAAAAAAAAAAAAAAAAAAAAAAAAAACTGCTACTCGAACCAAAAAGAACCCATGATAATACAATTATATATGCCGCCGAGAAAAATATACTAGTTTTTTTTTCAGGAATAGAATTCTTACAAAATATCTCATTGGCAAACACACAGCTTAGAGTGCAATGAAAATCCTTTGAGTATAGACGGTCCAGTTTTGTTCTCTTTGGCAAATATTAGTATCGGGAAAAAAATAATACCAAAATAATTAACTCAGTTAAAATTGAGAAGGTGTTTCTGGCTATCCTGAAACAACATTTGCCGCAAAATTGTATCGCTAATCTCGCCATCCCGCAAATTAGTAGCCAGCGTAGATTTTTGGTCTTAGCATCGAATTTGGCGACTTGGCGAACGAATTCAGCGAAAATTTGTAGTTTGGGGTTGCCAAAGTTTGGATGCTCTAACTTTAATAATAACAGAGTTCTGGAATATTCTGAAAAAAATTCATTGGTTTATTGCGCAGACCCTAAATTCTCCAAAAGTTCTATAAATAACTCATAAAACTATAAAATAAAAAATAAAATAAAATAAAAAAACATTGATTGTTGATGACTGTAGACAAGAACTTGAATATATCTTTACGTGTTATTTTCTACACCGTATTACAGTAAAAGTGGAAACAGATGAAAGTTTATTCATTTCCATGAAGGTGGGACTTAACGTCAAATTAGGCATACCAATATGGCGAAAAGTGATAGTACGGGACTCACAAAATTTTGAAACTTTACCTGAATAAGGAAAGGGCACGTGACGTCACTCGCAGTCAAATTATCGATAGAGTGGCAAAATATTGGTATTTCCACCAATAGAGGTTAATTTTTTGCCACACAAGAGTGGCAAAGATTGATTAACGGAGCTTTTGTTTGTAAACATGCCCTTTCCTTATTGAAGTCTAGTTTTGGAAATTTTGTAATGACGCATTGGTTTCTCGCGCAGAGCTATCTTGAAAATTCCATAAACCACTGACAATACTTTCGATAAATTCAAATTTCATCCAGACTTCGAAATATTCGGTTGTTCCTGAAATTTATGGTCTGCAGTGTATTTAAGAATGTTTATTTGATTTCTGTAGGAAAAATGACCATTTCATTGGATTGTTTCAAGAATATTAATTTTTGTAGCACAAAAAAAAAAGAGAGATTTATGCAATTGTTAACTGAATATTAATTAAATAAAGTGCATTCGTCGATTAGAACTTGCTTTATTCTTGAAAAATTATTTTCTACACCCTAAAATATGGACAACGTTTTTTATCAGTATCATTACAGTCTCTAACTACCAGATGAATACTCATTAAATGAAATACATTCCTCGACTAGAACCTATTTCTGTCTTAAAGAATCAATTTCGACACGCTAAAATGTAGATACCTTTCCAAACAATAAAATTACGGGCTCTATCTACGGGCTGAATTTTCATTAAATAAAATGCATTCGTCGACTACAACCTGCATATGTCTTTAAACATAACTTTCTACGCGCAAAGTTGCCTTCAACTTTCATAACAATATTATTACTAGCTCTATCATTTCTGGAATCTCTATGATGGTAGAATATATGTAACGGCCAAAATCTTTGTATTTTTGGTCATTATGTACATAATTTTCCTAAATATCGCCAAAACGGAAAATCGTAGAAAGTCCAAAAGGGGAGGTGCACAACTAGATTTTATAATAAATCTATATAATAATTTTCAACGTTCTACGTCCAACCGTTTTTGAGTAATGCAATATACACACCTAGCCACACACACGTATTTACATACAGACGTCAGGAAAATTGATGTAAAATCGTTGATATCTCTGAAACGGGATCTCGTATGAAAATCAATGTTGCAAGTGTAGAACTAGACATTATAACAGTTACACAAATAAATTTTCAACATTCTATGATCATTCGTTTTTGAGCTATACGAAATACAAAATTAATTTCGTATATCGGGTTTACTATACATCCTTAGAAACCTTTGGACGGCCCCTGCCTGCCTGGGCTCGGCCAAGCTTAACGGGTTGGATGCCGTCCGCCGGAGCGAATAAATCGCCAGATCACCGCATGGAAGCTGCCTACACCAGACAGTAATCTAGTCGCTAAATAGAACGAGCTGTGTCCGATGATTCTTCGTTCAAACTTCATCCATCGTCACCAGGAACTAGATGGAACTGCTAGGTCACTTCTGGGCAGCAATGTGACTAGAACACCAGAGCTCAGGAATTACAGGGTAGCGACTTCTGCTTCTTGGACACATAGTTCGACTTGCACACCACACCCTCCAAGATAGTCACGGTAGAAACGCACAAACACGCTCCTGGATGCTATGGAATTTTGAATATGTGCACTTACTAGCTGAGAGTCGGAATAACCGGAATACAACAAAAATTAAAACAATTTTGAATTTAGGCAGAGAGGGAGAAAAAAAAACCGCTGGGGGAGCCGCTAAAGGTAATAGTGCACAAAATAACTAAAACCAAAAGTGGAGACCATTTGAAAAAGGGAAGGGGACAACACTTAATATTTAAGAAAGAGAAGCTGAACGAGAAAGGAACAATGAGATTATAAAAAATAAAATAAATAAAAAAATAAAATAAATAAATAATAATAATAAATTGAATACGTAAAGCCACTGGGGGATAAAAAATAGTTTTTGGGCGCATAGCGAAAATTTAGAAGATTGTGAAGTGGCAAGGCCTAAATACGCCTAATTGGGAGGGAAATTACTATGCGCAGGGAGGCAGAATGGAGAAGAGAATGAGGGACCATCGCAATTTTGATGCACTACGGGGGGATAGTACCCCGCAATGATAACCCGATGACTGCTAAATGACCCCATCGAGCACTTGACGGTGCAGCACAGATTAACGAGGACCAGACACCGCCACACCCTCGTTAAATCTTAATATATATAAATCTCGTGTCACAATGTTTGTCCTCAATGGACTCCTAAACCTCTTAACCGATTATAATAAAATTCGCACACCATGTGCAGTTCGATCCAACTTGAGAGATAGGATAGTTTAAATCTCAAATTATAGTCGCAATTTTAATTTATTGCTAATTATTTGTCTGTTATTATTTGACAGTCACAATTATCTGTTAACTCCAAATGATTCTAACAGATGTCGATACCTTTCGACTGGGTTGAAATGAAAGCTGAAATATATTTGGTGCTGCCATCTACACAAAGAATCTTCAACTTTTTAACCTATTAATAAATTTCGTATAATTCAATTATTTCCACTTTTTAAATTTTTGGTGTTAGCATAGCCGGCCACGTGTTACTTAGACTGAAGTGTAAATTGAATTCATATTATAATGAAGATAATACAGTGAAATTAATCCTGTTTTTTACTTATTTGTGCTTCATTGATCAAAACTTTATAATTTAATATATATATATATATATCTTTATATATAAAATTTATTATGTTTGTCCGCGATGAACTCCTAAACTAATGAGCCGATTTTAATGAAATTTGGACACTGTGTGCAATTTGGTCCAACTTGAGAGATAGGATAGTTTTTATTGCAAAATTCGCCTCCCAAAAAGGGGGGGGAGGGGCCAAAACGTGATTTCACAAACAAACAAACAAACAACAACAACCAAAAAAAAAAAAAAATAGAAATGCAGATAGACTGTTCAAAATTGGTATAGAGAGGTTTTAGAGGCCTGCAAATCGAATGAGGATATTTTCGAAAGTGTAAAGTTATTAGGAGGGGCGGGTAAGGGGGCGGAGGGCAAAAAAATGAAAATAGAGTTACATCGCTAAAAATTGGTACATAGAAGTTTTTGATACGTACAAATCGATTGCAGATATTTTCGAATTTGTAAAATTATTAAGAGGAGCGGGAAAGGGGGGGGGGCAGAGGAGCAAAATATAAAAATGGAGTTAGATCATTCAAAATTGGTGCATAGAATTTTTGATACCAACAAATCGATTGCGGATATTTTCGAATTTGTAAATTTATTAGGAGGGGGGGGCAGAGGGGCAAAAAATAAAAATATAGTTAGATCGTTCAAATTGGTGCATACAGGTTTTTGACACCTACAAATAAACTGTAGATATTTTCGAATTTGTAAAATTATTTAGAATAGTGGGAGGGGGAGGGCAAAGGGGCAAAATAATAGAAATAAGAGTTAGAACTTTGAAAATTAGTATTATTAAGTTTTAAGGCCCGATAAATCGATTGCGGATATTTTCGAAAGTATAGAGTTATTAAGAAGGGCGGGAACGGTGGATGAAGAAACGGTGCGCATGGTTTGCGCAGGTATACACTGCCGCAGGCAGTGGGGGTCCGAACAGATTATTCCACCAATGAGAGAAGATTTTTTTGTATTTTATATCATTTTCCTTTCGATAATATATGGATTCATTATGAGTGTCGAACATTTTTCCCGATCAGATTTTTTTTTCTCTTTTTTTTTCACATGTTAAAAATTAATGCAATTTTGAGAATTCTTTAATTATAGTGAATCATTTAAAAATAGGGACCAGCGAAGCGGGCTAAGTCTGCTAAGATCACGGATGTTATCAAGGATGGTCTTTATTCGTAAATAATAATTTTAATATATTGAATATTTTACTACATTATAATTCAACGTATAACATAGCCACAGCAACGCGTGGCCGGGTCTGCTAGTATATATATATATATATATATATATATATATATATATATATATATATATATATATAATTAAATAAAATAAATAAATAAACAAATTAGTTATTTAATGTTTGAAGATTGTTGGTAGATTATTGTTAGAATATAAGAATTGAGGTTTACTAAGTACTGTAGTCTAAGTAAGAGAAAGCTGAGTGGATGGTAGCTTATTGAATCAGTGGGTTCTTGTTGTACTGACCGAATTGCTATAGCGACGACCGACAAGAGAGCACAGTTTTGTTGTTTACTGAATTTTTTAGAGTGAGAAATAAACTTTCTGTGGTTTAACAGTAGTAATACTGGAAAGTTAAGTGGAGCGGACTTTAGCTTGATTTTGCTGGAGCTACTAGTTGCACTGATTATAACTAGCATGACGACAGAAGGTTAACTAAATTTGATTTACTTCAACGGTATTTTTAACTTAAGAGATTAGTCAGGTTATTAGAAATTAATTTATGAGAGTTAGTTAATTGCATTTGATATCTGAGATAATTTATGGTAATTGGTTAAACTAAGCTGAATCAAGTGTACTTAAATTTCTGGTAAGTATTTTTAACTAAATTCGCAAAGAATGAGTAAAGGAAAATAAGCAATCAATTAATTAATTAGATTTAAGCAGTAAATAACAAGTAAATTAAAATTGGTGCAGGTCAAAACTTGATGAGTACCAAAAAGAAAAGTGACAGGAAATAGTTCAAGGCTTAACAAGGAAAGTATTACCCCTACAATTGAGAATAGAAGTGCGTGTCAAAACTAGATGAGTACCAAAAAGACTAAGTTGCCGGGAATTGTATGCTGTGCGACCTGTTATGTCCTGCACTCTGGATAATATTGTACAAATCCGGTAAAGGTAATTAACATCATGGTTGCTTTTTGACACGCATTCAAACCTGTAACATTAAAAGAAGGTATTGATCAGAACTAGATGAGTACCAAAAAGAATAGGCTAGCTGGGAATTATTCTTTGTGATGAAATCACTAAGTATGGACTAATAATAGTTAGGTCCATCGGACCTGAAAGTTTTAAGAATAAACCTGCTGAAGAAATTGTCATTATGTTTGCTTTCTGATCACCGACTACGTCAAGGAACTTGATAGCTATCCTACCTTTTATAAAAGAACTATTCTGCAAAGGTAAAAGTCAACATGGTTGCTTTTTGACCACGCCATTCATACCCTAATGGGAATAATAATAATTAAAAAAAAAGAAATGCATTCATGCTCAGTCATGGCATGGCACGGACTTACGGACTTATAAGCCAAGAACCGTTTACATTTTTTAAATATTATTTTACACTTTTTTCTTTTTTAATACATTTTTTTTTTTATATAATAGGTTTTATATATATATATATATATATATATAATAGTTTTTTTTTTTTTTTTTTTTTTTACATTTTTATACTTTTTTAAATTTTTTTATTTCAAGATTTTCTGTTTCTACATTTTTAATTTTACCGGAGCTCAGACTGTATAGGTACCCGCCGCTTTAACTTCATGGACCACGATCATGACCTAAAATAAACAAAAAGTCCCTTGATCCAGCAAATAAAAGTCTGCCAGGTCCTCTTCGGGTTTTAACAGTACTTGGCTGGTTCCTGCTGCTCGAGGATTGTTGGCTTTTAATCACTGTAAAATGTCGTCTATGTTGTTTGTGCTTACTATGTGTTTTGCCTTGTTCTGTACGTGTTTGTTGTTGGCTAGTTGTTTGTACCAGAGTTGTTAATTGGCCTGTGTGATTTGGGCCAGAGGGAGGTTTTCCGTTAGCGGACATGTTAGTGAGTAATGTAAAGATGTTCCTAGCTCGCCACAGGCGCAATCCGGGCGCTTTTTCTTCTTAAACCGATGAAAATATGCCGGAAATGCCCCATGGCCCGTGTATATTTGTGATGGAAGGTTGCAGCTAACTAGGGTCTTTGAGTCTACTGTTGGGTAGTATCTGTGGGTTAGCCTGCCCGTGTCCCCGTAGTCTCACTCGAACTGCCATTGGTCCAGAGTACATCCTTATACTTTATATAAGTAAGAAAAAAAGTACATCACAGACAGAAAGTTGCCAAATTCTTTTCCGAAAAGCTCCGCTCATTAATTGTTAATTAACTTAAATATATATATAGATAGATAGATATTTCTTTTGCAAACACGATCATGGTTCTGAAAAATGTAGCATATTGTCAACTGATCAAAAAAAAAAAAAAAAAAAAAAATGACAATTAAGGGAAGAAGCTTCCTTTGCTTTCAGAATTCTCAGCAAATTTCGGATTACACCAAGAAAATTAAATGTAGTAATTGTCATGATAATCATTCATTAGCACGCCAATTTCTCCTCGCGGAGCACGTGTAAATAAAAAATAAAAAATAAAAATAAAAATAGATATTTTTCTCCAAATGAAATGTGTTAATCTATCTATCTATCTTCTATATATATAATAAAATAAGATGGTTTTTTTTTGTGTGTGTGTGTGTCATTGTGTATGTATTTCCAGAGCTTTTTAAGAAAACGGCTGATGGCTGAGCTACAAAAATTTGCATGGTGGTTCGTAATGACCTCTCCTGATGCACCTCGAAGCCCGATTTTCGAATTTTGTTTTAGTTTTCTTTTAATTAATTAAAATGTTAAAATAAAAACCTTCTAATTACTGATAAATTGGCCATTTAATTTTAATCCTTAATTTAATTGTTGCCAAAAAAAAAAAAAAAAATATATATATATCATTATTTTGTCGATAGAAAAAAAAAAAAAATAAAATAAAAATAAAACGTGAACAGTAAAAATTACATTTATTTAAAATATTTAATTTTAATCCTTAATTTAATTGTTGCCAAAAAAATTATTTTTTTTTTTTCGGCAGAAAAAAAAAAAAAAAACCTTGAACAATAAAAATTACATTTATTTAAAATGAGGAAAGTAAATTAAAAAAATTAGAAATATCAGTCGTATCGTTTCAAATAAGATACCAAATGAAAGATACAATTTTTGTGAATCCAACGGATTAAACAGCTTATCGATCGGACAATTAGATTTTTTAAAATTAACTAATGTATGTACCGGGTGATCCAAAAGTCAGGACCAACTTTAAAATTGAATAATTCGAAAACGAATCAAGATACAAAGATACGGTTTGCACCAAACGGATGAAAAAGAAACCGGGTTTTGTGTGACAAAGGAAAAAATTAGTTCTGGTGGCGAGCAACAGTTGGCGCTATAGTGTTTTATTTCACCAAAAGATGATTTTCAAATGAAAAAAAGTGTTGACAACTTACAAGTCAGCTTAATTACAGTTAATTAGTACTACTACAGTAACTGTTCAATGTCCATCATTCAGAAGTACAGCTGTGAGATGATTCACCACATCGTTCACAGCATATAGTAGCATTTCTTGCGTTATGGCAGAGATATTTTGGCGGATGGCATCTTTCAGTGCTGCAAGTGATGCCGGTTGGTCGCGGTACACGTTTGACTTCCAAGAATCCCCACAGCCAAAAGTCACAGGGTGTCAGATCGGGAGATCTTGGAGGCCATGCGTGATTAAAATAGCGACTGAGAATGCGATATTTCGATGCATATAAGCTTAGACTACCATTACCTGTTGTAGTTGTTCCTTTTTATATCGTTTGTTGCTTTGCATAATCCTACATCAGAAATATGACAGCGCCATCTGTTGGTCGTCAACAGAATTATTTTTTTTTTGTTGCCACAAAAAACCCGGCTACTTTTCGATCCGTTTGGTGCAAACCGTATCTTTGTATCTTGTTTCGTTTTCGAATTATTCAATTTTAAAGTTGGTCCTGACTTTTGGATCACCCTGTATTTTAGATGGCAACAGCAGGAGATTGTATGGAAACCGTTTGGAAAATTTTTGAAGTGAAAACTTCTTTAGGCGCGTTGAGCACTTTTGGGTGAACAAAAATCTTTGAATTCCCGTCATCGTCAGCTGACGCTTTCCATTTGAAGTGAAAACTTCTGGATGAACAAAAATAATTGAATTCGCGTCATCGAAGCAAATGCTTTCCATCCTTGTATGACACAAATAATGTATCATACAATACAATTAACTTGCTAATGTGAAGTGTTAATGATTATCTACTGTATATTGTTTTAAAATCTGGTGCGGCTCTACACGACTTCTCTTATCTCCGGGCGCTGTCTCTATTGCAGTTAGACCTCAAAAAACCGTGAGAAAGCCAAAAGCTGCCATTTTCTCACGTTTTTACAATCTGGTGCGGCTCTACACGACTTCTCTCATCTTCGGACACTATCTCTTAACGATTGCAGCCGGAAACGTTGCAGTTAGACCTCACAAAACCGTGATAAAGGCCAAAACCGCAAATTTTACCACGTTTTTACAATCTGGTGCGGCTCTACACGACTTCTCTCATCTCCAGACACTGTCTCTATTGCAGTTAGACCTCACAAAACCGTGAGAAATGCCAAAGCCGCCATTTTTCTCTCGTTTTTACAATCTGGTGCGGCTCTACACGACTTCTCTCATCTCCGGACACTGTCTCTCAAAGATTGCAGCCGAAAACGTTGCAGTTAGACCTCACATAATCGTGATAAAGGCAAAAGCCTCAATTTTTCTCATGTTTTTACAATCTGGTGCGGCTCTACACGACTTCTCTCATCTCCGGACACTGTCTCTATTGCAGTTAGACCTCACAAAACAGTGAGAAAGGCCTAAGCTGCCACTTTTCTCACATTTTACAATCTGGTGCGGTTCTACACGACTTCTCTCATCTCCGGACACTGTCTCTTAAAGATTGCAGCCGGAAACGTTCCAGTTAGACCTCACAAAACAGTGATAAAGGCCAAAGCCGCCATTTTTCTCACGTTTTTACAATCTGGTGCGGCTCTACACGACTTCTCTCATCTCTGGGCACTGTCTCTATTGCAGTTAGACCTCACAAAACCGTAAGAAAGGCCGAAGCCACCCTTTTTCTGACGTTTTTGCAATCTGGTGCGGCTCTACACGGCTTCTCTCATCTCCGGGCACTGTCTCTATTGCAGTTAGCGCATTAAATAAAATTGTAATATAATTTTTGTAGTAGTAGTATAAATTTATGAATACAAAAAACACTTCATTTAAAATATTTCCTGACGATTCAAGAAGTACACACCTAATTGTTCACGTTTTCACTTCTGTCGGCACTCCCGGAGTGCAAATTTTTTTTAAATGTGCTACTAATTAAGTCACTTTTTTTTTTTTTTTTTTTTTTTTTTTTTTTTTTTTTTAAGTGGGATTAAAAATTGCAGTTTTGAATTATTTTTAAATTTTCTTTCACAAACACAAACATATAGTATACAGCCTGTACAACACTAGACCAAATTGAAGTTCAAATTTCATCAATATTTAAATAAATAAATGAAAATAAAAATATGTTTAATGGGAAATATATATAACCATTAAAAGTTTAGTTGTCTAAAATATCGCAGAAATAGCGCTCATAGTTATATATATATATATAAACTAGCCGGCTTTGCCCGCTTCGTTAGTCACTAAATTTAAAGGAAACTATTTTCTATATAGCTTTATAAAAATAAAATAAAATACTAAAATTGCTCAAAAGCTCGCTTCGGATCCCTGCTGCCTTCGGTAGCGATTTGGTCATCCGCTAAAAATCGGGCGCTTGTCCCTATTACCTGAGACAATGGTTTACCAATAGGCTTCCATTAAGTCCTTATTAGATAACAGTTTCGAAATAGATGGTATCGAAAAAAGTGAAGTACCCCTTTTATATTTGAATCCCAGTTACATATGAACAACATTACACGTGGTGCACATCTTATTTGCTTTTACGTTATTTCCTATTTTATTTTGTTTATCCCCGATCAACCATAAAAATGATAACAATTTCACGCTAAATATTATAATATGCTATGATCGGCAACGTTTGTTGCATGAGACAATTAATTTTTTGTTGTTATATATAATTCATGGTTTGTAAGCATGATCATAGTACCGCCTTAATATAGTTCTCTTTGGCGGCTTTTGAATTTTTGTCACCATTTTAAATTTAATCCCTTATAAAAATAAGACTTAATACCTTGCAACAATATATATGAGCGCTATTTCTGCCATATTTTAGACAACTAACCTTTTAATGGTTATATGTATTTCCCATTAAACATATTTTTATTTTCATTTATTTATTTAAATATTGATGAAATTTGAAATTCAATTTGGTCTAGTGTTGTACAGGCTGTATACTATATGTTTGTGTTTGTGAAAGAAAATTTAAAAAAAATTCAAAACTGCAATTTTTAATCCCACTTAAAAAAAAAAAAAAAAAAAAAAAAAAAATGTGACTTAATTAGTAGCACAGGGTTCGTACGGTCCTTATTTTTTCCCTGAGTCTTATACCAGTAAATGTTTTAGAACGATTTTCGTTATAAAATAAGTCTTTCTGATTAAGATGAATTTTATTGTTTCAGAATACTGGTGTGAGACTCAGGGAAAAAATAAGGCCCGTACGAACCCTGTAGCACATTTAAAAAAAAATTCCAAACGGTTTCCATACAATCTCCTGCTATTGCCACCTAAAATACATACATTAGTTAATTTTAAAAAATCTAATTGTCCGATCGATAAGCTGTTTAATCCATTGGATTCACAAAATTTGTATCTTTCATTTGGTATCTTATTTGTAACGATACGACTGATATTTCTAATTTTTTTAATTCACTTTCCTCATTTTAAATAAATGTAATTTTTATTGTTCACGTTTTTTTTTTTTTTTTTTTTTTTTTTTTTTCTGTCGAAAAAATAATGATAATTTTTTTTGGCAACAATTAAATTAAGAATTAAAATTAAATATTTTAAATAAATGTAATTTTTACTGTTCACTTTTTTTTTTTTTTTTTTCTGTCGAAAAAATAATGATAATTTTTTTGGCAACAATTAAATTAAGGATTAAAATTAAATGGGCAATATATCAGTAATTAGAAGGTTTTTATTTTTACATTTTAATTAATTAAAAGAAAACTAAAACAAAATTCGAAAATCGGGCTTCGAGGTGCATCAGTAGATGTCATTATGAACCACCATTCAAATTTTTGTAGCTCAGCCATCAGCCGTTTTAATATAAAGCTCTGGAAATACATACACAATGACACACACACACACAAACATCTTATTTTATTATATATACTAGTATATCACCCAGTAGTAGAAACTCGACCACATTTTTTGCAAAGCAAAGATATTCCCTTGTCCTAAACGGAATTAAATTGCAGCACAGCTGCGTTAATTGTTTGCCGATATGCACTCTAACTGAATCACCAGAGTTTTACTTAATATATTTCTCTAAGTTTGGTACACTGTAGATGTTGATCCTTTCCTGAAATGAGAGGAAATCGCAACGTGGAAACGCCCCTTGTTCTGTGATACAGCCCAAAAGCTTATCGGTACCATGTCAAACCATGGTTCAACCATACATCAAATTCACTTAAATTAATTCCATTGGTTCATAAAGTACAGTGTTTGAACTCAAAAAGACAGATATATTGCAAAAATGGTCGAACTGAGTTCGAGAAATCTCAAAGCGTGTAACTTCATCCAAAATCGAAAATCTAAAATTTTTCTGAACCTTATACTTTTTTTTTACATATGCAGAGGAAAGAATAATAAATCTACTTTTTAAAAAATAAGTAGTGAATTTCAGTTAATTGAAATGCAAGGAAATCTCAAAACATGTAAATTCGTCGAAAACCGGAAATCAAAAGTTTTTCCGTATCTTCTACTTGCTTTTTATAAATGCAGAAGCTAGCAATAAATCCACATTTTTAAAAATACACTAAGCGACTAAAAAAAAAAAAAAATAGCCGCACTCGGATATTTTCCCTTTTCTTTCTGTAATCGTTAATTTTATTGTTTCAAATGTAAATTTTTGAACAGATTTTATTACGTTGTGTTCCGCGTGCAATTTAGGATTGAGTCAAGCGTTAAAAACAAGATGCAATTGTTCGGAAAATTGTAATTTTAGAAAGTGTTTCAAAAATGGCAGGAATAAGACAATAATTGATACCACAAAAAATGTTAATTTTAGAGCGAAAAAAAAAAAAAAAAATATTTTAATACGTGGGATGTCAAAATGATTAAATGTTAATAAAATATTAGTGATCTGGTTTTTAGCAAGACTGATAAAATAAATTTATAGTTCATAGAGTTTATTGTAGTAAAGAAACGCTACGCAGTCAAATGTGACGTCATGGGCAGTTTTTTTTTTATTTTTCTTTCTTTATTTTTTTTTTTTCTTTTTAATAATAACTTGACAGTAAAAATCTACAATAGTTAAAGGAAAAAAAAAAAAAAAAAAAATAGAACAACTCATAATAGTACCATAAACTATGTATATTAACAATTTATCAATGTGTATAAAATTTTTAAAGTGATACTGAATGTAATTTTTTTTTTTTTTTTCCTGACGAAAATTTTTTTTCGTAAATTCTTTTTTGCCAACAGTTAAATTAAGGATAAATTTTTAATGACTGTTTTTGTAGCTATCATGAAGTTAATATTTCATATTTTAATTAATTAAAAGAAAACAAATCAAAAGTTCGAAAATCGGGCTTTAAGGTGCACAAGGGCCCCTCGGAGGGCACCTTCATGTCGAAACACGTGACTGTCCGAGCTACCGTCTTTGCGCTACGCTGTCCACACACACACAAACATTGCCTCATATATATATAAAGATTTTCTAATTTATTTTCCTCGTTTTAAGTAAACGTACTTTTTTTTTTTTTATTCTGTCGAAAAAAAATGGCAACAAATAAATTAAAATGTCTAATTTATCAGAAATTAGAAGGTTATTATTTTCACATTTTAATTAATTAAAAGAAAACTAATAAAAATTTCGAAAATCGGGCTTCGAGGGGCATCAGGAGAGATAATTACGAACCTCCATGCAAATTTTTGTAGCTCAGCCATCAGCCGTTTTCCTAAAAAGCTCTGGAAATACATACACAAAAACACACACACAAACATCTTATTTTATTATATGTATAGAAGATAGATAGATAGATTAACACATTTCATTTGGAGAAAAATATCTATTTTTATTTTTATTTTTTATTTTTATGGTTTTAACATAGTACCGCCTTAATATAGTTCTCTTTGGGGACTTTTGAATTTTTGTCACCATTTTAGATTTAATCTCTTGTAAAAATAAGACTTAATACCTTGTAACAATATGCTATGAGCGCTATTTCTGCCATATTTTAGACAACTAATCTTTTTATGTTTATATAAATTTCCCATTAAAAATATTTTTATTTTCATATATTTACTGAAATATTGATGAAATTTGAACTTCAATTTGGTCTAGTATTGTACAGGCTGTATACTATATGCTTGTTTTTGTGAAAGAAAATTTAAAAAAAATTCAAAACTGCAGTTTTTAATCCAACTAAAAAAAAAAAAAAAACATGTGAGTTAGTAGCACATTTAAAAAAAATTTCCAAACGGTTTCCATACAATCTCCTGCTGTTGCCACCTAAAATACATACATTAGTTAATTTTAAAAAACCTAATTGTCCGATCGATAAGCTGTTTAATCCGTTGGATTCACAAAAATTGTATCTTTCATTTGGTATCTTATTTGTAACGATACGACTGATATTTCTAATTTTTTTAATTCACTTTCCTCATTTTAAATAAATGTAATTTTTATTGTTCACATTTTTTTTTTTTCTGTCGAAAAAATAATGATAATTTTTTTTGGCAACAATTAAATTAAGAATTAAAATTAAATATTTTAAATAAATGTAATTTTTACTGTTCACTTTTTTTTTTTTTTCTGTCGAAAAAATAATGATAATTTTTTTTGGCAACAATTAAATTAAGGATTGAAATTAAATGGCCAATTTATCAGTTATTAGAAGGTTTTTATTTTAGCATTTTAATTAATTAAAAGAAAACTAAAACCAAATTCGAAAATCGGGCTTCGAGGTGCATCAGGAGAGGTCATTACGAACCACCATGCAAATTTTTGTAGCTCAGCCATCAGCCGTTTTCTTAAAAAGCTCTGGAAATACATACACAATGACACACACACACACACACACACACACACACACACACACACACACACACACACACACACACACAAACATCTTATTTTATTATATGTATAGATAGATAGAAGCAATGTTTGTCTGGATAGCGTAGCGCAAAGATGGTAGCTCGGACAGTCACGTGTTTCGACATGAAGGTGCCGTCCGAAGGGTCCTTGTGCTCCTCTGTGTGAGTGTTCTCACACATATGTCCTTTAAAAGCTTATTTATTTATCCAAATTTAATATATAACAAAAAGGAGGGATTAATAATTTAAATTTATCTAATTCAATTAATTAATTATAGAGAATTTCCCGTTTTATTTTTAAATCAAAATTTTCATTTCTTGTTCTTCTATCGTTACAAACACATTGCTCTAGGAATAAAATAAAGCAATTTTTATATTGGGGTTTTTGAAAAATAGTATGTTTATACATTTTCCCCGAATGGATTAAATCAATTTAGCCGTAATTATTTATTTTCAGAAGGTAATTTAAAAAGTCGTTATCAACCGGTTTCTAGCATATACAGCTATTAATAAAATAAAATAATCATTTGATTTCATGTTTATTACCCTTGTATGTTTACGTTAAAAACCTATTATTATTTCAAGAGGGTCATTATAATTCTAAAAATAGATTTATAATGTTGTTTTATAGTCTAAGCGTCGCCTTCTTTTGTGTACGGTGGAGTTGAAGGTCATTTGACATTGAGAAATCCATTTGGGGAAAATGTATAAACATACTATTTTTCAAAAACCCCAATATAAAAATTGCTTTATTTTATTCCTAGAGCAATGTGTTTGTAACGATAGAAGAACAAAGAAATGAAAATTTTGATTTAAAAATAAAACGGGAAATTTTCTATAATTAATTAATTGAATTAGATAAATTTAAAAAGATTTATTTTATATAATCTATATTAATCCCTCCTTTTTGTTATATATTAAATTTGGATAAATAAATAAGCTTTTAAAGGACATATGACCGATTTTCGAATTTTTGATTAGTCTTCTTTTAATTAATTTAAATGTGAATATTATTAATTCACAACAGCTTTTAAAAATCCATTAAAATATTAGCTAAAACTTAATTCTTGCCAATAAATAAATAAATAAATAAAAAATACGTGTTCATTTTTTTTTAAATCTATCTATCTATCTATATAAATAAATACATTTAGTTAAACGAGAAGAATAAAAAAATACATATAAATATTAAATTATGCATCTCACAAAAATTGACGTCATTATAACTTTAAAAATTTTATACATATTGATAAAATGCTAATGTAGTTCATGATGCTGATATATGTTGTTCAAAAAGGATTATTATTATTTTTTATTTTTAAAACTACTATTTTTCTTACTTATGTCTTTATATATATAAAAGGCCACTTGGCAGTTTTTATATTTTTGTTGTCATTTCTGCGATAAGTTAAAATAGGCATCGTGATTGCGTAAGCAAACATGTCGAGACACGCCCAAGCTACTTCGGTGCTAAATTTCAAATGCCGCCAAGAGGTCCAAGCTATTCCATTGCTTTAGCATGAGTGTTCTGTTCCATTACCCGACTACCGTTTATTATGGAAGTATTGTATTTAACTTAATGCGAGTGGGTAATAAAGGAAAAGATTTTTTTTTTTAATTGGTCTAACGATACAAAGTGTCTCTAGGTAAAATATTGTGTGTTTTCGTTCTGTTTATTATTAGAAAGAAAATGACTAATGACTAATTCCCTATTTTATCTTCATAAATTAATCTATCCAATACCGAGATGTTGCGTTGAGGAAGTACCTTCCGAAGGCTGCGAGGGCCAAAAGCAAAGTTTATAAGCTATTTCTATGTACTTCCTTTACAACTTTTACTTGTAAAGCGGTATTAAAAATAGCGATTCTTTTTTACTTCCATTACCAGACTACTGTAGGTAATGGAAGTACTGCATTTGGTCCGAAATTCTGATGTCGAGTTTTCACCTGATTTAAATGTTTTAAGGTCTCCTGAGTTAAAGAAAAAAAATAGTTTTTGGCAATTGGTCAGTGTGTGTGTGTGTGTGTGTGGAACATTCTGACTGCCATATCTCCGAAACTAATAAAGACAGAATTACGAAATTTTAGAATTGAGGCAGGTCTGGTGTACAGATGACATTTTCAAATTTTGGGGGAAATTGGAAAAACGTAAGTGTGATATCGGGAACTAGAAGTAGAACTGTAAGTCCCTATCTCAAAAACGGCTCTAACGATTTTTTTAGAAAAAGCGGGATGGCAACGTAAGCTGTTGGACAATTTTTACCAAAAGTTCATAGGTACTAAATTATGTCAATGTGTAACTAATGGGTGTACCAGAATAAAATAGACTATTACTATTTGTATATATGCATTAAAATTTTAGATTATATATACACATATACATTTTTTACAAATTCCCAATTACATTAGTAAAATCTGTACAATAACTCAAAAGCAAAAATTACATTGCAACTACAGGATAGTATGAAGAGCAAAGAAGTGCAAAAATTGATACTATCCAAGTTCAAAAATGGAGAATCGAGAAGTAAAATATTTTGTGATTTGAAGGGTGTTTTAAGTTGTGCCACTGTTTTTAAGTGGTGTAATATGATTAAAAAGAATGGCAAAATTAAAACATCTTATCCACCAGGCTGTCCACACATTGTCCGCACCAAAAATCTGATTCAAACAGTGAAGAGTCGCTTGACACGTAAGAAGAGCATATCCATAAGGAAACTTGCTAGGGAACTCAAAGTATCAAAACCATCGGTACAGCGAATACTTAAAAATGGCATTGGATTAAGACCCTGCAAATAAAGGAATAGAACCTAAACTCACGGAAACCCAAAAGCAGAAAGAATCAAATTTGCTAATTGGGTGCGAAACAACTTCAGAAATGAGTAGACGAAGAGAATCCTTTTTTCTGATGAAAAAATGACTTTTATCCACTAGACTACTCGATTTATGATGAATTCGTACAGCAAATGAATTGGGATAAAGTAAAATGTAAAAAAACCCTGATTTCAGAACTAAAACGAGCTTTAAAGAGAATAAGAAAGGATACAATACTAGAAAGTTGTCTAAGTTGGACCAGACGCTTACATCGAATTGCAAAAAACAACGGGGATTATTTACATTAATTAATATGTTGTATTTTGTTTATTATTCTATCTATATTGTTCATGTGTAAAACAAAGTTGGGTTTCACATAAATAAATTTAGTTATACATCAATTTATATCAGTCTATTTTATTCTGGTACACCGTTACATACCAATTTGTATGAAATTCTGTGCAGTAGTAGCTGAGATACAGTTGCCACAAAATTTTGTCACACACACACAGACAGACAGACGGACATACAGGCATTTTCTAAAAATTGTCAAATCGTGTTCTACAGCTGTTAAAACGTGTAAATCCATCAAAAACCCGAGGTCGAAAATTTTTTCGAATCCAATACTTTCTTCTATTGAATATAGAAGACAGTATATATATATATATATATATATATAGAAGATTTTCCCTTATGACGGTAAACAGTTATAGTAGAAGTGAGAGTGAGGAAGAAAATAATTGAGTGAATAAAAATTATTTTTAAAAAGTGTAATATATATATATACATATATATATATATATATCATAACAAGAAATTAAATATGAATAACCATGATAAATAGCGAAATAATTTTCCAAAATTAAGAATAAGTATATTAATAATAAAAAATAAATTAAATTTGTGATGTAAAAAAAAAAAAAAAAAAAAAAAAAAAAAAAAAAGATACTTACGTTGTACTTAATTTTTAATTTATGAAACACTTTCTCATTTTTAAGGGGAAAACAAATAGCCATACAGTGGGCAGAACTACTGAAATCTGTGGGAGAAAGCTTTCGTCTTAAAAATATACCGTGTGTCACAACAAGCCTGTGGACATGTCAAAAAATCATAAAATTTCAAGTAATTGGTAGAGCTGAATACAGCTTGTAAAAATGCTATTCTCGTGATGGGGGATATTTTTTTAGTAAAGATTTTTTTTTTTTTTCGTCGATAAATAACGCTGCGCAGACGCGTAACGAGAAACATGCAAATCAGAGTGTTTATATAAATTGCACGGTTTTACGATTAAGAACTCATTTCTTATTACCATGTTCTTATTAACTTCGATTCTTGTTTGTTTGTTTGTCCGGTACAAATTTTGCAATCTATTTTTAACTAACTTCCCTACTAGCTAGACATTTGAAACTTTCACAGTAGCTGAGAACCCGGTGACAACACTATACTTCGAAATCAGATTTTCGAATTTTCGACTAGTTTTCTCTTAATTAAAATAGAAAATAGTAAGCTCTTAATAGCAATAAAATAGCCATTAAAATATTAGCTATAATTGAATTGTTGCCAGAAAAAAATTACGATTCCATTTTCTTTCGACATAAAAATAAATACATTTAATTCAACGTGAACGTTAAAAAATTATAAAAAGTTAAATGATGCATCTCACAAAAATTGACGTCAATATCACTTTAAAAATTTTATACACATTGATAAGTGCTAATGTAGTTCACGAGGCTAATATACGTTGTTCTAAAAGTAGTAATATTTTATTTCAAAAACAAACATTTTTTTTTTTCACTATTATTATTATTTCACTGAACTGAGTCCACGTGCTTAAATATTGCTTAAATATTATTTTTTATTCGCGCGTGTTTTAGTAATGATTCATCAGAAAATTTAAAATCATAGTATATAAATCTTTTTTTTTTTTTTTTTTTTTTTTTATATCTTATAATTATTTTCCTTCTACTTCTGAATGCATGGAGTTTTAATTTGGCGACTTGTTGTATTAGCTATATTGATGGTAAAGATGTTTTTACCTCAACTACGAATCGTCGACTGAAGCTGAAGTTAGCTGTATCATAACTCGTTTGCAAAGTGTAGTTAGTGGTGATGGTGGGCACATAAAATAGAAGGCATATGCTTGTAAAAAATCTAGATGCAAATAAATGTAATTTTTCATAAAAATGTGTGATATGCTGTCGTACAGCGCCCTCTATCTGCGAAAAGTTTAACTATTTTTTTTTCTTTAAAAGAAGAAAAAAATAAATTCCTCTTCTTGGAAATAACTTTTTTGTAATCCACGTAAAATTTTACCAATTCCTTCATTTTTTATGAATTTTTAAAATATCTGCAGATTTATGAGACACCCAGTATTATGTTGTGTTGCGACCATAGCGAAAATTTCTTTTTTCGTTTTTTTACTTCCTTATACAGAGTATAATGGAGTATAGTAATCCCGATTTGCAAACTGGATTTTGCATCTCGCATAGCACAAAAACGAATCATCATAGAATGTTGCAAATTTGTATGTGTGACTGTTATGATGTCTACTTGTACATCTGCAACTTTAGTTTTAATAAAAGTCCTCGTTTTAGAGATATGCACGAATTTTCGTGACGTCTCTATATAAGTATGTGTGTGTGTGTGTATGTAGGTGGTTGGGATTGTTATAACATCTAGTTGTGCACCTCCCTTTATGGACTGTCTATAAATTTCCAGTTTCGAGATATTTAGGAAAATTATATTCATACCCAAATGGCACAATCCCATCTATAAGACATCTATAAGTTGTAAACACTAGGATAACAGGTACATCTAAGAGACGTCGAAAAACATCAGCGATACATACTTATGACATCCAATAGGGATGTTAGGTGAGTTCCATTAGACTTCCATGATATCCAAAACGTGTCATGGACGTCGTCTACAAGATAATTATAAATATCTAGCCTATATAAGATAAGGTCGTATATAAATTAGTTTATAGGTTTGTTATAAGATCTAGTTGAGCACTTTTGGACTTTCTTTGATTTTCCGTTTTGGAGATACTTAGGAAAATTATATTCATAATGACCAAAAATACAAAGGTTTTCGCCATTATATATGATATACAGTAAGACCCCGCTTAACGCTGTTTCATTTAGCGCTGTTTCGGTTTAGCGCTCTTTTATTTCAACCCGGGGAATCCCTGAAATTGCTCGCAGCAGTACGGGGATTCCCCGAAATTGTGCGCGCGCAGCGCTAGGTTTCCAAATAACATATCCAAAACAGTGTAGTTGTGTTTCTTGTTTAGTGCGGTGCTATACGGACGCATTTTTATTTTTATACGGACGAATTTTTCTAAATTTATATAATACTATAACGATTAATACAGTGACAAATATTATGATCTTTAGTTTTTATCATGGGTGATAATAAAAAACAAGAAAAGAAAGCAACCAGAAAAAGCATTTCACTGGAAACTAAAATGCAAGTGATTAGAAGACTAGATTCTGGTGAACGTCAATCCCAAATTAGTGCTGCATTGAATTTGGCAGCTTCAACAATAAGGACAATTCTTAAGAATAAAGAAAAAATACTGTCATCGGCAACTGCAACTACGTCAAGCTCTTCAACTAGAATTACCCGTTCTAGAAATAACATTATAGAGGAAATGGAAAAACGACTGTCTATCTGGATTGACGACGAAATTGAACGCAATATGCCATTAAGCCAATCTATCATAATGCAAAAAGCTAGAAGAATTTTTAATTACATTCAGACTGAGGCAAGTGACACAAGTGAAACTTTCGTTGCTAGTCGAGGATGGTTTAATAGATTTAAACATTGAAATAATCTTCACAACATAAAGATTACAGGAGAAGCAGCAAGTGGTGATACGAAAGCGGCGGCTGAATTCCCAGCGACATTAAAAACAATAATTGAACAAGGAAACTATCCTCCAGAATTAGTTTTTAATGTTGATAAAACAGGCCTGTTTTGGAAAAGAATGCCAAAACGAACATTTCTATCCCGTGAAGAGAAACGAGCATCAGGATTTAAAGCTGCAAAAGATCGCTTAACACTTCTACTGGGTGGTAACGCAAGCGGAGATTTCAAATTAAAACCACTACTAGTTTACCACTCCAAAAACCCAAGAGCGATGAAAGGCATATCTAAATCATTTTTACCTGTAATTTGGGAGTCTAATAAAAAATCATGGATAACTATGAAAATTTTCCAGGATTGGTTCACTGAACATTTCTGCCCGTCTGTTAAACGTTATAGCGAAATTAAAAAACTTGAACAAAGAGCACTACTATTAATTGATAATGCTCCAAGCCACCCAACAAATTTATCAGACTTACCAACATGCATTCCTGTCAAAGTGGTTTTCTTTCCGCCTAACACAACTGCCTTAATCCAACGAATGGACCAAGGCGTTATATCCAACTTGCGGCGAACATTTAAGCAGATGTTTGAAAAAACAGACGGAGAAGAGAAGCAATCAATAAGAGAATTTTGGAAAAACTACAATATCATGAATGCTGTAGAAAACATAAACCTTTCTTAGAATGAGATAACAGAAAGCTCTTTGAAAGGAGTATGGAAGAAGATTTGGCCAGATTTAAGTAAGAGCGAAGATATTGGACACTATGTCGATATGGATGAAATAGTGGAAGAAATAGTGGAATTAGCGAAACAAACCGGTTTAGATGAGGTAAATGGGGAAGACGTCGAAGAAATAGTTCAAGAAACTGCAGCTAGTCTTTCTAATGATGAGCTCAAGGAATTAACTGAGCAAGAAGAAAAAAAAATATTGATAGTAGTAGTAGTGATTTCGAAGAAGAGCAAAAAGAACTTTCGATGGCATTTGTAAAAAGGAGTTTGACCACTATAACTGAAATTATGGACCAATTTGTTGAAAATAATTCAAATTTTGACAGGAGTTCAAAAGCAAGACGGGGAGTTATAGATGCTTTATCCACTTATCAACAACTTCTAACAGAATGCAAAAGGAACTAGTATGTTGTCGCCACCACAAGACTTTCTTCTATATTTTCCTATACATATTCAATCAATAACAATATTAAAAAAAAAAAAAAAAAAAAAAAAAAAAAGATTTTTTTTTCCTTTTTTTTTGTGAAAATTAATACATATTCAATCACTAACAATAATAAAAAAAAAAAAAAAAAAAAAAAAAATCGAATTTTTTTTTTTAAGTTTTTTTTTTTTTTTTTTTGGTTAAAAGTAAAAAAAAATCGATAACTTTGTTTTAAATTATCACAGATTTATAGTTCAACCATTCGTTTTAAATGTACCCCCCAGGGGGGGAAGCGATGCCCCCCCATGCACAAAATTTTTTTCCTAGTTACGTACTACTATTATCAATAATTCATATTAATTTTACAATCACAAGTGTAAAATAACTCTTATTATGCACATGTATACGAATTTTTGTCCTATGCTGCCATGTTAAAAATTTAGATAAAATGCTATCACAGCGCCACCTGTTGAGCTATTGATCCCCAAATATAATCAGCAACAGTTTATGTCGGGGACCAACTAAATACCAAGTTTGGTAAAATTTCGTTTAAAAAAAAAAAAAAAAAAAAAAAAAAAAATACGATTTTTTTTCTAAGTTTTTTTTTTTTCTTAAAAGTAAAAAAATCGATAACTTTGTTTTAAATTATCACAGATTTATGGTTCAACCATTCGTTTTAAAGGTATTGACGAGATCTTTCGAATGATACCCATCTTCAAAATTTAACCCCCCCGGGGGGGTACTTCCCCCCAGGGGGGGAACCGAAGCCCCCCCATGCACAAATTTTTTTTCCTAGTTAACTACTACTATCATCAATAATTCAAATTAATTTTACAATCACAAGTTTAAAATAACTCTCATTATGCCCATTTATACGGAATTTTGTCCTATGCTGCCATGTTAAAAATTTGCATAAAATGCGATTACAGCGCCACCTGTTGAGCTATTGATCCCCAAATCTAATGGGCACCAGTTCATGTCAGGGTGCAACTAAATACCAAGTTTGGTTAAATTTCATTCATATGTTCGTGAGATACAGCGTCCACAAAAAAATTATACAGACACACAGACAGACAGACACACAGACAGACATTTTCTAAAAACTATCAATTCGTGTTCAGGACATCCCAAAACGTGTAGATCCGTCAAAAAACGGAGGTCGAAAATTTTCGCGAATCCAATACTTTCTCTATATTACATATAGAAGAAAGTAAAAAGCAAACTTTATTAGATGCCTTCTTGACAAAAAGGCAAAACATTGGAAACACAGAATAGACTGAATGATCTGACTGACTTAGAATTTTATTTGTTTTTATAAGTACGTATATTCGTTTATATTGTTTTTATTTTTGTAAGAAATAAATGTTTGGTTTTATTTTTATTAAAAAAATACATTAATAAATTTAATACCTAACCAATTTTCTATCCATCTTCTCCTAACCCCATTATTTGCATGCTAAGATAGCCTCGTTTAGCGCTGTTTCGCATTACGCTCTACTTTGATGGAACGTATCCCCCGCGTTTAGCGGGGTATTACTGTACCATCATAGAGGTTTCAAAAGAAGCTAATGATAGAGCCAGTAATGATATTGTTATGAAAGTTGAAGGCATCTTTGCGCGTAGAAAGTTATGCTTAAAGACATAAGCAGGTTCTAGTCGATAAATGCATTTTATTTAATGAAAATTCCGCCCGTAGATAGACACCGTAATTTTATTGTTGGGAAAGTTATCTACATTTTAGCCTGTCGAAATTGATTCTTTAAGACACAAATAGGTTCTAGTCGACAAATCTATTTCCTTTAATGAATATTCAGCCCGTCGATAGAGCCTGTAATGCATTTTGCATAACTCAAAAATGATTATTCGTAGAACGTTGAAAATTGTTATGTATGTTTCTTATAACATCTAGTTGTGCACCTCTCTTTTTGAACTTTGTATGATTTCCCATTTTGAAGATATTTAGGAAAATTATATTCATAATGACTAAAAATATAACGTTTTAGGCCATTATATAAACTGCTGATTGTAAAAAATGCAACACCATAAAGGAATCATCAGAGATAAAAGAAATGCAATGCACAAACGACTTGTATTGGTACAAATAAATGACAAAATTTTCAAAGGAAAAAAAAAATAAGTGTCCGAAATCAGTATTCAGTGTAGTGACCACGCGCTGCAATAAGTGCTGCTATACGACGTGGCATGGTGTCAAACAATTTTTGAATGTTTGCTTGTGGAAGAGAATTCCATATTGCTTGTATGCGCAGCTGAAGTTCGTCTTTTAAAGCTGCAGGACACGGATAACGAGCGAGACGCCGACCAACCAAATCCTACACGTGCTCAATAGGCGACATATCCGGCGAATGAGTAGACCAAGGAAGAAGTTGCATGTGTTGGGCTGAATTGAAGTCTCGAACAGTCTTTGAAACATGTGGGCGGACATTATCCTGCTGAAAGATAGCTCCAGGGATGCCTTGAAGGAAGGGAACGACTATGGGTTGTAGCACTTCACGGACGTACCTGTTGCTATTGAGATTACTCTCAATTCGTAGCAAATTGGATCGTCCATGATACGAAATCGCACCCCAGACCATAACTCCGGATGTTCGGCCACTTTGTCGTTTGATAACGCACTCTGGAAGGCAGCGTTGGCCGGAATAGCGTCTAACACGAACGCGGCCATCATGGTCCCACAAATTGAAGCGTGATTCATTTGAAAATACAACTTGGTGCCAATCAGCTTACCAGGCTCTGTGCTCATGAGCCCATTGAAGACGCAGCCGTCGATGGTTTGCCGTGAGGGGGATCATGTATAAAGGCACCCTTGCACGTAGTCCACGGTGCAGCAGACGTCGATGAATTGACGAAGCCGACATTAGTACACCTGTAGCAGTAGACCAACCTGCTGCCAACTGCCTGGAGAAAGCTGTACGGTCATTCACCGCCATGCGGAGCAAGTGTCAATCGTCGGGCGCTGACGTCACCTTCCGTCGTCCACTGCCAGTTTTAAGAGCTGTTCGGTGCTCGTCGGTCCACGGCTTTCAAACTCGCATCATTGTGGAAATGTTCCGCTGCACACGAGCTGCTATTGCGAGATAGGAAAATCCTCTGTCTCGAAGGCCGATAATCCTCCCCCGTTCAAACTCCATAAGTTGTTGGAATTTCTCCTTCTTCCGTCGTGGAGGCATACTTAGGTCTCACTAAACGTTCGCCACTAACAAATAATCATTAACTATTTTCAATTTTATACACATTGATAAAATGATAATGTAGTTCTATACGCAAGTGCAGCCAAGTAAAATATTTCCCATAAAAATCGTCCATTTGATTTTTTGTAGAAAATTATTGAAAACTGAGAAAAATTATTTCCCTATCTAAATCCCTATATATAGATATAATTACAAATTAGTTATCGTGCACATGTGTTAGAGTACGTTATTTTGCTGTCAAATTGACAACATTTAAATTTTAATTTCAAAACTCTCTCGTCTTTGGCGTTTTTTGTATTTGGCGATCAACTATGTAATACAAAAATTTACATGCCAGATGTATATTTTCGTAATATGAATTGTGTGAAATATTGTTACATATTATTCATTACTCTGTGAATATAAGTTGTTAAAATATCCATGATTTTTGAAAGAAATTAAATATGTTCGTCAGATAATTTAGCGATATTTTTTTTACCGCCAAGGATGACATATCAAACCTATTCCGCTGCAACATATTAGTATCTTATATCAGACTAGTATATAACCCCGTCAAAAATGACGGAACGTGAAATTAATTAAGGTAGTGATTCAACGAATGCTTTGCTAGTTTCGCTGGTCACCATATTTAAAGGGGACGAATGTGCAAGTGTTACCTGACGGGACTAATGTGAAAATTGTACCTCTCGGGACTAATGTACAAGCTGCACCGAACGAACAAACTATTTCTTGCAACGAAAATCTAACCCTCGACGATAGGTCTAATATATCGTATTATATTATATATCGTACTAGCAAGCTTTGCCCGCTTCGCTGGTCATTATATTTAAAGGAAACTCTTTTGTATATAGCTTTATGAAAAAAAAAAAAAAAAACTGAAATCGCTCAAAAGCTCGATTTGGGTTCCCGCTGCCTTCGGCACGACTTGTTCGTCCTCACAGTCTCCGGTGCCTGTCCCTATTGCCAGCGACAATGGCTTACTCCGGGGTTCGATTTGGTTGCTTATCAAATTTGACAGTTTCGATACGGACAGTATCGAAAAATTTGAAGTAGCTCTTTTACATTTGAATCCCAGTTACACATGAACAACAGTTACATGATGTACATAATATTTGCTTTCGCGTTATTTCCTATGTTTATTTGATTTAATCGATCAACCATAAAATGACAGCAATTTCAAGCCAAATATAATATTACATTACGCTATGATCGGCAACATCTATCGTATGAAACAATTATTTTTTTTTTCCGTGGTTATATATACTTCATGCTTAGTTAATAGTGTTTGGTATATAGAAAAATAAATAAATTAACTAATATGTAAACGTGATCATGGTACAGCCTTAATATAGCTCCCCTTGGCGACTTTTAAGTTTTTGTCGACGTTTTAGACCAAAATATAATTTATGCGATTATTGTTCCTATTTCTTTCTATCTTTTCTTTTCTTTCTTTTCTTCAATATTTTATAATCTATATAATATTTCTCTAACGTGGACTAGTTTCAATTATTTTTTGTCGAAACGATACGATACACGAGGATAAAAAATAATATTTATACATGAAAAATATTTAAGCACGCAGATTTAGCTCCATGGACTGTTACGAAAAAATGACGACATTTGTCTGATGAGATTATTTTACAAAAAAAATGTATTTTGTCATAAATTGACTAAAAAACACAATCATAAAAAATATAATCAAAATAGGAATTATTTTATTTTATTTTATTTATTTATTTAATATATATGTTACCGTTAAAGTGTATAATTCAGTTATTTCATAGAATAACTAGGTATTTCAGGAAATAACTAGACAAGTTAACTACAGTATATAATAGATAAAAAATTTCATACTTTACCTAGTTATTGTATGAAATATCTAGTTATTCTATGAAATAACTAATGAGAGACCGTTAAAGTGTAAAATAAAAAAAAAATCAAAGTTATTTTATAAATTAAATGATCATAAATTAATGTACGCAAAGTGTACAGACGTTCGCAATACTGGCTGCTGCAGTACAAAATTGTGCATATGTTCCAGATTCATGCATTTTGAGATAGGGGTATCCAGTGATATATATATATTTTTTTTTTTTTTTTGGTTTTCATGTATGCAAAGCGTACAGACGTGCGCAATTCTGGCTGCTGCAGAACAGAATTTGCTTCAGATTCATGCATTTTGAGATAGTGTATCCAGTGATGATTTTTTTGTTTTTGTTTTTCATGTATGCAAAGCGTACAGACGTGCGCAATACTGGCTGCTGCAGTACAAAATTGTGTATATGTTTCAGATTCATGCATTTTGAGATAGGAGTATCCAGAGATGTTTTTTTTTTTTTTTTTTTTTTTTTTATGTACTCAAAGCGTACAGACGTGCGCAATACTGCCTGCTGCAGTACAAAATTGTGCATATGTTCCAGATTCATGCATTTTGAGATAGGGGTATCCAGTGATATATATATATTTTTTTTTGGTTTTCATGTATGCAAAGCGTACAGACGTGCGCAATTCTGGCTGCTGCAGAACAGAATTGTGCTTCAGATTCATGCATTTTGAGATAGGGGTATCCAGTGATGATTTTTTTGTTTTTGGTTTTCATGTATGCAAAGCGTACAGACGTGCGCAATACTGGCTGCTGCAGTACAAAATTGTGTATATGTTTCAGATTCATGCATTTTGAGATAGCAGTATCCAGATATTTTTTTTTTTTTTTATGTACTTAAAGCGTACAGACGTGCGCAATACTGCCTGCTGCAGTACAAAATTGTGCATATGTTTCAGATTCATGCTTTTTTGAGACAGGGGTATCCAGTGATTTTTTTTTTCATGTACGCAAAGCGCACAGACGTACGTAATACTGCCTGCTGCAGTACAAAATTGTGCATACTTTTCAGATTGATACATTTTGAGATAGGGGTATCCAGTGATGTTTTTTTTCATGTACGCAAAGCGTACAGACGTGCGTGATACTGGCTGCTGCAGTACAAAAATTTACTTAAAATGCATGAAATTCAAAAATATGCAAAATTTTGTACTGCAACAGCCAGTATCATTCACGTCTGTACGCTTTGCGTACATGAAAACAAACAAACAAACAAAAAGTCACTGGATACCCCTATCTCAAAATGCATGAATCTGAAATATATGCAAAATTTTGTACTGTAGCAGGCAGTATTGCGAATGTCTGTACGCTTTGCATACATGAAAAAAAAACACGTCACTGGATACTCTTATCTCAAAAGGCATGAATCTGAAACATATGCGCAATTTTGTACTGCAACAGCCAGGATTGCGAACATTTGTACGCTTTGCGTACATGAAAAAAATATCACTGGGTACTCCTATCTCAAAGTGCATGTGTTAGAAAAATATGCGAAATTTTGTGCTGCAGCACTGCTAAAATAAAAAATAACCGGTAAATGTGGTAAATATTGAATAATTAATCACATTCTCCAAAATTTAGCGGGGGATTGCGCATAATCATTTCATACTTTAACGATCAAGTAATCGTTATTCTATAGAATACCTTGTTAAATCGTAGAATTCAATAATTTTATATACTTTAACTGACTTGTCTAGTTATTTCATGAAATACCTAAGTTATTCTATGAAAAAACGGATTTCATATTTTAACGGTAACATATATAAATCTGTATAAATAAAAAGAAATATTTGTCTGTGTGTGTGTCTGTGTGCGCTCTGGCACTGATAGTACTAATCGCAGAGCTATAAAACTTGGCAGATGGGTACCTGGGGCACTGTAGGTGTGCACGTCATCGAGATTTTTCGAATTTGAATTTTTTTAATTAATGCTTCTTCAATCTTAAATATTGGCTTTTATTTTTCATGAATTATTATTATTTTTATTATTATTATATTTTTTTACTTCAAGGATTGTTTATAGACTTGAACCTGCTTGTTTATTTACGAATCAGTTCCCTCATACAAAACTGCCAATGTTTTCATAAAAATATGTGTATTCCTTTGGTTAAATAAGGAAGTCGTGTGGTAGTCACATCAGATTTTTTTATATTTTTTTATTATTTTTATTTATTTATTTATTTATTTTTATTTTTGTGTGTGTGTGTATGTTTAGAATTAGGTTGAAAACCAGTGATTATATTTATAGGCATAAGCAATTACAACAGCATTTATTTTTATGATTTCATCATAAATTCTGTTCCAGAAAAAAGAGAAAAACATTTTTTCCCACTTACTTTTAGTATGATTTTCAATGGTGCCATTCACAGCATTATCACCTGTGTACAACAACCAAAATTTCTCTTCCTCTGGGTCGTTTATGATGCCTGCAATTTCATAGATGTACATTTGGCCTGACACAATTCTGTAGAAAAATCTGAAAAATATACATTTGCACTTTATCTTCGTACAATAATAAAGTTATACATCTATCTATACTATTATATAAAGAGAAAACTTTGTTTATTTGTGGGGAGTAATCTCTGAAACTACTGAACCGCCTTAAAAACTTCTTTCACTAATTAAAATCTACACTATCCCTGAGAGCTATAGGCTATATTTAATTTTGATAAAACAAATTTTAGTTCAAAAATTGAGTATTTTAATTAAAATCCCCATAAAAGCCGTAATGGAAATGGAAATAATGAAATATAAAAGAAATTTAGCTGCTGCCAATATAAAACAAATTTTTACGTGTTCATTTTGTTTTTAAAATATCATGAAAAGAAAAGAAATATATTTGCACGTAAATTAAATTGAAATTGATATAAAGTTTTGTTAAATGTTGACCTTGCATGGTAAATTTGACGTCTTTATAGCTTTAAAAATATTTATTTTTCTAATGATATACTTTATTAAATACTAAGCATTAATGTTTAAACTGATTTGTGTAAACGAAATTGGATTTAAAAAAAAAAAAAAAAAAAAAAAATCAAAGCAGTCTTTGCGGACTGCCGATAGAAGTGAAAACTAAATAACCTGTGAATTGTATCGTCGAGCTATTAGATTATTATTTTCGAATTATTTTTGGTTTGTAAAGAAGTGTTTATGATCTGTATTATATGATTCGGCACAATATTTTTAGCTACCCAAATTAAATGAACTAAGCCTTCAATTAGGTAAAAATATTGATTACTTATGAAATTATTTTAATTAGTAGCTGAGATACAAAAGAAAACCTATTCAGGAAACCTCAAAACGTATAAATTAGGTGAAATCTCGAATTCCACTTTCTATAATATAAAAGAACTTTAAAATATCTTTCGAATGATGTATTAAAAATAATTTAATCATAATTAGAATTTGAAATATTGAAATTTTAAAATATTATAGCGCCATCTGGCGGTAGAAATTTCTGTAATCTACTTTTCGATTCCAAATCAACAAAGCTTTCTAATGATGTATTACTTATGAAATTATTTTAATTAGTAGCTGAGATACAAAAGAAAACCCATTCAGGACACCTCAAAACGTGTAGATCAGGAAAAATCCCGAATTCCACTTTCGATAATATAAAAGAACTTAAAAATATCTTTCGAATGATGTATTAAAAATAATTCAATCATAATTAGAAATTGAAATATTGATTTTTTAAAATATTACAGCGCCATTTTGCGGTAGAAATTTCTGTAAGCTACTGTTCGATTCCAACTCAACAAAGCTTTCAAATGATGTATTACTTATGAAATTATTTTAATAAGTAGCTGAGATACAAAAGAAAACCCATTCAGGGCACCTCAAAACGTGTAAATCAGCTGAAATCTCGAATTCCACTTTCGATAATATAAAAATACTTTAAAATATCTTTTGAATGATATATTAAAAATAATTTAATCATAATTAGAATTTGAAATAAAATTTAATTTCCAATTAAAATGTAAATTTTTTTTTCCAAAATCGATGAAATTTGAACTGCAACTATCCCCTGTGCTGTTAATGGCGCACAGAAAATTTGAAAGAATTTAGAAGAAAACTGAAGCATTTTGAAATTTGAAATTTTTATTCCTAGTAGAAAAACTACGTGATGTCAATTGGTAAAAAATATGTTTCTTCCCGACCAAACGGGGTGAATGGGTTGTCGTGGTAACGAACGCTAACGCAGAATTTCAAAGCGTTAGCTGACGATGACGCGAGTTCCATGATTTTTGTTCACCCAAAAGTGCTCAACGCGCCTAAAAAAGTTTTCACTTCAAAAAAAGTTTATTATTAAGCATTAAATGTTTTTTTTTCAATATTAAATACAGAAAAATGTCATTTATGATAAAGTTTATATGCCATATCAAAATAACCATGATTTTTGAAGGAACATTACTATATGCGCGAGATAAATAAGCGATCATTTTTTCAACAAACACAAGATATTTTTGCTTACTTGGGGGTTCGTAAGCTGTCCGAGGATGACAGTCGAAACTTGAAAAATTTCAGGAGTTTTATTTACAGACATTTCCAGAAAAATACAGGTCTGTAAATCATGTATTAACTTCAATTCCACCAACACAGTTTAACTACAGCTTAAATAACAGCCGTCAACAGCAAATCCACAGTACAAACTGTATAGCAATAACAGATAAAGCAACTCTCTTTCTTAAAGGCTCAAAACCCCTTCAATAGCAATGAAAACATTGGCGAAACTGACTGAGAACTGATCGTGATTTGGCGCGCTGGAGCTCCTTTTATACAGCTCTGTTGAACCCAGAATGTTCGAGAAAAATCCAGAAACTGGTCAGCCAATCTGGTTACAGCTTCCATATTTGGTATATCGATAATGAGGATATTTCTCGCCAAAAAAGTCGCCAAGGAAGGAAAAGATTGCCAAGTTTGGCGCCAAACCCATTACCTAACTTATTGGAGCTTTTCAATGCGTTTAAAAATGAAAATTAAGCATTTTAACGCGAAAAAGATCTGTAAATGCAGAAAATTGACTTTTTTTTCAACTTAGTAAGCCTCTTTGAAAGAATTTATACAAAAATAAATACAATTATTTACTATTTCGCAACACTGCCCCCACCAAGGACTGCACGTCCCGGTCAGTGCAACCCTTTTCCAGGAGGCGATACTAAACAAACTAAACAATCTAAAATACAAAAACTAAGTTGCACATATCAATAAAGTAAAATACACATTGCAAAATCAAGTGAGAATCATTTAAATAATTTACAAAGAAGTACAAATATTTATAAACAAATATTCACATTACACATGCACATATGTAAGGAATATTTACATTTTAAATCTGAATATTAAAGTTATATTTGGTAATTGGCTAGCCGATCGTAGTGGACCACTTTCGGTATAGATGAGGGTGTTTTAGTAATCCTTACAACTACATCATTCAGACTTTTTAAGACTGTGTAGAGCCCGTCCCAGTTACACTGTACCTTGGGAGACAAGCCTTTGCGTCGAACAGGATTCCACAACTAAATTTTGTCTCCTTCCTTGAAATCATGTTGTGTAGCCTTTAGATCCTACCTTCCCTTCATCTTCGTTGCCATGTGAATCCGCTCCCGAGCAAAGTTGTGTACGTCTTCAAATCGTGCCTGGAGGTCTTGGATGTATTCCTCAGGTGATGAAGGCGCATCTGGTGGACAACCAAACAGGAAATCACATGGGAGACGAAGTTCGCGTCCAAACAGCATCTGAGCTGGAGTATAGCCGGTGGTTTCATGGACAGCACTTCGATAAGCCAGCCGGAACAATGACAACTTCAAGTCCCAATATTGCTGGTTTCTTGATACTAAAAGAGAGAGGTTATTCGGGATAGTACGGTTAAACCTGACAACCATGCCGTCCGACTGGGGATGTAAGGGTGTTGTGTGGGTTTTGTCTATGCCGAGTAATTGACACAGTCCTTTGAAAACGGCAAAGTTCGTACCTTCGTCGGTATGAAGATGTAGGGGCACATCCATTGCTGAACTAGAACCTCTGCACTATACTGTGCATGCCTCTTGATCAGGAATGGGATATGTCTTAGGCAACTTGGTGGAATAATCCATCACGACGAGGAGGTACTTATTTCCACTGGAGGTCCGTTTCAAAGGACCCAAGATATCGAGTGCAATCTGTTCAAATGGTGCTCCCACGTTATATCGTTGTAGTCTTCCTCGGCTTCGTTTCTTTGTGCCTTTGCGTGCCACACAAGCATCATAGGATTTACATCGTTTCTCCACGTCTTCCCTTGCCTTGCACCAGTCGAAGCGTTCTCTAACTTTCTGTAGAGCCTTCATCACCCGAAATGGCCTCCGGTAGGGCTACTATACAGCTGCTCTAGAACATCTTGAATCTTCGATCTTGTCAGTAAAATATGCCATTTGAAACTTCTTCCATCATCAGATTCCCATTTTCTGTAAAGTATGCCGTTTCTAATATGAAGAGAATCCCAGAGTGCCCAATAACTTTTCGTAATGGGGCTAAATCTGGAAATGTCCTGCCAGGTAGGTCTGTTGCTGGTCTTCTCCTTCAGCTGTAATATTGGCTTTACGTCAGGATCTTCCAACTGGGCTCGTCTAAATTCCTGGTCACTCCACTGGTCCAGTGTCGGTGGTGTTGAGATTGTAGCTTGATAGGCAACTGGATTTATCTGCTGGTATTTCGGTTCGGCTCTAGAACAGTACTTGCATCTTTCTGAGTAGGGCTTACGTGAAAAGGCATCTGCATTACCATGTAGAGTCCCTTTGCGATGGCGTATCTCGAAGTCATATTCCTGGAGACGTTGTATCCACCTGGCAATCTGGCCTTCCGTGTTCTTGAACTGGAGCAACCACGTTAAAGATGCATGGTCAGTCCGGAGCAGGAATCTTCTGCCATAGAGGTAATGATGGAAATGTTCTATGGCTTTTACAATGGCGATTAGCTCTTTCCTAGTGGTACAGTAATTTCGCTCTGGTTTAGACAGACATTTACTCCAATAGGCAATGACATGTTCTTGACCATCAATTCCTGCGACAGGACAGCACCGACACTCTCATGGCTGGCATCTGTATCAAGTATGAACTATTTGTCGAGCTGTGGATACGTCAAAATAGGCGATGATGTTAAAGCCTCTTTAAGTCTCTTGAACGCTTTTTCACATTCATCCGTCCACAGGAACTTCTGTTTGGTTTCTGTCAGTTTGTGAAGTGCTCTGGCAATATTCAAGAAACCCTTCACAAACTTCCTGTAGTAAGTGCATAATCACAGGAAACTTCGGAGTTGGTGTACATTTTCAGGGTGACTCCAGTTCTCGACTGCAGAGATAATCTCAGGATCATTTCTCACACTTTCTGCAGAGATGATGTGGCCGAGATAACTCACTTCACGAAAGAACAAGTTGCACTTGCTAGGATTCAATTTCAGGTTAGCCATCCTGAGTTTTTCTAGCACCTTACGGATTTTTCTTAGATGATCTTTAAAGGTGCGTCCCACAATGATAATATCATCCAAATACACCAGACAGGCCTCATTGGAAAGTCCATTTAGCACTGTTTCCATCAGGCGCTCGAATGTTGCAGGTGAATTACATAATCCAAACGGCATAACTTTAAACGGCCATAGTCCTTGTCCCGTGGTGAATGCAGTCTTCTCACGATCGTCAGGATGTAATTATACTTGACAGTGACCGCTCTTCAGATCCAAAGTCGGGAATCATTTATTGGCAGCAAATGTGTCCAATGTGTCGTCAATTCTAGGAAGACTGTCTTTCTTCGTGATGTCATTCAAACGATGATAATCCACGCAAAATCTTTTTGAACCACCCTCCTTTCGCACCAATATTATGGGAGAGGCCCAAGGACTCGTTGACGGTTCGACGATGTCATTACGCTGCATTTCATTTACAAGTTCAGTCACCTCTTCCAGTTTAGAAAATGGAAGTGTTTATGGATGTTGTTTGATTGGAGGTTGATTTCCTGTGTCAATTCAGTGCTGGGTGATGTTTGTCCTTCCGACGTCTTCAGGTGTTCGAGGAATTAGATGACTTAAATTCATAGTGTAGCTTCTCTGTAGCACGTCTCTGTCTATTTCTTAATTCCGCATTCCTGAGTAATTCTGTCGCTGAAAATTCGGAAGACTTGGACTCGGTTGATTGCGTGGGGCGGTTGATGCATGTAACAGGAGTACAGGTTGCTAACACCTCATCCTTCTTCACTGTCCTTACTTTATCGCTTATATTGGGTACTCTCACAGGAATAATGCTTTTCGTCAGGTCAACCAGAGATGAAGCTACTAAAACTCTTCTCGGGCTATTTCCTATCTTCGGGTATACAATCAGTCCATATAGGAAGTATTGCTTGTTAGCAGGTGCTCCGGAAACTATATTCTCTGTGTGTGTAGTGATGGAAATTTTAGACTTGGCTCGTCATATTTTCTCTTCATATTTTCTCGTCAAGGTCGCCAAAAAAGTGGCTAAGGAGGCAAAAGTCGCCAAATTTGGAGCCAAATCCATTATCTGTCTTATTGGAGCTTTTTAATGCGTTTTAAAGGGAAAAATAAGCTATTTTAACGCGAAAAAGAGATGGAAATGCAGAAAATTGACTTTTTTTTCAACTTACTAAGCCTCTTTCAAAGAATCTATACAGAAATATATACAATTATTTACAATTTCGGAACAATATCAAATCTGTTCCGAAAGCTTCATAATATCCATCAAACAAGTGAATATTGGCTGGTGCAGTGAAAATCATTTCTTTAATATTTCCCTATCGAGCATTTCTAAAACTTAGTATTTCAAAAATAATTTTCCAGAAATGTAAGCAGTTCTGTTTCCTTTCTCTAATGAATATAATTTATTTAAAAGTATTTGTCTACATTCCATATGTAACGTTAAACATAATTTTACTTTTTTCAGTTATATGACAGTCACGTAATTTGCGCATTTGGCGATTTACACACATGTTTAAATTAGTGAACATTTGGTGGCTACGACCACAATTAACATTAAATGTTTGAACCAGCGAGTTTCACGGATGAATCAGTGAATTAAAAATCGCTAATAAGCTAACTCTTTAAATCACTAATGTTCCATTAAGGAATCAAGGATACTTTCCTCATTCAATTTTAATGCCCACTTCTCTGGCCACTATATTTAAATGATTTTTTAAAATTGAATAATTGAGAAGTTTAAATTTATTTGGCGACCATTTTCAGCAACTAACAGTTATGACAAGTAGCGTAATACACATAGCGCATACAGCCATTAGTGAAATGCAAATCACATTTAATTATTTGAGTTTCATTATGTTGATTAGATAGAAACCTGTTTAATCTATCTACACTCTATACGTCTATTCTGTTATATAAAGAGGAAAGGTTTATTTGTATATATAGAGAATGATAGCTGAAATTAAAGAGCCGATTTATTTATTTATTTTTATTTTTACTTTTTTTAACTAATCGAAAGTTACACTGTCCCTAAGTTTTATAGGCTATAATAAATTTTGTTAAAATACATTCTTAATTCATATTTTCAATATTTTAATTGAAAACAAACCAAAGATTTCATATCTGTCGTCTTTGGCAATCGAAAACTTAATACGAAAATCTGTATATTTTCGTTTCATGGGTTTTTACGAATTAAATACCAGATCTATAATTTTGTAATATACTAGGGGGCTCTGCCCCCTGCTCGCTCCACTCACCAACCCCCCGATGAAGGCTTTCTCTCATCCCGACTTGCTTCGCTCATTAACCCCTGCTGAATTCTACTGGATTATTCGCAACTTTGCCTTTCATTGAATTGGAATATTAATAATTGATAACACAAGAGAAAAGTTTAACAATATTATATAAATCCACCATATTTGGTATCACATTGAAATACACAATATTTAATATTATATCGTTTATAACTTGTGAAAAATCTGTCTTAACGTTCGACAGTTTAATAACAATTTGACATTATTTTGAGAGAAAACATATGTGAAACAGCTAGACACACAAAATAAACAACGATACCATTAACTGTTTAGAACAGAGAGAAATTCTTAACATCTAAACGATTTAGCGTTACAGCTTTAGTATACGATCCACTTGTTAAATTTTTTCACTGTTTGACGATAAATTTTTTGGGTATTATTGCTTGATTAAAGAAATTATGCACTTTTTTTTCTAATGCTTATTTTTTTTACTATTGAATTTTTTTAGTTAATTTAGGGCAATATGTAACACTCTGCATTTATTTCTAGTGTACAGCAAGGTTTAAAATGATGCTTACAACAGTAAAGATGCAACTTTTTAAAGTGCATTTTTCGTAGAATATGATTTAGTCAGATCCATTGAAAATAAATATCTTATGTGATTATTGCAATTATTTTAAACATTTCATTAGAAGTAGTACGACAGGACAATTTCTTTCAGAGAGCGATTTTGCATTGTCGCCATGAATTTGCCAAGATTTGCCAGTCAATATCTGATTTTACCATTTCTTAAACTATATTAAATACTAAGTTAAATCGGGGGAGGGGGGAGGGAATCATATTTTCAAAACCTACTGATAAGTGAAAAATTCATCCTTGATTATATTGTAAAAACGATTTGCTGGTTTGGAGTATTCGAGATAGACCATCACCATTCATAAATTGGATGGCTTTTGAATATTTGTTGACAGTATTTTCTGAATAAATATTCATGATGTCTCCTGAATACTTGTTGGTGATATCTTCTGAATAATTATTATTGTTGGCGATATCTACAGGTATATATTGATCACGACATCTTAATAGTTGTTGGCGATATCTCCTGAACTTGTGTTAATGATGGCTTCTGAATATTTGCTGGCTACATTTTCTGGATATGTACTGATTACACCTTGATTTTTTTACATACATATTATATAATATTGAATTTAGAAAATAAAAAATGTGTCTGGAGAATGAAATATAATGATATTGGATAATTTAATTTAATTTAATTTATAGAGACATCAATGGTACAGGAAAAACTACTTTAGCCATTTTCTTTCTAATAATACGGATAATATTTCACTTGAAGACATTTTGTACATTTAGACCAAATAAAAAATGTTCTTCTTTTCTTCTCTCTTGAATTAAATTAAAAAATATTTAAAATAAAGTTGAAAAAAATTGTGCTAAAGCAATGGTACAGTTTAACCTCTTGGCGAAATTTTAAATTTGGCACCGAAGTAGCTTAGACTTTTCTCACAAAAATCTTGACATGCATAACTGAGATAGATAATTTAAAATTTAAGTCATCGTCAAAATAAATGAAAAATTTAAAATCTGCCAGTGAGGTCCTGTATTAGGTGTAACTAAAATATTTTAGCAATGCAGTTACTTCATTCCATTACATGGAAAAATAGACAAAAAAAAAAAAGGTCATTTTGTATTAAATTAAATTCTGTTTTTGGCAAAGTTTTACATCAATGCTTAAAAAACAAAAATAGGTTGCGAATTTTATTATTATTCTTATTACTGCACTATTTTATAATTTTTCTCTATATTTAAGGCATGGCTAGAGTTAAAATGGCTACTGGGGTTGCGTAAATGAATGAATTCCTTGGCGAAAAACATACGAGCTTCTTTATTTCTAAATTTTAAAAATAGCTAAATTGGTCATAGTAAAGATCCATCATTTTAAATATGTTTTGAGTTAAAAAAACTAAATCTTTATATAAACTAATCTATGTTGTTGTCCCGTAAATTTCATTAAAAAAATTTTTGGGCTTAACCTCTAATTCTATACCAATCGTTGTTTAACATAATTATTATATTCATTACTAAATCTTTTTCTCCTAACGTTAAAATAAAAACTAATAATAAAAACTAAACTAATAGTTTTAACTTAACAAATAATATAAAATAATAATATAAACTAAAATAAAAATATAAACAAATTTTCATTTCATTTTTATTAAATTTTTACTTAATATTTTTAAAATATCGGTAATTTTCATGTTTTGCTATTCTAAATAATTTTTTTCTTCTCTCGAGCATCTCAAAGATGCCAATTTTTCAATTTTTCTTATTTACACCATTGATCATATTTTAATTTTCCTGAGGAAAGTGACGTCAGAAACACAGAAATAAACGTCATAAGAGAAAATTTTTCTCCGGTGGTAAATAGAGTACCTTTATAAACTCAACGTTTTTAGTTAATAACTTCGTTAATTAAAATGATAGAAATTTCTAAGCAGTTAAAATGCCTTCCTTGAAGCAGTCGGAATACACTCATACCTCTCAGGATGCAGATCCCTTTGCCCTCCGCGAGAAGATGCTGTCCCAGACAAAAAAAAAATTGACGCCAGTGACAGTTACGTTTTTTATTACTTTCTCTTACCCATAAGGTAGAGAAAGTATTGTTTTTGGGTCAAATTTTCGAACGCGAGATTTTGTTATATTTACACGTTTTGAGGTCCCCTGAATACGAAAATCATGTTTTTAGCAAATGGTCTGTGTGTATGTCTGTGTGTCTGTCTGTGTGTCTGTCTGTTATCAGCATATCTCAAAAACAAATTATGGCAGAAAGTTCAAACTTGGTATTCTAAATGTGTATCATATAGGGATGCTACACTAAGCTTTTCGTTAAGATCAAACAAATGGTTCGTGTACAGGGACAATCAAGAGAATTCTAATACATTACGTCTATGGGGGAAATTGCAGGTAAGTAGAGTTTAACTTCTATAGACTGCGCTAAACCAAATGAAACGAATATATATTTTTTGTAATAGAGATAGTTAACTGGGAAAAAATTTTTGTGTATGTAGGAGCCTCGCCTCCCCCCCTGGGGGGGGGGGGAAGTCCCCTCTCGAGGGGAGTAAATTTTCATGATGGGTATCTTTCAAAAGAGCTCGCCAATACCTTTAAAACGAATGGTTGAAACATCGATATGCGATAATTTAAAACAAAGCTATCGATTTTTTTTACTTTTAACGAAAAAAAAACTTTATTTATTTTTTTAATATTGAGAACAAAATGTGCTTTTTTTTGATATTTGGTGTTATACTACTTCTCACACAGAACTAATTATCATATAAAACTCTTCAGAAGCCTAATATGAATTGTTTAACGCAGGTTTACATTACAGTACTCGTTATCTTACCTTTTAATCTGCAACCTGTATTTATAGTATTAAATTTCAGGGTAAGAGAAAGTCGTGTGGGTGACACACCAGATTATTTTAATATATAGAGATATTGTACGAATATTATTTCGTATTGTTGATTGCTCCCTTAATATACATTATTAATAATGATATGTTTTGGAAGAAATTAAATATATTCACGAGATAACTTTGCAATCATTTTTTTCGCCACGGATGCAATGATATAAAATTTGTTACGAAAACTACTTAATAGCCGTCAAGTAAATGAATAGTTAAAGGGAGAAAAAAAGCTGGTGAAATATCACAGTAAAATCATTATTTTCAATATTTCGCTCTCGCGTGTTTCTATAAATGAATATTTCAAAATTAATTTCTCTGAAATGTACGAGTTCTACATTCTTTCTCTAATAATTACAATTTATTTAAAATTTTACAATTATAATTTATTCTCCATTCTAAGTGTTAGCGCTTAAACATATTTAAAAATTATACTTTATAGTTAACGTTCAACATTAAATAAAAGAAAATTAAAGCCAAAGTAGCATTTTTTTTTTCACCAGTTTCCTTTAAATTATGTTTAATACATATTTTTTAAAGAAACTAATCGGGGCAGTTTTGATATCTGTCGTCCCTGTCGAGAAAAAAAAAGGTCGCCATGTCAAGTGGCAAACATATTTAATTCCTATAAAAATCATGGTTATTTTAATAATCTGCATTAAGACTGCAATCGATAATATGAAACAATATTTTGTACAATATATATTGCGAAAATATGCATTTGGAATGTACATTTTTGTATTACTTTTTGATAACCAAATAAAATATCGCCAAAGACAGATATCTAATATAAGCCAAACAATCGCTAAAATGCATATTATTATTCGCCGCTTATTTTTAGTTAGATGACTGTCACATAATTTGGCACATTTGGCGATTCACACACATGGTTAAACCAGTGAGCATTTGGTGGCTGCGACCGCAGTTAACATTGAATGTTTGAACCAGCGAGTTTTACTGATGAACCAGTGAAATAAAAATGGCTGGCAAGTTCACTTTTTGAATAACTGATATTCCATTGTGGAATCAATGATACTTTACTTATTGAATTTTATTGCCCGTTTCGCTCCACTATTTAAATGATTTAATTGAATAATTGAAAGTTTAAAGTTATTTGGCGAAATTATCAGCAAATAACAATTATGGCAAGGGGCGGAATATACAGCCGCTAGGGATATGCAAATGACATTTGATTATTTGAGTTTCATCAGGTTGATTATAAAGTCGATTCATTTAAAATAAATTAAATATGCATTCGCATTAGAAATGTGCTTTTGTATAAGACTTCCTTGGCGATATAAAATTTGGCACCGCAATAACTAGGACGTTTCACGCCAAGGACTTTACTCTATTGCGATAACCTTTTTATTTAAAAAAATATGCCAAAATCACAAAAAATTTTAAAGAAGGCTATGGAGAATCATTACTAAAACAGTAACCACATCTCTTTGCAGACGTTAAATTTCAGAAAAAAAAAAAAAAAAAAAAAGCTATTTTTCTTAGTAGAAATTAATATTTTAAGAGCAAATAAATAATAATAATAATAATAATTAAAGCTATTATGACGTCAGCTTTATCAAAATAAATTTCATATTATAGGTTTCATTTTTCAATATTTTTAAATAGCAGGCGACGCCCGCTTCGCTGGTCCCTATTTTTAAATGAATCACTATAATGAATTCTCAAAATTGCATTAATTTTTATCACGTGAAAAAAAAAAGAGAAACAAAATCTGATTAGGAAAAATGTCGCACCGGGTTCTCACTGCCTTCGGAAAAAATTCCCAACATGCTCTAACCCTTATTTCTATTATTTTCCCACTTCGCCCCCCCCCCCTCCTGTCTGTCCTAATAATTTTACAAATTTGAAAATATCCGCAATCGATTTGTAAGTATCAAAAACCTCCATGCACCAGTTTTGAACGATATATCTCTATTTTTATTATTTTGCCGTTCTACTCCCCCGCCTTCCCGCCCTCCCAATAATTTTAAAATTCGAAAATATCCGCAACCGATTTGTAGGTATTGGAAACCTCTATGTACCAATTTTGAATGATCTAACTCTATTTTCTGTTTTTTTTGTCCCCCTTCTCCCTTCCCGGTCCCCCTAATAACTTTACACTTTCGAAAATATCCCCATTCGACTTGCAGCTTGCAAGCCTCTAAAACCTATCTGTACCAATTTTGAACGGCCTAACTGTATTTCTATTTGTTTTTGACCATAACCCCTCCTTCCCGCCCCACCTAATAATTTTAAAAATTCGAAAATATCCGCAATCGATTTGTAAGTATCGAAAACATCTATATACCAATTTTGAACGATCTAACTCTATTTTTATTTTTTTGCTACCCCCTCTCCCCTCCCCCTTTCCCGGCCCTCCTAATAACTTTACACTTTCGAAAATATCCCCATTCGACTTACAGGCATCTAAAACCTATCTGTACCAATTTTGAACGGCCTAACTTTATTTCTATTTGTTTTTGCCCAATAGGAAGTCAGTTAAAAATCGATTGCAGTATTTGTCCAAACTGTTTTTGAGTTTTTTTTTTTTTTTTTTTTTTTTTTTTTTTTGATAGATTATGGCCAAAACCTTTGTATTTTTGATCATTATGAACCTAATTTTCCTAAATATCTCCAAAATGGAAAATCATACAAAGTCCAAAAAGGGAGGTGCACAACTAGATGTTATAACAAACCTATGTATCAATTCGCAACTTTCTACGTAAAATCGTTTTTGAGTTATTACCGTTTTTTGATACATTATGGCCAAAACCTATGTATTTTTGGTCATTATGAACCTAATTCTCCTAAATATCTCCAAAACGGAAAATCATACAAAGTCCAAAAAGGGAGGTGCACAACTAGATGTTATAACAAACCTATGTACCAATTCGCAACTTTCTACGTCCAACCGTTTTTGAGTTATGCGACATACACACACACACACACAGACACACACACACACATACAGACGTCACGAAAAATCGTGTAAAATCGCTTATATCTCTAAAACGAGAGCTCGTGTGAAGACAACACTTGCAGGTGTACAACTATACATCATGACAGTCACACGTATAAATTGACAACATTCAGCGATCATTCGTTTTCGAGCAATGTGAAATACAAAATCCATTTCGCAAATCGGGATTACTATACTTCCTTATACTTTGTATAAGGAAGTAAAAAACAAATTTTTGAACAGATTTTATTACATCGCCCTCCACGTGCATTTTAGGATTGAGCCCAGTGTTAAAATTAAAATGCAACTGCCAGGAAAATTATAATTTTAGAAAGTATTTCAAAAATGGCAAGTATAAGGCATTTAACGATGCCACAAAAAGTATTAATTTTAGAATGAAAGTCAAAAAATATTTTAATACGTGAGATGGCAAATTAATTAAATGTTAACGAAATATTCCTGAGATGATTTTTAGGAACACATAAAATTTTTTGACTGTTTAAACGGAAAATGTGTCTTTAGGCGGCCATGTCGCCCATCCAAGCGAGATGATGGCAAGTTAAGAAGCGTACATGCTCATGACTAAGAAAATATTTTTAAAAAGTGCATAGCAAAGTAATTTCTTTAAAAACAGTGCGGGAACAATTAAACAAAGTACAGGGTTTCCAAAAAGTTCTTATACATTATTCTAAATGTGGTCTTATTAAAAACTATTAATTCTAGGCTATCAAAAGTTTTTTAACATTGTTTTACAATGTGTCTTTAAATAATATATGTAATAGAATCAATTGTAATATTTTTCATTTTGTTTAAGAAACCATGAAAAGATAGAGAAAGGTAATAGTGAAAAAATATTTAAAAGGACAGAAAGCAGGCAAAATCTTCAGAGACCTAAAAAATTTAGGTGTCAAACGTGATTTTGTTTATAGGACGATACGAAGTTATAATAAAACTTCATCTGTGCAGGGCAGGTATAGATACGGCAGACCTCGCACTACACAGACTGAAAAAGTCGTCAAAGCAGTAAGAGAGCATCCAGAGAAATGGGCAGACTTCTCTTAGAAAGTTATCATGAGGTTGCAAGATTTCAAAATCATCTGTCCACAATCTTCTAAAATATAATCTAAGATATAAAGCTTACAAAAAAAACAAGAACACATGGAATTTCAAAGGCCTCAAAAGCAAAGAGGTATGACAGAGTTGACACCTTACTCTCTTGGCATGCAGGTGATGAATTCATCTTCCCAGATGAGAAACTTTTCGTTCTACAACAAACCCACAATCCCCAGAATGATCGAGTATGATCGGCATCCATTCAAGATATCCCTGACAATCAAACTACTGTGCCAAGATTTAAAAATACTTCATCATTAATGGTATGGGGGGCTTTTTCGAAAAGGGGGAAACTTCCTTTGGTTTTTAATGAAAAGGGAGTAAAGATTAATGTATAATGTATCAGAAGGAAGTTTTGGAGAAAGTTTTATTACCAAATCTTCAAAACACGTATGGAGACGATTATTATTGCTTACAGCAAGACGGTGCGCCATCCTACACAGCTAATAAGGTGCAACAATGGTGCCGAGAAAATTTGACCGACTTTTTGCCAAAAGAAGAATGGCCTCCCAGCTCTCCTGACCTAAACCCCTTAGATTAATTTGCATGGGGTTATATGTTGTCGAAGCTTAAAGATGTGAAATGCAGCAATTTAACACAATTCAAAAACGTTATACTTAAAGTATGGGATGAAATCCCAATGCAAGCCATACGTGCCGCATGTGATAGCTTCGAGAAAAGACTAAAGCTGGTAAAAAAACAAAAAGGTGGAAGTATCCCTAAATATTTGTTATGATGGTTTTCTGAATGTTTGTTTTGTAATTTGCTTTAAATAAAAGCCTTTTATTTTCTTTCACTTTTGTGTATTTTAAGTTTTAAATTGTATGAGAACTTATTGTATGGGAACCCTGCATGTTAAAAACCAGAAGATCTGCAAAAAAAAAAAAAGTCATTACTAAGTAAAAGAATTAAAAAAAAAAAAAAAAGAAAAAAAAAAAGAAAGACTTTAGTTGGCCAAAAATTAAAAAAATATATCAGGTTGTTATTAGGCCGAACTGGTTTTCTCTGATGAGTCAAGTTTATTTTATTTCGGGCTGATAAAGAAAACTAGTGAGATGATAAAAATGTGACCGAATTATTGAAAATTGCATTCATAAAACGGTGACACATTCTCCGTACATTATGGTACGGAGGTGCATAAATTTTCAATGAGTTGGACAAATTTTTATGCTCAAGGGATCAATTAACTCGGAAAAAAACGCGGCCATTATAGAAACGGCGCCTGACCGACTATTTTGAAGGTATCTCAGACTTTCCTGCAAATAGAATTTCAAAATGATATTCCACCATACTAAAGGGCGTCTGTGGTACTTTTATTCGATTCAAATTGTTAAAACTACCTATCCTATCCCATGAGCACCTATAATTTTGTAAGCAATCATATCTGTTTTAACTTTAAGTTAAATCCCACAAAAAATATCGTAGAATTTCTTTTTCATCAGACTTGGAAATAGCCCTAATCTCAATTCGCTCGAAAATGTTTAGTCTATACAGCATTTCCTCGTGACGTCTGATGGTTGGCAAAAAAGCGCGCTCGACTTTCCCGCGCCCAGCCCACCATTTCCATTGGTAATCCGCCATCGCTATGCTTTTCCCAAGCCTTTTTGCCAACCACTCATAAAAGTTGAGATGTTTGTTTACAAACAAGGAACTGCCCTATACAAAAGTGCGGAAAAAGCATGAGATTAAAAAATTGCAGCCTACAACTCTGCAAGGACTAGAATTTTTTTAAATGATATTTGGCACAGAGAAATTTTTTATAATTATATTAAAACACTGCATAATACTATGCCATTGCGCATTAAAGCAGTAATTTCATATAAAGGTGGAATACTCAATGCAGAATACATATTTTTATTAAAAATTGCTTAGATCTAACAAATAGTTTTATTTCATGTATTAAAATATAACTTGTTTATATCATATAATAAATCATAATACAGCACAAAGTATATGTTTATTATATTACGTTTAAAAAGAATGTTTTATGTAGATTTTTATTAATTACTTCGTAGAATGTTATAGAGTGAATTATTAAATCAAAAATGTCCATATGTATCATTTCATCTCTTTGATATTATGGAAACATGACAGTTTTATTTGTTTCAATCATTAGTTTTGAAGTTATTACAAATGCAAAAGGTATAAGTCATTTTTCCTGCAGTGCGGCTTTTTTTTTTTTTTCTTTTTTTTGTCGCTTAGTGTATGTTGCAAATCTGCACGTATTTCTTATTATAGAAAAGAATTTCTAAACTGAACGTGGCATACTTTGTACTGTACGTCAAACACTGACAGACAAATTATTTCTTTTATTAATACAGATAACTTTTCGAAATTTAAAATTTAGCACTGAAATAGCTTAAACGTTCCTCGCCAATGCCTTTACTTAAGCAACAGAGACAGTCATCTTAGTACATACTCAAAATGGCAGAAATAATAATAATCTATATAATATTTCTCTAACGTGGACCAATTTCAATTAATTTTTGTCGAAACGATACCATAGTCATGAAATTAATAAAATACTCGCGGATAGAAAATAATATTTAAAAATGAGCAATATTTAAGCACGCGGACTCAGCTCAATGAGCTGATAAGAAAACATGCCGTAATTTGTATGATGATATTATTTTTGGAAAATGTATATTTAAAAGTCATTTCTTGAGAATCTTTGCAAGCGTCATTTTAAACCTAGCAATATTTTAAAGATATAAACAGGAATTATTATCATAAATTGGCTATAAAACGCAATCATATAAAGCATAATCGAAATAGTATTTTTTTAAAATAAAAAATTACGCTAAATTGAATAAAATTTCAATTCTTGGCGATAAAAATTTAAAAGGCGTCATAGGGGTCCTTCACCAAAACTGCCTGTGGAAGTATGAAAACTAAGTCGTCAACTGTGAATTTTATTTTGAAACTTTTTTTTTGAATGATTCTGCTTTCACTATTGCGCAATATTTATTTGGTTTTAATAATAATTTGGCTTCTGGTAAATTAAAATTTTAATTAGGTGGTAAAACTGGTATAATATTTATGAGTTTCAAATATTAAACGTAAAAGAAATGAAATAAAGTACGAAAATTTCGCACGGGTTTCTAGTAATAATAATAATCTACAAGAAAGACATTTAAAAAGTACAAGAAAGCCAAGCTCAAAGAAAGAGAATGGATTAAAGTTGTGTCTAAAAAGGGTGTGATATCGAATTCCCAAGCTTACATTCTAATACTTATTTAATATTCCCTTATACCTAAATTTTCACATGTAAATCAAGTGCCTTATGATATGTTGATAGAAATCTTTCTTTCCTGTACTAAATACATCATAGCGTGTGTCTGAAAATTATTATTTTAGGTTAATTTCTTTAGAAATCGACCTATTGCAATCACTTCGTTTATCTATCTATCTATCTATCTATAATGAAAATTTTGTCATCACGATAACTCCGGAAATAAGACTCGAAATGGAACCAAATTTGGACAGTAAACTGATTATATAAATATCTTGGACGAGTTCGTTAACCAAGTTGCTCCGACTTTTTGTTTTCAAGTGACAGCCACTTGAAAATTTCAAACCGACATTGTAAAAAACATATTTCAAGCTAGATTTGCTTGAATTTTGTTGTAAATACAGGCCACTCAATGAAATTTATTAATAAAGTTTATCCGCCATTTTTAATAAAGTGGCAGATATTTTAAGTTAAGCGGGACCACTTGAAATCAGGCTACCACTTGAAAATTTAAAATCACTATAACTTCCGAAATAATACTCCAAATCGAACCAAATTTAGACAGTGTCTTAACTTATTTTATAAATATCTTAGATAAGTTTATTAACCAAGTTGCTCCGCCATTTTGTTTTCAAGTGGAGACCACTTGAAAATTTCAAATACAAATTGTAAAAAGCGTATTCCGAATTTGTTTGAAATTTGATGTAAATATAGACCACATAAGGGTCTCAATGAAGCTTATTAATAAAATTTATCCGTCATTTTTAATAAAGTGGTAGATATCTTAAGTTAAGCGGGGCCACTTGAAATCTCGCTACCACTTGAAAATTTAAAATCACAATAACTTCTGAAGTAATACACCAAATCGAACCAAATTAAGAGAGTGTCTTAACTTATCTTATAAATAACTTAGATGAATTTGTTAACCAAGTTGCTCCGCCATTTTGTTTTCAAGTGGAGACCACTTGAAAATTTCAAATTCAAATTGTAAAAAGCGTATTCCAATTTTTTTTTAAATTTTGATGCATACATAGATTATACAAGTGTCTCATATAACTTTATTAATGAACTTTATCCGCCAATTTTAATAAAGTGGCGGATATCCTAAGTTAAGCAGGACCACTTGAAATCAGGCTACCACTTGAAAATTTAAAACCATGATAACTTCCGAAATAATACTCCAAATGGAACCAAATTTGAACAGTGTCTTAACTTATCTCATAAATATCTTAGATGAGTTTGTTAACCAAGTTGCTCCACCATTTTGTTTTCAAGTGGAGACCACTTGAAAATTTCAAATTTAAAGTGTAAAAAGCGTATTTCGAAATTGTTTAACTTTGATGTAAATACAGACCATATAAGGATCACAATGAAGTTTATTAGTGAACTATATCCGTCATTTTTAATAAAGTGGCAGATATCTTAAGTTAAGTGGGACCACTTGAAATCCTGCTCCCACTTGAACATTTAAAATCACGATAACTTCTGAAATAATACTCCAAATCGAACCAAATTTAGACAGTGATATTATCATGTAATTATCTTGAATGTTTTCACTGGGCAACTTCTCCCGACATCTTGTTTCCATGTTCCAGCCACTTGAAAATATGCCATCACGATAACTTTTAAAATACTAAACTGATTCAAATAAAAGTTGGATAGTGAACTTATGGTTCAAATATCTAGGATAAGTTCAATTGGTGACTTGATCCGCAATTTTATTTGCAAGTGGCGGCCACTTGAAAATTTGTCATTATGGTAACTTTAGTAATACAGAATCAATTCGCATCAAATTTGGGTAGTGGATTTATCCTTCAAATATCTCAGATAAGTTCGCTGGGCATCGCACTCCGCTTTTTTTCCAAGTGGGGCCACCTGAAAATTTCTTATGACAATAATTTTAGAAATACTGATTTAATTTGAACTAGAACTGGATAAGGAACTTATACAAGTATACTGGATGATTTCGCTGGGCAAGTTGTTTTGCAATTTTGTTTCCAAGTTGCAACCACTTAGACTGCCACTTGAAAATTTGCCATAAAATTAATTTTTAAAACACGGCACTGATTTAAACCACAGTTGGACAGTGAACCTATGCTTCAAATATCTTGGATATGTTTGCTGGGCAACTTGTTCCACTGTATTGTTTCCAACTGCGGTCACTTGAAAATTTGTTAACTTTTGAAATACTTGATCAAATCAAATCAAAGTTGAAAAATGGATTTATCATTCAAACAACAAAAATCTAGAAAATTCACGTAAATCGTGAACCAATCACGTTATTGCGTCCATCTTTGGTATATCATTAATAAGTATTTTCTCGCCAAAAGTCGCCAAAAAATTCGCCATAGGAGAAAAGTCGCCAAATTTGGCGCCAAATCCATTACCTACGTTACTGGATCTTTTTAATGCGTTTTTAAGGAAAAATTAGGCTATTTTAAGGCTAAAACAAACTAGAAATGCAGAAAACTAACATTTTATCAACTTAGTAAGCCTCTTTGAAAAAATTAAAAAAAAAAAAAAAAAAATTTAAATTTGCAACGATATTTTAGATGAGCAACTTTCTCTGCCATTTTGATCGAAGTGCCAGCCACTTAATTTTTCAACACGATGACTTTTGAGATTTCGAATTAATTCGAACTATATGTGTACAGTAGACTTATCTCACAAATACATTTCATATATTTGTCAACTTAACTCACCATTTTGTTTCTAAACGGCGGCCACTTGAAAATTTTAAATTCACATAAAAAGGTATTTATGAACCGATTTGCTTAAAACCCATATGTGCGTAGCCTACATCAATATTTCTATCAAGTGCATTAATAATTTGTAGCCGCGATTTTGAAACAAAATGACAGCTACTTGATAAGGAAAAAGAAATCAACCTACCCTTCCAAATAAGCTGGAAGGACTTGTTTTTAATTTATGCATGTTGGACTTGGCGGCCATCTTTCAAGATTTTACATTAGTTTGAATTCTTCTGTAAATCTCATTAATTATAGTATGGGTTGGTTTATTGGTTGGTTGACTGGGATTTATATCGCACTAGTTCTGTGCAGTGGGAAATAATTATAAGATGGGGGTGCACGAATTTTAACATTGTTAAAACTTAAATTGATTCAACTTGTGTGCACAACGGGGCTTTTGCGATGTTTTCCCCGCATTTTTTTCTTTTTTTAATCTGAATATTTCAGCCTCTGTTGAATGGAATAACCGTATTATTTTTGCGAGATATTTATTCCAAGAAGCTACACTCAAACTGGGTAAATGTAACGGGGGGAAGCTTCTATGCTTTTTTCCCCCTCTTCTTCATGTTTTTACGTTAATTTAAATTTTTATATTATTTTATTTCCGGCATTTGTAGGATGGAAGTGCACTTAACACCAAATACTTATAATAAGAAATCATGTTATCGAAATATTTCCGTCTGTGTTGAATGTAGTAGCCAAATTAATTTTGTACGAGATATTTATTTTAAGAAGCTTCCTTCAAATTGTGTGAATATTTATTCATTATTTGAAAGATGGCCGCCAAGCCCATCATGCATAAATAAAAAAATAATAATTTTCAGAAACATGCTATGATGTATTTGGTACAGGAAAGAAGGATTTCTATCAACATATCATAAAGCACTTGATATACAGGTGAAAATTTAATTAAAAGGGAATATTAAATAAGTATTAGAAAGTAAGCTCGGGAATTCGATATCACACCCTTTTTAGACACAACTTTAATCCATTCTCTTTCTTTGAGCTTGGCTTTCTTGTACTTTTTAAATGTCTTTTTTGTAGATATCATTTTTTTTTTTTTTTTTTTTTTTTTTTTAATAGTTTTTATATTTACTTGAATTAACCTGATACTTTACACCACATATATCCTGGATTTCAACTCGGCTTTCGTGCGATGTTGATGAAAGGCACATTTATTTTTTGCATTAAGCTTTTCATAATTCTGGTTGCTAGACATTATCCATGAGTTTTGTATACAGACTAGTATGCTGTGTCCTTCACAAAACTTTCTTCTACATTTTCCTATACAAATTAATGCAGTACAAATTATCTATTATTATTTTTCATTATGAATGCAGAATATTATCAACTCGAGAGGTATCGTTGCACAAAATGACCAACGGAAGTAAATTTTCACCATGCAGATGACATGCTTTTTGTTCTAAAAATTTTTTTGTAGCATATGAACTTCACTTATCGGCCGATAGGCATCCAGATTGTATCAGCATAATTTCTCATAATGCCCTTTTCACATATCAAGTTTTGTACCATTAAATGCAACAAAACCTCAGTATAACCTTTCTTTAAATTGCGAAAATCGCTGTATAGCAGCGCCACTTGTTGGGATATTTGTACAAAAGTTGATAAGTACTAATTTATAGCAAGGTAAATTTATTTGTAAATTTATGCAATTCTATGCATTAGTTACTCAGATATAGCCTTCTCTGAAATTGCGGAAATAACTGTGTAGCAGCGCCATGTTGAGCAGTTGGCACCAAATATTGATAAATACAATTATACATCAAAGTGCAATTCCATATAAATTTACATGTAATTCTAAGCAGTAGTTTCTGATATCTAGTTGGAACAAAACTTTTGCCACACACATAGAACACACACCCGTACACACGCAAACAGAATTTTTTAAAAAATAGTCATATTGTTTTCTGGAGCTCTTACAACGTGTAAATCCATTAAAAAACGAAAGTCGAAAATCTTTACTTATCCAATACTTTCTTGTATTGCATACAGAAGTTCATTCACGAATAATCTCTCTCAGTAATGAATAACATTTTTTATGGATGGATCACAACGATGGAAGATATTTTCAGATTTTACGTTTGTTTCCACTCTATATTTTTGCTTATTTCCTCGTTTTTGAAAATAAATAAATTATCAATCTAGATTATTTGCAAAATAAAGAAAAATAGTATGCTGTGGTCAGCTATAAAACTTTCTCCTATATAATCTTATACAAATTCATGCAGTACAAATTATTTTCTTAATATTATTTACTAGCATGCTATGCCTGCTTCGTTGGTCACTATATTTAAAAGAATTTTTAAAAGAATTGGATTAGTATTTATAAACACCAAAAAATATATATTAAAATCGCTCTAAACCTACTCGCTTCGGATACTACAGTGGGGGCAGGTTTCCACTGCCAGCAGAAAGTCTCTCTCGGGCAATTCATTTTGGTTGAGAATTCACCGACGACAGGTGGATCTGCTATTATTTAAAAACGACGATTTTAAAGATGACTATATCTCAACCTCTATTAAATATTTTAGTTTTTGAATTTCGGAATAAGGCCGTTTGACGGCTGTAGGTCCTACGCCCGAGTGGGAGTGCTCTCCGTGTGTGTGTGTGTGTGGAATGGTGGGGTCATTCTAAGGGGTCCTAGCCCGTATTTACGCAAGTTTCGGAGGAAATCACGGAAAACTCCGAACGCCTAGGCCGACGAGCGCGACCAGGGATCGAACCCGGCATCTCACGTCTACCAGCTTTAAGCGCAGACCCGCTCGGCCGCTAGTGGGCCTCTTTTAAAAGGAATTAAATGCATAAAAACAAATAAATTTTAATCAGTTTAATGGTTTCTACTATATATTACATTTTTTCCCGATAAATACTATAAATTAATTAAATAAATAAATAAATAAATAAGACAGAGAAAGAGAAACTATTTTTCTTTTAAATGATTTAAATCAAATAAATAAAAATAAAAGTTGTTGTACTATACATTTATGCATAAAGGTACTTTTTAACTTTTAAATTTAATATACTTAATTTTTTCTACTGCGTGGCCATTATATTTTCAATATCTATAATAATAAAAGGAAAAGGTTGTCTGTCTGTCTGTCCGTCTGTTCTTCTATACGTTCAGCCCCAACTGAACGCAGAAGTACAAGAATTGACATACTGATGCACTGGAGCCTTTCGGAGTTCCTCCTCGAAACAGAATTTAAAAATTTTAATTAGTTGTGGAGATATTAATTAAAATGTCCACTCATGTCTAATCTAAAAGCGATCTCAATGACTGAGAATTCACCGCCATTGCATAAAAAAAGATATTTTAACAGAGTTAAAAGTAGAAAAAGTGGAAAATAAATTAGAAATATTTGTCCGATCGTTATGATTTCGGTACCAAATAAAAGGGGATTTTTTTCTGAATTTAAATGTGCAAGCGGCTTATCGGCACAAAAATTAGATTTTTAAAAATTAACTAAAGTATGCATTTTTTGTGGCAACATCATTTCAAATGCCAGACGACCGTCTGGAAAAAGGAAATGATAGTAACCGATCAAGATGTCACGTGTTTGACAGTGGGGATAATAATTGCAATTTTAAAACTTTTTCAAATTTTCATTCATGTTACATTTGAATTAATATTCGGCTTAGACAGCATATTATAAAGCTACTGTTCAATTGTCATGAAAATATCCGGATAAACAAAAAAATTAGATTAAAATTTGTTTTATATTTTGCAGTATATATTTTAAATTGAGATATGCCGTTGAAATTTCGTAATATTTGGTTTTAACGCCCGATAATTCGACTCTGAATATTTTTGAAAGTGTAGAATTATTAGGAAGGGCTTCAGGGGGAGGGGGCGTCGAAGGGAAAAAAAAAAAAGAGTTACAGCGTTTGAAATTGGTATTATTAGGTTCTAAGGAAAGATAACATCGATTGCGAATATTTTCAAGTGTAAAAGTATTAGAAGGGACGTAAAGGGAGGGGTGGGGAAAGGGGCAAAAACGTAGAAAAGGAACGGTTGTTTCGGAGAAAACAACGGAAAACCCAGAACGCCTTTATTCTTTTATATTTTGCGGAGTTTCGAATTCTGATACTCCTTTCACATTTCATACTATTGATTTTTAACAGTATTTAGCCCGGAATTACGCAAGTGTCGGAGAAAACCACGAAAAGGTCAGACATAAGTCGTTTGATAATAGTTTTTATATCATTTTTGTATCTCAGCTTCTAATTAGCATAATTTCAAAAGTAATATGTCATTTTGAAACTTATTTGAATTGAATTTCAAGAGTAGACGCCACAAATTTTTGTCACCTTCCATTAACCGACTACCGTAAGTAATGAAATTCGAGATTTTACGTGATTTACACGTTATGAGGTCTCCTGAATCGGTTTTCTTTTGTATCTCAGCTACTAATTAAAATAATTTCATAAGTAATACATCATTTGAAAGCTTTGTTGATTTGGAATCGAACAGTATATTACAGAAATTTCTACCGCCAGATGGCGCTGTAATATTTTAAAATTTCAGCATTTCAAATTCTAATTATTATTAAATTAATTTTAGTACATCATTCGAAAAATATTTTAAAGTACTTTTATAATATCGAAGGTGAAATTTGAGATTTCACCCGATTTACACGTTTTGAGGTCTCCTGATTAGGTTTTCTTTTGTAACTCAGCTACTAATTAAAATAATTTCATAAGTAATACATCATTTGAAAGCTTTGTTGATTTGGAATTGAACGACACATTACAGAAATTTCTACCGCCAGATGGCGCTGTAATATTTTAAAATTTCAATATTTCAAATTCTAATTATGATTAAATTATATTTAATACTTCATTCGAAAGATATTTTAAAGTACTTTTATATTATCGAAAGTGGAATTCGAGATTTCACCCGATTTGCACGTTTTAAGGTGTCCTGATTAGGTTTTCTTTTGTATCTCCGCTACTAATTAAAAAATTTTCATAAGTAATACATCATTTGTAAGCTTTGTTGATCTGGAATGGAACAATAGATTACAAAAATTTCTACCGCCAGATGGCGCTGTAATATTTTTTAATTTCAATATTTCAAATTCTAATTATGATTAATTTATTTCGAATACATCATTCGAAAGATATTTTAATGTTATTTTATATTATCGAAAGTGAGATTCGAGATTTCACCTGATTTACAATTTTAAGGTGTCCTGATTAGGTTTTCTTTTGCATCTCAGCTAATTGAGTTAGACCGTTCAGAATTGGTATATGTAGGTTAATTAGGAGGTGCTGGAAGGGTAGGTAAGGAATACGTGCGCGCAGCGCGCACGAGACTGCGCTGCCGAAGGCAGTGGGGACCCGGTCCGACTTTTTACCTGATGAGAAATGATTTTCTTTTCTTAAGAATAAAAGTCGCATTTCAGAAGGAATGTGTGCGCGCGCAGCGCGCATGGGACACGGTGCGAGTTTTTACCCGATAATAAAAGATTTTTTATTTTATTTTATTTTCTTAATAATAAAAGTTTGAGTTGGGAGAGAATATGCTTGCACAGCGCACGTACATCCTCACACGTGCGCGCTGTGCGCGCACGAGTCTGCGCTGCCGAAGTCAGTGGGGTCCCGGTGCGAGTTTTTATCCGATGCTAAATGATATTTTTCTTTATTTCCTTTTCCTAAGAATGAAAGTTTATGAGTAATAACATGCAATTTTGAGAAATCATAAGGATGGTGAAAGAATACGCGCGTGCAGCGCACGGGTCTACGCTGCCGAAGGCAGTGGGGACCCGGTGCGACATTTTTCCCGATTAGAATTTGTTTTTTCTTTTTTTATCACATGATAAAAATTAATGCAATTTCGAGAATTCATTAATTATTGTGATTCATTTAAAAATAGTGACCAGCGAAGCGGGCGTAGCCTACTAGTATATAATAAATTAAAAAGAGAAAAAAGATTTCGCCTTTAAATGGATGTATTAAATAAAAAATAAATTGCGAAATAGCCGTTGCTAAGATACGCAGATGATTACAATGGAAGAATAAATTCAGAAAAAATGAAACATAAAAGCCAATATTTAAAACTGAAAATAATAATAATAAATAAATAAATTCAAATTCGAAAAAATATCGATGAGGTGCACACCTACAGGATCCCAGGTATTCGTCTGTCATGTTTTGTAGCTCTGCGATTAGTAGTGTGAGCTAGAGGTCTGCACAGGCCGGGCTTTCGACCCGAGCCCGATCCCGGCCCGAACCTTGGGCCGGGTTGAAATTGGCCGAATTTTTCAATTCGGAAAAATTTTCAATTTTCAATTTTTAATTTCAAATTTTTCAATTTGCTCTCGGGCCGGGCTGGGCTCGGGCTTAATTTTTTTTTGTATGTTCGGGCCGGGCCGGGCTTGGGCTCAATATTTTTTGTGTGTACTCGGGCTGGGCCGGGCCTAGAGGAAATGTTAAGCCCGAGCCCGGCCCGGCCCGAATCTTTTTATAAATTCATCGTTAATCAACGGAAAAGGAATATGATAAAATACTTTTTCAGTCATTTATTTTACATAATTTTACAGTCTGGTATCTCACATAAAATTTTATTTTGTTAAAAGGTGTCTGTAACTACAATTTAATTGTCTATCAGCTTGACTGTTCGCGATCTGATTTTCCGCAAATATTTTAATCATGTCTCGAAATTAATATATTTTATTTAAAGTAATATCAGATGGATTCTAATTCAAAATAATATGCATGTTACTACCAGTTTGCGTACATGTAACAAACAAAAGAAATTAGATACATTACTGTATATAAGGCTTTGTTTTCTATGGTCTGTAGTGTTTAGGTGGTATGAAGACTATGAAAATCCTTCCGCTGTAATTTTTCCTCTAAGGCTTCTTTTCCTTTTCTCCGGGGCTCTGGATGAAAGTAGCATCAATTTTAGCATATGCAAAAGCATCTTTTTTATTGAATATGGTTGGATTAGCATTAAAGTTTTGTTTACCGGATCACATGAAAGATTTGGATACATTACGGTATATAACAGGAAGTGGTTGAAAGTGTATTTTTAGTACTATTAACCATTTTAAATATCTTCCTATATTGTTTGAGGATTGCTAATATTGTCGATTTGACTTTCTGTCTGTCTTTGTGCCTTCTGTACGTCTGTAATAATTAAATACCGTTTATATATAAATATCTTGTAAACATTCAGCAGTTTTGTTAAAGAACATTCTATTGCTTAGCTATATAAAACTTCTGCAAAACACATACTAAAAATATTTTTCATAGAAAGTCATGTTTTTTTTTTTTTTTTTTTTTTTTTTTTTTTGTAATTTTACACATATTTGTATCGGGCCGGGCCGGGTCAGGCCTGATTTTATCGCTTTTTGTCCGGGCCGGGCCGTACACTATTAAAAAAGAAACGGACCGGGCCGGGCCTGGGCCGAATTTTTCGATTTCATACCGGGCCGGGCCGGGTAAGCAAACTTTTCCAACGGGCCGGGCCCGAAAATTTCGGCCCGTGCAGACCTCTAGTGTGAACACCAGAGCGCAAACACACAGACACTTCTCTTTATTTATATTAGATGATATGATATTTTGAAAATTCATTTCAATATAATGACCAGCGAAGCAGGCAAAGCCGACTAGTCTATATTATTAAAATCAGACTTTTGTCTGTAAATTTGTCGGAAACGAAAAATTTTGCGATATCTTCACGTTTCACACCCCATGAAAGCCGAAAATGACTTTAGAAAATTTTGCCTGTGTGTGTGTGTGTCATCGTCTCCGTATGTCTTTTTTTTGTCCGGGCATCACTCGAGAACGACTCTACGGAATTCAAAGGCGCTAGGCAGGAATTTACGTCTTCACCCAACTTAAAATTATATCTATCAACTTTTCAGAAATTCCCCCCCCTGTTCCCCCCTGGGGGGTAAAAGACTAAAACACGTTTGTCCGGGCATCACTCGAGAACGGCTGGACGGAATTCAACGGCGATTAACAGAAACTTAGGTCTTCACCCAACTTAAAATTATATCTATCAACTTTTTAGAAATTCCCCCCCGTTCCCCCTGGGGGGAAAAAGACTAAAACACGTTTGTCCGGGCATCACTCGAGAACGGCTGGACGGAATTCAACGGCGATTAACAGAAACTTAGGTCTTCACCAACTTAAAATTATATCTATCAACTTTTCAGAAATTCCCCCCGTTCCCCCCTATAGGGAAAAAGACTAAAACACATTTGTCCGGGTATCACTTGAGAACTCCTGGACGGAAGTCAATGGCACTTGGCAGAAATTTAGGTCTTCCACCAACTTAAAATTATATCTATAGAAATTTTGAAAATGCTGATTAGTTTTTGAATTGTGGTTAAAAAACGCCTGCGCATGCGCCATAGAGATTTTGTCAGTAAAACGCTTTGGTAAAAAAAAAAAAAAAAAAAACGTTATCTTTACGTTTTGGACAATAAATAACCTCAAAATGATTTCAGAAATTTTTTTCTGTGTGCATGGGAGGTGGGAAGTTATATATAACGTTTTTTATGTGTAAATTTGACAAAGGAACTCGATCTTTTATTTGTTGTTATTTTGTTTTTTATGTAAATTGCGCGTTATCTTCCGCACGCGATATCTTTCTTTTTCTTTTTTTGGAAAGTTTTTTTTTTTTTTTTTTTTTTTTTTTCAAAAGTGATATTTCTTTTCAGAAGTTAGATTGTTTAGTGTACAAAAGATATTTTATCGCCTTCCAAAGATAAATTATCACATTTTACAGGTAAGATATTTTTATATCTTATTACTCCATACTCTTTAAATAAATATTTTTGTAAAATGCTTATAACTGCTATATTTAAAATTTTGAATTAAAAAAATTATAGTTTCATGTAATATCTGAAAAAAAAAAAAAAAAAAGAAAGAAAGAAAATGTAATATTATTTTATAATAATTTATGGGATTTATACGTATTTCTGGATTATTGTATTATATGTTAAAAAAATAGGAACAACCTCAGTATAACCCCACAACGATATTTGGCGATTTTTTGTTGGCGATTATGGCTAAATCATAGATCTAAAAATCATAAATCATAAAATCATAATCTAAATCATAAATCATAAAATCATAAATCCAAAATAAACAACATATAGGCTGCCATATTATATCGCAAACTGTCCAGAACGACATCGTTATCGTTCGAAACGGCGCCAAAGAAAAATCGCCAAATATCGTTGTGGGGTTATATTGAAGTTATACCAAATAAATAATACACATATTTACCACTAATGCGAAATACCCCAAAAAGTTAATATAATAATAGGCCTAGATAAAAGTTAATATGTTATTATACATTTGTTTCCACATTATAAAAATATAAATTAATAATAATAATAATAATAAAATGTGCCTTTGAAAATTTTAAAGTAATTTGTAAGTAAAGTAATATTAATTGAACACAAATAAGAGTGTTCTTTTACATGACTCGGGTACAGCTTTAGTACAGTACCCTCTTGCTGATATTTAAATTTTTGCCTCTTTCGCGATGAATTAAAATAGTTATAGCAGTTACGTTAGAAAAGACCTTGGCGAGAAACGACAGAGCTACTTCAGTGCCAAATTTCCAATTTCGCCAATTTGGGGCTACTAAAACTGCTTCAAAATATAATTATTTTCTCTAATCTATAATGCTTTTAAATTGAAGATGTGTATTTTTAATCAAAATTTTTTGTTTAAAAAAATAAAACTAATTAACAAGTAAAATTTCTAAGAATAATTTCCGTTACATACCTTATTTTTTTGTAGTTATCAAAAAATCGATGAAGTCGAAGACGTCGATGCGGTTGAATATTGAAGAAAAGATACAATTTTAGTATAAGACTCTCTTGAAAACTTTTTATTTTATTTTATTTTTGCCATTTTTGCAATGAATTATAATGGGTACAACTATAGTAAAGCGCCGATTGAACGATAACGATGTCGTTCTGGATTGTTTGCGATATAATATGGCAGCCTACATGCTATTTATTTTGGATTTATGATTTTATGATTTATAATTTAGCTTACGATTTTATCATTTATGCTATATGATTTATGACTTTTAGATTTATGATTTAGCCATAATCGCCAAATCTAGCTGAGGGGAAACACTATAGTTGTTCCTTATAATGGCTATAGCAGAGTCGGATATAAAGAAGTTGGCGAGAAATGCCCTATGTACTTCGATGCCAAATTTCACATTTTGCTTGAAGATCTGATGCTAAAGCTGTTCCGAAGAAAAACAAAACAAAAGGAAAAATAATGGACTTAAAAAAAATAAAATGTAAATTAAGCAACGCTTCTACGCTATTTAATGTATTTGCCGATGAATGCACATGGTGTTACGAAAAGATTGTCTGGGTAAGGATTAAGCCATTTGAGATTTCAAGCTCTCCGACAACTCATAAACAAGAGGTTTGTAATCTATATTAATAAAATCAGACTTTTGTCTGTAAATTTCTCGGAATCGAAAAATTTTGCGATATCTTTACATTTCACACCCCATAAAAGCCGAAAATGACTTCAGAAAATTTTGCCTGTGTTTGTGTGTGTGCGTGTGTGTGTCATCGTGTCTGTATGTCGCTATTTTTGTCCGAGCATCACTTGAGAACGGCTGGACGGAATTCAACGGCGCTTGGCAGGAATTTAGGTCTTCACCCAACTTAAAATTATATCTATCAACTTTCAGAAATTCCTCCCCGTTCACCCCTGGGGGGTAAAAGAATAAAACACGTTTGTCCGGGCATCACTCGAGAACGGCTGAACGGAATTCAACGGCGCTTGGCAGAAACTTAGGTCTTCACCCAACTTAAAATTATATGTATAGAAATTTTTCAAAATTATGATTAATGTTTAAATTGTGGGTAAAAAACGCCTGCGCATGCGCCATAAATATTTTTTCACTAAAAAATTTGAAAGGAAAAATAAAATATAAGAATAATTTTTTAAGATAAAGACATTTTTATTCGCGGGATTCGCACTACAAATTATGAAAAGATTAAGATGAAGTGTTGATATCTAAATTCCATACTTTAGTTAATTTAAAAAAATCTAATTGGTGTATCGAAAAACTGTTTAAACCCCAGGATTCAGAAAAATCCCCCCTTTCATTTGGTACTGAATTTGTAACGATGTCTGATATTTCTAATTTATTTTTCCGTTGCCACTTAAATTTCATTCTTTTGTTATTTCTTAAAAATGTAATTGTCGCATCGGAAAACTGTTTGCACCCTGGATTCAGAAAAATCGCCCCTTTCATTTGGTATCAAATTTATAAATATAGGTCTGATATTTCTAATTTATTTTACCCTTTTTCCGTTTTCAACCCAGATTCGGTAGAAGGTTTTATATTTATATATACTACTGGCCATTAAAATTGCTACACCGAGAAGGAATTAACGGAATGAAATTTGTTGGACACATACATTATAGTAGGAAGAACAATTGAATAAAATTTCAGAAAATTTGGAGTAATATGTACTGATAAAACAGTACATGAAGCAGCGACCTCTGTGAGCAATAACAGCACATATCTGCCTAGGCATTGAATCGAACAGCGATTGGATGACACGTACGGGTAGAGCACTTCATGAAGTTTTAACACGATACCACAATTCATCGATGAAGCACTTCATGAAGTGCTCTATCCGTACATGTCATCCAATCGCTGTTCGATTCTATGCCTAGGCAGATATGTGCTGCTATTGCTCACAGAGGTCACTGCATTATGTACTGTTTTCTCAGTACATATTACTCCAAATATCCTGAAATTTTAATCAATTGTTCTTCCTACTATAATGTATGTGTTCAACAAATTTCATTCCGTTATTTTAATTCCTTCTTGGTGTAGCAATTTTAATGGCCAGTAAGGTATATTTTTATTTTCCAGAAATAAAATGAAATATTTTTAATTTCACGCGAATAATAATAATATTAATTAGAGAGAAAAATACATACAAAAGTTGGTGATTTTTTTTTTTTTTTTTTTTTTTAATCAGGAATTTGTATGTGGATAAATATTTTCATAGAGATATTTGGCATCTTATATATAATAAAATAAGATGTTTGTGTGTGTGTGTGTGTGTCATTGTGTATGTATTTCCAGAGGTTTTTAAGAAAACGGCTGATGGCTAAGCTACAAAAATTTGCATGGTGGTTCGTAATGACCTATCCTGATGCACCTCGAAGCCCGATTTTCGAATTTTGTTTTAGTTTTCTTTTAATTAATTAAAAAGGTGAAATAAAAACCTTCTAATTACTGATAAATTGGCCATTTAATTTTAATCCTTAATTTAATTGTTTCCAATATATATATATATATATATATATATATATATATATATCATTAATTTTTCGACAGAAAAAAAAAAAAAAAAAACCTTGAACAATAAAAATTACATTTATTTAAAATATTTAATTTTAATCCTTAATTTAATTGTTGCCAAAAAAATTATCATTATTTTTTCAACAGAAGAAAAAAAAAAAGGTGAACAATAAAAATTACCTTTATTTAAAATGAGGAAAGTAAATTAAAAAAATTAGAAATATCAGTCGTATCGTTACAAATAAGATACCAAATGAAAGATGCAATTTATGTGAATCCAACGGATTAAACAGCTTATCGATCGGACAATTAGATTTTTTAAAATTAACTAATGTATGTATTTTAGGTGGCAACAGCAGAAGATTGTATGGAAACCGTTTGGAATTTTTTTTTAAATGTGCTACTAATTAAGTCACATGTTTTTTTTTAAGTGGGACTAAAAATTGCAGTTTTGAATTTTTTTTAAATTTTCTTTCACAAACACAAATATATAGTATACAGCCTGTACAACACTAGACCAAATTGAAGTTCAAATTTCATCAATATTTAAATAAATAAATGAAAATAAAAATATGTTTAATGGGAAATATATATAACCATTAAAAGTTTAGTTGTCTAAAATATGGCAGAAATAGCGCTCATAGCATATTGTTACAAGGTATTAAGTCTTATTTTTACAAGGGATTAAATCTAAAATAGTGACAAAAATTCAAAGTCGCCAAAGAGGCGATATAGAGAGAACTATATTAAGGCGGTACTATGATCATGCTTACAAACCATGAATTATATATAACCACAAAAAATTAATTGTCTCAAGCAACATACGTAGCCGGTCATAGCATATTATAATATTTAGCGTGAAATTGTTATCATTTTTATGGTTGATTGGGGTTAAACAAAATAAACATAGGAAATAACGTAAAAGCAAATATTATGTGCACCACGTATAGTGTTGTTCATATGTAACTGGGATTCAAATATAAAAGGGATACTTCATTTTTTTCGATACTATCTATTTCGAAAATGTTATCTAATAAGGACTTAATGGAAGCCTATTGGTAAACCATTGTCTCGGGTAATAGGGACAAGCGCCCGAGTTTTAGCGGATGACCAAATCGCTACCGAAGACAGCAGGAATCCGAAGCGAGCTTTCGAGCAATTTTAGTATTTTATTTTATTTTTATAAAGCTATATAGAAAAGATTTTCCTTTAAATTTAGTGACCAGCGAAGCGGGCAGAGCCTGCTAGTTAGTTTAATATTTTTATTTAATTAAGCAGTACTTTTCTTTCCTGCAGTAAAACAAATTTTTTTGTTGTTATTATGTACCTTATGAGGTTATTTTATGTTTTCCCCTTAATTGTAAATTACTATAATTTGGATTTTATTAAGATTTTTTATTTTTATTTTGTAAATATCATAAAAGAGTTTTTATTTTATTTTATTATTTTATTTTATTTGTTTATTTTGTGTATGGAACAGCTTTAGTATTGGATCCCTTTGGCAAAGTTTGAAATTCGGCACACCGAAGTAGCTTCGACGTTTCTCGCCAAGAGATTTAATTGCACAATTGAGATAGCCAATTCAGTTCATCGCAAAAATGGCTTAAAATATTTAAAGTCACCAAAGGGGTCTCATACTAAAGCTGTGCTTTTTGTATTTATTTATTTATAATATTTTCTATTGAAGACTTCTGCGGTCACGAAATTTGATGCGTAAATTGTTTGTATGCATCCGGCAATTATTGTAACTGGATTTCACGAAATTTGAAATCCGACCCCCCCCCTTTCTCGGAGTCGGAGTGCAATAAACATGTGTAAAAACATATTTTTCCGTTTGAATTCGCTTTGAATTATCTTAGAATGGAGAATTTTGGTGTGTGAATATTGATTATAAGTATACCCATTATGTACATTAGTGGGATTTTGCAAAACTTCGAACTCACCCGCTGAGGAAGGGGAAGTAAGAAGTGGGTAAGTTGCTGCCGAAGGCAGTAGGGACCCAGACTCCTCACGTTGCGAGCGAGAAAACCTCTACCAATCACAACGAGAACTTAGGTTATTAATAAAGATATGGGATTTTGACAACTAATTTAAGTTTAATGTCCAGCGAAGCGGGCAAAGCCTGCTAGTATACTATATAGAAGGAAGTAAAAATCTTTATGCATCATAATTATCAGTGCCAGATTGAAGGATATTAAAATTAGATACTATATCGTGTACTGACTTTCTTATTCTAAGGTAAAATTAATTGGAAATTATATCATGGCTTGAAAAATATTCAAAATTCAGCAATTAAAGCTACAGATTTGAAACGAATGTTATTCATAAATGTATTCATTTCTGTTTTCAGGGATGTAAAATTTAAATTGTACACAATAATAAAAGCAAAGATTCTTTGGTTAAAAAAATAACTTATATATAAAAAAAAAAAAAAAAAAAAAAAAAAAGCAGTTTAATTTGAAATTAATACTTTTCAATTAAACTGAGATAAAGCAATTTCATATTTGGCGATTTATGTCTCTTTCGCGATATTTAACAGTTTTTCAGCAATTAAAATACGAAATGTTGATTTTTAAAAGCTAAATTTCATAAAAGTTCCTAGATTAAGTAATTATCTATCTAATAAACCAGTTTTCAAAGAATTTTGCACATTTATGAACTCTCTAGCTTGTTTAAAAAAAAAATTCTTGACGAAGAAATTTTTTCAAAAAGTTGTCAAAACATCTAATTTTACGCTAAATTGAAAATGCTCCCATTTTCTTACTTAATAACTTAGAAAGTTCATTTTTATCTCAAATTAAAGCTCTCGTTGATACGAATATTTTCTTTTTTGTTTAATTTTCCTGCGATATTTGGTTCTTCCAATATTTAAAACTTTACGGGAAAAAAAATTGCCGATTTAACATGGGAAAGTTGGTTTCTGTATAATAAGCATGTAACGGTCTTGGGTTATTCCTGGCGATTTAATATTATCGCGTTCTGCTTTGTGTTATGTTTGTTTGTTTTGTTTTTCTTTGAGCTTGGCATGGCAAAACGACCGTTTCTGCTTCATAATGAACATAAAAATTAATATATAAATAAGTAAAACATAGCCATTCATGTCCTTTAGGAATATTGTATCTTATCTATTTACCTACATATTAATTTTTTAATTCATATCATATTATTTTTACTTTCCGAACACTATAGTGAGGAATGTATTGTAATTTTGTCAAAAATCCAAATTTGAGATTTTGATGTTTCTATACGTTTCAAGGTCCCCTGAATCAGTTTTCACTATTTTTACGATGATGTATGTATGTGTGTGTGTATGTATGTGTGTATGTATGTTTGTATATGTGTGAGTGAACACGCTAGCGTCTAAACCCTTTGTTCAAATAAGCTGAAAGTTGGTACGTATATTGTAAGTCACCATAGTACGAACCCTATTGATTTTTGTAAATCTAAAATTTTTACAGGGACACCAGGAATAATTCTCTATTAATATGGCCCATGGGGCCAAATTGCGATAGCGTCTAAACGATTTATTAATCTAAGCAAAAAATATGTGCACATATTACAGGTCACATTTGCACGAACTGTATAGATTTTGGTGAATTTAGCACTTGCAGTTTTTTTACAGGGGCACAAAGAAAAATTCTTTATCATTATGGCTTATGGGGACAAATTCTTAAAAGTGTCATCGCGTCTAAACTCCTTATTAATCTGAGTAAAAAATTTGTACGCATGTTATAGGTCACAGTTGCACCAACTGTATAGATTTTGGTGAATTTAGCACTTACAGTTTTATTTACAGGGACACAAAGAAAAATTCTTTATCATTATGGCCTATTGGGACCAAAGTTTTAAAAGTGCGATAGCATCTTGACGCCTTATTCAATTGAGCTGAAAATTTATATGAATATTAGCTGTTACCCGTGACTTCTTTCACGTGGAAATTTTGATGTGTATGTGGGGGAACTGATGGTTTGATCATAATATGTAATCTATGTAATGAAATGAAACCTTATCATTGTGGTGCTGTGCAAAACAGAGTCTGATAAAGTATACTCAAAAAAATTTGTAACTCATTGAAAGCCAAAATAAAATGCCAAAATAAATAAATAAAAAGTTATCGCCAACATGGCGATAAAAATTTAAAATTCGTTCATAGGGATCCTGTATTAAAACAGTACTGCGTTACGGAAGTATAAAAACTGGGTCGTCAATTATGAATTTTATTTCGAAACTTTTCTTTGTATGATTTTAGTTCACTATTCACAATATTAATCTGGTTCTAATAATAATTTGGTGACTGGTGAATAAAAATTTTAATTATGTGGTGAAATTCATACAATATTTATGAGTTTCAAATTTTTAAGTTTTTTTTTTTTTTTTTTCACAAAGAAATGATTTTTTTTTTCATCTCCCGGCGAATTGTTGAATAATATTTTTGTTCTTAAACAATTTTGGGCAGCTTTGACCGCTTCGCTCGCAAACTCTTTTCTATATAGCTTTATGAAATAAAAAAACTGAAATCGGTCAAAAGCTCGCTTTGGGTTCCTGTTGACTTCTGCAGCGTCTTGTTCGTCCTTACAATTTCCAGTGCCTCTCCCTATTGCCTGCGACAATGGCTTACTCGTGGGCTTCCATTTGGGTGCTTATCATATATACAGGGCTCGACAAAAACTACTTTGCCCCCCCCCCCCCTGCTTCACTGCTTTAGTAATCAAGAACCGAGTTTTATGGAGGTATTTAAATTTTTCACCTCATTATACATCCATTTTATTTCTGATTGTTAACTTTGTCATCAAGCTGCGAAAAATTCATATCCTTGCTGACATTAGGGCGGAATTCAGCTAAATTTTCTTAATTACGATGGCTCAATTAAATCGGATTTTACACTGTACTGATATTTTGTTTAAAAAAAGTTCATTAAAGAAGGAAACGTAAAATAAACTTTCTATTCGATTTGGGGGCCCCCTCAGATGTGGAGGTCCGGGGCAGCTGCCTCGCCAGTGGCGCAGCGACGGGGGGGGGGTCCAGCGGGTCCGGACCCCCCCTATGAGCTAAGATTTTTTATTCGGAAATTTATGCATTATGCAGGGCCTGATTATCGCAGTGGCAGGTGGGGACCGGGCCCCGAACACTGAATAGCAGGGGGCCTTAAAACTAATTTCTTTTGTGATTATTTGATCACTATTTCTTCTGTGTTCAAAAATTTTGGTTACTTTTTCAACTATTTTCACATCGTCAATTACTGGCGGGGGTCTAAGAAAGCATGTGTGCCTCAGGCCCTTACATGAAGTCGAGCAAGCCCTGGCATTACGTATAAAAATTCGACCAGAAATTTGTATAAAAATCGACATATTTTTACTTTCCAAACATACGTATGTAAGGAAAGTATTGTAATTATGCCAAAAAATCCGACTGCAACAATTTGAAGTTTGAATTTTCTGCACGATTTGAGGTTCCCTAAGTTCATTTTTGCTATATTTACGGTGATGTATGTATATAAGTATGTATATGTGTATGTCCCTGTGAGTGAACACGATAGCGTCTAAAAGCTTTGTTTCAATAAGCTGAAAGTGTCTACGTATGTTATAAATCACTTTTAGCAAGAACCCTATTGATTTGATGAATCTAGTCCTTATATATATATATTTTTTTTTTACAGAGACACAAAGAAAAATTCCTTATCATTATGGCCTGTGGGCCCAAATTTTTTTAAAGTCAACGTCAACATGAGTGCTTCGGAGTACCTGCAACCAATGCTTACCTCCATCGAAAGTATAAAAATCTTGAAGATGATTTTTCAGAAAAGAAAAAAAAAAAACTGTCAAAAGGGTTTTTAATTTAGACTCTGAAAATATTCCACGCGTGAGCAGAGATTTTTCAGAGTAAAGCACCAGGAGTTAAAAAAAAAAAAAAAAAAAAAAAAAAAAAAAATTAACTTCTTGAAAAATCCTAAGTGCAACAGAGAAAGCTATTGCATGCGTTGACGAGACAAGTCCGGACGGCGGAAAGGAAGCAGGGCGTCCCCAAAAATACGGTAAACCGTCCAGAGTCCCGCAATTAGTAAAAAAAGAAGGGGGATGGAGGCATAAATTTAAATAATTATAATTAAATTCAGAAAAAATCTTTAGTGAAATAAAATATAGAACTTATACCGTCTATATGCCTTATTCAATAGAGGTGAAAATTTATACACAAGTTATGGGTCACCATCGCACAGACAGTGTAGATTTTAGTGAATCTAGCACGTACAGCTTTACTAAAATGACACAAAGAAAAATTCTTTATCATTATGGCCTATGGGCCCGAATTTTTTATGTGCGATAGCGGCTTTGTAATGTGAGTCGATATATGTGAGTGAACACGATAGGAACTAAACGCATAGTTCAAAGGAGCTGAAAGTTGATACGTATGTTATAGGTCACCGTAGCATGGAGTACCCTAAGGAATTTGGTAAATTTAGCACTTTTTTTTTTTTTTTTTACGGAGACAAAGAAAAATTATAATTATAGAATATGGGCAGAAATTATTTAAGTACGATAGCGTCTAAATGCCTTATTCGACTGAATTGAAAATTTATATACATATTATAGATCACCGTCTGACGACGGGTAGAAATTTTGTAGCTAGCATTTGTAGTTTTTTTACAGGGACACCACAACGAAAAATTCTTTATCAGTGTATGGCTTATGAGCTCAAATTCTGTGTGATGGTGCCTAAACGCCTTATTCGATTGAGCTGAAAATTTATACACATATAATAGATTTTGGGGAATTAAACCCTTATAGATTTTTACTGGGACTGGGACACAACTATGAGGCTCAAATTATTTGAAGTGCAATAGTATAAAATTAAACAGTATACTATAAGGAAGAAAAATACTCAAACATCGTATTATAATTTTCATTTTTGTTTATTTAACGACTTTTCTTACTTTAATTTATTTATACAGCCATTAATTACTTAAAGTTCGGAAAGTCGAGTGGAGTCACTGTCACTCCATATTTTTTCTTTTATAAAAGCCTGATTGTCTTATTACACTCTGTCTTCTCTTTAAAAATATTAAATTAACATAGTATACATCTCATAATCCACTCTAACCCTATATATGAGTATGCTAGCAAAATTATTTCACAATACGTATATTCTTGATTTTCACTTAATTTTTTTCAGAAAGTATCCAAGGGACGGATTATATTATCCTTTTTTGAAAGAGTGTTTTTTGCTAAGTTCAGGTGTAACAGTTTTCAGAAAACATCTGATTCTAGCGTCAAAGCACTAAATTACCTTTTCACGGAAGGTGACAAATTATTTTGAAATTTGTAAACATGGGAACAATGATCTCTTAAAATTGGAGTTGAAATCCCTGTTTTTCATCTCTCGCGTTAGGTTAGCTTTGCGGCAACATGTGCACTATTATTCATTCTCCAGACCAGATGACACCCCACACAGGTCGCCGTTGGTAAGTATTCCTGAAATTTTTTCTTTGTTTACATACATCTAGAATTTCTAAGAAAAATGGATTATAGACGAGGGTCAATACGGGAGAAGACTTCTCTGAGAAGTTTAGAATCAATGAAACAATTGAAAAGTTTCTCAGGCAGTTAAAGGTTTGGATTTGGTTTTTTAGATAAAAAAGGTAAACACTTTTCAGTTCATGTTTTAAATGGTTTAATTATAAAATCAAATTACAAATGTTAAAAAGAAAATTGTATTGGAGTAGGGTTAAGTCCGATTATCTTCTATAGGGTATAGGGATCTAGGTCTGAGTGGGATGCCCTCCGGTCTCTTTCTGAATGATTCTAGTCCGTATTCACGTGAGTTTCGGAGAAAACAACGGCAAACACTGTACGGCTAGACAGAGGAGGGATACCTGGGTTCATTGAAAAGGACGATAAGTTTAGTTTTTAATGTCTTAAATCAATAGTTAAATATATAGATCTAAATCAACAGAAAGTGGAAAAACTCAAACAAAATTAATCTCGAATTTTAATAAATTAATCATTAATTAAAAGAAGTTAAATTTATTTGCAAATATAAGATTTAAAGTTCTTTTTTTTTTATTTGATATTTCTTAAAAAATAGTTTGTTTATGCATTTATTTATTTATTTATTATTTTTTCAAATATATAATTTTAAGGAATTATATTACGCATTTTTCATCTTCAATAAGTTCAACCCAAATACAAATTTAGAAGTTTAAAACTGAGTCTAAAGTTAAATGTTTTTCTTGGTTAGACCTAAAAAAAAAAAAAAAAAAAAAAAAAAGAAAGAAAGAAAGAAAGAAATATTATATGCTTCATAACCTAAAAGGTTTTTTATTAAAATAATGTTTAACGAATTTTCCAAATTAAGATTTATGTACAATTTTAATTTAATCAAAATCCTGAAAGGGGTATAGGTAGTAAAACACTTAATTTTAAAAGAAACTCTTACTGTTTTGGATAAACTTTTGATTTGAACCAAAATTTGTCGATGAAAGTAAATATCTTTAAAGTGATTTAATTACACTTTTTTTTTTTTTTTCCTTTCTATTGTGAGGCAAACTTAAACTTACTGTATTGTTGCATGGGATTTTAAAAGAGAAAAATGCACAGTCGGCAGCAAAAGTATCCGAGCACTAGCCAGTAATTCCGATATAAAAAAGTCAATTAAATATCACATTTTTTTTTTCCAGTTGATTATCTCTATCACAAATAATTCTTTTAAATTTCATAATGATTATTAAAAAATAATTCCCTTTACGTACATTTATACGTAATTTTCTCCTATACCATCATGTTAAAAATTTAGAAAAAGTGGGATGACAACGCCACCTGTTGGACAATTTCCTCCAAAATTTGATAGGCACTAATTTATGTGAAAGTGCAACTATATATCAAATTTTTTGAAATTCTGTACTGTAACCCCTGAAATACATATGCCACAAAATTTTGTCACACACATAGACAGACATTTTCTAAAAATACTCAAATCGTGTTCTAGACTTCCCAAAACGAGTAAATCCATCGTAAACACGAGGTCAGAATTTTTCACGAATCTAATATTTTCTTCAATTAAATATCGAAGAAAGTAAAAATAAAACATTGAAACGATTTGTAAAGATATTTTTCGTCCATTTTCAGAGATTTTATCCCCGTTTTGCATTTGAATATGTTAATTTTATTTCGAAATTTGAGGATATGGCTTTGAATCGTGCTGCTAGGGTCATTCCTTTTTAACAAGAAAAAATGCGATATGCGAAAATCTTAAAATAACTGGAAAAGTATTTTCTCCCCTTCTTATTTAATTTAATTATTATAATTATGTTAGGTAATTTAGGTTTCTCAGATGTGGTAGCCCATGACAACCTAAAAAATCTGGAGTGACTCCACTCGACTTTCCGAACATTGAGTAATTAACGGTTTTGTAGATAAAGTAAAGAAAGAGGAGTTGTTAAATAAACGAAATACAGAAAATTATAATAGGGTGTTTTTCTCCGTATAGTACACAATGTTTAATTTAACGCTACTGAACGTTGAGCCCATAGATCATAATGATAAAGAATTTTTCGCTGTGTCCCTGTAAAAACCTCTAAACCTAGATTCACCAAAATGCTTATACTTAGTGCAACAGTGATTTATAATATTCATATAAATTTTCATCTCAATTGAATAAGGCGTTTAGACACTATCGCACTTTTAAAAATTTGGTCCTATAGGCCATAATGATAAAGAATTTTTCTTTGTGTCCCTGTAAAAATCTGTAAGTGCTAAATTCACCAAAATCTATACAGTTCGTGGAACTGTGACCTATAACATGTGTACAATTTTTGCTCAGATTAATAAAGCGTTTAGACGCTATCACACTTTAAAAAATTTTAGCCCCATAGGCCATAATGATAAAGAATTTTTCCTGGTGTCCCTGTAAAAAACTGTAAGTGCTAGATTCACCAAAATAACAAGGGTTCGTAGTATGGTGACTTACAATATACGAACCAACTTTCAGCTTATTCGAACAAAGCGTTTAGACGCTAGCGTGTTCACTCACAGACATGCACACACACATACATACATACATCATCGTAAAAATAGTGAAAATGGACTCAGGGGACCTCGAAACTTATAGAAACATCAAAATCTCAAATTCGGATTTTTGACATGATTACAATACTTTCCTCACTATAGTGTTCGGAAAGGGGGACCGGCCTATTAAACCAGAAAAAAAATTGCAAATGAAGCGAAAAAATTGTTGCCTGTATCAGTCTCATAGACTAAAAATACAAAGAGCTGTCAAATATATCCAATTTCCGAATAAACTTAGTACCAGATTTTTATAATAGTGAGCCTCATTAAATAAAATTGAACGAAAGCACGATCAATGATTTCTATAAAAATTAATTATAATTTTAAAAATTTAAATGATGACAGCTATAAAAAACTCAAATGTAGGGCCCGACATAGGCTACATAGAGCCCCCGGGCAAGCTTTTTGTGGGGGGCCACGCTTGCAGGTCTTTAGGTTGCAAAATACCTGCATACGATTCTAAGTGGGCCCCTTAAAGAAGAGGGGCCCAGGGCAACTGCCCGCATGCCTTAGAGTTAGTCAGGGCATATATATAAATAGGTTTCAAAGGGCCCTTCATGATTTTTACTTTTACTTTTTTTTTCTTTTTGGACCCCCCCCCCCTACCGAAATTTTCTGGCTGCGCTACTGCGCATGCCCCTGCCTTATTCAGGCTCTGCATATATGACCGTTTCGATACGGACAGTATCGAAAAAATAGCTTTTTTATATCTGAATCTCAGTTACATATGAACAACATTATACGTGATGTACATAATATTTGCTCTCAAGTTATTTCCTATATTTATTTGATTTAATCGATTAACCATAGAATGACAGCAATTTCAAGCCACATATAATATTACAATATGCTATGATCGGCTACTTCTATCGCATGAGACAATTATTATTATTATTATTATTATTATTATTTTGTGGTTATATATACTTCATGCTCAGTTAATAGTAGTTGGTATATAGAAAATTAAATTAATTAATTAATATGTAAACTTGATCTTGGTACAGCCTTAATGCCCTTGGCGACTTTTGAACATTTGTTGCCGTTTTAGACCAAAAATATAATTTATGCGATTATTGTTCTTATACGCAAGCGAAGTGTGACGTAACTGACCGTCCGTGGATGCAAGAAAATGATTTCCTATGTTAATCGCCGATTGGATATTTTGTAAAAAATTATTAAAAATCGAGGAAAATTATTTCCTGATTTTAATCCCCATATTTGGGCATATATGTATTAGTTATCATGTGCATGTGTTAGATTGAGTTATTTTGCTGTTAAATCGACAAAATTTTAATTTTAAATTTCAAAACTCTGTCGTTCTTGGCGCTTATTGTATTTGGTGATCAAAAACGTAATACGAAAATATACATGCCAGATGTATATTTTCGTAATGTGCATTGTACGAAATATTGTTTCATATTATTCATTACTGTCTTAGGAACAACTATAGTATTTCCCCACAGCTGAATTTGGCGATTTATTTTTGGCGATTACGGCTAAATCATAAATCATATAGCATAAATGATAAAATCATAAGCTAAATTATAAATCATAAATCATAAAATCATAAATCCAAAATAAATAGCGTGCAGGCTGCCATATTATATCGCAAACAGTTCAGAACGACATCATTATCGTTCAAATCGGCGCTAAAGAAAAATCGCCAAATTCAGCTGTGGGGAAATACTATAGTTGTACCCTCTCTTAATATAAGTTGTTAAAATAACCATGATTTTTGAAAGGAATTAAATTATGTTCGCCAAATAATTTGGCGATTTTTTTTTTTTTCTGCCAAGGATGACCGATATCAAATCTATTCCGCTGCAACATATTAGTATCTTATATCAGATACTTTATTTAGACATTTGAAAACAAATTTGACTTCAAATTATGATAGAATATTTATCATTTTCCTTTTAATTAGTATATTAGTTGGATATTTATTGTGTTAATATCATCCTTTGAAATTAAATGTTTGTGTTTTCAATCGAATATGGAAGTTTGCCATTTTTTTTCCCTAGAGTTTTGAAATTAAAAATTCAAATTTTGTCAATTTTACAACAAAAAATAACATAATCTAACGCATCGACATGATAACTAATACATATCTATACCTAAATATGGGGATTAAAATCGAGAAATAGATTTTTTCTATTTTTAATAATTTTTTACAAAACATTCAATGGGCGTTAACATAGGAAATATTTTTCTTGCATCCACGAACGGCCAGTGACGTCATCACTTCACTTGCGTATTTCTTTCTATTTTTTTCTTGGCGAAAAATGTCCGATCTACTTCAGCATCAAAATTAAAAAAATTGTCCAGAATTATCAATAAGAAAATACCTTTAATATAATGCTGAATTAGCTTTTATGCCAAGCGTGTTTCATCCTCCGTACTAAAAAAAAATCTGAAGTTGAGGTATATAAAAAAATGCTATGAAATAAAATTCAGAATAAATATGTTAGATTTGTAATATTACTATTTTATTTTAAAATTATAAAGTGTCATTTTCTCATCGACCAATTTAACATTTAGTAATTTTTTTTATTTTTCGCGTGAAAGCATGTTTCATTTTATGTTGAAAACAATAAATAAATAAATAAAAATATCTCGTAAACTTTTTTTGGCAACAATTAAAATTTTAAATGGCTTATATTAAGGCAATTGCCGATTTATTGTTTTCATATTTTAACTAATTTTAAAAAATCTAATCAAATTTCCGGTATAAATAGTAGCCTATGTTCTATTCCAGACTATTCTCTATCTCTGTACCAAATTTCATCCAGATCCGTTTAGCCGTTGTGGCGTGATTGAGTAACAAACATCCATACATACATACATCCAAACTTTCGCATTTATATATTAGTATAGATACATCCATCTAAACTTTCGCATTTATGTATTAGTATAGATTATAAATCACTGTTGCACTAACTATAAGCATTTTGGTGAATCTGGCATTTAGAGGTTTTTACGGGGACACAACGAAAAATTCTTTATCATTATGATCTATGGGCTCAAAGTTCAGTAGCGTTAAATAAAACATCGTGTAATATATGGAGAAAAACACTCAAACACTCTATTATGATTTTCTCTCTTTTGTTTGTTTAACAACTCCTCTTTCTTTACTTTATCTACAAAACTGTTAATTACTCAATGTTCGGAAAGTCGAGTGGAGTCACTCCAGATTTTTTTTCTATATTTCGAAATTTCTTCTTTTTCGCAAAATTTTCTTAAGGATATGCCTAAAAGAAAGTCACAACTTTGTAGACAGTTAATAATTTTGCTTGACTAACACTTAAACTGATTGTTTTGTTGATTTTTTCTATATCAATCTATTTTTAACTAAAATTAGTTGATCCGTGCGAAGCCGGACGGGTCAGCTATAGCTGACCCGTATATGATAAAAATAGTATATGATAAAAAGTGTGATATGAAAAACTAATTGAAAATACATATAGTTAATATTTGTACTAATTTAATAGCCTTCTACAAATACGTATACAGACAACTTTATTTTATTTTTAGTGCCTCTTAAACAATACATAGTAGAGAAAATATAGTTTTGAGTGTGTTGAGATCAAATTTACGTAATAAAGTTTTTGCTAAACCTTTACGTTTTGAATGCCCCTGTATCCGAAGTCATGACTTTAGCGTTTGTTATGTGTTTGTGTAACTGTTATCAGCATAATTTAAAACCAAATGGAAATTTGGCAAGTATATATGATATTAACTGAATTATGAAGCATAAATGAAAGATTATTTATATATGTGTACAGGGTGTTTCTGAATTCATAGACCAAACTTTAAGGTTAGATAAAATTATAAAGAAAAAGTTTTCAATTACAATATGGGATCGGAAATGAAAAATCTCCCAACCTACCTTTCCTCCGCTTTAGTTTCTTTTTCTTGTCCATTTTTCCTTTATTTTCTGATTGGTATTGGCAGTTTTTTTCAAACTTATGATCGTGCGTTTATCTCTTTTTTCATGCAGTTTTCTGTGTATTTTTACTTTTTCAATTCTGTTCGCATTTTAATGTGTGATGGATTTCTTGATTTTCCGACTACACTTTTCATTTTTTTTTACCCCATATCGCTGTACAACAATGCTTTTTTATATATGTTTTACCTACCTTAAACATCTGGTCCATGAATTCAGGGACACCCTATATGTTTTAACTGTTATTAACAAATTAGATTAACTTTGTCTGGTGAATTAATACACTATCTTTAACTACAATTTACAAACTATATAATCTTTACTTCCATTACCCCACTACCGTAGGTAATGGAAGTATTGTATTCTGTCTAAATATTCGATATCGAGTTTTCACCTGATTTACACGTTTTACGTCCTTTTGAGTCCAAAAAAGTAATTTTTGGCAATTTGTCAGTATGTATGTATGCATGTGAGTGTGTATGTATGTATGTGGAGAATCTTCTGGCTATGCTATCTCCGAAATTAATAAAGATAGAGCTACGAAACTTCAGAATTTATACAGGTCTGGTGTACAGATGAATTTTCCAAATTTTAGTGGAAATTGGAAAACCGGAAAAGGGTAACAGGAAACCGGAAGTGAACCGTATGTTCGTAACTCAAAAACGGATCTAAATATTTTCTTCAAAGTTGCTATATAAATACTCAATTAGATGTCTTTTTCGAAATATATAGTTGGTTAATTCAGAAAAATTGATAGGCGTTCTGTATAAAAATCTAAATTTCATGTCTCGTTGTTGCGTTCCTTTGAAAACGGCAGTACGGATTTTTTTCAAACTCGTCATATCAACTCCCTTTTAAATAGCCTTTTGTATGTAAATATTGTTTTCGGTCAATAATTGAGTATGACAAGTTTTGGTAAAAGATGGTATCTCAGAAACGGCTCTAACGATTTTCTTTAAAATTGTTACATAAATCAGTTTTAGATATCATTTCTCATATATTACGTGTTTATTGCAGAAAAATTAACAGTTATCCTGCTTTGGCAACACCATCTTTGGTGAGTTAATTTTAGAACTCTATCATTTTTTTTTCTTATTTTTTTACTCGTTGTGTAAACATTGTTTGACATGTCTTTACACATTAAGTTCCTCATACCGGGATTTTTTTTATTTTCTACTTCGTTAGATCAATTTTATGTCTTCTGATCATATTATCTCTAAAAAAAATTATATAATAGCTGTAATAGTGTGTAATGGAAGTCGTATGGTTGTTTCACACCAGATTTTTTTTCTTTATTTAAATGAAATCTAAACATGTGTATTCTTTTCGAACATTTACCTTTTAAAGGAATATCTTGAAGGATTTTTCTAATAATATATATTTTCTATTTACTGTTATTGAATTTTAAATTAAAAAAGGAAAAAAAAAGAAAGAAATTAAATGTAAAAGGCTGCTATGCGAAGACTTTAAAAAAAAAATGTAATTATGTGTGATAAAATTTTTTATTGTTTTCTTAAAAGTAATCTCGCATCGTTTTGAGAGCGACATGTCATTTTATTGCAGGGATAATATTTGTTTTGAAAACTGTCAATGTTATTAAACATGTGAAGATTTTGAAAACAGAGCAAATATTTCTAAAATGTTAGAAAAAGAAAAATCAGAAACATGTATTATATATATATAAACTTACTTGTAGTTAGGATCTGCAACTTGTGCTGCTCTCATGACGTCATAAGCAGAACTCTTGTCAGGCACCCTTAAGTGCATGGTGTGTACTATGTCTTTCTGATCTCCGATGTAGAGAGAATACTGGACTTGCCTTTTCTCACCCAGTTTATCATTCCCATCTGAAATTTCTTCGTCTAAAAAAATATTTAAAAATATTTTATCTGCTTCATTTAACTGTGCAACAAAATCATAATTTAATGAACTTCAACTTTAAACGTAATTGCAGTTTAACATTTGATAACTCTAAACTTCACTGATAACAGGGTCATTAAATAAAATGTCACACCCACCTTAAAAATTTATGAATTTATTTTAGAAAACTTAAAACAATTCTACTCTTTATTTTTTACAAATGAATATTCAAAATTTTATGACGAGAGTAACATTTCATGGAAATTTCCCAATTTCCTTATTTCAATTTCCGCATTGGTATAATTGAATTTCCACTGCTTGCTTCGAATGTGATATTCAAGGAAAAATTTATTATTATTATTATTATTGTTGTTTGTTAGCATAAACGAATTTCACTACCAAGTCAGGAAGTTCTTGAAAGGTTTGGTCTTATAGATTATATTCGGAAAAGTTTTAATGCACATTTTCATGTTTAAAAAATAATAAAAAAAAATGATGTGTTTATATTTTTATAAGAAAATGGCCCGATTTATATTTAGCTGTAGCCGTTTCATTTTGAAAAATACGTTATAACCAAAAAATTTGGAAAAACATGAACCTTTGCAACGATTTCCTATATTTTTTTACAGCAACGTACTTTGAACTAAACAATATTAAATTTATAATTATTTATAACACATAGTAAAAATATCAAAAATAAACTTGAAATGTAGAAGAAAACATACCAGTTTACCTTACAAGTTAATATATATATTTATATCGGATACTCGAATTATTTCTCATAGTTTGTTGGAATAAAAACACTTGCTTATTCTGATAGAATTATACAAAATAAATTACTGAACGTCGGAAGCTTTTTCCCACTTTTCGGGTAACCAATACATTACATTCCCCAATTTAAAAAAGACAAAAAGTAAAAATAAAAATAAAAATCAGAATCGTTTGCGGTGATCCATGCATGGAGTCAGTTTTCGCTATCTTTAAAACATGGGAAGTATTGTTCAGAAACACAATGTTGCATGGAGCGAAACAAATTATGATCAGTTGTGACGACGTCTGGTTAATATGACGGATGGGGTTAGACATTCCATCGAAATCTCTTCAAGCTTTCCTTCACTCGGTTTGCAACATGTGGTTTGGCATCGTCATGAAGAAGAATGATTTTGTCATGTCTCTGAGTATATAGCGGGCGTTTAACTTTAAGTGTGCAATTCAAATTGTTATGAAGATTCATAACGTTTGTTTATTTTTTTTTTAATATTTAATAAAAGAAATTCCTCTATTGGTAAAATATAAAATTTTTCTCAACTGTAATTAAGTTTGGAATTTATCTGATAATTTTCGTGTTCTTAAATAAATATATATATATATATATCTTCCCACGAAAGTGCTTATTTTGCTGTTTTCCGTTAGTGCACTTAGTGATGTGAAAATCTGGCGTCAATCGCCGAACACATGTTCTTTTATCAACAAAATAGCCTTCTTCCATTATTAACTCGGCTAGTCATTTGAGTAAATTGGTTGCAATCCGTTTTTCCGAAGAGAAAAGATCATTATCTCTACTTCGCTCCGAGAGGGACATATGGGGATTGTCAAAGCCACAGGCGAGCGGCGGTTTTCATGACAGATACTAGCAGGTGCGCGCTCTTTCTCGCGGTTTATAGATTTCAGGATCCGAACGTTAACTGTTTAGAATTAATAGTAATGATCGTTTTTCTCAGATGTTCAAAATTTAAGGTTTGGGCGCTAAGGAAGTTTAAATGGCCCTCTTGTCATGAAAAAAACCTTCAGAGGCATTTTAAGGGGTTTTAATTAATTTTAACTGGTTGGAGCCAAGCTAAATGTTTCGATTATACAGTTATCGAATGAGTGTGTAGCCTTTTTATCTGAAGGGGGCTGGCAACACCGAGGACTGGATCTTAGGTTAGCGTCGGTGGGTAGGTGTTTACGTGAAAGCGGTGAGCTTGGCTTTTATTCGTGGGGATGAAATTTTTGTGGTTTCTGGCAGGTAGGAAGGGTAGTTTTGGTGACAATATCAAAGGAGAGGGGGGCCTTGTGCGCTCTCTCAATCTATATCCAGCTCTCACGCATGCTATCTCCAGCTCTCAAACTCTCTTAATCTTTTTCGGAGAGTTGAACCGTTGTCTTTTGTTCGAGCTTGTCATGGAACCGGTCTTCTCCTCGTTTTGGTATGGAGTCTTAGCCTAGCGTACTGAGATCTGCTAAAATCGGTGGATGAAAAGATAAATGTAATGTTGACTACATCTCTCTCGTTCCCCCCGATACTTGATATTTTCTCTGACGCTGCTCGTCAAATGAGTTTCAATGAGAATTGACAGAAGCTCAGAACAGCTGATCCCGACGCCTTCTCGTGATTTTGTATCTGACACCTGGTTCCTCACCTTACCTAAAACAGGATGACTTGATGCATAAAAAATAAATATATGGTATGCTCCTGGCGGCTTAGTTCTGGTATATTGGCTACGTTTCTGTGCTATCAGCTTGTAAAATTGTTTTAAAACCAAGGTAACATCATTTAAGCGCAGTTTCAACTGAGGTTGATTGGAGGTTGTTTCGAGCGGCGCTATTCAGAATCCCTTGATGTGGTCAAGCGGTTGGAGATGGTTTGACAGGTTGGTTGTAAGGGAGAAATCCCTGGCTCTAACCCCCAGCTGAGATAATTGAGGGGCCAGAGGCAGATATCTTTGTCAATTTTGCATGCTTTCCTTTAAAGTAACTGTGCAATCTGATGAAAAAAGGTTACAACTGATGACAAGACATTTGGTTCTTTGTGTCGGAAGCGTGATTAATGGATTTTTGAACCTCGAAGCTTCATCCCTAGTGGAAACCAGCCTTTACTTTTTCCTTTTGTCACTTGAAGTAAATGTAAAAATTTTTCAAGACTGGGTAATTAGTGTAAACACAAAGTAGTTTAATTCTGGTAAAGAGTGATAAATATTTAAGCACTTTGTTATTTAAATGAGTTCATTAGTCTTGTTCTCATCAAACATATTTTTGTTTGTGGTAATATGAAAGTATTGAGAGGGAATATTAAAGTGATAATTGTACTAATGATTTGTTAATTAACAAAATGAATAAACCTAAGAAAAATTTTTGATGTTGGTAAAGTGTAAATAAGTCTTTAAATAAAATTTTTAGTTTGAAAAAGTTAATTCAGAATTTTTTTTTTTTTTTTTTTTTTTTTTTTTTTGTAGTTGTTCAAAAGATGTTTTAATAACAATAAAAATGAATGATTTTGTTCGGTTTTAATGAAAGATATTTGGCAGAAAAAATTTGTTGTTTGTAATGAGTAAATGTCAGACAATTAAATAAATCTCTAATTTGAAAGATAAATTTTATGTGCATGTTTCCATTCAAATATTTTCCTTTTACTAGATAAATTTCTAATTTATTCAGTTATGAAGAATTATTGTTTTGGCAAATTTTGGGGGCTCAAAGAAAAAAAAAAATCCTTAAGGAAGCGTTAGCTTCCCTGCAAATTTGGGGTTATCATTATAATAATTTTTGTACCATCAGAGCTGAGTAAAAAAGAAAAAAAAAAAAAAAAAAAAAAAAAAAAAAAAAACAGTTTAAAGTTATTTAACCTCTTATGTGTTTTTCTTAGTGCTAGACATTTTTCTTTCTTTTTTTAGTGTGGTGAATATACGTAATGTATAATCTGGAATCCTCTTATGAGACAAAAATCAGCTTAATTATTTTAATGATTTTTTAATTTTAATTGAAAATTAATGTGAAATTTTAAAGTGAGGAAATTAAATGCATTGTTCGGTTAAAAAATTCCAGATTGTACATAAACAGTGTATCTGATTTTTCTGGCTGACTCTTACAATTAAATTTTAAATTTGATTAAATTTTAAACTTGCAAATAATTTCATCTATAGTAAATGTATGTCTTTCAGAAGATCTGAATAACTGTAAACATTGCAATATATATTAGGTGATTTTGGGTTGATATATAGGTTGTGATATATAGGTTGTTTAGTGTAAGATGATTTCACTTAAGAGTTATTTTTGCTAGTAGTAGTAATGTTTTAAGGTGTAAATTTTTAAACTTTATTTAAGTCTTTTAGAAATTATTAGTGCTGTGCAGGTTTTTGTATATTCACCAACTGCTTTATTTATTTATTTTTTACTTCTTTAATAGATAAACAAATAATTTTGGAGTTTTATTTAGATTGGTTTAATGTTGGATTTTTCTTTTTTTTTTTTTTTTTTTTTTTTTTAAATGGGCTCTCTCTGATGAGTACAGTTTAGGCGCTTTGTACTAAGAAATTATTTTTCCATTATACGAAACCCGAAACAGCAATAATCAATATCTATACTGGCGGACCATGTGTTAGATGCAGTAAACCAGAGCTATACACTGGAATACGGGTACTCGCCACAGCAACAAGTTCTGCTTGAAACACTGCATGATGCGGTCTGCATGCCACGGGTTTACATCTTTTTCCTGCTCAAAGAATTCCAGTAATTTAGTTGAAAATTCATCAATGATCCATCACAATTGCAGAGCGGTATCTTTAAGAAATTATTTTTATAAGTTCCATCACATTTATGTGAAGAAATATTCAGTTCTCACAACCTACAGAATCACACAATACTACTTCGTTATTAATGAGTGAATGTCCGAGTATTTAGTCGAATCACCCTTATTACCCCACCAGCTAAGTATTCATAAATATTTCAACTTTATTCGAGATATTTCTTCCTGGTATTGCTTAGCAAGGCACATTCATAACCAATTGCAATTTCAGAATGGGTGCTCTTTTCATTATAGAAATTGCAACTTATCTTCTTAGAAACACCATTTAAAGTCATGTATGTAAAGATATGATTATGATTCCTATCGATGTTCTGTCCCTGCTATTTAATGGGACGTGGTAGGCCCAGGGCCCGACTTAGATTACCTGGAGTCCCGGGGTAAGCCTATTCTGGGGGGCCCTCCTTGCAGTGGCATAAGAGCTCTTTAGGTTGCAGAATTTCTGCATAGGACTGTAGGGGGCCCCTTCCAGAAGGGGGACCCAGGGCATTTGCCCTTATGCCCTGCCGTTAGTCAGGGCCTGGGTAGGCCGGTTGGTAGAGCACCGAGCTCGTTATTGAAAGATTGCGGGTTCGATACTCTAGCTGGCCAAAGATCATCGTGTACACTAATGGTGGCTGGGGCAGGTAAAATGCGTCGTGGCCGCAATGTCCTCCATGTTCCCATCCAGATTATACCTCTGGGGTCACCGAAGCGGGGGAGCCATCCTCTCCGTGGAAGATCAAAATTGTGATGGCATGTCTCCGGACCATTCCTACGAATGCGTCCCAGACCTCCGCCAATTACCAATAGCGCAGTACTAGTGCGACGTTAAACCCAACCAACCCTGCTCTTTAAATTTATTATGGAGTTCATGGACATCGTATAATATTAGATCAGTAATTATTTTACCTTTTCCTTCTTTTCTAATATTCTTTGAGCAATCCGGAACTTTTAAGTCGACAAGACTGTTACCACTAAAAATCGGAAGTGTTAAATACACTGAAAGGAAGTCTATAGAACTTGAGTTTATATGATTCATTAAATATTGCACTGCAGCTGTTGCGTTCCATTGCTCGCTTTGTTCTTGCCCACTTGCAATGAGTGTCTAAAACAGAATAAAGAAAATGTATAAAATTACTTTCTGTTTTGATATATATTATTAATAATTCATATTAGAAAATTTAAAAAATTCTAAATTTCTAGATTAAAATATGTCACTCCTAAAACGTTAACAGTCCTACTGTGGATTTTTTTAATTCTTTAAGTAAAACACTTTCAATTTTCTGAGTAATTTCTTCATAATTTCTAGATTGGTTAACACTATTTACGATATCACGTTGCAATTTATAATATGTATAACAATATTTTAGTCTTTTCCTTCCATATGTGTAATAATAACATGCATAATAGACCGATTACCTACATTTTCAAAAATTAGTAAATCATGCATGAAATTCCGAAAGAATATTCAAATGTCATTGGATATAACAATTTTTTAATGATTAGTATTTTCCTTGCATGCATTAATTAAAGTTTGCTTATATTTCGACTGACTTGCTTCTTATGTTTTTCTATCTTAATTTCTTTCTCTTTTTTTTTTCTTAATTTATTGTGAAACGAATAATATGACTATTTCAAAACCAATTAAATGATATAAAACTTCTAAGAACTAACATCTACTTACCTGTAATCGATTATTTCCTCCGCAAAAGATTACAATAAAAAACATTAAGTAACGAATTAATTGGAGACTTTATGATTTATTATTTTTACTTTCTCTTATCAATAAGGTAGAGAAAGTATTGTTTTGGGATCAAATTTTCGAAAGTAAGTTTTTGTTTTATCTACACGTTTTGAGGTACCCTGAATCCAAAATTCATATTCTTAGCGGTTGGTGTGTGTGTGTGACTGTCATTGTGTCTGTTATCAGCAAAGCTGAAAACAAATTACAGCAAAAGTTCAAACTTGGTATTCTAAATGTGTATGGTATAGGGATGTTACACTGAACTTTTCGTTGAGATCAAGCAAATGGTTCGTGTACAGGGACACCCAAGAGAATTCAAATACATTATATCTACGGAGGAAATTGCAGGTAAGTAGAGTTAAACATTTATACACTGCACTAAACCAAAAGAAACGAATATATATATTTTATACATGCGTGAAAACATGTCTCATGTAGAATATCGTAAGGAAATCATTCGTTGTTCGTTTACAGAGCTATAAAAGTGCGACAATAGTTGCAAATTTATGGAAGTATATTTCAGGCTGCGCCGTGTATTATTATTATAGGATTATATTTAGGTGAACCATGTGGTCAGTTCATAATGATCAAAATAAATTCAGAGCTGCAAATATTTAAGCGATAACATTCTTTTTTGTTGTTAGTGGACGAACTTTACTATAATATTTTAACATTTCCAGGTAAGCTGTTCAGGAATTGAATTCCTCATAGAGATATGGTAAATAATGTATGTTTTTAAGATAAATATTCATCGCTTGTTGTTTGCATATTTACACGTTTGAGGCTTCCTGATTACCGAAGTCAAGTTTTCTAACGTTTGATCTTTGTCTGTGTCTCTTAAAGTAACTTAAGAACGAATAGTTTTAGGAGATCCAAATGTGGTATTTTGAAGTTAATATAAGTTTGTTGCTGGAAAAGTTTGATCAAGACTAATACGTTTCAAGGAATGTTGCGTGTGAAAGTTATCTGAATAATTTTTAGTGAACGTTTAATTTTAATAACAGATTTAAATTCTAAAATGTAGGTGAGGTAATGAAACGGGGGTTGAAGGGGGCAGTTGCCCCCTCAAACAGAACTAATTATAATATGAAACTCTTCCGAAGCCTAATTTAAATTGTTTTAAGATAGATTTACATAACATAATTCGTTATCTTACCCCTTAATCTCCAACCTGTATTTATAGTATTAAATTTCAGGAAGAGAAAGTCATGTGAGTGGCACACCAGATTATTTTACTTTCTCTTACCCATATACATGGTAGAGAATGTATTGTTTTTGGGTCAAATTTTCGAAATTGAGTTTTTATCATATTTATATGTTTTGAGTTCCCCTGAATATAAATGTCATGTTTTTAACTTTTAGTCTATGTGTCTGTGTGTCCGTCTGTCTGTCTGTTATGAGCATATCTCAAGAACAAACAATAGCAGAAAGCCCAAACTTGATATTCTAAATTTGTATCATATAAAGGATGCTAGACTAAACTTTTCGTTGAGGCAAGCAAATTGTTCGTGCACAGGGTCACCCAAGATAATTCAAATACATTACGTTTATGGGGGAAATTGCAGGTAAGTAGAGTTTAACATCTATAGACTGCACTAAACCAAATGAAACGAATATGTATTATTTTATATGCGTAAAAACATGTTTCATGTAGAATACGGTATAGAAAGCGTTCACTGTCCGTTTACATGGCTAGGTAAAAGAACTAAATTGTAGTGCGACAATACTAAAAAATTGATGAATGTGTATTTCAAGTTGTGCCGTGTGTTATTTATATAGTATTATATTTATGTGCATCATGTGGTGTGTACATAATCTTCAGGGCTGCCAATATTTAAGCCATATCACGTTTTTTTATTGTTAGTGGAAGTGCTTTACTATAATGTTTTATGATGTCCAGGGAAGCTACTGAAAAATTTCTCATGGCCATATGGTTAATAATTAATTTTATTTAAGCTGAATATTCATTGGTTAGTTTTTTGTATATTTAAACATTTTGAGAAATCCTGAATACCAAAATCAAGTTTTTAACACTTGATCTTTGTCTTTGTTAATTAGAGTAAATAAGAAAGAAATAATTTTAGACGATTCAAATGTTGTATTTTGAATTTAATACTTTTGTTACTAAAAAAGCTTAATCAAGATTGATAAGCTTCAAGGAATGTTGTGTGTGAAAATTGTCTGAATAATTATAAATGAACTTTTTAATATAATAACAGATTTGAATTCTATATAGGTGTTCATAAGGGTCGGTAGTCCCTCTTCCCTACAGAATTATTTGTGAAATAATGTTGTTCGGAAGCCTAATTTGAATTGTTTTAATGTAGGTTTACATAACAGTACTCGTTATCTAACCCTTAATCTCAAATCTGTATTTACAGTATTAAATGTCAGAGTAAGAGTGACACACCAGATTATTTGCGTGATTTTATTTAACTTGTTATGTTGTTTATTTATTTATTTAGTTATGTGTGTTGATCAAATCTAAGAACTGAATTTTCACCAGTTTCTTATTATCCGATTGAGTGATAATTTTACGTGTATGTATGATTTCTATGAGAATAGAGGCTCACGAGATAACGGACCCAGGAGAATGATCCTTGGGGCTCTGGGACTCTAAATCCTTTCTTTTTTAGGTTTTTTAAGGAAGTTGCTCACATTTCACAGATTTTGAAACAATTTCCTTTTTGTAAAATAATGCTCTTACATATTTTAACTAACATATATATTAAAAAAAAAAAAAAAAAAAACTATGACTGAAATTCTTTTATAGTTTTCTAGATTTTAAAAATTCCTTTTACCTCTTTTAAGACTAAATTGCTTGCTAACTCAATCCCAAAATTTGTGCATATGACAACCTCTTTGATTAGCTAATGTACAATAAAACAGCAATTCATATTACCTGTGTTACTAAAGCTGTTGTATAGACATTCCCAAAGCTACCATCGGAAAGTTGGCCACCGAAGCTATTTACTGCCGAAGAATATGTACTTTTGGCATACGAAATATTTGTGAAATGCTTCGTTTTACTTCCTATGCATGCCAGTGCCATTGCTGTCAGAGCCCGGACATCTGTTGAAATAAGTTGATAAAATCGAATCAGTTATTCATGTATATTATTTAAATTATTATTAATATTCCAGGTTGTCAATTATTATATTTCTATTACAATAGTAAGATAAATATAATAAAATATTTCTGCTGTGATAAATATAGGGCGATTATATGTTTTAACATTTTTTCATCTTTATGAATAATATCATCTTTCCATATTGGATTCACTGCATTAAAATAAATAGGTTTAGGTCACTTACATATAATAAGTAGGCATAAATAAATTTATTTACATACTAGCAGGCTTTGCCCGCTTCACTGAGCATTAAACTTAAATGAGTTGTCAAAATCCCATATCTTTATTAATAACCTAAGTTCTCGCTGTGATTGTAAAGGTTTTACTCGCTCGCAACGTGAGGAGCCTAGGTCCCCACTGCCTTCGGCAGCAACTTACCCACTTCTTACTTCCCCCTCCTCAGCGTGTGAGTTCGAAGTTTTGCAAAATCCCACTAATGTACATAATGCGTACACTTAATCAATATCCACACACCAAAATTCGCAATTCTAAGATAATTCAAAGCTAATTCAAACGGAAAAACATGTTTTTACACATGTTTATTGCCCTCCGACTCCGAGAAGGGGGGAGGGATTTCGAATTTCGTGAAATCCAGTTACAGTAACTGCCGTATGCATACAAACAATTTACGCACCAAATTTCGTGACCACAGAAGATTTTAATAGAAAATATTATAAATAAATAAATACAAAAAGCACAGTTTTAGTATGAGACCCTTTTGGTGACTTTAAATATTTTAAGTCACATTTTGAGATGAATTGAATTGGCTATCTCAGTTCTGCAATTAAAGATCTTGGCGAGAAACCTCCGAGCTACTTTGGTGCCAAATTTCAAATTTTGACAAAGGGATCCGATACTAAAGCTGTTCCATACACAAAATAAATCTTATATATATTATAAATGTGAATGTCCGTTTATTTGACTGAGTTTCACGCTAAAACTGCTCGATGGATTTCGATGCAATTTGTTATGGAGATAGCTTACACCCTAACTTAAAAAGTTGTCTACCTTTTATTCCGAAAAAAATTTTGTTTTTGCGATTTTTATGCATAAAATAGTAATTTTGTACGCTAATAATAGCAAAAAATTAGCCATTTAAATTTATCCATAATTTAATTGTTGCCAAAAAAAAAACGAATTTATTTATTTTTTTCAACAGGAAAATAAATACATTTATCTAAACGTGAACAACAACAACAACAAAAAAATAAATAAATAAATAAATTATGCATCTCAAAAAATTGACGTCATTTTTAATTTAAAAATTCTTTTACAAAGTGCTAATATAGTTTACGATGCTAATGTGTGTTCTACTAAAATCAGTTTTATTTATAGTAGATCCTCCTGGGTGATTTTTACTTTCCGAACACTATAGTGAGGAAAGTATTGTAATCATGTCAAAAAACCGAATTCGAGATTTTGATGTTTCTATACGTTTCGAGGTCCAATGAGCCCGTTTTCACTATTTTTGCAATGATGTATGTATGTGTGTGTGTATGTGTGTATGTATGTGTGTATGTGTGTATGTCTGTGAGTGAACACGCTAGCGTCTAAACGCTTTGCTCGAATAACCTGAAATTTGGTACGTATATTGTAAGTCACCATAGTACGAACCCTATAGATTTTGGTGAATCTAGCACTTATAGTTTTTTTACAGGGACAAAAAGAAAAATTCTTTATCATTATGGCCTATGGGAGCAAAATCTTAAAAGTGCGATAGCATCTAAACGCCTTATTCAATTGAGCAAAAAATTTATACGCATATTATAGGTCACAAATACTCAATCTGTATAGATTTTGGAGAATCTATCACTTATAGTTTTTTTACAGGGACACAAAGAAAAATTCTTTATCATTATGCCTATGGGGCCAAATTTTTAAAAGTGTGATAGCGTCTAAACGCCTTATTAATATGAGTAAAAATTTTGTACACGTATTATAGGTCACAATTGCACAAACTGTATAGATTTTGGTGAATCTAGCACTTGCAGTTTTTTTACAGGGACACAAAGAAAAATTCTTTATCATTATGGCCTATGGGACCAAATTTTTAAAAGTACGATAGCATCTAAACGCCTTATTCAATTGAGCTGAAAATTTATATGAGTATTATAAATCACTGTTGCACTAACTATAAGCATTTTGGTGAATCTAGCATTTATAGGTTTTTACAGGGACACAGCGAAAAATTCTTTGTCATTATGATCTATGGGCTCAAAGTTCAGTAGCGTTCAATAAAACATCGTGTAATATATGAAGAAAAATACTCAAACACTCTATTATGGTTTTCTCTCTTTTGTTTGTTTAACAAATCCTCTTTCTTTACTTTATCTACAAAACTGTTAATTACTCAATGTTCGGAAAGTCGAGTGGAGTCACTCCAGATTTTTTAAATTGTTGCGTTGAAGTACACCGAACATTTTTCGCCAAGAGGCTTAATTTAGCATTTTTTAATCTAGGTAGTTCAAGAAAAATATAAAAGAGGTTTAATTTAGCAACAGCAATTTTAATCTAGGTAGTTCAAGAAAAATGTAAAATTTATAAAATACTACAAAACGAAAAAAAATAAACTGAAATAGTAGTCACATAAATGATCTATTTTTATCTGAGTAGATAATTTTATAGAAAAAAAAGTGAAGTTTTAAAAATAGAAAATTTATTTCATTAAGCACTATTTTAAACCTAAAAACCATTAATAAAATAAACAGAATATGAAGGGTTCTTATATATTAACGAAAAGGTGTCCGATAAAACGCTTTCTATTTTTATGCAAGAAATTATACAAAAAAAAAAAAAAAAAAAATCGCTAATATGGCGACAAAAATTCAAAAGCCGCCAAGGGAGAGATTCAATAAAGTTGTGTAGCACGATAATGTTTAGTTATTTATTTATTTTTTTATATACCAATCACTACGCTAATTGAACATACAAATAAATGAGCTGCTGTGTGTGACTGCACTTGCACGCTGTCGGGCAGAAATATTTGATTAATTCAAATTAATATTTAAATAACTAAACAAAGATATGTTTAATAGAAAGCATAGTCTTGGAGACAAACTTGGCGAGTGGGTTATTTGCTTTACTCCTGTGGAACAAGTGACTATTTTTTAGACTGTCCCAGAACATTCATCGAATAATGACTTATACTGTACGAGTAACAGCTTCAACTGTTTCCAGAATATTCGAAGAATTAACACCAGCTATTGGACTATTTTCGAAAATATTTGTTTTAATAATAGTTTTGTTGTACAGATTCGAGAAGTTCAAAAAATGTTTGATATTGCCAAGGAGGTCCCATACTAAAGCTGTGACGAAAATAGTCGCCAATCGAAATACATTCAGTTACAAAGAAATCATTTAAATATAGTGTCCAGCGAAGCGGGCAGAGCCTGCTAGTAAATAAATAAAATAAAATAATAAAATAAAAACTCTTTTCTGTTATTTACAAAATAAAAATAAAAAATCTTAATAAAATCCAAATTATAATCATTTACAATTAAGGGGAGAACATAAAAGAACCTCATAAGGTACATAATAACAACAAAAAATTTTGTTCCACTGCAGGAAAGAAATGTGCTGCTTAATTAAATAAAAATATTAAACTAATGCCAAATATCTCTATGAAAATATTTATCCACATACAAATTCCTAATTAAAAAAAAAAAAAAAAAAAAAAAAAAAAATCAGCAACTTTTGTAGGTCAACTATTTATTTTTCTCTCTAACTTTTATTATTATTCACGTGAAATTAAAAATATTTCATTTTATTTCTGGAAAATAAAAAATATATATAAATGCGTATGTATAAATATAAAACCTTTTACCGAATCTCGGTTGAAAACGGAAAAAGGGTAAAATAAATTAGGAATATCAGACCTATGTTTATAAATTTGATACCAAATGAAAGGGGCGATTTTTCTGAATACAGAGGTGCAAACAGTTTTTCGTTGCGACAATTAGATTTTTAAAAAATAACTAAAGTATGAAATTTAAGTGGCAACGGGAAAACGGAAAAATAAATTAGAAATACCTGACCTATCGTTACAAATTTAGTACCAAATGAAAAGGGTGATTTTTCTGAATCCTGGGGTGTAAACAGTTTTTCGATACGACAATTAGATTTTTTTAAAGTAACTAAAGTATGGAATTTAGATAGCAACACTTCATTTCAATCTTTTCATAATTTGTAGTGTGAATCACGAGAATAAAAAAGTCTTGAACTTAAAAATTTATTTTTATATTTTATTTTTCCATTCAAAGCGTTTTAGTGAAAAAATATTTATGGCGCATGCGCAGGCGTTTTTTACCCACAATTCAAAAACTAATCAAAATTTTGAAAATTTCTATAGATATAATTTTAAGTTGGGTGAAGACCTAAGTCTCTGCCAAGCGCCGTTGAATTCCGTCCAGCCGTTCTCGAGTGATGCCCGGACATAAAAAGCGACATACAGACACGATGACACACACACACACACACAGGCAAATTTTCTGAAGTCATTTTCGGCTTTCATGGGGTGTGAAACGTGAAGATATCGCCAAATTTTTTGATTCTGACAAATTTACAGACAAAAGTCTGATTTTATTAATATAGATTACACATAAAACTTATGGGCGGAATTAAACTGCAGATCAAAAGAATTTCACAGAATACTTATCATTTTTTCACATATTGTAAGGAGTATCTTATTCGTAATTTATTAATATTTTCCTAAGCCGTTTTTCTCATCATTGCTAACAGCTTAAATAAATTTGAAAAATACTTCTTAAAATTTCTTAAAATTATCTTTAGAAGAAAAAAAAAAAAAAAAAAAAAAAATCCGCTTTATCAGCCATTGCTAATTTACTGATCACAAGCTGTTTTAAAATCTAAACTTTCCGGAGATTATGAAACTTCATTTTTAATGTTCTAAAGAGAAATTAGTTAACATCTTTTCCTCAAATCTTGGTATTATGCACTTTTTCTTTCTTTCCTATTTCTTTTTTTTTCTTTTTTTTTTTTTTTTCAAAGAGTTTTTAAAATTATACTGTTCATCCCAGCATAAAAACTCATATTTAAAAGCTGTTCTTACATATTTACGATAAAAATATTTCTTTTCATGCACGCTTAAGTGAAATTTTGCCCTATTCTCTCATGTTATGAAAATCGTAAATTTCAAAAATTTCTAAAGTGTTTTAATTAGAATGTTGCAAATGAATAGGGTTCTTGCCAGTGTTATAAATAATATTCTAAAGCCAGTCCGACCTCTCTGCAATCATTTGTTCGTGAGATATCTTGTACACAGACTAACAAAATAACACACAAATGGACTAACGGACTTTCAAACTAAGAGACACACATAGACGGACACCATATCGTTTTAAAGTATTTATTTATTTATAAAAAGTTTAGTTCATACAACTGATTAAACTTTTAATTAATATGCAAAAAGTTTGTGACTGTTCACCCCTCTAAACTCGAAAGGCTCCCACTGTTAACCAAGAATCCTGTCAACAGTTCGGATTCAAATAGGTAGACATCTATAGTTACGCATACTCAATCATAAACAAGTGTTGCGCAAACCCTCCTAAGAAGACGTCGACCTAAATTAACTACCAAGCGCATTCAAGAGAAATATCGATAAGGACTGCTCCCTAACGAGTTGTAGAAAGACACACGCTTATGCTTCTATTACACACAATGATCTTTCAGACAATTCTCCTTTGAGCCAATTTTTACTCCAATTTTTGAAAGCCGAAATCCGAAAGAGAGTTACAATAGTTGAGTCAAATATTGTTCGAAAAACAGGTTTGCAGGGCAGAGCCTGATTAAGGGGGAAGCACACATTATCTCCGCTCCCACCGGAATATTTTTACAATTATTTTTTACTTCATGTTATAGAAACTCCACGCTTTGATGAGGAAATATTTTTTATAAAAAATATAATTGGTGTGAAACAATCCAATTTACTCACCGTTATTAGACACCAGAATTCTTTTAAAATAATTTTTAATGAGAATTTTGTGTTTATTATAGGAGGAAAGTATTTGTTAAAAAATAACGGTGTAAGTATAAATAATGTGTGCTTCCCCCTTAATCAGGCTCTGTTGCAGGGTACACAGTACATGACAAGCGAAGCTACTTATCGCTGTTTTAAGGGGTTACATCCAGTTGTATGGACGAAAAAACGTGTTTTTTTGTGAATTTTTTGTGAAGAGGCCTTTTATTAAAGAAATATATACAATACATATACATATAGCAAATTTAATGTATGTTAAGAATCCGTGATGAGTTTACAAAAATATTGGGTTCCGCTGTTCCTGTAGTAGATCTCCTAGAGGACTTCCACAAAAAGGTGTCTGGCGGTGAGCAAGATATCTCTGATCCAAATTATCTGAAATGAAAAAAACCAAAAGATTTATTTTTAGGATAGATGAATACAGGTAATGATCGTAGGAATAGTCAAAATTTTGATTTTTGACCAAATGGCGGCTTCCCCAAAAAAAAATCGTTTTTTTCATGAAAATTTACACTTGAAAGTGGCTGAAAAAATCGAAATTATTATCAGAAACCTTATTCCTACGATCATTACCTGACAAATTATCTAAGAAAATCGTGTCAAAATTTCAAGTCAATCAGTCCAGCCGTTTCGGAGAAATTTTGCTCACCGACTTTGAAAACACCGTTTCGAGATAAACGCGTTTAAAGTTTTGGGAACCATTTAAACTAAGTTAAATTTTTTTTTTCCTACTTACATCGAGTCATCTATTCCAGGACCATAAGAGGAACCCTCTGCTTCATCATTTGCTTCTAGTACAGCCAACTGTTTTTGTCTACGTGACATTCTCCCCTCGCGCGTGCTCCCTTGCGCTCGTGCGTCAGAGATCAAGATGCGCTCTGCGTCCTCTTTTTCTACATAGGCATGGGCATTAGGCCCAAGCGATAGTCCCATTGCGTTCATGAAGTATAGAAGAGATGTTTTTCCTTCATTGAACATGCCGGCAGCAAGATAAGTAGCAATTTCAGCGATCTTAGAGCCACATGGGATTATTTTTGGAGTTATTTTCCATATCAGCTGATTATTACTTACTGTATACCTAAAATTTCTAAATATAGCTCTCAGATATAAGATAAACCTTTTATATTCTTATTCTAAGAAGCAAAACATTATGAAAAGCATGGACAAGGGCATAGGGATAATGAAAAACAGCTGCTACTCTGGTTAAAGCTCCGCCTACTTTAAAACGCTCGGAAACGTCTTTACAAATATGCAAATTTCTCCGAAACTAATTGCCGGATCGATATGAAATTTTCAGACAATATTATCAAATATATGTACATTCAAAATATGTAAAAAAAAAAAAAAAATCGATTTTTTGAAAATTACAACTGGATGTAACCCCTTAACGGGGAATACGGAGGGAGGGCGAATAAAATAACGGTGAATGATTTTTCCCCCGGCGTTGTCTTTTTTCGAAGCGTAAGGAGCTTTCTTCTCACTGGCTTGTTACAGTAAAAAGAGTTGTTCATATGACCAACTTTTTCTGACTAGCCAGAAAAAAATGCTCGCATTCTCAATTCCTATTACACTGGGCTTTCAGGTGATTTGAGCCAACAAAATTGGCATAAAGTTCTAAAATTTTTAAATACATCTGGAAATAATAAGACATCCGTCTTACCATATAGATCGGGGTAATTTCCTGGATTTTTCATTTTAAATAGTTTCCATATATTATGGGCGTGTTGATAATCATCATCATCAATATATTCATCAGTTAATGTATTATAAAAGGCGCAAGCTGGAGTTAGTTCGGTTTTTTTTGCAAAATTATTGAAAGAGGTAAAATATTCGTAAGGATAGACTCCTTTTCTTGTTAGCCTATTCAGCGGTGTATTAACGGTGAAATTCTCCTTTAAAACCATAAAATGACAAGAGATTAATTTTTTACAATATTTTCTAGTGATGTAGGTAGAAATTGAATGCTGTCTAAAAAAAAAAAACAATTGTACTGGGTCTTTAGGTTTCTCCTAAAGACCCTGTAATATAGTTTTCCAAACTTGTATCAATAACTTCTATCTGACGATCTTTATACTTGCCTAGTTTCGTCATTGTGTGATGTCCATCGTAATTTTTTTAATTGTGAAAGATAATCGGAATTTTTTAAGGTAATTTGTAATTCAAGTAACAGGAGTTATGGATTGCTCCTCGATATTTTCCTAAAATATGACAATGATCTCTTCGACGATCATCACCCAATTGTTGATGGCATATATGGCATAACTAAGCTTCTTGAAACTCTTTTTCCTGTGTTTCAGTTAAGACTATGGGCTTCACTTGTGATAAAATATTGCTGAGTTCTACTTCTTCAATCATTATCTTTTCTAAAAAGTGTTTCACGGCGTCTTCAACTCTAAACAATTGAATAGGCTTGAGTGACCTTCGTTAGGTCCGATAATAACATACGCATATCAGCATGGAACATGGTAAGCGACTTTTTCAGTATGTGAAATCTCTGAATAAAGTGAAACTGAAGTAACAGGAGCAAGGTGACTTTCGAAATCTGTTTATACACAGTAAGCGATGGGGAGTTGTAAGTGAATACTTGAAAAGTCTAAAATGTTTTTTTCTTGTGTAGGCATTTTGATCGTTTGCACTTCATGCTCTTGGCAATATGGGGTATGACATTTTAATAAATATTCTCTCATAAATCGGCGCAAACAAGGATAATAATAATAAGATTTCGGATGGTGCTTGGTTAAATCTCCTAGAAGGCGTGAGGAGTTTTGTAAAAGGCAATAATGTTACTTTTTATCATTAGCGATCAGCAAAAAATTAATCACATCGGAGTCATTTTTAGGGGATACAGGATCATTTTTGGATCATTTACAGGGAGCACACCTCATCTTCTTCATAACCGAAGATTTTGATCCTTAGAATGTTTAATTTCTTTAGGACGGATACTTTTCGGATTGAAACTAGGCATGTGACATCACCCAACTTGATATCTTCTTCATATGGCGTGTAATGGAATACACGTTCAGGATTCTTACTCCAGTGTAAGATCATTATTTTTAATCTACAAGATAGCTTTATTTGCGGCAAGTTTCGACGGTAAATCCACATAGCTTCTAGCAGTTAGGGGGTAATACTTAGCTATTTTTAGTTCCAAATAATGATTTTTTTTTAAATCCATCTAGAACCCAATTGAATGAATTTTTTGTAATGACTTAATAATCTTTGAATAACCTTTACTATACTGACTGATAGTATCTTCCACAAGTTCTGTAATGTATGAATATCAAAAATAAATTTGAATTTCTTTAAGTTCTTCATTGTTTGTCACACGTCCCAGTAATATTTCATAAACATATACCATTTCAAAGTGTATTTTCTCTTATTTCATTCTATAGATTTTCAGCAACTCGAGATGTATGAATGTTTGAAATATTTCCATACCACATTCTTCATTTTCATTAGGATAAAATATCAGTGTTTTAAACAAGTCATAAGCTTCAGCTTGTCTTTTAATTGTTTTTGGCTTCGTAGCAGGTTCAGTCATCTTCCGTTTCATGGAAGCAAAATCATGGGTAGTATGGTCCTGATGCATCTGATGCAATAACTCAGATTTTCGATGAAGCACTTTATCACATTCACTGCAAGTGTATCGAGAACTTTCATGTAATCTTGAATGTCTCTGTAAATTATTAACACGAGTAAACACCTGTCCACAACAATTGCATTTTACAGAAACTTCTTCGTTGATATGAGTTAACATATGATGGCTCAAATCCCAATTTCTTGTAAATATCTCGTTACAGGTAGAGCATATCAACTGCTTTGACACATTCTTTTCGCACAATCTTGATGATGAATCTTGATCAGTACTGCGATGAGTTAATCTATGTAATATTTTATTCCAAAGGTCTTCTGACATACATTATACTAGAATAACTTTTCTTGAAGATGAGTCACCATATGACGAACCAGCACCCATTTCCGCGTAAATACTTTAGTGCAAGAAGCACAGGCGAAAGCTTCACCCATTTTCTTGTTCATATCCATTTTAAGAGATAAAATATACTCCAACAAACATTCACAGAATTTTTGAGCAAATGAACAAAAATTTTTCTCGCATGATATTTATACCATTCAGCTAATGTTTGGATTTTGTATACTGCAATCTGATTGGCTAGTCCATACATGTGACTAAATACTGTAATCTGATTGGCTAGTGCTTATATCAGGAGACTAAATGCTGTATTCTGATTGGTTGATTAATCGTTTAATATTAGGATGGCCGTGGCTAACATATTTAGGGAATGAGTGGTACCCTAAATATGTTGGTTCCGGGTTAGGAGTTTAAACTAATTGAGGCAGTTTGGGTGGTACATAGTTGGGACAGCTACCTTAAGTTTAAGCGATTTTTCGCAGTAGTGATTCTTTTCGGAAGCCCTTTTCCGATAAAGCTACCAATGCATCTTAGTGGATGTCTCCTAGCGATAAGCAAAGGTGGGCTTACGTAATAAGAGTGAGCCTTTCTTCGACTCGTTAGGGAGCAGTCCTTATCGATATTACTCTTGAATGCGCTGGGTGGTTAATTCGAGTCGACATCTTCTTAGGAGGATGGGAGTCCACTTTGAGCAACACGTGTTCATGGTTGAGTATGCGTAACTATAGATGTCTGCAGTACCAATGTGAATCAGAACAGTTCACACTGTTCCAGGATGTCAGTGGCGGCCTTTCGGGTTTAGAGGGGGTACTCACTAACAAACTTTTTGTATATTAATCAGTTGTATACACTAAACTTTTTATAAATAAATGAATACTTTAAAAGCGATAAAAACTGTGCATAAATTATTTTTTTAAGTTAAAATCATATACGAATAGTGGTGTTATCTATTTTATTATATAGTATTGTAACTTTAATTCAATTAAATAAACAAAACAATGATCATTTATTTTAAAAATTTCAAGCAAAAAATATTTGTCAATCTTTAATAGAAATCACAATACACAATTTTTTAAACGGGAACTTTAAAACTCATTATGAGATTATTAAAATAAGAATGAGATAATTTCATCGTAACACGTTTTAGATTGAGTGTTCTAAACCTAATATCGACCGAAGTTTCAAATGATTAAATTACAATGGAAATAATACATATATATATATTAAATGAAGCTTTAATTACATTACTATGAACAAGAAGCATCAGCGTTTATTCCTTTTATAAATTATTCAGTCGCATGATCTTTACTCTCTAACATCACTTTCCACATATATAACTAACTAAAATGCGGAGCTCATTGAGAATGTTCGTTTTACTCATCAACAAATCACTTCTCCACGCCTCCCGGTCGGTGAACGTACGTTATTTTTCTACTTACACCATTGATACATCCTTAAAAAAATGCAAAAAGCTTATTTACTTTTGCATCCCTTATATTTTTCCTTGGATTAATGGGATATTCTTGCGGTAATATAGGAATTAATTATAGCCACACATGAAGGTCGTGAAAAATGAGAAGCAAAAACGTCAGTAGCACTCAATAAAATCAAACGATTACATAAAGCGTCTATTGCCTTACAGACAGCTTTAAGTCAGGTACATATGTTCTATTCTTATAAATACCTTTCCCATTTCCTTCATAAAATCGATTCTATACACTTTTTTAAACTAATGGTACTGTTAATTACAGCCAGTATACTAAGGGTTAAACCTTTAAAATATTTTTGACTGAGATTAGTCAATTATGTATGACAAAATAGAATCCATCATAGTTCTGAGAAAATTAATAAATAGCGATTTTACCATGTTTTTATTAACTTCGATTCTTATTTGTTTGTTTGTTTGCGTGTCCTGTACAAACCTTGCAATCGATTTTTAACTAACTTCCCGACTAGCCAGACATTGAGACTTTCAGAAGAGCTCAGAACACGGTGACAGGGCATTTTTTAAAAACTTTTAACCAACTTCACCCCACAACCTTCGTAAGCGTTTATTATATGGTTCAAGATTCGTGTAACTTCCCGACTAGTTAGACATTTGAAACTTTCAGAATAAATCAGAACACGGTAAAAATTCATTTTTAACACGCTTTTATTAGCATCACCTGTATGTATGTTTGTATGTATGTTTGTAACTGCTCTGGGAGCAAACAAAAAATCTATATTGTAAAAAAAAAGACTTTCCCTACGTGAACGCTGTGGCTGTGAGGTAAAGCTTCGCGCTACGAGCCTAAAGGTCTAGCATTCGAGCCCAGTCAGGGGAGATTTTTTAAAAATGATTTTTGTTTAATTCTAAATTATTTTAATTAAGTATTTAAATGTATGTAAATAGCATGGTGTGTCACTCGCACGATTTTCGCTTACCCTGCATTTTAATACTAAGATAGATATTTTGTGCTTTTTAGTTCACACTTCTATAAAAGCGTGTTCTTTATTTTTTTAAAACTATAATATTATTTAAATACTTGTAGCCAACTGTTTCGGGTCCTTGCAGCCTTCGGTAGCGTTTAATATGTGATGCGACAATCATGTAACTTTCCAACTAGCTAGACATTTGAAACTTTCAGAATAAATCAGACCACGGTAAACATGATTTTTTCAAATACTTGTAGCCAACTGTTCGGGTCCCTGCAGCCTTCGGTAGCGTTTAATATGTGATTCGACAATCATGTAACTTCCCAACTAGCTAGACATGTGAAACTTTCAGAATAAATCAGACCACTGTATAAATGGATTTATCAAATACTTGTAGCCAACTGTTTCGGGTCTCTGCAGCCTTCAGTAGCGTTTAATATGTGATTCGGATAACATGTAACTTCCCAACTAGCTAGACATTTGAAACTTTCAGAATAAATCAGAACACGGTAAAAATGCATTTTTTAAATACATGTAGCCAACTGTTTCGGGTCCCTGCAACCTTCGGCAGCGTTTAATATGTGACTCGACAATCATGTAACTTCCCGACTAGCTAGACATTTGAAACTTTCAGAATAAATCTGAACACGGACAAAATGAATTTGTTAAGTACTTTTAGCCAACTGTTTCGGGTCCCCGCTGCTTTCGGTAGCGTTTGTATGATTCAACAGAAAATTTAAAAAACATGGTATATAAAAAGTTCTTTTTATCGTGTAATTATTTAATAACCACTTTCTATATTTACTAAGTGATGCAACTAAAACTGGAGTTTTAAAAATAGCTTTTCTTTTCATAGTATTTACCCTTATTTAATTTAGTTAAACATAAATATACGAATGACAGTATTTTGTAAATTTTCACAAAAGTTACAATAAATAATTGCAAATTTTAATGTGATGTGAAGCATTTTAAATAATATTTAGGATGGTAAATCAGAGATTAAAGCATGTGTAAAGTTTATAAAATCTAGATTGACTCCGCTGGAATTTTCGAGCATTTAATAATTAACTGTTGTTTAAAAAAAATATATTATTATTATTATTTTTCCAATAGTTCTAAACTATTTAACATTGCTAAAACAAATTTAAATTAGCTTGAATCCATAGACCACAATGTATAAAAATTTGACTTTGCATATTGGTAGAAAAATCTATAAGTCCTATGCTCATGCAAATATGTACGGTTTCTGCGAAAAAAAAAATTAAAAAAATGCCTACCGATTTATACCTTAATCGAACGTAAAGTTTAGACGATAGCACTCTTTAAATAATTCGGGACTGTAGTCTGGAATGATAAAGAATTCCTTTTTGTCTCCCTGTAAAAGAACTATAAGTTCTATACTCATTAAAATCTATACACAGATTATGCGAAGGTGACCTATAACCTACTTGCCTATTTTTCGCTTTATCAAATATGGCATTTATATGCTGTTCCACTTCAAATAATTTGAGTACATTGGCCATATTGATAAAGAAGTTTTCTTTGTGTTTCTGTAAAAGAACTATAAAAACCTGCGCTCATCAAAATATATAGAAATCGTACGGTATTGTCCTGTATCCTACCTATCAATTTTTCCCTTAATCAGATAAGGCGTTCAGACGCTATCAAATAATTTGAGTCCATGGGTTATATAATTAAGAACTATTCCTTTTTCATGTAAATTACTTCTAATTTCCACAGTCATCTAAATCTACACAGTTTGAACGATATTTACCAATAATCTACCTATCAACTTTCAGCTGAACCAATTAGACATTTAGAAACTATGGCAATTTAAATAGTTTGAATCCTACTATAAATCCCGTACTCATCAAAATCTATACAGTTCGTACGATGGTAACCTATAACATCGATACAGTTTTCAACTCATTCCAACAACGCGTTAAGAAATTATCGTTCACACGCATACGTACAATATCGTAAAAACAGCTAAAATAAATTCGAAAGACCAAAAAACTTATAGTACAAATAAATTATATGCAAATATCTCATAATCGAATCTTTTTATTATTAAAATACTTTCCTTGTATAATTTATAATAAAAAAAAAAAAAAAAAAAAAACAGAAGTTACATTTTAAAATATCTGTGTTAGTGTTAGCGTAATCAAATTCCAACAAAAGTTCTTATACCGAAAAGCCCAATTAATTACACTTAAATTATCAAAAAATAGATTCTAAGTTTCGCAAAAAAGTTAATACAAGGCTCAAAATTTTATTTTCTAATTTAAAAAAGTAAAAGGCAATTTGAAAACATACATTACCTATATTTTTAAACAAAATATTTGGTTCAGTTATGAATTATCATTGTTATCGTTATTATTTTTTTATTTTTATATAATTATTTATTAGGTTGATTTCTTTAGAAATCGACCTATTGCAATCACTTCGTTTATCTATCTATCTATCTATCTATCTATCTATCTATAATGAAAATTTTGTCATCACGATAACTCCCGAAATAATACTCGAAATCGAACCAAATTTGGACAGTGAACTAATATTATAAATATCTTGGATGAGTTCGTTAACCAAGTTGCTCCGACTTTTTGTTTTCAAGTGGCAGCCACTTGAAAATTTCAAACCGACATTGTAAAAAGCATATTTAAAGCAAGATTTGCTTGAATTTTGTTGTAAATACAGGTCACATGAGGGTCTCAATGATGTTTATTAATGAAGTTTATCCGCCATTTTCAATAAAGTGGCAGATATTTTAAGTTAAACGGGACCACTTGAAATCAGGCTACCACTTGAAAATTTAAAATCCCTATAACTTCCGAAATAATACTCCAAATCGAACCAAATTTGAATAGTGTCTTAACTTATCTTATAAATATCTTGGATGAGTTTGTTAACCAAGTTGCTCCGCCATTTTGTTTTCAAGTGGAGACCACTTGAAAATTTCAAATTTAAATTGTAAAAAGCGTATTCCGAAATTGTTTGAATTTTGATGTAAATACAGACCAAATAAGGATCTCAATGAAGTTTATTAATAAACTATATCCGCCATTTTTAATAAAGTGGCAGATATCTTAAGTTAAGCGGGACCACTTGAAATCAGGCTACCACTTGAAAATTTTAAATCCCTATAACTTCCGAAAGATTACTCCAAATCGAACCAAATTTGAATAGTGTCTTAACTTATCTTATAAATATCTTGGATGAGTTTGTTAACCAAGTTGCTCCGCCATTTTCTTTTCAAGTGGAGACCACTTGAAAATTTCAAATTCAAATTGTAAAAAGCGTATTGCGAATTTCTTTTAATTTTGATGTATACATAGATTACACAAGTGTCTCAAATAACTTTATTAATGAACTTTACCCGCCATTTTTAATAAAGTGGTGGATATCTTAAGTTAAGCGGGACCACTTGAAATTAGGCCACCACTTGAAAATTTAAAACCATGATAACTTCCGAAATAATACTCCAAATGGAACCAAATTTGAACAGTGTCTTAACTTATCTTATAAATATCTTAGATGAGTTTGTTAACCAAGTTGCTCCGCCATTTTGTTTTCAAGTGGAGACAACTTGAAAATTTCAAATTTAAATTGTAAAAAGCGTATTCCGAAATGGTTTGAATTGTGATGTAAATACAGACCACATAAGGATCTCAATGAAGTTTATTAATAAACTATATCCGCCACTTTTAATAAAGTGTCAGATATCTTAAGTTAAGCGCGGTCACTTGAAACCAGGCTCATACTTGAAAATTTAAAATCACGATAACTTTTGAAATAATACTTCAAATCGAACCAAATTTTGATAGTCATATTATCATATAATTATCTTGAATGTTTTCACTAGGCAACTTGTCCCGACATCTTGTGTCTAAGTTCCAGCCACTTGAAATCACACTGCCACTTGAAAATATGCCATCACGATAACTTTTAAAATACTAAACAGATTCAAATAAAAGCTGGTTAGTGAACTTTTGGTTCAAATATCTAGGATAAGTTCTCTTGATGACTTGATCCGCAATTTTATTTTCAAGTGGCGGCCACTTGAAAATTTGTCATTATGGTAACTTTAGTAAGACAGAATCAATTCGCTTCAAGTTTGGGTAGTGGATTTATCATTCAAATATCTCAGATAATTTCGCTAGGCATCTCACTCCACTTTTTTTTACAAGTGGTGCCACCTGAATATTTCTTATGATTATAATTTTTGAAATTCTGATTTAATTTAAACTAGAACTGGACAATGAACTTATCGTACAAATGTACTGGATGATTTCGATGGGCAAGTTGTTATGCTATTTTATTTTACAAGTCGCAGCCACTTAGACTGCCACTTGAAAATTTGCCATAATAATAACTTTTGAAACACGGCACTGATTTAAACCACAGTTGGACAGTAACCTATGCTTCAAATATCTTCGATGTGTTTGCTGGAACTTTAGAAATACTTAATCAATTCAAATCAAAGTTGAAAAATGGATTTATCATTCAAACAACAAAAATTTAGAAAATTCACGTAACTCATGAACCAATTACGTTATTGCGTCCATCTTTGGTATATCGATAATAAGTATTTTCTCGCCAAAAGTCGCCAAAAAAGTCGCCATAGGGGAAAAGTCGCCAAATTTGGCACCAAATCCATTACATGCGTTACTGGATCTTTTTAATCCGTTTTTAAGGTAAAATTAGACTATTTTAATGCTAAAACAAACTAGAAATGCAGGAAACTAACATTTTATCAACTTACTAAGCCTCTTTGAAAGAATTTCTACAAAAAAAAAAAAAAAAAAAAAAAAAATTCAAATTTGCAACGATATCTTAGATGAGCAACTTTCTCTGCCATTTTTATCGAAGTGGCAGCCACTTATTTTTTCAACACAATGACTTTTGAGATTTTGAATGAATTCGAACTATGTGTGTACAGTAGACTTATCTCACAAACGCATTTCATATATTTGTCAACTTAACCCACCATTTTTTTTCCTAGCGCCGGCCACTTGAAAATTTTAAATTCACTTAAAAGTGTATTTATGAACCGATTTGCTTAAAACTCCATATGTGCATAGCCTGCATCAATATTTCTACCAAGTGCATTAATAATTTGTAGCCGCCATTTTGAAACAAAATGACGGCTACTTGATAAGGAAAAAGAAATCAACCTACCCTTCCGAAAAAGCCGGAAGGTCTTGTTTAAAACTCTCTCTGGTGAAAATTTTCTATATACCTACTATTGAATTGATTTAGTGGCAATATATATCTATAGATATGTATATCTTCTATTAAATTTCTTACACAAATAAGTTACCGCAGCAAGTTAAAAATTAAAATGTATGAAATTATCATATTTTTTTGTAATTTATTATAAACATGTAATAATAATCGTACAATTAAGGGTAGATATAGATTTCCTATACAGTTATGGCGAACCTATGATCCGTGGTTCAGAAATTGTCTCACAAAGGCTTTTTAAATGATCCAAGTGTGAATATTTTAAAAAAATTCCACAAGATTTCCACTATGTGTGGATATTTTATAAGAATTTCATTGCCCAATCACCCACCGTTTTCTCGTGACGCCACCCCTTCCTCCAATTTTTATCACTGTTTAGTAATTTTATGTCCATGAATTTGATTTGGAGGGTACAAAGGGAATATTTTAACGCCTAAAAACAAGAAATGCAATGTATAATAAATATTAACAATAATAGATGAATGAAATATAATAAATGTAATTTTTAATTTCAGTGACAACCCACCCCCTAAATTTACCCCTTAGTACAAATGTTCATTTTTTAGAATGTTTCAACTCTGTAGCCCTCAGAAGACACTTAATAGTTAAAATAATTCTTTACCCCCCCCCAATCACATTAAGTTCATAGGCATAAAATTACTGAGCAATGATAAAAATGATGGTGGGGGGGGGGGGTAAAATACGGTAGGTGATGGAACAAAATGAGCGTCATATTCGAATTCAGAATGTCATTTTAAATAAGAATTTGAAAGAGTGGTGTTAGAGCCGATTTTCATGCAGAACAGTGTATTTAGTTCAAAAACACTACTGGGCGTAATATCAACTAATGCAGAATTTCGTAGTATCCCACTATTATTATTATATTATTATTGACTTTTAATTTGCAAAAGTAAAAGTTGTTTAAGAAAATTTTAAACACTTTTGGAGGATTTTAAAAGTAAGAACCAAAAACTAGGTACACTCCCAAATTTTGCTTAAAATTAACCTCTCTCCGAGTTCTGTCAACACTGTAATATAAGCTGAAAGGTTAAAAAATAGATTAAGAGAGAACAATTTTACTACAATTCTGATGTACTCGTTAAATTGTGGCTAGAGAAGAGGTTGTGAGATATAATAAAACGAAAAAAAATTTTTTAACATTACCTATATTGAATGGATATTTTGATTCCTTGTGAAGAAGTTCCATCAATCTCATTACGCTGGAAGTAGAGAGTGTCCAGTTCATGTTGCAGAGTGTCAAATAGGCACTTGGTACTGGAGTTTTAGCAGAAACCACTCTATCATGAAGAATCTGAACAAGGTTATAGCCATGAAAATGTCGAGGATTATAACAGGTAATCGCCAGTGCGTTCACAAACAGGCTCAATTCACCAGAGGATATGGGATGCGATGCATTCCTAGATAGAATGTGTTGTACTTGTAGAAATTAAATAATTAGAAATTTAATAATTTTCATTTGAAAAAAAAAATATATATATAGAAAAACACTCGAGTTTTTTTTTTTTTTTCTTTTATTTACCGTAACACAACAGTAATACTTGACACATTTCACGAAATACTTTACATAGATAACACATACTTCCCCATTAAACTGTATCGTAAAACTTAAATTCATTATTAACTTAACATTAATTAACAATTAATTAACTTAACATTATTTAACATTAACTAACATTAACTTAACTTAATGTAACATTAATTCATTTTTAACTTAAATTCATTATTTAACTACAGAATGCCAACTATAATGGGCAAAGTAAACTCTTAAACTATGAGGGTAGAATTTTTAAAATTCTTCCAAACATGCCGATGACTAAAGGGCGAAAACAAGTATAAACTTTGTTCGTTTGGTTCGTTTCAAAAAAGCCACTGAATCTGAATTCTAAAAAACTCCAAAACTGAAAACAAAAGGGTTGCCACTTTCTATTTCAAAATATCAAACTTAAGTAGAAGACTAAAGTATTGGTAGGAACTAAAACTATTACTTAATGAAACATTAAAAAAATAAAAATAGATATAATAATTTAAGTAAAAAATTATTTTTTAACAGTAGAAGCTCTTTATTGTGGAGCCCTAAAAAGCATAAAATAAAAATTTATTTTTGCAAAAGCATGCTAAAAAAAAAAAAACTAGAAATTGGATTTCGCTATTTGGTTAATCCGCGATTGTAATGAAATGCTCGCCGTCTGGTGGGCTAAGGTGAAATTATCACACCACTGCATATCATCATATTATGCAATCGATTTTCCATGATGTAATGGCAGAGAAAGAACAATTATTAATCCACGTGGCTAATATATTTACTAACAACTGCAGTTCAGAGAGCGCCATCTATCGATCATTACAAACGCGGATAGCGCCAGTGCTATAACAAATGAGGTAATCTGGTATACGCGTAACTGGCAAAATTATTACAATTAAAGTCGGTATATACTACGTCAAATCCCTTGAGTTAAAAAGTCAGTTTGATTTCTGCTTTGGTCATTTTTCGAAAGAGAAATTATTCAATCATTATTCAAATAGGGTGTATCACGAAAAACCTTTCTTTTAATTCGAAATTTCAAGTTGATTAAAAATTGTCACAGTAATTACATAAGAAAAAAAAAGGAAATTAAATGGGACTAATGTGCAAGTTCTACATGACGGGACTAAAGTGAAAGTTGTACCTCAAGGGACTAATATGAAAGTTGTACCTGTATCATTGGAATATCTCAGATACATTCACTGGGCATCTCACTCCGCTTTTTTTTTCCAAGGGTTGTCAACTTGAAATCATGGTGCCACTTAAAAATTTCTTATCATGATAATTTTTGAAATGCTGATTTAATTTGAACTAAAGCTGGACAATGAACTTATCATACAAATATATTGGATGATTTCGCTGGGCAAGTTGTTTCGCCATTTCGTTTTCAAGTTGCAGCCATTTAGACTGCCACTTGAAAATTTGCCATAACAACAACTTTTGTAACACTGCACTGATTCGAACCAAAGTTGGATAGTGAATCTAAGCTTCAAATATCTTGGATGAGTTTGCTGGGCTACTTGCTCCATTATATTGTTTCCAAATGGTCGCCACTTGAAAGCTTGCTTTCACGGTAACTTTTGAAATACTTAACTAATTCAAATAAAACTTGAATAAAATCTTTTTGTAAAAAAATAGAACCGACTCCAAAAAGGAACTACTATTCAAACAACTATAAATGAAAGAAAAGTGGCAGAAAATGGAACTGTAAATTGCGCCTAAAAGTATAAAATAATTTCCTTCGCCAAACAACGTATAACACTACAATTAATCATAACTTTTGAAGTCGGCGCAAAATTAAATAAAATTTAATTAGTTTTTTAAGGTTTGTTTTTAGATCAGGAGCAACAAATGCTGTCGTCTCGAATGATCCCTTTTCATGTTTCCTTTATTATTTTATCTCTGTGTACAATTGGTCCATCGTATTAAACATAAAACATTGTATTAAACATAAAACATTAGTAGCATTTACATAGAACAGTGAACATTCTTCAAAATGCGGTATTTATGTTTCTACGACGTTAGAGTTTTCTTTGCAAATTTGGTATAACTTTGATAACTATCACCCTTGATGGCTTTTGGATTTGGCGATCAAAACGTAAGGCAAAAATATACACGCAAGATGTATATTTTCATAATATATATTATACGATGTGTTGTTTCATATTCTTGATTACTCTCTTGATATACCTTATCATTATATCTCAAAGAAAGTAAATATGTTTGCCAGATAATTTTGCGATTTTTCTTTCACCAAGGACGTCAAATACCAGCATCTTCGCCAACTTTTGCTGCTTACGAAATCTTATTTTTCTTGAATCAAAGTCGTTTTCGGCTGCGTTTTGCAGGTAACAATGTGAGATGTGTATTTTGAATAGGATTTGATTTTAGTATTGAATAAAGGTATCAATTTTTATTTAATTTTGCGCCGACTTCAAAAGTTATGATTAATTGTAGTGTTATAGGTTGTTTGGCGAAGGAAATTATTTTATACTTTTAGGCGCAATTTACAGTTCCATTTTCTGCCACTTTTCTTTCATTTATAGTTGTTTGAATAGTAGTTCCTTTTTGGAGTCGGTTCTATTTTTTTACAAAAAGATTTTATTTTTCTCTTTTCAGTGAAAACTTATCCATATAGCAGAGCATCAGAAGACGTTCGACGGAAGTTTCACAAATCACAACTTCCAAGAAAAGGACATTACTCAAAAAATGGTTTATGTCACTGAAAACTACATGAAATTCCCCCAATGTGAACAAAAAAGTTGCATCTCCATCTAGAAAGTTATCCACTCGAGAGACAGTTGTGCCAGTTTTATTCTAGTCAAGTTATTTTTAAGTTGATTTTTCTCAAATGCTGCACTTTTAAGTTGTGTCACTTTTCTTGCCTTTATCGGATATGAGCAAAAAACTATCTATTGAACGAACATACGTTAAATTAAAAAGTCTTTAGAAATGTAACGAACGGATACGCTGTATTCGTAACCAAAAATTCTGTTAGGCATATATATTGAACTTTGCAGTGAATACGTGTCACCCGCTGCGCTGGAAATTGCGCAGCCTAAAGTTCAAACAAAGAGAAAAATATGCATTTCAGCTGACGGACAGAAGTTTCAATATCGATACTTACATACTGCTTTTACCAGTGTAGCTGCATGCGTTCAGCAGAAAAGACTTTTGTGAGCATCCTGTAATTTGTTTATATCTTAATGAAATCATAATGAAACCTATTTCAGGCCAAGATCATTACGACAACAAAAAAAGTATCAAGATCATATCATCTCTTACGAAGTTATAAGCTAACAATATTGAACAACAACAACAACGAGAAACATGGTTTATATTGAGAACCTCTTCCTTTATGAAGTCGGTTTAAAACGTCTATGCATTAATCGATGTGACCGCTTACAATAACCGTACTTTGAATTTTACATAGCATATATGTCACCCGCTACGCTATAACATATGCAATGTCGTTCAAGTGTGCACAAAATAGGAAATTGTGAACAAACAAATGCAAGTTTTAAGCGTTCTGTTTTTAGCATTAATGTCTAAACTATCTTTGCGTACTACATCATAATGCTCTGCAATTTTATAATTCTTTTTTCCCCCTGTCTTGAAAAGTTTCCGAGATAGGATCACTAACTCCACTCATTTCCACCAGGTGGCGCTTTAGGCGGTTGAATCCGGTAGCACATGTCCACATTATTATACCTATATACCACTTTTATGACCATAGCTGCAGCTGTTCAGCAGTGAAAAGAGTCGGGACTGACTTTTTTGGGCACCCTGTATTTTCTTTTGATCGTAAAGATATTACAATGGGATCTATTTCAGACCAAGACCTTTACAATAAAGCAAAAAGTATGAAAATCGGATCATCCGTTCAGAAGTTATGAGCTAACAAACAAAAACAAAAAAACATACGCTTTGAATTGAGAACCTCCCCCTTTTTGAAGTCGGTGAATTAGAGCATCTCTTACGAAGGTATAAGCTAACAAACACCAACAACACATAGCTCGAATAAGAACACCCTCCTTTCTGAAGTTGGTTGAAAACGACTTTGCGCTAATCGATGTGACCGCTTACAGTAACAGTACTTTGAAATACCGAGTATACGTGTCATCCGCTACGCTGCGAAGTGTGCAACGAAGTTCAAGTGGGCACAGTGTAGGAAATTGCGAACAAACAACTGCACGTTTTAAGCGTTCTATTTTTAGCAACAATGTCTAAATACTGTCTTTTTGCAGTGAATCGATGATGGTCTGCAACTTCGTAATTAACTTTTCTCCCATCTTGAACCATTTTTGAGATAGGAGCGCTAATTCCGCTGTTTTTTTACCAGACGGCGTTTTATTTTCTTTAGATTTTAAAGATATTGCAATGGGACATACTTCAGACCAAGATCTTTACAACAAAACAAAAAGTATCAAGTAACCATACTTTGAACTATATAGCGTATGTCTCACCAGCTACGCTACAACGTATGGAATGTAGCTCAAGTGTGCATAGTGTAAGAAATTGCGAACAAACAAATGCACGTTTTTAGCATTTTTATTTTATCATCAATGTCTAAACTATCTTTTCGTACTAAATCGATGATGCTCTGCATTTTTATAATTCACTTTTCCCCCCTGTCTTGAACCGTTTCCGAGATAGGAACGCTAGCATGAATGTCTAAACTATCATTTTGTACTAAATCGATGATACTTTTCAACTTTGTAATTCACTATTTTCTCTAGAACCCTTTTCGAGATAAGAACACTAACTCCGCTATTTTCCACTAGGTGGCACTGCACGCGATTTAACCTTGTACTGCATGGCCACTTTGCTATACTTACATACCCTTTTTAACACTATAGCTGCAGCCGTTTAGCAGTTAAAAGAGTTGGGACTGATTTTTTTGGGCATCCTGTATATTCTTTAGATCGTAAAGATATTACAATGGGACCTATTTCAGACCAAGACCTTTTCAACAAAACAAAAAGTATCAAAATCGGAGCATCCGTTCAGAAGTTATGAGCTAACAAACATAAAAAAAACATACGGTTTGAATTGAGAACCTTCCTTCTTTTTTGAAGTCGGTTAAAAAAAGTATCAAAATCGGAGCATCCGTTCAGAAGTTATGAGCTAACAAACATAAAAAAAACATACGGTTTGAATTGAGAACCTTCCTTCTTTTTTGAAGTCGGTTAAAAATGGATTTATCATTCAAATAATTATGATTTCGATGGGCAAGTTTGTTTCAGGGTTGCGTCCACTTGAACACTTCCACTTGAGACTTTGTTATCGCGATAACTTTTGAAATGCTGAATATATTCGAACTAAAGTTGGACAGTGGACTTATCTTACAAATATCGTGGATTAGTTCACTGAGCAACTTTCTCCGTCATTTTGTAACAAATGGTGGCCACTTAATTTTTCATCACGATGACCTTTGAGATTCTGAATTAATTCAAACTAAATTTGTACAGTAGACTTATCTCAAAAATGCATTTCATATATTTGTTTGCCAACTTGGACCGCCATCTTGTTTGAAGGGCCAACAACCTGAAAATTTTAAACTCACATAAAAAGGATACTGGAATGAATATCACTGATTATGAATTTTCCAATATAAATTATCGTAAATTATTGAAAATTTACGAATTTCTTAACATGGCAGAATAGGGCAAAATTTCCCGTAAACGTCAATCTTGAAGGATATTTTCATCGTAAAGATGTCTGACCACTTTTGAAATATTATTTAGACTTTGGCATGAATGTCAATGACTACGAATTTTCCAATTTAAAAAATTCATAAGTTATTTGGAATTTACGATTTACTTAAAATGACAGATAATTAGAGCAAAATTAAGCATAAAAGTTCATTTTGAGAATCATAAATATATCAGACAACTTCAAAATAACATTTACGATACTTGTTTGAACAGGATTGACTACAAATATTCTAATAGGTAAATTTCGTAAGTTATTCGTAATTTAAGATTTTATCAACATAGCAAAATAGAGAATTTTCCATAAAAATATGCATTTTGAGGATTGTTCCATTGGAAATAGTAGAATGAAAACTAAACTACGAAATTGGCCCTAATAAAATAAATTAATAGCTCAGAATAAGATAAACATATCGAAGTGAACGGTATGGATAGCTTATTAGACGGGGATTTAATTCTGTGACTGTATCAAGCGTTTGATCAAATTCATTTCTCTTTAATCGTGTTCAAAGAATGTCCTGCACTTGAAATTTATGAGAACGTATACATATATGATGGGAAACTGAGCAGAGTCCAACTATGCCAACTAGTTTTATTTTATTTGCTGCTCCGCGATTAAACGGGATAGAAGAAGTAAATTTAGTAAGGGGTTTTGCAAATTACAACAATAATAAATATGCAATGTACCGAGATACCATCGAAATCCGTCGTATGAGGCAAGTGCCTAAAGGTTTCTTTAATTAAATTAATAATCTGGTGTGTCACTCACACGATTTTCTCTTACCCTGAAATTTAATACTATAAATACAGGTTGGAGATTAAGAGGTAAGATAACGAGTACTGTTATGTAAACCTATGTTAAACAATTCATATTAGGCTTCTGAAGAGTTTTATATGATAATGAGTTCTGTGTGAGGGGGCTACCGCCCCCCTCAACCCCCCGTTTCATTAATGCACCTACATTTATATAGAATTTAATTCGGTTATTAAAAAATATTTCTCTTTTTAAAAAATAATTTATTAAAATTATTATTTAAAAAAATTATCTTTTATGATAAGGCAGACGATTTCCATGTTAGAGAAGTGGTTTAACACCAAATATCCAAAAAAAGTCCATTTTATTCTCAATATTCAAAAAAAAAAAAAAAAAAAAAAAGTACGATTTTTTTTTCAAAGTTTTTTTTTCGTTAAAAGTAAAAAAAAATTGATAACTTTGTTTTAAATTATCGCAGATCGATGGTTCAACCATTCGTTTTAAAGGTATTTTCGAGCTCTTTTGAAAGATACCCATCATGAAAATTTACTCCCCTCGAGGGGGGACTTCCCCCCCAGAGGGGGAGGCGAGGCTCCTACATACACAAAAAAATTTTCCCAGTTAACTGTCTCTATTACAAAAAATATATATTTGTTTCATTTGGTTTAGTGCAGTCTATAGACGTTAAACTCTATTTTCCTGCTATTTCCCCCATAGACGTAATGTATTAGAATTCTCTTGATTGTCCCTGTACACGAACCATTTGCTTGATCTTAACGAAAAGCTTACTGTAGCATCCCTATATGATACACATTTAGAATACCAAGTTTGAACTTTCTGCCATAATTTGTTTTTGAGATATGCTGATAACAGACAGACACACACACAGACACACACACACACACGGACACACACACACACGGACACACACACACACAGACCATTTGCTAAAAACATGATTTTCGTATTCAGGGGACCTCAAAACGTGTAAATATAACAAAATCTCGCGTTCGAAAATTTGAGCCAAAAACAATACTTTCTCTACCTTATGGGTAAGAGAAAGTAAAAAAGTGTTTAAGAATAATTATGATTTCAGTCAACTTTTTTTTTCTGTTCGTCTATTCATCTATCCCTCTCATTGTTGCCAGCGTCCGTAAATATTAATAGGACTTCTTTAAAATGATATATGCTAATCAAGTTCACAATAGCATGTTCTTTATTTAATAAAATGCAAATTGTTCGACTTGTATGTTTACAGAGACACCCAAAAGAATGTTAATGTAGTGCGTTCTATAAGGGGCATTTTTAAAAATCATATTTAAATAAGTTTGAACTGTACAATAGTACAATTCATTGTAAAATACTCTATTTATTTATTATTTATATTATTAGTGCTAGAGGCATATTTCTGTCGATACAGTTGTCGAATTTTTATAATACACACTTAATTAGTGCTAGAGGCCTATTTCAGTCGGTTTATTGAATGGGGATTTATTGAATGAAGTCCCCCCAAGGCCCAACTTTGACATGAGTCCCCCCAAGGTACCCCTATTTCAGTCGATACAGCGTTGTCGAATTTTTATAATACACTCTTAATAGTGCTAAGGGCCTATTTCAGTCGGTTTATTGAATGGGGTTTTATTGAATGAAGTCCCCCCCAAGGCCCAACTTTGACATGAGTCCCCCCAAGGCCCAACTTTGACATGAGTCCCCCCCAAGGTACCCCTATTTCAGTCGGTACAGCGTTGTCGAATTTTTATAATACACTCTTAATAGTGCTAAGGGCCTATTTCAGTCGGATTATTGAATGGGGATTTGTTGAATGAAGTCCCCCCAAGGCCCAACTTTGACATGAGTAAGCCCCCAGGCCCAACTTTGACATGAGTCCCCCCCAAGGTACAACTTTGACATGAGTCCCCCCAAGGCCCAACTTTGACATGAGTCCCCCCCAGGCCCAACTTTGACATGAGTCACCCCAAGGCCCAACTTTGACATGAGTCCCCCCCAAGGTACAACTTTGACATGAGTCCCCCCCCCAAGGCACACCTTTGACATGAGTCCCCCCCCCCAAGGCACACCTCCCCCTCATTGAGAAAAAGAGAAAAAACGTTGTTTTGCGGCTATAAGACAGTTTGGACTTCCAACGTTATTTGTTACAATATCTGCAGCTGAAACACATTGGTTTGATTTAATGAAAACTTTATCATGGAATTTAGATCGTCACGAATTAACTAAAGAAGAATTTGTCGATATTAACAAGTTTAGCGGTAGGCCTCTGGCACTAAATTAAAATCTGTCAATGTCAGATTTTCATGTTTTAAATAATGAAATAATGTCGTGTCTGTGTAATTTTTATTATTATTATTATTATTATTATTATTATTATTTCTTTAAGAAGAATATGGCATGTATAACACTAAGATTTACAGGACTACAATAAAATATTCAAATACATTATAGGCTGCAATTGGAAATAGCATTTCCATTTGTGTTAAAGGCCCACCAGCGGCCGAGCGGTTCTGCGCTCAAAGCTGGTAGATGGGAGGTGCCGGGTTCGATCCCAGGTCGCGCTCATCGACCTAGCCGTTCGGAGTTTTCCGTGGTTTCCTCCGAAACTCGCGTAAATACGGGCTAGGACCCCTTAGAAAGACCCCCACGGAGGGCATTCCCCCCCTAGGCCTAGGACACATCAGGAGTCAATCGGCCTTAAATCCTACAACCAACCAACCAACCATTTGTGTTAAACAATTTTAAAACTTACCAACTACCTTCAAGAATGATTATGAATTCAATAAAGCTATTTTTATTGCTTTTTTGAAGGAATGAGTGCGTACAGTTGGAAAGTGATAATAATATATGCAAACCGCATGATTTATCATTGTTTACTTTTGCCCATAATTATTAAACAAATAAATACATGAATGATATATGGATGGCATGTTCGTTATCAACTTATTAATCGAATTTTATGTAGGATAAGCGCACCTTTGATTGACACTTTTAGTGCAATCTCTTATGTTTTTAATGTTCTAGTCATCGGAAAATATTTTTAGAAATCTTAAGTTAGTACATATGGTATGAAAGAAATTCAGAACCCCATATATGTTAAAATACATACATTTGATAACGATTATTATTATTTATTTATTTATTTATTTATTTATTTTTTATGAATTTTTATTTGACACCCACTCAATGTTCCAGTAATTGACACTGACAGTTTTTAACTTTATCAGTGATTGGCACGCTATGTTTCAGTGTTGGACACTACTCGTTATTCATTTTACCAGGTATTAGCACTCTATGCTCCAGTGTTTGACATAAAATGTCAAAATTCTTAGATGTAAAATATATTATTTAATTATTTTTCTTATTTATTATTTTTTTCGGGATAGATTTCAATTACTGAATCACGGCAATCACTGAAGCACCTACCCTAACTTCAACATAAGCAATTTTTTTTTTTTTTTTTTAATCTAATATTAACTTATTTTTTTTTAAAATTAAGCTTTGGCAAAAATGAAAAAATAAAATAAAATAAAATAAAATAAAATAAACAATTTTAGAAAAGAAAGTTAAAGTAGAAATGGCATTAAAAATGCGTAACTAATAAGTAAAAATACAAATTTATCCAAATGATAAATTAAAACTGGATTTTTCTTCCTGTATTCACTTTTTTTTTCTTCCATAACTGATTTTAACCGAAAAATAATTATAAGATAAATATATATATATATATATATATATATATATGCCATGTTTTTAGATTTCTGATGAATCATCAATATAATACGCGAGGATAAAAAATAATATTTTAGCACATGGACTCAGTTCAGTGAAATAATAATAATAGTGAGGAAAAAAAAAAAAAGCTGGTTTTAAAAATAAAATATTACTCTTTTTAGAACAACGTGTTTTAGCATCATGAACTACATTAGCACTTACCAAGGTGTATAAAATTTTCAAAGTGATAATGACATCAAATTTTGTGAGATACATAATTTAACTCTTTATAATTTTTTAAGGTTCACGTTGAATTAAATGTATTTATTTTATGTGGAAATAAAATAAACTCGTTTTCTATTTTTTTTTTTTTTTTTTGGCAACAATTTAAATAAAGCTAATATTTTAGGTGCTATTTTATTGCATTATTTTCTTGTTTTAAATAATTAAAAGAAAACTATTCGAAAATTCAAATGTCTCACTCCGAAGTATTGTGTTCACCGGGTTCTGAGCTAAAGTGAAAGTTTCAAATGTCTAGCTGGTAGAGAAGTTAGTTAAAAATAGATTTCAAGATTTGTACCGGACAAACAAACAAACAAACAAGAATCGAAGTTAATAAAAACATGGTAAAATTAATTATATATTTATAGCCTTTATAAACTGCGAACATCATTAGAATAATAATAATAATTATAATTATAATAAAACGACTAATTTGGTAACGAATATCTCATCCGATTTTCATGTATTTTGTAAAAAAATATTCACATATTTGGTAAAGAAAAAGTAAAGAAACTAAAAAAAGGGAAGAAAACAAACATGATTTAGAAAATCACATTTCAATTTAACATTTGGAATCATATGTATTGCTATCTATCCATAATGCATTTTTAACAGCACTTCTCATATAGTTTTATCTTTTCTAAAATTGTCTATATTTTTGGCCTCTTCCGAAGCTTATTTTTGTGAAAAATTCAGTTAATTATCAGTTAAAAAATTATTTATAATATTAAAGGTGTATAAAATTCAATTGATGGTTTAATCACAAACATACAATGCAAGTATTAAATTCACAATATACGTATGTACGAATATTAATGTAGTCAGAATTTTGTCGGGACTAGTAAAAATAAATAATAATAATAATAATGCTTAAACAAAATTATTCGTCTTATTTTTTTTTTTTTTTAGATTTTCGTTGAAATATTATGAGGTTTATTTATTTATTTATTTATAAATATATTTATCTATTAATAATTCATTTTTATTGGATGAAAAATTCTGTTTTGGTTATTTGCAAAAAAATATGAAAATAATCGGGTAAATAACATGTAATAAAAATTTGTTATTGCTATTGCAGGTATATATGTATATATATAATCATCTCTTTCTGGTTGATATTGTTTAAGTTTCAACAATATATAATTCATTTGCTTAATTAAAAAAAAAAAAAAAAAAAATTCAAATTTGATGTGTTCATACTAAACGTACATACTAATAATGCTTCACAATAATAATTATACTAATAACTATAATAATTATTAAAATTATAATAATAATATTAATAAGAATAATATTATTAAATTTTAAAATTATTCACCAATTTCCTAATCATAATGACTTTATCATCACTTGTTGACCTGTTCTTTTGTTAGTTTAAGACTATTATTACTAATAATAATTATTAAAATTTTAAAATTAAAATTATTCACCAATTTCCAATTTCATAATAATAATAATAATATTAATAACAATAATAATTTTTAAAATTAAAATTATTCACCAATTTCCTAATCATAATAACTTAATTATCACTTGTTGGCCTTTTCTTATGTTAGCTTAAGACTATAAATTACACTCATATAAATAGAACATCTATCGTACACTTTTTCTTAAATCACTTAATAGTAACTTATTTTTTCCACGTTAGATGGCGCGCTCATACGTTGAGTCGAACGTATGCCCTACTGTGAATATCGTATTAATCTTATTTATACTTAAATTTACCTCTCGAATATTATTTAATTGTGAATTCAGCTTTTAAATTTTAAGAACAATATTTTTCACTTCATGCTTACATTTATTTCATTTCAGAAACTTTCGATTAATCGATTCTCTACTTTTAATTATTTCTTTTCAGTTTGTTCGTTTTGGCAACCGCCCGGATTTTTATTTGATTTGGATTTGATTTACATGTGGCCAGCTCCTTTCACGAATTCCAATTTTCATTATGGTTAAGTTATCAGCCAATTTCCTTTTATCTTTCTTTCTTTCTTTCTTTCTTTTTTTTTTTTTTTATGCAAGATTGAAACTAGTGTTGTATATTGCTGAAAAGCTATACAATATTCGAAATCTTGCATTTATTGTTGACAGTACCGCTAGTTTCCTGATGAGATCGGTACTGGATTTCAGCATTTTTAACTCCATTTTTCCTTCATGCATTCCTTTTTATTTCAATAGTCATTTTGGTTAATTTCTTTCAATTCTTATCTTGTGTTGCATGAATTTACTGGACTAATGGATTAAGACTACTAACTCACCGTTTAGGTTTAAGTGATATACGTCATTTCTCTTATGCGTAAGTACTTTAACATGTTTTTACTATTCAGTGAAATTTACTTAAATGTAATTGTGACAATAAATTTATACGTAATACATCTAATTATTAAATTCATTGTTGGTATTTTCATATTTCTCTCATTTGCTGAGTATTGTAAAGGAATTAAATAATTTAATATATATATATATACAGTCCCTGGCCATATTATTAGACGCACTGTAAGATTCTATGTAAAACCTTAATTATCAGGTGATACTATAGAGCTTTATTGTTTTTACTAGATACAATGTTTTTTTTTTTTTTTTTTTTTTATTATCCACCTTATTACCTGTTTTTTAACACAAATAAAATACCATAGTTATAGAAAAAATATGTATTTATTAACTCTTGAAAAAATTTGAAATTAATGCAATTAAATGTTAATATTTTGTTGAGCCACCTTTAGCCGCTATGAGAGCTTCAATTATGCATCTGAGGATGGTGATTCCACACATGAATGACCTTTTCGAAGAGTTGCGTTTTGTTTATGATCACACCTTTAGCCAGTTCTCTCGTCATCAGCTACCTCACGTTTGCAGTAGGTTTAATATCTGGGCTATTACCCGGCCAATCCAACAGAGGGATTTTTGGCACTTCCAAACAATCTTTAACAGGCCGTTCTGAGTGGCAGGGAGCTCCATCTTGCATAAAAAAGAATGGTTATCCATTTGGAAACCATTCTCTGAGCTGCAAAACATGTAATTATTAAAAAACTATAATGCGTCTAATAATTTGGCCAGGGACTGTATATATATATATATATATATATATACCTGCAATAGCAATAACAAATTTTTATTACATGCTCTTATTATATATATATATAATATAAGAGCATTGCGAGACTATAATTTTTTAGAAACAAATGTTTTGGAAAGTTCACTTACAACAGTGAATCTTTTCCCTGTTAAAAATAGTTTTTTAAATATAAGTATACCCTGTCCCAAAATAGCTCCGAAGCAATATGTACTTAAATTTGGAAACCCATGTACTCATTTTTGTGTATATTGACTTGTCAAACATGGGGATATTCGGATTCTTATTGATCAGCCCCATTTTTGAGCATGCCAATATGTTGAAAAATGAGTACATGTGTTTCCAAATTTAAGTATACATTGTTTCGGAGCTATTTTGAGACAATATATACTTATTTTTAAGAAACTATTTTTTTACAGTGTTGAAGATGAAGTTATGAAAAAAATTGTAATTGATTAATAAGGAGCTTGTCAATTAAGTAATTTATTTCATACATAAAAATAGTCGTTTAATAAACAGGGAAATTGCGGAAGAACTCTTTACATATAATAGCTTCATTAGTTGGGTGTAATATGACAAACCCTAAACAGCTTAACTGCTAATAACTTTCAACTAAATATAAAGTTCTTATGGTACAGTTTCTCCAACATATACGTACACTGTGGCGGGGGGGGGGGGGAACAAATCTCCTCTCTCTTTTTATTTTATTTTATTTATTTATTTATTTATTTTATTTTATTATTATTATTTTTTTTTTTTCCTTTTGCTTGTCTGTTTTTAAGGTGCAAGACTAGTAAATTTAAGTTACATATTTTTCCACGGGATTTTTTCTCATTGAATTTACGAGAAACTCTTTTATTTACGAAATAATCACAGAAATTTAAACAAAAATGTCATAAATGTCCCATAATTTGAAGAGAGCTTCTTTTTAGAGTAGAGAAAAAAAAAAAAAAACTTTCTTTTAAATAGTTAAATTGAACCATATATCGTGTGAGGTTAAATTTCCTTTATTATATTACTCTCTAATCTATATTTAAATTCGGGGCAAAAATTCAAAAGAGGAACTGCAAAATTGATATGGAATCATCTTTTAGTGAAAAGTACACTCCTGTTCATTAAAATTGCAACACCAAGAAGGAATGCGAATATAAGAATGATATTTATTGGGCACATGCATTATAGTAGGAAGAACAATTGATTAAAATTTCGGCGTAATTAATTCTGAGAAAAGAGTACATAAAGCAGCGACCTCTGGGAGCAATAACAGCACTTACCTACCTAGACATTGAATCAGACAGCGATTGGATGACATGCACGGGTAGAGAACTCCATGAAGCTTCAATACAATGCCACAATTCATAGATCGTAATTACTAGTGAATGGTGGGGAGTCAGTCGCTTTTCAACGATTAAATAGTCCTTTTCATTGGTGCGAGATCAGGAGAACGCGTCGGCCGGAGCAACGGTTCAACAAATTCTGTACCAAGGAAGGTCCGCACAATACAGTCAACTTTCGGTCGTGCATTATACGATTTAAATGTTGCATTACGGAGGCCTCGAATACAGGACAGAGGGGCGGGCCTTACCTCACCAGAAATTTAATTGCCGCTATTCACAGTGCCGGGAATGCGAACAAGAAGTAATAGAGATGTGAATTCAATGAGACCCCATATCATCACTGTAGGTGATGAACAGTGTGGCGATATCTGATACCAGCTGGCAATGTGCATTATTCACAGTACCATCAAATACAGATAAGGCAATCTTCATGCTGTAAACAGGATTGTGAGCTGACTGAAAGGCGACTTCACGCCATTCCTACGTCCAGGTTCGTTGTTGATCACACATTAAAGGTCCCCATATCAGTGATGTAATTTTGAGGGTAATCAAATTTTTGGTAGCCACATACTGGGTCACCACCTGGAGTGATGCGTACCATTGGATACACTTCTCGATTACCTCTTGTTTTCATTCTCGCCATTCTAAATACCGACCGTTACATTTCTGACGAGTTAAGCCCCATCACTCTGCCCTATATTCGAGGCATCTGTAGCGCAACATAATAATGCAGGATAATGCACGACCGTAAGTTGTCCGTATTGTCCTGACTTTCCTTGATGCAGCTTTCGACTGCTGCTGTGGCCAGCGCGTTCTCCTTATCTCGCACCAATAAAAATCACTATTTAATCGTTGAAAAGCGACTTCCCCCCTCCACCACTCACCAGTAACTACGATCGATGAATTGTTGCATCGTGTTGAAGCTTAATGAAGTGCTCTACTCGTACATGTCATCCAATCGCTGTCCGTTTCAATGCCTAGGGAGGTAAGTGCTGTTATTGCTCCCAGTGGTCCCAGTGTACTATTTTCTCAGGATATATTACTCAAAACTTCCTGAAATTTTAATCAATTGTTCTTCCTACTATAATGTCTGTGCCCAATAAATATCATTTTTATATTCGCATTCCTTCTTGGTGTTGCTATTTTAATGAACAGCAGTATATGTAAACTCATAACCTTTTTATCAGAATGAGGAACTTCCATCACTTACCTGAGCAAAGCTGCAGAGGTTTGCGAATCCAACTCTTTCGCGATTAGCTCTTCCTCTAAACCTTCACCCTGAAATGTCATCGCATTGGCCAAGTGTAGAGCTATAATCGCTCGATGCGTATTCTTACCCCAACCAAACGATTCTTTTCTCTGATTCTTCAGCCAATTTAAGGCAATCATTCGACTGACGTTCATTCTTTTCATACTCATGATGCCTTTTTCTAAAAGAAAATAAAGAATTAAAAAATTCACACTTAACTCTGATGCTGTTATTTTCTGTGCAAGTAAAACATACATGAAGAGCAAATATTCAAACAATGTTTTCTGAAAAAAAAAAAAAAAAAAAAAAAAAAAAAAAAGATTTAGTGATTTTTCTTTAAACGTGTCAAAACAGTATGTCTACATATCTATATCATTATATAAAGCGCAAAAAATTGTTTGTTTGTGGAGGGTAATCTCTGAAACTACTGAACCGATTTAAAAACTTCTTTCACTGACCGAAAGGTACAGTATGCCATATTGTTATAGGCTATATTTAATTTTGATAAAATAAATTTCAGTTTAAAATCTGAGCATTTTAATTAAAATCCCCATAGAAGCCGTAATAGAAATGGAAATAATGAAATATTAAAAAAATTAGCTGCTGCCAACATAAAAGAAACATTTACATATTCATTTCGTTTTAAAAATATCTTGACGTGAAAAGAAAAGAAATATATTTGCACGTGCATTAAATTGAAATTCATATAAAGCTTTTTTAATTGTTAAACTTACACGTTAAATCTGACGTCATTATAGAATTAAAAGTGTTTATTTTTCTAATAATTTAATTTGGTATGATATGATATAATATCTAAGCATCAATGTTTAAACCACGGAGTCTTTATTACTCCGTGGTTTAAACTGATGTGTGTAAACCACGGAGTAATATTAATAGGAGTTGAAGGTCCAATGGGAGAAAGCTACGAAACTGTGATCTAAATTTTTGGTAAATATTGAGGGCGCCACTTGTCATTCCTCCCTACCTCGGCGCGGATATACTGTTGTTTTCAATCGAATTTTGCTGGAGTACATTTAAAATTTTTTATTTTAAGCAATTTAATTTCTTTGTAAGTTCTTAAAACTGCATAATTCAGATGTTTCAAATAAATGCTTCGTTCCTAGTTGTAAAACAGGCTATGATAGTGATAAGAAAAACAAAAAAAAAAGCCCTAGGAGAAAAATAAAGTCCGAGTTCGTGTTTTCTGCACCTAAAGTAAGTTTATTTTTTTTTTCTTTACAAAATTTCATCCATTCTCCTTCCTCCCAATTGTCTGTTTTAGTTAGCTTCGGTTCATAAGAATCGTCATTTTTTAAAAGCTTTTTTTCAAAGTAAAATTAGTATAAAATGGCTCTTTAAAAAAACATGTTGGTTAGAATACTCTATTTAATGAAATTTGCTTTCAATCGAAATTTTTTCAGCTTGATATTATTTTTAAAAAAATAATTAAAACGAGACATTTCCCCATTGAATAACATTGCAGAAGCTGGAGAGAAGGAAGGATTGCACGCTGGCGCCCTCTGTAAACATTATAAAACAACATCACAAAATTTCAGCGTTACCTTCTTCTCCTATTAAATATTACTCCGTGGTGTAAACGAAATTGGAATTTAAAAATAAATAAATAAATAAAATAAAATAAAATAAGAAATTCTATTTTATAATATTATTTATTTTAATTTATAATTGTTGCCAAAAAGATTTACGAATTAATTTATTTTTAGACATATAATAAAATATATTTTCACGCGAACAATAATATAAAAAGTGAACTGGATTTTTTGTAAAAAAATAATAAAGATCGAGGAAAATTATTTCCCCATTTTAATCCCCATATTTGGATATAGATATGTATTAGTTATCATGTGCATCCGTTAGATTAAATTGTTTTTGTTGTAAAATTGATAAAATGGGAATTTTAAATTTCAAAACTCTAGAAAAAAAAAATGGCAAATTTCCATATTCGATTGAAAACATAAACATTTCATTTCAAAGAATGATATTTACACAATAAACATCCAACTAATAAACTAATTAAAAGGGAAAGGTTAAATATTCTATCATAATTTGAAGTCAAATTTGTTTTCAAATGTCTAAATAAAGTATATGATATAATATACTAATATGTTGCAATGGAATAGATTTGATATCCGTCATCCTTGGCAGAAAAAAAAAATATCGCCAAATTATCTGGCGAATATAATTTAATTCCTTTCAAAAATCATGGTTATTTTAAAAACTTACATTAAGAGTGTAACGAATAATATGAAACAATATTTCGTACAATACATATTACGAAAATATACATCTGGCATGTATATTTTCGTATTACTTTTTGATCGCCAAATACAAAAAACGCCAAGGGTGACAGTTTTGAAATTTAAAATTAAAATTTTGTCAATTTGACAGCAAAATAACTCAATCTAACGCATGCATACAATAACTAATACATATCTATACCCAAATATGAGGATTAAAATCGGGAAATAATTCTTCTAGAATTTAAAAAAAAAAAAAAAAAATCCAATGAGCGATTAACATGGAAAATCTTTTTCTTGCATCCACGGGCGGTCAGTGATGTCACACTTCGCTTGCGTATTGAGATGTTTAAATTTATTTGGCGACTATTTTTAGCAACTAACAGTTATGGCAAGTAGCTCAATATACATAGCGCATACAGCCATTACTGAAATGTAAATAGCATTTAATTATTTGAGTTACATTATGTTGATTGGAAACCTATTTAATATACCTATGCTCTATAGCTATACTAATATAAAAAGAAGAAAGGTTTATATGCATATGTAGAGAACGATCGCTAGAACTAAAAAGCCGATTGCTTTTTTTTTTTTTTTTTTTTTTTTTCTTTCAATAATCAAAAGTTACACTGTCTCTCTCTAAGTGCTAGAAGCTATAATAAATTTTGGTAAAATAAATTTTTAATTAAAAGTTTCAATATTTTAATTGAAAGCAAAGCATAGATTTGATATCTATCGTCAGTGGCGATTTTTGTATTTGGCGATCGAAAACGTAATACGAAAATCTGTATATTATCGTAGTAAATACGAGATGTATGTGTTTACTTCAATTACCCTACTACCGTAGGTAGTGGAAGTATTGTATAGGTTTTGGCAATTGGTCAGTGTGTGTGTATATGTGCACATGTGTGTGTAATCTTCTGGCTGTCATATCTCTAAAACTAATAAAAATAGAACTACTAAACTTCACAAGTGATTCAGGTCTGGTGTACAGATAAATTTTCCAAATTTTCGTGAAAATTGAAAAACCGGAATTGGGTCATCGAAAACCAGAAATGGGACCGTAAGCCCATATTCAAAAACACCTTTAATGATTTTCTTCAAAGTTGCTGTATAAATAATATATTAGATGCCCTTTCGATTGAAAAGTTGCTTAGTTCAGGAAAATTGATAGGCGTCCTCTATAAACAACTCAATTTCAGACTTCGCAAGTGCGTTCCTTTAAAAACGCCTGTACGGATTTTTTTCAAACTCGCCATGTTAACTTCCTTTTACATATCCTTTTGTATGTAATTATTGTTTTTAGGTCAATAATTGAGTATGCTAAGTTTTGGTAAAAGTTGGTATCTCAAAAACGGCTCTAACGTATTCTTGAAAATTTTTCCTTTAATCCAATTTAGATAACCTTTCTCAAGTATTACGTGCTTATTACAGGAATATTAACGGTCATCCTGATTAGGTAGTTCAGTTTTAGATCTCGGAAATTCGTGTTTAAAAAAATAACTATCTATTTTTTTCCCCTTATTTTTTAACTCGCTATGCAAACTCTGTTGTATGTGTCTTTATACGTGTATCAAGTTTCTCTTACTCGAAAATCTCAAAAAATGCAAGTAATATCTCCAAAAAATTGTATATATTACGTGTAATAGTGGGTAATGGAAGTCGTGTGGTTGTTTCACACCAGATTCTGTAATAGTATATATTGTACGAATATTGTTTCATATTATTGATTTCTTCTTTAATATACATTATTAAAATAATAATCAATTATGGAAATAATTAAATATATTTGAGAAATGAACAAATAAATAATAATTAAAGCTATTATGACGTCAATTTTATCAAAAACATTTTCATGTCATAGGTTTATTTTTCAATATTTTTTATTCATGAGTAAAGAAATGTTTCTTTTTATGAAATAAATAAATAAATAAATAAATAGCATTAAGTAAAAATTGCCAACATTTAACAACTAATTAAAAAAAATAATTGTAAAATTATATTTTGACTTTCCAGTTAATAATATTGCCTGACTATAACATATAAACTGATATATTTCTTGATTTTTTACATATCAATCCATCTTTAACTAAAATTTGTTCATCAGTGCGAAGCCGGACGGATCAGCTAGTCTTCCTATATATGTCTACATATTTTCCTAGTATCTAGTAATACATCTAAACAAACGATAATTAGGTTTTATGTTTACTAATTTTTTAATTTGTTAGTTTTTGTGTTGTCTGAAAAATTGTATCTGAAGGAGAAAACACGGTTTGAATGCTTGCTCCTTATATATCTGGTAATATTTAGATTAACTAGCAAACCCATGCGAAATTTTTGCACTTTCTTTTCTTATTTATCTTTAAAATTTGAAACTCATAAATATGATACCAATTTCACCACCAAATTAAAATTTAAATTTTCCAGAAGCCAAATTATTACTAAAACCAAATTAATATTGTGCAATAGTGAAAGAAAAATTATTCAAAGAAAGGTTTATAAATAAAATTCATGGTTGACGACCCAGTTTTCATATTTCAGCAGGCAGTACAGTTTTAGTATAGGACCATTCCATGACGCCTTTTAAATATTTGTCAGTCTGTTGGCGACGACTTTTATTTATATATTTTGGAACATTTTTTTTTTTCTTTTTATAACTCCGATTATACTTTTTATGGTTGCATGTTTTAGTCAAATTATGATAATAATTCATATTTTTTAAAGTAGTGCATATATATCTTTAAAATATTGCTATCTTTAAAGTGACTCTTGCAAAGATTCTGAAGAAACAACTTTTAAAAATACGTTTTTCCATAAAATAATCTCATCAGACTAATGTCGTCATTTTTTCTGAATCATTCGCGTGCTTAAATATTGTCGCGTGCTTAAATATAAAATAAATACGCTTACTTAAACGTGAAAACGAAAAAAAATAAAAAATAAAAAGAAAGAAAGATATATTACTTGATTTTTAATCGAGAGAAAAATTCAAGCGGGGCCAGGCCCAGGTGCCCTCAATGACGAACCGCTACTGAATTATGGTAAAAGATTTTGCCACCTTCGGTTACGTGCTACTTCCGAGCGTGTGATTTGCGAACCGTGCTATTTGCGAACTGATCTTACACCTGGCAGCTTATTCCTTCCCCATTTCAAGATAAGGGGGTATCGTGCCAGAGAGCACTGTCATAATTCCCTAATCGATAAAGGGGATTAGCTACTTTTGTTAAAAGCTGCCAGTAGAAAAAGAACGATTAAGTGGGACTGCGAAAGTTCATCATTCTCATTTTTATTTGAGTATGCTCCCTCTTTCGTTCAAGATAAATTGGTAGCGAAAGCGAACGAAAAGCTTTTAGGCAATCTCTTTTTAATTTCTGCTAAGATACATGATTATGTTGTGTGGATGAATGTATATGGATGCTTTTAATTTGTATGAAAATACATTGTTGTATGCATGTATATATACATCTATATTAATAAAATCAGAGTTTTGTCTGTAAATTTGTCGGAATCGAAAAATTTTGCGATATCTTCACGTTTCACACCCCCTGAAACCCGAAAATGACTTCAGAAAATTTTGCCTATGTGTGTGTGTGTGTGTGTCTGTGTGTATGTCATCGTGTCCGAATGTCGCTTTTTTTGTCCGGGCATCACTCGGGAACGGCTGGACGGAATTCAACGACGCTTGGCAGGAATTTAGGTCTTCACCCAACTTAAAATTATATCTATCAACTTTTCGGAAATTCCCCCCCGTTCCTCCCCCGGGGGGTAAAACACTAAAACACGTTTGTCCGGGCATCACTCGAGAACGGCTGGACGGAATTCAACGACGCTTGGCAGGAATTTAGGTCTTCACCCAACTTAAAATTATATCTATCAACTTTTCGGAAATTCCCCCCCGTTCCCCCCTAGGGGGTAAAAGACTAAAACACGTTTGTCCGGGCATCACTTGAGAACGGCTGGACGGAATTCAACGACGCTTGGCAGGAATTTAGGTCTTCACCCAACTTAAAATTATATCTATCAACTTTTCGGAAATCCCCCCCCGTTCCCCCCTAGGGGGTAAAAGACTAAAACACGTTTGTCCGGGCATCACTCGAGAACGGCTGGAAGAAATTCAACGGCGCTTGGCAGAAACTTAGGTCTTCACCCAACTTGAAATTATATCTATAGAAATTTTCAAAATTATGATTAGTGTTTAAATTGTGTGTAAAAAACGCCTGCGCATGCGCCATAAATATTTTTTCACTAAAATGCTTTGAATGAAAAAATGAAAAGACTTTTGTACTCGCGTGATTTTCACTACAATTTATGAAAAGATTGAAATGAAGTGTTGCCATCTAAGTTTCATACTTTAGTTAATTTTAAAAAATCTAATTGTCGTATCGAAAAACTGTTTACACCCCAGGATTCAGAAAAATCACCTCTTTCATTTGGTACTGAATTTGTAATGATAGGTCTGATATTTCTAATTTATTTTTCCCTTTATCCGTTTTTCCGTTGCCACTTAAATTTCATACTTTAGTTATTTTTTAAAAATCTAATTGTCGCATCGAAAAACTGTTTGCACCCCTGGATTCAGAAAAATCACCCCTTTCATTTGGTATCAAATTTATAAATATAGGTCTGATATTTCGAATTTATTTTATCCTTTTTCCGTTTTTACCCAGATTTGGTAAAAGTTATATATTTATATATAGGCATTTATATATTTTTTTATTTTCCAGAAATAAAATGAAATATTTTTAATTTCACGTGAAAAATAATAAAAAATAGAGAGAAAAATACCTACAAAAGTTGGTGATTTTTTTTTTTTTTTTTTTTTTTTTTTTAATGAGGAATTTGCACGTAGATAAATATTTTCATAGAGATATTTGGCATTAGTTTAATATTTTTATTTAATTAAGCAGTACTTTTCTTTCCTGCAGTCAAATAAAATTTTTTGTTGTAATTATGTACCTTATGAGGGTTTTTTTATGTTCTCCCATTAATTGTAAATGATTATAATTTGGATTTTATTAAGATTTTTTATTTTTATTTTGTAAATATCAGAAAAGATTTTTTATTTTATTTTATTATTTTATTTTATTTTATTTATTTTGTGTATGGAACAGCTTTAGTATTGGATCCCTTTGGCAAAATTTGAAATTCGGAACCGAAGTAACTTGGACGTTTCTCGCCAAGATCTTTAATTGCACAATTGAGATAGCCAATTCAGTTCATCGCAAAAATGGCTTAAAATATTTAAATTCTCCAAAGGGGTCCCATACTAAAGCTGTGCTTTTTGTATTTATTTATTTATAATATTTTCTATTAAAGACTTCTGTGGTCACGAAATTTGGTGCGTAAATTGTTTGTTTGCATCGGCACTTATTGTAACTGGATTTCACGAAATTCGAAATCCCCCCCCCCTTCTCTTAGTCGCAGGGCAATAAACGGTATAACTTCAGTATAACCCAACAGCTGAATTTGGCGATTTTTCTTTGGCGCCGTTTTGAAGGATAACAATGTCGTTCTGGACTGTTTGCGATATAATATGGCAGCCTAATATGTTGTTTATTTTGGATTTATGATTTTATGTTTTATGTTTTGTGTTTTATGATTTAGATTATGATTTTGTCATTTATCATATATGATTTATGATTTTTAGATTTATGATTTAGCCATAATCGCCAACAAAAAAATCGCCAAATATCGTTGTGGGGTTATACTGAAGTTGTTCCCAATAAACATATGTAAAAACATGTTTTTCCGTTTGAATTCGCTTTGAATTATCTTAGAATGGCGAATTTTGGTGTGCGGATATTGATTAAGTGCACGCATTATGTACATTAGTGGGATTTTGCAAAACGTCGAACTCACCCGCTGAGGAAGGGGAAGTAAGAAGTGGGTAAGTTGTGCCGAAGGCAGTGGGAACCCAGACTGGATATTGATTAAGTGTACGCATTATGTACATTAGTGTGATTTTGCAAAACTTCGAACTCACCCGCTGAGGAAGGGGAAGTAAGGAGTGGGTAAGTTGTGCCGAAGACAGTGGAGACCCAGACTCCTCACTTTGCGAGCGAGAAAACCTCTACCAATCACAGCGAGAACTTAGGTTATTAATAAAGATATGGGATTTTGACAACTTATTTAAGTTTAAAGTCCAGCGAAGCGGGCAAAGCCTGCTAGTATATATATATATATTGTGAGTGCATGTGAATTTTTTTACACCGTAATAGTGAAATTAGATATTTTAATTGTAAAACTATTGTTAAAAAAAAAAAAAAAAAAAAAAAAAAAAAAAAAATTCTATGACTGACATACACTGATAAATAAGGGGGGAAGGCATATGTTTTCTTAATCCCTTTACAGTTGACTACATACATGCAAGAAAAAAAAATTGTGTCATATTTATTGCTTTTATAGTAGTTAAAAGAGTGTTATTTGCATATGCATATTGTATAACAGGTCCTCATATATAACGTGTTTTTTTATACATGTGTGTATTTGCACGTTAATTTTTATTTATTTGTACATTATTTTTATTTATTTACATCAAGTTAATTTTTATTTACATCAAGTACTGACTTATCATTACAATAATCATACATTATCAAGGAAGACTTGAATAAATAAATATTTGCATTTAGAAATAAAGCCTTTTACAAGGCAAAATATAATGAAAAATTTATTATGAGTTGTATATTGTTGTTTTTTATGTACAATAAACGTAAACAAAATATGACAGAAAACAATAATCACTAGAAGAAGAATGAGCAAAGGCCACAACGGCTTTAAAAAAAAAAATAAGCAAGCGAGAAATAAAATTTAATGGAAAATCTTTGAAAGATTTGATTAATTAACATGTTAATTAAATGATCATAATGTAAATGAGATTTTAGACCATCTACAAGTTCAGAAATATTAAGGATATTAAAAATTGTGTTAGGCAACATGTCATATTGTACTTTTAAAGACATTAGTTAAAATGAATTTCAATTTGATTCAATAATTTAACTATTATCTTAAACATCTTAATTAATAACCTTACTTTTTAAACAATATAATTATTGGGATGTTATTTTAAACTTATGTTATACATGAATTATAATTCTATTCTAACCTTTATATTAAAATTAAAATAGTTATTTAAATCCATAGATGTTGCATAATAATGTTAATAATTTATTATTATTGTTATTATTATTTTATGCTGTTATACTTGTTTCATATTTGTTATCAGGGTTGACAGGTTTTTGACGCATGACAATTTTTGACGGTTTAAACCATGGTTAAAACCGTCATGTGAAAAACCTCCTTGTCAAAAATGTCAAAAACCTATATTTATAATTTAATTGTCATATAAAAACTTAGTTTAATAAAATATAGTTTATAAAGATTTTTTGAAAAGTAAATACATTGATGTTCTTTGAAAAACACATTGTTACAACATTTTGATTAATGTAAAAAAAAAAAAAAAAAAAAAAAAAAAAAAAAACTTTAGGCTTTTAAAATTTTATTATGAATTAATTTTATGTTCATTCTAAATATGCGGTGATACTTTTATGTGTTACTACGATATTTATTTGTAACTATGCTTAATATTGTATATGTTAAACATATTGATGGTTTTGGAGAAACATTATTATAACATTTTGATTAATATAAAAATAAAACTTTAGGCTTCTAAAAATTCATGATTTATCAATCATTGATAGATAATTTTGATTGATAAATCATTTTATTTGCAGTACAACATTGTGTATTTCATTTTCTTTAGTATTGTGCTTTTAGTCTCTATACATTAAAAAAAAGTTACTGTCACTGGCGTCAAATTTTATTGTCTGCGACAGCCTCTTCTAGCGGAGTGTAGGGTCCTTCACGTCATGAGAGGTATCAATGTGTTCCGAATACACTTAGGGAGACATTTCAGCTGCTTAGAAATTTCTATCATTTTAATTAAAGAAGTTATTAACTAAAAACGACAAGTTTATGAAGGCGCTCTATTTGCCATTTTGAAAAAAGTTTCTCCCAGTGACGTTGTTCTTCTGTCTTCTGTTCTTTTATTAGTTAAATTGTTTATCTAAAACTATTTTTATTTATTTAATTTCATTTTTAATCATTCATAGAATTTTTCTTATTAATTAAAAATATTTTAAAATTGTTTTTTCAATTAAAAGCTCAAATAGTTCTGTTAAACAAATTAAGTATTAAAAATTTTCACATTTGATAAATAAAGTAGTTTTTAATAATTTTTTTTTTAAATACTTAGAATATATATATATATACATATACACACACACACGAAGTATTTTGAATACAGATTAAAAGCATCCATACGCATTTATCAGCGCATATAACGATCAATAATCATTTTTAAAACACAGGCAAAAATTAAACGATCTTATCAGCTTATCTATGACCAGAGAGGGGACATAACCAAATAAAAATGAGAAGGGTTGACTTTCAAAGTCCGAATATATCATTTTTCTTACAGACGACTTCTGACAAAAACAGTTAATCCCTTCATAGATTAGGAGAGGGGAAATGGGCTCTATGGGAGGGGAAAGAAGCGGAGGGCAAGCTAACAGGTGTTCCATTCGCATTCGGAAAACACACGATAATCCCCTATTTCGAAAATCACACGGTCGCAAGTAGCACGACACCTTCTGGATGTAGCAATTGCAGTACCAAGCCTTGGTTGAACGAAGCACCAAATAATGGTAAAATGCTTTATCATCACATGATTGCAGCTACAGTGTACCATATTTTGTCAAAATTTGTAACAGTGTATGACGGCTTACAGAAGGTCGTTCACAATTTTATGGAAACGATTTTATAACTTATTTTTCTCTTTTGCAGTTTGAGATAAAAATTTGAAATAATCTCCTGCTACATTTAACTTTTGATTAAAATGTTTAAAAAAAAAAAAAAAAAAAAAAAAAAAAAAAAAAAAGGTCTTCATTATAAGGCCGATTTCAAACTGTGTTTATGAAGTGTTAGGCGTATTTACACTTTTTAGAATAACAGAAGATTTTTTATTTTATTTATTTATTTTTTTAAGATGTATTCCATTGAAGGGAGCCCACCAGCGGCCGAACGGCTCTGCGCTCAAAGCTGGTATAGACATAAGGTGCCGGGTTCTATCCCAGGTCGCGCTTGTTGGCCTAGACGTTCGGAGTTTTCCGTGGTTTCCTCTGAAACTTGTGTAAATATGGGCTAGGACCCTTTAGAAAGACCCCCCCACAGAGGACACTCCCCCTCTGGCCTAGGACCTATAGCAGTCAATCGGCCTTATTCCGAAAATCCAAATCCATTGAATGAAGAAAGGATTGAAGTATTTCGAGAGCAGAACCTGCTATATATGATGTAATGTACATATCTGATGGTCATATTTAGATAAAACAGCTTTGTTTTTTAACAGTGAATATCATACATAATAATCATAAGACTTTAAAATAAACTTTATTTTAGCATATTGTAAAAAATGCATTGTGGAAACAACATTAAAATTTTCCGTTTTCTAAGGCTTAACTAAAGGGTTAAGAGCAATTAGAATGCTGTATGCTTAAAAAAACAAAACAACAAAAAAAAAATCAATCAATTGAGGTAGTGAATCAACGAATGCTTTGCCAGCTTCGCTTGTCACTATATTTAAAGGGGACTAATCTGCAAGTTGTACCTGACGGGACTAAAGTGAAAGTTGTACCTGAAGGGACTAATGTGAAAGTTGTACCTCACGGGACTAATGTGCAAGTTGCACCGAACGAACAAACTATTTCTTTCAACGAAAATTCCTACAAACCCTGGACGATAGGTCTAATATATCGTATCATATTATATATCGTATTTATCGTAATATAGCTCAATACTTATTTCGCTTCCTTCTTCGACTCGTTTTAATACGCATTTTTTATATGCATGAGCAGCCCCCGAAAAACAAAAACATTAAATCATTAAATTCATTTTTTTACTTATTTTTATTTCATATTATTTCACGCGCACTTTTTATTTCCTAATTCAAAATTATTAAAAAAACTTTTTCGATATCGCTTGTAACGATACTGATTTTTATTAATTTTCTTTTCTTTTTCTTTCAATAAAAAAAAAAAAAAAAAGATTTTGATGAAATTCTGGCAAAAGCAGAATTTAGTTTAGGACGGAGGACTAATAATTTTTTTTTTTTTTTTTTTTTTTCCAAATTATAACATCGCTTTCAAATTATATTTTCGATAAATTTTAGATTTCGACAAATGTCCAACTATCAAAATCAACAACGCAAAAATCCCAGACTGAGACTAGTAGGCCCTCAGTCCTTAAAAAAAAAAAAAAAAAAAAAAAATTAAAATTAAAAAAAAATAATAATAAATAAATTATGCATGTAGATTTTTACTGTCAAGTTGTTATTAAAAAAAAAAAAAAAAAAAAAAAAAACTGCCCATGACGTTACATTTGACTGTTTCTTTACTACAATAAACTCTAAGAACTATAAATTTATTTAAACGTTTCAATTATTCAATTAAAAAGAGATCATTTCATTGTAGTGACTAGCGAAGCGGGCATAGCCTGCTAGTATATATATATTTAAGTTTTTATTTATAAATTGAAAAAAGTTATTATTTTTTATTATTCAATTAAATATAGTTACCAGCGAAGCGGGGAAAGTCCGCTAGTAATGGCATAAAGCATAATAATGGAATAATAGTACAAAGATAATACAAAATGTTTTTCTTTACTTTATAACGAGCTTCATAGAAACACATATAAGCATGTAAAATAGCTTCTAAATCGAGTCATCTTGCAGTAGAGTACGTGTAGTTTTAAACATTAATGAAAGGACATGTATTTATAGACACATAAAGTATATCTACAGGACGGCACGAAAATCAAAAGATACACGAACACTACATCGGGCCTGTCCAACACAATAGTGGGCCGCATTGGAAATCAATTCTATTCAAGCGGGTCACACTATGTATATAAATTTATCAGTGTATATATGTTTGTGAGTGTATGAATCATGCATGTATATACATTTTTCAGAGGATGTTCAGGGTGAACATTTGGAGCAGAATATTTTAATTTAAATTATTCTGATACATAAATTAACAATAGAATCGTAAAAATTTTAAGACTACATTAATAACTATAATGAAAAGAAGTAATAGTGGATCTAATAATACTTCATTACAACAGTGTGATTCTTTAGCTACCATAATTTTTGAAAAGGTATTTTCACCTCAAAAAGTCTGAACGGATTTTAATTTTCAATCTATTAACCAAAGATATCAAACTTTAAATATCGTTAGTGTACTCACGAGCTACAAAAAACTACACTGCTGACCACCCCTACACTACATCACAATTAGCAGAACAGAACAACTACTGTCTATTAATAGTACATAAATAGCATAAGTAGGACATTCGGATGCGCACTCATCTCAAACGATTACGATTATCAGATATATCGTATATATTATAGATTGTTACTGCTACACCCTCCCTCAATCTATATATTATAAAAACTAATATACACATAGATCAAAGAACTTATTTATACTATGAATTCTGTTTCCAGAAGTTACTTAGCATAATTCTGATTTAAGCTGTTTTCCCTCCTATATATTTTTGTATAAAAATATTTCAGGGTATATTTACTTGCAAATTAAAATCACGAAAGAAAGGCCCAAACTATTCTGGAGTAACCGTTTTGAATTGAAGTTATTTGGCAAAAGTTTGTATCGAATATAAAAGTGTGATCACGCCTCAGTGCAGCAACATTTTCTGCTCTCACACTGCATTCATGCTTTTGTTTCTTTAAAACCACATGAAGGGTTGAGCAAAATGATTTCACGCCAAACCAGCTGTAAAAATGCATTGTTTTCATAGCATTAATTCCAAACGTATTCAGTATGTTATATATTTTTACTGCATATACTTACCGGCATCGAAATTCCCATTTTTTTTACCTGTGGAATGAACTTTCCCAAATAATAAGCAATTTGTCTTGTTTTAGACAAATTTATTCCTTAAGTGACAATATGAAAAATCGATATTAAGGCGTTACTTTTCAATTATTTTGGGACTCCTACTCCTCTTAAATTTCAGAGATTAAGCTCTTGCTTCCCCAGCCTTTTGGGTAATAAGGTCCAGTTCATCAATTTTTTTTATGTCAATGGCAAATAATTTTAACTAGCATTTTTTTTTCTTTTATATATATATATATATATATAATCTAAAACTTATAAACGTCACTTTGATAAAAGGAAAATGGCTTATGAGTTTCCTTTATTATACTAGTTACTTATATTCTCGTGATGTATTTTAATTTGTCGATGGAAACGGGAAAAGAAAATAATAAAGCAAAAAAAAAAAAAATATATATATATATATATGTATATATATATATAATTTTATGGTAGACCACACTGAATAAAGCAATAAGTCTCACAACATCCAATAAAAAGAGAGAGAGAGACGCTTATCCAAAATTAAATTTTGTTTAGGACAGATATTAAATTTATAAATTGCGGGAGAGAAGATAATTTTAAATTTTTTTTCCCAAAATAACACTGTCGCTGGTCAACTTATACCTGAATATTTATAAATTATTACACTGAATGAAGCAATAGGTCTCGCAACATCCAATTAAAAAAAAAAAAAAAAAAACAGAGAGAGAGAGTTTCAAGACCTTCCGGCTTTTTCGGAAGGGTAGGTTGATTTCTTTTTCCTTATCAAGTAGCCGTCATTTTGTTTCAAAATGGCGGCTACAAATTATTAATGCACTTGGTAGAAATATTGATGCAGGCTATGCACATATGGAGTTTTAAGCAAATCGGTTCATAAATACACTTTTATGTGAATTTAAAATTTTCAAGTGGCCGGCGCTAGGAAAAAAAATGGTGGGTTAAGTTGACAAATATATGAAATGCGTTTGTGAGATAAGTCTACTGTACACACATAGTTCGAATTAATTCAAAATCTCAAAAGTCATTGTGTTGAAAAAATAAGTGGCTGCCACTTCGATAAAAATGGCAGAGAAAGTTGCTCATCTAAGATATCGTTGCAAATTTGAAAATATTTTTTTTTTTTTTTTTTTTTTTTTTTGTAGAAATTCTTTCAAAGAGGCTTAGTAAGTTGATAAAATGTTAGTTTCCTGCATTTCTAGTTTGTTTTAGCATTAAAATAGTCTAATTTTACCTTAAAAACGGATTAAAAAGATCCAGTAACGCATGTAATGGATTTGGTGCCAAATTTGGCGACTTTTCCCCTATGGCGACTTTTTTGGCGACTTTTGGCGAGAAAATACTTATTATCGATATACCAAAGATGGACGCAATAACGTAATTGGTTCATGAGTTACGTGAATTTTCTAAATTTTTGTTGTTTGAATGATAAATCCATTTTTCAACTTTGATTTGAATTGATTAAGTATTTCTAAAGTTCCAGCAAACACATCGAAGATATTTGAAGCATAGGTTACTGTCCAACTGTGGTTTAAATCAGTGCCGTGTTTCAAAAGTTATTATTATGGCAAATTTTCAAGTGGCAGTCTAAGTGGCTGCGACTTGTAAAATAAAATAGCATAACAACTTGCCCATCGAAATCATCCAGTACATTTGTACGATAAGTTCATTGTCCAGTTCTAGTTTAAATTAAATCAGAATTTCAAAAATTATAATCATAAGAAATTTTCAGGTGGCACCACTTGTAAAAAAAAGTGGAGTGAGATGCCTAGCGAAATTATCTGAGATATTTGAATGATAAATCCACTACCCAAACTTGAAGCGAATTGATTCTGTCTTACTAAAGTTACCATAATGACAAATTTTCAAGTGGCCGCCACTTGAAAATAAAATTGCGGATCAAGTCATCAAGAGAACTTATCCTAGATATTTGAACCAAAAGTTCACTAACCAGCTTTTATTTGAATCTGTTTAGTATTTTAAAAGTTATCGTGATGGCATATTTTCAAGTGGCAGTGTGATTTCAAGTGGCTGGAACTTAGACACAAGATGTCGGGACAAGTTGCCTAGTGAAAACATTCAACATAATTATATGATAATATGACTATCAAAATTTGGTTCGATTTGAAATATTATTTCAAAAGTTATCGTGATTTTAAATTTTCAAGTATGAGCCTGGTTTCAAGTGACCGCGCTTAACTTAAGATATCTGCCATTTTATTAAAAGTGGCGGATATAGTTTATTAATAAACTTCATTGAGATCCTTATGTGGTCTGTATTTACATCAAAATTCAAACAATTTCGGAATACGCTTTTTACAATTTAAATTTGAAATTTTCAAGTTGTCTCCACTTGAAAACAAAATGGCGGAGCAACTTGGTTAACAAACTCATCTAAGATATTTATAAGATAAGTTAAGACACTGTTCAAATTTGGTTCCATTTGGAGTATTATTTCGGAAGTTATCATGGTTTTAAATTTTCAAGTGGTGGCCTAATTTCAAGTGGTCCCGCTTAACTTAAGATATCCACCACTTTATTAAAAATGGCGGGTAAAGTTCATTAATAAAGTTATTTGAGACACTTGTGTAATCTATGTATACATCAAAATTAAAAGAAATTCGCAATACGCTTTTTACAATTTGAATTTGAAATTTTCAAGTGGTCTCCACTTGAAAAGAAAATGGCGGAGCAACTTGGTTAACAAACTCATCCAAGATATTTATAAGATAAGTTAAGACACTATTCAAATTTGGTTCGATTTGGAGTATTCTTTCGGAAGTTATAGGGATTTAAAATTTTCAAGTGGTAGCCTGATTTCAAGTGGTCCCGCTTAACTTAAGATATCTGCCACTTTATTAAAAATGGCGGATATAGTTTATTAATAAACTTCATTGAGATCCTTATGTGGTCTGTATTTACATCAAAATTCAAACAATTTCGGAATACGCTTTTTACAATTTAAATTTGAAATTTTCAAGTGGTCTCCACTTGAAAACAAAATGGCGGAGCAACTTGGTTAACAAACTCATCCAAGATATTTATAAGATAAGTTAAGACACTATTCAAATTTGGTTCGATTTGGAGTATTATTTCGGAAGTTATAGGGATTTTAAATTTTCAAGTGGTAGCCTGATTTCAAGTGGTCCCGTTTAACTTAAAATATCTGCCACTTTATTGAAAATAGCGGATAAACTTCATTAATAAACATCATTGAGACCCTCATGTGACCTGTATTTACAACAAAATTCAAGCAAATCTTGCTTTAAATATGCTTTTTACAATGTCGGTTTGAAATTTTCAAGTGGCTGCCACTTGAAAACAAAAAGTCGGAGCAACTTGGTTAACGAACTCATCCAAGATATTTATAATATTAGTTCACTGTCCAAATTTGGTTCGATTTCGAGTATTATTTCGGGAGTTATCGTGATGACAAAATTTTCATTATAGATAGATAGATAGATAGATAGATAGATAGATATATAGATAAACGAAGTGATTGCAATAGGTCGATTTCTAAAGAGAGAGAGAGAGAGAGAGAGAGAGACGCTTATCCAAAATTAAGTTTTGTTTAGGACAAATATTAAATTTATAAATTCCGGGAGAGAAGATAATTTTAATTTTTTTTTTCCCAAAATAACACTGTCGCTGGTCAACTTATACCTGAATATTTATGATTTATTACACTGAATGAAGCAATAGGTCTCGCAGCATCCAATTAAAAAAAAAAAAAAAAAAAAAAAAAAAAAAAAGAGAGAGAGAGAGAGACGCTTATCCAAAATTAAGTTTTGTTTAGGACAGATATTAAATTTATAAATTCCGGGAGAGAAGAACATTTCAAATTTTTTGTTCCCAAAATGACATTGTCGCTGGTCAACTTATACCATAAAATACCGCAAAAGTGCACCCCATATTTTTAGCTTGAATTTCGTTTATTCTGAAAATACCTAATAAGTGTGTCCCCCCTCCTCCCATACACACACACACGCTCAGCCGACGATTGTATCCGAACAGAGACGGTTTTTTACGTTATTTATTTCTTTTTTGTTATTCGTCTTTACAAATATGAGCACTGGTTTGTTTTATAATAAATCGACCTCAGTGATAATTTACAAATGAGAAACGTACGCTTCCTAAAACAGCGGTATTTTTTAAAAATAATTCATTAGAAGTGGGAAAAAGGATTCTAATTTTTCCGGTTAGTTGATTGCCGCTTAAGCAACAATTAACTAAATTTCTTTTTATTTATTTATTTTATCACTGCAACTTTATATGCATGCTTTGTTTTAAAATTATTTTTATGCCACTTTATTTTAGCAGGAAAATGCATGTCAATTTCTATATTTTTGAGATTTTTACGGTTTATCGTCCCCCTCCGCAAATATATCCCGTTTCTCTTTAAAGAATGAGGGGGCTCTTGAATGGCATTTTACAATATGTATGTGTGTGTGTAATGGTACATTATGGTCTTTTTACAACATGCAGTCATTAGTGAATTTGCAGAAGTCACTACATTCCAAAAGGTTTATTAGAAACATAGAATATTTGCAATAGTTTCCAACGTAGCAAGAGGCAGCAAAGTTATAGAGTTCAATGAAAAATATAATACAGAGTTATTTACTCATGACTTTCAATAAAAATACATAAGATTATTGATGTACGGATATTTATGTGGGGAGAATTGAAAAGAGACTACGGATAAAACTACATGTAAGACGTCGTACTGTCCCATGATTAAAAAGGGAGTAGCAATGTAAATTTAGTTAGTTAATTGTTTTTAATCTATGCGTCTGTAAAAGGATTTGGATTATTTGTATATAGAGTGAAAAATTAAATGATTTAAAAGAATAAAAAATAAAAATAAAATAAAAAAGATTAATTTTGCAAATGTTTTAGTTTTCAACACGATTAAGTGAGCACATTGGAAATATTATTAAAGAATATATTAATTAAACCATATTTTAATATAAAAAGACCTAATTAGGGATTTTTATATTACACAAACACATATATATATATTAAATATAGCTTATAGTTTATAGTAAATTCTGAATGTGAGCGGGAACTTACCGCATCCATCTTCGTCAGCACCATTTGGGCAATCTTTGACACCATTGCATAGTTGATTATTATAAACGCAGAAACTTGGAGAGCAGCGAAAATGATCCTTCTCAGCACAAATGGAATTTTCTGAAGATTCCAAAATGAAAAAAAAAGTTTGAGAATAAATTATTGTTATTATTATTGTTATTATTATTAATACTATTATTAAAAATAGGCAATATGTATACAACCGCTGTAATATATAAAACTTTGAGGGGGGGGTTGATTTTTAAATCTTATTTTTCATTTATAAATTATTTAAAATAAGTAAATAAATAAATAAATAAATAAATAAATAAAGAATCTTTATTAAAGTTTATGCTTCAATTTGAGAAAGAAATAATCTTATCTCTGCGATGAAACATACATATATATTTATTTTTAGTTATTTTTTCCTTTATTTTCAAATGACAAGAACTTTTATAGTTCGTTTATAGGGGAGAAAGAAGTATTAACATTGTCAAAATTCTCAGTGTCTTAATTTCAGAAAATATACATGTTTTGGAGAGTACTGGGCTCGGTCATGAAGGTCACGGCTCGATTTGATTACCTAGGAACGCGGTAGAGTTTCGCTTTGCCAAGCTAAAACAAACACTAATAAACACAAATGAAATTTGCAAACAAGATATTAAAATGGCGAATCGCTACTAGTGTATATTATGTCGACAAAACATCTTGAACGTGTCAGCTACCTGTATCTCAGCTCCCCGGCCTCCAAGACCTATGGTTTTTTGCACAATCTTTAACTTACTTTTAAGTCGAAGTCGAAACATACAAAGTTTCAAGCTTATCCGAAGTACTGTAACTTTGAAAACCTGAAATTTGCTGGTTACTTTCTTCTTCTTGTTGTCGTTCAGTTTGATAAGTCTAGAGCCTAGAGTTTTGCAAGTATTGAACTGAACATTTGCATAAACATTACTACTGCATGTATTAGTGCCTTTTACAATCAATAACTTCTTTGGCCAATATAACTGATAGTTATTTCTAATTCTCTAATGTTCAAAGCAAAAATTTTATGAAAGAATCAAGAGATGGCGTTCCTACCCAATAAATTTTATATTCATAGATGAAGCAATTAAAAATGTATTTTTTTTTTCTTTTTTTTTTACAAATATACATTGAATCTAATTCATTAAAGACAATTTTATATTAAAAAATTGAAAGGTTTATAAGAAAAAAGTTTATTAATTAAAAAAAAAAAAAGATAAAATATTAGATTAATTCACAGAGAGACTTTATCGCCATTTCTCGTAATAAATGCTTAAAAGATGCGCAAAATAGGCTTTTAAAAAAAGTACCGTGGAGAATCCTCCACAAATAAAAGAGCGTTTCATTAGCTTTGTGAAATTACTGATCATGGAAGAAAACATACCATTAAATTCCAATTACATATTACGTAAGAAAAATATTGTTATCATGAAAAAATTCAATTATGACATTTTAATGTGTCTATGAGTTTTGAGGTCTCCTGAATTCATTTTTGTTATTTTTACGATATGAAGGTATGCATGTATGTGTATGAATGAATACGATAGCGTCTAGATGCTGCATTTGATTGAGCTCAAATTCGATAGGTGTGTTAGAGGTAACACGCCAACTACATAGATTTCAAAAATGTAAAATTTAGCTTCTGTTTTCCTTTACTTGGATACAAAGTAGAATTCTTATAAATAACGATTTATGATCTCAAATAATCTGAAGCTCGTTTTAATAAGTTTTGGAATCTTCTAAATTCAATTTCTCTATCTCTCTCTCTCTCTCTCTTTTTTTTTTTTTTAATACAGTGATGTCCACATTTATATTTGTCAATAAGTATGTGATTGAACGTGATAGCCCCTAAATGTGAAATCCGATTGCATTCGAATATGGTATGTCACCGTTGCATGAAGTAATTGAATGAGTATAGGATAAACATTAATGTATATGCGAATGAGTGAACACGACAGTGTCTAAACGCTGCATTCGATTTAACTCAAACTTAGTATGTATATTATAGGTTATCATCATGCGAAATATGTACAGTTTAATGATTGTAGGATTATGGTGATATGTATGTCAATGAGTAAACACGACAGAGTACAAATGTTGCATTTTCTGTTAAGCTTAAACTTGGTAGGTATGTTAAAGGTCATCGTTGCAAGAACTATATATAATATTTTATGAATTTAGTACCAATATTTATATGAGGAGAATTGAAAAAATTCTAGGGATAAAACTACATGTATTACGTTGTATTGTCCCATGATTAAAAAGGGAGTAGCAATGTAGTTTAGTTACTTAATTGTTTTTAATCTATGCTTCTGTAAAAGGATTTGGATTATTTGTATCTAGAGTGAAAAGTTAAATGATTTAAAAGAATAAAAATAAAAATAAAAATAAAAAATAAAAATAAAATAAAACAGATTAATTTTGCAAATTATTTAGTTTTTAACAAACTAGTCTACTAGTTTGCTAGTTTCTTTCTACTGTTGCAATAAAAATATCTGGAATATTTACTGTATACTACACAATAAAAACCTGTCCTTAGAATTCAGCGTTGCACTATAATTTGAGAGAAAAAAATGTTCCAACAAAGCTCCGTTCACATGCAGCAACTTCAATCCGTTTCAAAACGACCCGGGAATTTGAAAAGCGGGGTTTTACAGAGTCAACATTTTAGCCTGTTCACACTATCAACCCTTGTTAAAAATCACTGTAGCAGCGTCATTTTTTTAAAATTCTGATTGGCTGTTGCATGAGTTCGGATGAAAGAGAAGAAGCGAAACGATATTGTCAAAGGTGAATAGAATAAATGGATTATAAAAAGTGAATTTCATGTTTGACAGTAGCTGGGAATAAAAGGATTACATACAGTCGTTAACAAAAGTATCCGAACACTAGCAAAAATTCCTATATAAAAATAGTACACTTCATATAGTTTCGTTAAATAAATCCTTGTCGAATCCTGTTCTTAGTCAGTGTAAGAACATAATTCGATAAGGATTTATTTAACAAAATCGTATAAAGTGTACTTTTTTTACATAGGAATTTTTGCTATTGTTCGGACACTTTTGTTACCGACTGCACATTATTAAATTTTAGGATTATATATTTTATATTACTCTTCATTACTAATATTTAATTTTATATTAAGTTGTTAATACAAATTTAATATTACAAACAAATCATTTTAAATTTTTTAAATTGGAAAATTTCAGTACCTATTTATATGGAGCAGAGAAAAGTCTATGTATTAGAAAATGAATTATTAATAATATTTTGAATATTAAGATGCAAATATGATCGGGGAATAAAATAAGTTTTGATACTAGTTTTATTTATATTATTGTTATTACAATTAAACTTATAAATGTCAATTGAAATACTAATATAATTAACTTTACGATATATTGATTTTAAGTTAGTTAGAACAAATTATGTATTACAATTATATTAAATCTAAATGCATTAAATTAAAATAAATGATTAATTTTTTAATTTAGATTTTAATATCTTAAAGATTTAAAGTAATATTACTACATTAATGAATACTAGGTCAGATACTTATTTCATTTCTCACTATCATAACTAACAAATATTCTTAAAAATATTTCAACTTAAATCTTTCATAAGTTTTTTCTTTTATTATGCATCGAAATAAGAATTAAAAAAAAAAAAAAAAAAAAAATGTATTCTTATGCATCTGTAATAAAAATTATAAATTAAACTTTTGTGCGTATATATTTTATCATTAAAACTCCTTTTATAATTAAAAATATTCTGTAACCTAAAGTATTAAAACCAAAATTCAATAAAAAAATCACTTAACCTCTTAAATAATCCGAAACTAAAACCCGAACTTCTTAAAATAATTTCATGGAGGGCATTCCACCTAGGTCTAGAACCCTTGTAATATCTCACACCACCACTTGATTTATTTTTTTTTTTTTGTTGTTGTTGTTGTTTGTTTGTTTGTTTGTTTTTGTGATTAAATATGCCGGTATTTTTTTTTTTTTCTTTTTTTTACATATGTAAGAACAGTAGCAATGAAATGCAATTATCTATAAAAGAAAAATTTCAATGAAATCTCTAATATGGTAAAATATAAAACCGATTATAAAATATATATATTATTCAAATATACCCCCAAATAGTATATTTATTTCTAAAGTTAAATTTATACGTGAACTCAAGATATAGATATTATAAATTTGTTCTGTTTATGTAATTAAAAATGCCTCTCTCCTCCCACCCGGAAAAACATATATACTTCTTATAACTCATATTAATACCCCCCCCCCCAAAAAAAAAAAAAAAAAAAAAAAAAATCGATATATTGGTCATCCTATTAGGCAAATAAATATGGGTATCGGGTTCGAACCACCGTCGGTCTTATCTTAATAGTTTTCCCTAAAACTCGCATGAGTATGAGCTAGTATCCCTTTGAAAGTCTCCCTGTAGCCCCGCACATATGAGCAGTTTCAACCGGGTCGTACCAACACCGGCTCGACAAGTGGGTGTCGAGTGGGTGTTGGTCGTACCCGCGTTAGTCTTCGCGAAGCTGCTCACATTCTTCCTTCCCGCGTAAAAGGAGAGTTCGACGTGGATTTTTTCCTCCGGAATCAACTCCGCATTATGCTAAGGCTAATGAGGGGTTGACGCACAAATTGGAATACTTTTCGCGTGTTTCTGTTTCAGATTACGACAGCGAATTGCGCTCTATGTTCAAGAGATAAAATGCGTTCTTATTATTTATTTTATTTTATTTTATTTTTGTATGTGTGTATTGCTCTCTGAAGTTAATAGAAGAAGAAGAATACTAGCGGAAGGAATTTAAAATAATGCGTGGATATTACATAAATGAAAAATATAAAACAGACACGGTGTTTTGTACTTTTCTTTTTTCCATTTTAATTGAAATTTCTAAAATTCTCAGTAAACTATGATATAGTAAATTAATATTGTTTTACAACATGAATATATATATATATATATATAAAAGAGCAGAGTCTGTCTGTGTGTGTGAGTGTGTGTTCGCTATAGAATCCTAGGCCGTTTCACCGAGCGGGACCAAATGTGGCACGGTTAATGTTTACGACCCAAGAAAGACAACGCCGCAAGCGATTTTACAAAATTCGCCCCCCAAGGGGGGCAGGGGGGGCAAAACGTAATTTCACAAAATCCTCCATATCTCAAACAAAAAAACAGATATCCGTAAAATTTTTGCTTTTAAATATAGCTAATACAAGTGTCTAAAAATCGGTTTCTGGAATTTTTGAAATTCGGTCCCCAAGGGGGGCGGGGGGGGCAAAACGTGATTTCACATGCGTAAGGGGAGGCTATGGGGCAAAACCAAATAGAAATACAGTTAGGCCGTTCAAAATTGGTACAGATAGGTTTAAGAGGCCTGCAAGTCGAATGGGGATATTTTCGATTGTGTAAAGTTATTAGGAGGGGCGAGTAGGGGGGAGGGGAGGGGGGGCAAAAAAAATAAAAATAGTGTCAGATCGTTCAAAATTGGTACATAGAGGTTTTCGATACTTACAAATCGATTGCGGATGATTTTGAATTTGTAAAATTATTATGAGGGGCGGGTAGGGGGGTGGGGCGGTAAGGGGGGCTATGGGGCAAAAACAAATAGAAATACAGCTAGGCCATTCAAAATTGGTACAGTTAGGTTGAAGAGGCCTGTATGTCGAATGGGGACATTTTCGAAAGTGTGAAGTTATTAGGAGGGGCGAGAAGGGGGAGGGGAGAGGGGGGACAAAAAAATAAAAATACAGTTAGATCGTTCAAAATTGGTATATAGAGGTTTTCGATACTTACAAATCGATTGCGGATATATTCGAATTTGTAAAATTATTAGGGCGCTCATATATATGCATTCGCGCGTGCACATCGCGCACGGGTCTACGCTGCCGAAGGCAGTGGGGACCCGGTGCGACATTTTTCCCGATCAGAGTTTTTTTTTTCTTTTTTTTTTTTCACATGATAAAAAATTCATTAATTATAATGATTCATTTAAAAATAGTGACCAGCGAAGCGGGCGTAGCCTGCTAGTATATATATATATATATATATATATATATATATATTGTAGTATAAAAGTTATTTAAGGAAAAGGGTGAAATACTTTTTTTTCTTTGTAAATAACTTAAAATGTTGTATGCATGTGCATTAAAATATAACAATATTAAGTATTAATATTTCTCAAAAACTATTTAAATTCATTAAAATTAAATAGAAAATTTATATATTTCTTAAATATTAATCCGGCTGAACAATTTTTTACTTTTTCTCTTGATTTTATATTATTATAATTTATTTAACAATATATTTTAAACATGTTTGAATATTGCTTTCGCTATTAAAAGGTAAATTAATTTAAAAAAAAAAGGTTTTTATGTTTGAATATGTAATTTTTTCATTTAATTTTCAGCATTCAAACAATATATATATATATATATATATTTTAAGAAATTAATTTATCAATCAATCTTTAATATATATATGTAACATTTAACTTACTAATCAATCTACAAAGTAATAACAAAATGTATTTATAAAATATTGCTACTGTTATATTTAAAATACATTGTCCACACTAGAGCCTGAACTGAGTGGAAAGCCCTTTACCATATACTACACAATAAAAGCCTGTCTTTAGAATTCAGAATTCCCCCCATCTCTTTTTTAAAAGAGGCGCGTATCAATACAGTGAAAATACCTTATCACAATAGAAATTGACAATCCTTTACCCAGATTTACCTCTCAACTAGGTTATTGATTTTTGAGATAAAAAGGAAACACTGTTTTATTTTTAAGAAAAAATAAACATATAGATATTTCTAAGTAGATTTAAGACTGAAAATTTTATAGTGTAATTTATGTATAATACTAATAAAACGCATCCATTTTTCACAGATTTATGTGTTCCTGAAAAAGAAAGAGGACATCAAATATCTTTATTTACATTCCCTAAGAACGTCCCTTTAAAAGTTAAGATAAATATAAAAACAAACAAATAAATAAACTCTAAATAATAGTAAAGACAAGTAAATTGAAACAAAATAAAAACATTTAAAATTGGTCATTCGTATATAAATATATACGAATAGAGTTTTTTTTCTTTATTTATTTTGATGTGTGTGTGAGGAGGGGGTATTCCAAGAGAAAGAAAATATGTTAAAAATTGATTGCTTATTTTATAAATTATATGCGTTTTGGGAAGTGTCACACCGTTTTCAACAAAACACTAGCGGGCTTCGCCCGCTAGCGGGTCAGTATTTTTAAATGAATCACTATAATTAATGAATCACGAATTCTTAAGAAAAGAAAATTAAAAAATCATTTCTCTTTTGGGTAAAAAGTCGGACTGAGTTCCCACTGCCTTCGGCAGCGCAGTCCTGGGCGCGCACAGATTAGGGGATGCGCGCTGCGCGCGCGTATTCCTTCCCTGACCTTTCCTGCCCCATAAAAAAAAAGAAAAAATAATAATTTTTGATCGGGTTAAAACTCACACCGGGTCCCCACTGCCTTCGGCAGCTCAGAACCATGTGAAAATATACGCGCGCGCGCACATGTGAAATGTGTACGCACACATGTGAAATGTGTTTCACATGTGTACGCTGCGCGCGCACATGTGAAAATATACGTGCGCGGCGCGCACATATTCCTTATCAACTCAAACTTTTATTCTTTAGAAAAGAAAATTGAAAATTCATTTCTCACGGGGTAAAATGTCAGACCGGGTCCCCACTGCCTTCTGCAGCGCAGCTCCGTGCGCGCTGAGCGCGCCTTTTTCTTTCCACCCTTGCAGCCCTTCCTAATTAAACTACATATACCAATTTTAAACGGTCTAACTTCATTAGCTAAATGCAAAAGAAAATCTAATCAGGACACATCAAAACGTGTAAGTAAGGTGAAATCTCGTATTCCACTTTCGATAATATTAAAGAACTTTAAAATATCTTTCAAATGATGTATTAAAAATAAGTTAATCATGATTAGAATTTGAAATTTTAAAATATTACAGCGCCATCTGGCGGTGGAATTTCTGCAATCTACTGTTCAATTCCAAATCAACAAAGCTTTCAAATGATGTATTGCTTATGAAATAATTGTAATTAGTAGCTGAGATACAAAAGAAAGCCTAATCAGGACACCTTAAAACATGTAAATCATGTGAAACCTTGAATTCCACTTTCGATAATATAAAAGTACTTTAAAATATCTTTCGAATGATGTATTAAAAATAATTTAATCATAATTAGAATTTGAAATATTGAAATTCTAAAATCTTTCAGTGCCATCTAGCGGTAGAATTTTCTGTAATCTACTGTTCGATTCCTGTTGTCAAAATTTTTAATGTGTCTTCCATGTTATTTTTTATTATTTTTTTATTTATTAATTAATTAATTAATTTATTTTTTTTTTTTGCATAAATTAAACTATTATGTATGGCAAAATAAAGTTTTAGGTTTGTGGTATAAAAACAAAAATCGTCATTATCACATCGAAGTATTGTTTACATTTGGGAAAGATGTATGTATCTCTTTTATTAAGTATATAATTGGTAAAGATGCTATAATTAAGGTTTAAAATATCATTACTCACATTTTTATCAAACAGCTTATATTCTATGAGGTCTTCCTTACGTTTGGCCAGAGATGAGATACGCGCCTTCGTGGCCGATACGAATGAAGGGACACAAGGTGTCCTTCAGTTACGAGATTAGATACCTTGGAGTGCTGATAGACGCTGCTCAGAGTTGGATGCCTCACCTGAACTATGTTCAGGAGAAAGCATCCAAGCTTCAATACAAGTTGATGCGCTACACGGGTGCTAACTGAGGATTGAAGCCTAAGGTTCGAAAGGCAGTCTACTCGGCCGTCGCTGAGAAAATAGTGCTGTATGCGGCTCCTGTTTGGTTCACCAACCATGTGAAATTGAATAACAAGCTCAACACCATACAGAGAAATCTGTTGTTGTGTGTGACGAAGTGCTACCGCACGGTGTCTAGTGACGCACTGAATGTGCTTGCAGGGATTCCACCTCTGCATCTCCGTGCGGAATTTGAGCAGTTGTATACAGGCTTAGTGAGATGGGGTGAAGGCGTTGAAGACACCAATCTCACGCCGGTAACGGTAGAGACTTGGAGATATCAGCTGAGACGTGAAGACCTCTGGAGACTGCCTTGGACTCGAGACGTAACGCCCAAATCAGCCTCGTGTTATTACACGGATGGTTCGAAGATGGAGGACGGCAGGTTTGGCTGCTCGTTCCTGCGGGTCTCTGGGGGAGAGATCGTCTCGGAAGACCAATTCCGGATTACCGACCATAGCTCTGTTTTCACGGCGGAGGTCATAGCGATCAGGGAAGCCATCAGAGATGCTATGGAGTCGGGGCTCAGTGAGATGGATGTCTACTCTGACTCCAGATCGGCGCTGCAAGCGCATAACTGTCTGAAGCCTAGGCACAAGACGGTTGCTGAGACCAAGGACCAGATTAAGAGTGGCGGGATTGGAATCACGATGCATTGGATCAGAGCCCATGTGGGTCATCACTTTAACGAACTGGTCGATGGTTCTGCTAAGGTGGCAACTGCACGTGAAGACGTAGATCTTCCAGTCAAGCTTAGTGTGAAATGTGCAAGAGGCGTCCTGTTTAGGCGCCTCATAGATAAGTGGCAGTGTCGTTGGGATGGCTCCACGAAGGGTAGGTTCACGCATGAAGTGTTTCCGAAGGTGAGCAGTCGGAGAGTGCAGGGAGATTTCTTTGTTAATCAGGTCCTCACCGGACATGGTTCATTCGGAGTTCACCAGCACCGCTTCTTTCAGAAGAACCCTGCATGTATTTGCGGGGCCAGCGCAAGCTCGGTAAAGCACGTGATGCTAGAGTGCGCACGGTGGCGGTCGGTCAGGGAACGTTACTTCCCGCCGAACTACCACCTTCGAACGCGGCGGGATTTGTGCCTGGACTACTATTGTAGGAAAGGAATCGCAGTCATCATGACGGATCTCCTTGACTGGGCGCTTAACCCGCTTGGTGGTGGACGACGGATTCTCGAAGCGTCTGAGCCTGACGCCCCAGTAGAGCCTCCTAGGAGGTCTCTTCGATTGGTAAGTGAGACGGTGAGACGATGAGAGTTTGAAGGTGAAGTGGAGTGAGCGTTTTGGTGTAACGAAGTTGGAGAGTGATGGCGAGATGGCGAGTGTGAGTTGGTAAGTAGGCGTGATGGCGAGTGTGAGTTGGTAAGTTGGCGTGATGGCAAGTGTGAGTTGGTAAGTTGGCGAGATGTCAAGTGTGAGTTGGTAAGTTGGCGTGATGGCGAGTGTGAGTTGGTGTGACGGTGAGTACGAGTTGGTGAGACGGTTGGCGTTGGTGTGGTGTGGAGAGAAGGGGGAGCATGTGCTCCCTGTCTACCGGAGGTAGAAGCGCTGATTCAAAACAGCCAATTCGGACTGTCAAAAAGGGAACTTTGTTTAAAATCGCACGAACGAGTTGCAGTGCCCGCATGAGCGATTCAGGGAGATGTTTTTCCACGTGGTGTGAGGAGGTCTGTCTTAACTGGCTGGTGGTGCATGACCGGACGGCGGGACTACCCTGGCGGACATCGGTGCTCACATAGGGTTGTGATGGCCCGAGCAAACAGGGGCTGTCCAGGTGTCCTGGGTGGGGCCTTCCAAGTGGCAGTACAAGGAGGCTTAGCAAAAATGGGAAGCGGCTGCAGATCTTCCTAGTTGGCATGAATGTGCGTATCGGCTAGTGGTGAACTCCGTTGGGAGAGCGGGCCTTGTGGACGGCCCTGTGTCGTCCTCAGAAGGTAAACAAGCCTTCTGGCCGCCAAACCGAGGTCGGCCAGTTACGAGGGCCCTCAGTCCCAACTTTGACCAACTCCGGTTGGTCCGGAGGGGCGACATGAGCCTTGTATAGCTGATTGCCGAACCTTACCTGGGCCACTTCCCTGCTGTCGCGAAGTTGGTATGTTGCTGTCGTAGCGGCTAAGGCCTGCACGATGTTGGGTCGTCTTGAGACGGGACTGCATGGATACCCTCGTATCTGGGACAGTCGATGATGGGGCGCGCTTGCGTGTCACCTGTCTTACGTTTGGCCAGAAGAGTTTGATCTACAGGCGATCTTTTCATGTTTTCACCGGCATCCACGCACCACTTGCAAATTTACCGACTTGTCTGTAGAAGTATCAATCGCTAATAAATGGCGTGGCAGTCGGCGTTTATGACGATGTGTCATTGGTTGAGTGTTTAGATCTGCCAGGCAGTATTTATAGACAAGGATGTGAACTTCTCAACGCATTTTTTTTTTTTTTTGCAGACGATGGGATGCAGACGATCTTAGCTATGCTCCCAAGTGTCGCCACCTGCTGTTTTTTGTTACAAAATGTTATTTTTGATTATGTCTCAGTTCGTTTGTCTTGCTGCGACATATATGGATTTTATCCGATTCCTCTCCTTCTACGGGGGTATTCTCGCCCTGTAGGCCACGCCTACTGCCTATTTCGGATTGGCTGAGAGGTTTTCAGCCCTTTTTTAACTGACAAAGGACTTTTTAGACCAGTTTTCATCGTTTTTTCATTGTTTCTTTATATTATTATACATTTATTGCCAAAAAATGGCTAACAAAGAACAATTCATGAAAAATCATTATGAAATTAATGGACACATAATTTCATCTGAGTTTATAACCTCACAAATCGTCTCGGGTGACTTCCAAAGACTATTTCATATTAAAAATACTGAACCTACTGAAATTAGTGTAATACTGGATCAATACCTCCAATATACTGATTATACTGTGACCATATTACATAATCAGATGAAAGAACTAGATGATATCACCGAGCTGGAGCAAACGGTGAGTCTCTCATGCTTAGATTCTTTTCATGCTATTGCTGAGCCTAATTTTGAAACTTTACTTAAGTTAAAATATTTTGAGAAATTTTGTATTGATGTTAAAAAAATCTAACTTAAATGATATACTTACCCAACTTAATGGGGTAATTTTAACATTGTTAATGCCACCAAACGTAAAAGAAAAAATTCTAAAAACATTTAAATACAGGAAATTCAGACTAGAAACCCTTTTGCTCCTCTTGAGGGGAGCTCTCAGAATCAAGGCATCACAAATGACGACGAAATGGATAATTGTGATAATGATACTTCCTCTGATAAAACTAAAGATTTAAAACCCAATCCATTCTTTATAGAATTAAACACCAATTGGAATATTTTGGCTAAAGATATATTTAACCAATGTTCTGAAAAACCACTCAATAAATTATTCAATTACTCTAAGAACATTGGAAACTAAATGACGATTTTAGAAAAATCCAACGCTATCTTAATGACAAACATCTTATGTTCACAACTTTTAACCCAGTTGACCTTATAGAGGTTGCAATAAAAATCCAATTAACCTTAAGAAAAAACTACAGAACTCTGACTCGAAAACTAAAGAACCTAAAGCCAAACAAACTAACCTCAAAGAGAGTTATGAACTTACGGGCATACTCCGTGATTTCAACGACACCAAAAAGACAAAAATAAAAAGGAAAAACCTAAAAAGGAAAATAATAACAAAGACTCTACTAACGCTGAAACTAACGTCACTAACAACAAAGTTATCAACAATTCTACCGAAATTATCCCAAAAACTACCAATAACGCTGATAATTCTTCAGCAGCTAGACCAGATAAAATAACACTAATAATGGTAATGCACAAAACCATGTTGCTGAAAAAGCTAATGGTGCTAATACAATCACTAACACTGCTTCTGAAAGTATAACTAATTATTCAGCTGATATCGCCAACAAGTATTTAGGAGCCATCATCAACACTTATTCAGAAAATATTGTCAACAAATATTCAAAAGCCATCCAATTTATGAATGGTGATGGTCTATCTCGAATACTTCAAACTGGCAATTCGTTTTTACAATACAATCAAGGATGAATTTTTCACTTATCGAGTAAGATTTCGAAAAATGTGATTTTTTTTTTTTTTTTTTTTTTTTTACGATTTAACTTAGTATTGATATAACTTAGTGTATTCCTACAGCTGAATTTGGCGATTTTCCTTTGGCATCGTTTTGAACGATAACGATGTCGTTCTGGACTGTTTGCGATATAATATGGCAGCCTATATGTGGTTTATTTTGGATTTATGATTTTATGTTTTATAATTTATGATTTAGATTATGATTGTATCATTGATGATTTAGCCATAATCGCCAACAAAAATTCGCTAACTATCGTTATGGGGATATACTAAAGTTGTTCCTTAGTATTTAATACAGTTTAAGAAATTAAATGGTAAAATCAGATGTTGACGGGCATCTTGGCAAATTCATGGTGTAATACAATAAGTGGCGACAATGCAAAATCGCTATCTGAAAGAAATTGTCCTGTCGCACTACTACTACTAATGAATTTTTTAAAATAATTGCATTAATCGCATAAGATATTTATCTTCAACTTGACTAAATCATATTCTAGAAAAAATGCACTTTAAAAAATCGCATCTTTAGTGTTGGAAGCACCAATTTAAACCTTGCTGTACGCTGGAAATAAATGCAGAGTATTACATATTGTCCTAAATTAACTAAAAAAAATTCAATAGTAAAAAAAATATAGGCATTAGAAAAAATAAGTTCATAATTTCTTTAATCAAGCAATAACACCCAAAAAATTTATCGTCAAACAGTGACAAAAATTTAACAAGTCGGTCATATTCTAAAGTTGTAACGCTAAATGATTTAGATGTCAAGAATTTCTCTCTGTTCTAAATAATTAGTGCTATTGTTTTTTTTTTTTATTCTCTCTCAAAATAATGGCAAATTGTTATTAAATTGTCGAACATTATAACAGATTTTTGACATATTATAAACGATATAATATTAAATATTGTGTATTTCAATGCGATACCAAATATGATGGATTTCTATAATATTGTTCAACTCTCTTGTGTTATGTATTATTAATATTCCAATTCAATGAAAGGCAAAGTTGCGAATAGTCAGGTAGAATCCCGCAGGGATTAATGAGCGAAGCGAGTCGGGGGGAGGCGAAGCCTTCCTCGGGGGTTGGTGAGCGGAGCGAGCAGGGGGCAGAGCCCCCTAGTTTTATTTAAAAAAAAAAAAAGAAAAAAAAAGTTATATAATTATGAATGATTTTGCACGGAAAATTATTAAACCGAAGCTATTATAAATGATTTTAAATAATAAGATTATATGGTATCTATAATAATAAAAGGAAAGGTTTGTCTGTCTGTCTGTCTATCTATCTGTCTGACTGTTCTTTTATACGTTCAGACCCTATTGAACGAAGAAGTACAAAAATTGACATACGGATGCTCAGGAGCCTTTCCGATATTTTCCTCGAAACAGAATTTAAAAATCTTAATTAGTTTCGGAGATATTAATTAAAATGTTGACCCATGTCGATTGACAAATGACCAAAAATCCACGGCTTATAAGGAAAGGGCACTTGACGTCACTCGCATTCAAATTATGGGTAAAGTGGCAAAACATTGGTATTTCCACCAATAGAGGTTGATCTTTTGCCACTCTCGAGTGGCAAAGATTGATTGACGAAGCGTTTGTTTGTAAACATGCCCTTTCCTTATTGCTTAAAAAGAGGCATTCTATCAGCAGACGATTTTAACCGTTGTCTGGAATAGAAACAAAACATCTGGAAGTAATTAATGTCACATGATCTTGAACTGGGGTTAAAAATTGCAAATTTCAAAGTGCTTCAAATTTTATTTTTCGCACACAACACTTAATATACAACCTATTCAGCACAAAATCAACCTGCAGTTAAAATTTCATCAATTTTCATTAATAAACCAAGCAGTTACATTTTAATTGCAAATTAAATTTTATTCTAACACGTAATCTATCTTTCAATAGACAACCAATATTTCCATAGCAACAAAATACATTTGAAGGAACTAAAAAATAATTTTTCTTTTTCTTTTTACTTCCATTACCCGACTACCGTGGTATATATAGGTTTTGGGGACCTAAAAAATATTTATTTTTCTTTTTACTTCCATTAACCGACTACCGTAGACAATGGAATTAGAGATTTCACGTGATTTACATGTCTTAGAATGTCCTGATTAGGTTTTCTTTTGCATCTCAGCTACTAATTAAAATAATTTCATAGGTAACACATTATTTGAAAGCTTTGTTGATTTGGAATTGAACAGTAGATTACAGAAATTTCTACCGCCAGATATTTTAAAATTTCGATATTTCAAATTCTACTTAAATTATTTTTAATACATCATTCGAAAGATATTTTAAAGTTCTTTTAAATTATCGAAAGTTTTCACCAGATTTACACGTTTTGAGGTCTCCTGAATCAGGAGACCTCAGGAGACTTTTCTTTTGTATCTCAGCTACTAATTAAATTATTTCATAAGTAATAAATCATTAGAAAGCTTTTTTGATTTGAAATCGAACAGTGGAATACAGAAATTTGTACCGCCAGATGGCGCTGTAATATTTTAAAATTTCAATATTTCAATTTCTAATTAAGATTAAATTAATTTTCATACATCATTCGAAAGATATTTTAAAGTTCTTTTATATTATAGAAAGTTTTCACCAGATTTACACGTTTTGAGGTCTCCTGAATTAGTTTTCTTTTATATCCCAGCTACTAATTAAAATATTTTCATAAGTAATACATCCTTAGAAAGCCTTTTTGATTTGGAATCGAACAGTTGAATACAGAAATTTGTACCGCCAGATGGCGCTGTAATATTTTAAAATTTCAATATTTCAATTTCTAATTAAGATTAAATTATTTTTAATACATCATTCGAAAGATATTTTAAAGGTCTTTTTAAATTATCGAAAGTTTTCACCAGATTTACACGTTTTGAGGTGTCCTGAATCAGTTTTTTTTTTTATCTCAGTTATTAATTAAGAAAAGTTCATAAGTAATACATCATTTGAAAGCTTATTTTAGTTGATACACATTTTAAAGTACTTTTACATTATCGAAAATGGAGTTCGAGATTTCACCCGATTTACTTGTTTTGAGGTCTCCTGATTAGGTTTTCTTTTGTATCTCATCTACTAATTAAAATAATTTCATGAGTAATACATCATTTGAAAGCTTTGTTGATCTGGAATGGAACAACAGATTACAGAATTTTCTACCGCCAGATGGCGCTGTAATTTTTTTAAATTTCAATATTTTAAATTCTAATTATGACTTAATTATTTCTAATACATCATTCGAAAGATATTTTAAAGTTCTTTTATATAATCGAAAGTGGAATTCGAGATTTCACCTGATTTACAATTTTAAGGTATCCTGATCAGGTTTTCTTTTGTATCTCAACTAATTGAGTAAGACCGTTCAAAATTGGTATATGTAAGTTAATTAGGAGGGGCTGGAAGGGTGGGGAAGGAATAGGCGCGCAGCGCGCATGGGTTTGGGACCCGATGCGAGTTTTTACCCGATGATAAAAGATTTTTTTTTTATTTTTTTTTCTTAAAAATAAAAGTTTGAGTTGAGAAGGAATATGCGTGTACAGCGCACGTATATCCTCAAACGTGCGCGCGCAGCGCGCATGGGTCTGCGCTGCCGAAGGCAGTGGGGTCCCGCTGTGAGTTTTTACCCGATGCTAAATGATATATTTTTTAATTCCTTTTCTTTAGAATGAAAGTTTATGAGTAATAACATGGAATTTTGAGAAGTCATAAGGATGGTGAAGGAGTACGTGCGCGCTGCGCACGGGTCTACGCTGCCGAAGGCAGTGGGGACCCGGTGCGACATTTTTCCCGATGAGAAATTTTTTTTCTCTTATTTTATCACATGATAAAAATTAATGCAATTTTGAGAATTCATTAATTATTGTGATTCATTTAAAAATAGTGACCAGCGAAGCGGGCGTAGCCTGCTAGTTATTAATATAATAGCACATTATTCAAAAGTAAGTTTTCACCCCTACATATAGAAAACTCAATTACACTTATTAATGCAACCTTTAAATTTTATTTCCAGTATGGAGAAATATTTATTTCCTTTTAAAAGAAATCTTGAGTACTTGTTTAAAAGCAAAGAAGTAAAAGTTGTCTTTCAACTGTAGGATTAATGTCAAAACATGCATGAATATTGTTAAAGATACAGGGGCCTGGTGGGTAATCAATTGTATTTGCTGGAAAAATATTCTTCTCCGTTCAACCCACATGTCAATCAAAGAGTCTGCTTGACCACTCAGCCCTGGAAATACGTGTAGGATTAATGTAATATCTGTAGGATTAATGTCAAAACATACATTGAGTAGAAAAAAGTAATCAGTGCTTCAGAGACCAAAATTCTTATCAAGAAAAAGACGGGCCTGACCATTTACGCGACATATTTCAAAACCGGAAAAAGACGGCTATAGCGCTTATAGGGTTAAGAAAAGAGATTGGAAGTATTATTAAAGAATATATTAATTAAACCATAATTTAATATAAAAAGACTTGATTAGGGGTTTTTATATTTCACACACACACATATATATTGCACATAGCTAAGCTTATAGTTTATACTAAATTATAAAAGTGTGCGCGAACTTACCGCATCCAACTTCGTCAGCACCATTTGGGCAATCTTTGACACCATTGCATACTTGATGCTTATAAACGCAGAAACTTGGTGAGCAGCGAAAATGATCCTTCTCAGCACAAATGCAATTTTCTGAAGATTGAAAAAAGAAAAAATGTTTGAGAGTAAATTATTGTCATTATTACTATTGTTATTAAATACGATTATTAAAAATAGACAAGATATATACAACCGCTATAAAATGTACAACTTTGGGGTAAAAATTCTTAAATCGTATTTTTCATTCATGAATTATTTAAAATAAGTAAAATAATAATATTAATAAAAAAAGTTAAAGAATATTTATTAAAGATTATGCTTCAATTTGAGAAAGAAATAATCTGATATCTGCAATGAGACATACATATATATTTATTTTTAGTTAATTTTTTCTTTCTTTTTAAATGACAAGGACATTTATAGTTCATTTATAGAGGAGAATGAAGTGCTAAGAATGTCAAAGTTCTCAGCAAAGTTCTTTATTTCAGCAAATATACATGATTTAGAGAGTACTGGCTTCGGTTTGATTATCCAGAAACGCGGTAGCGTTTCGCACCGCCAAGCTATTATAGCAAACGTTAATAAAAACAAATGAAATTTGCAAAGCAGGAAAGTACAGTGGCGAAGCGCTACTAGTGTATATTATGTTGACAAAGCATCTTGAACTTTTCAGCTACCTATATCTCAGCTCCCCGACCTCCAAGACCTATGGTTTTTCAAATCAATTTCTGGTAGGGAGCGAATATAGGCGAAGAAAACAAGGTATTATTTTTTAATATTTCCATGAAAATCATTTTTCTATTGTATATTTATCTGAATAATGCATAAGTATATTTCAAATAAGCCTATTATAACATTTTTGCCATATATTTACAAAAAATTTACTCAACATTCAAAATTTTTCAAACATAAAATTTGGAAATTTTAAAAAATAATACTTTGTTTTCTTCGCCAATATCGGTAGTTTGCAAATACTCATTTTTAGCTATTAATGAGAAATCGTTTCCTTAAAAATGAATTTTAATGCTCAATTTTGAAATAAATACTACGTTACTGTATTTTCAAGTTTTAAAATTCAGTTTTATTCACGAATTTTAAGTTTATTTAAAAAAAAAAATGTGAACAAACACTTTACAAATTTTATGTTGAGCAAATTTTGAATGTTGAGCAAATTTTTGGAAATATATAGCAAACTTATTCATAATAGATTTATTTAAAGTATAATTCATGACTGTTTTGCACAATTACAACGCATATTAAATATACACTTATACAGGGGTTTTCATAGGAATTTCAAATGAAATTTACTAAATTTTATGAAAATATTTAACACTTACCTCTAACTTTAATATGGAAAGGTTGTTGTTGATTTGATTTTTTAAAACGCTTATTATTTCTCATGCATCTGAAGTTTGAAATACGGTATTAAAATAACATAAGTATAAAATATTTTTAAGAAAATACAAGCGAATTACTGCCATTACCGCTGTGTGTGCACTTACATGTATAAATACGCATAATAAGGTGATTTTTATAAAGACAGAAATAAATAAATGCATTGCCATAAGTTTTTACACTTTTTATAAACACTACCAATTGTTTTCTTTAAAATATAGCAACATAAATGATTTTGAACTAAGCAATTTTTCAGTATGAGCTGATATTGAAATTTGGGAAGTTTTTACTTTGTTATAAACACTATCAATTGTTATCTTTAAAATATAGCAACATAAATGATTGTTAACTAATCAATTTTTTTTTTGCATGAACTGATATTGAAATTGTTAAAGTGTGATTGTTCTAGACGTTTAAATGATTTTTTAAAAGCATTGATTTTCCTTTCCTCATTCATTAAAAAAATATTTGTATATGTATTTTTCCTTTTTTTAATTCTAAATATATATATATATTGGTCATAAATGAAAATTGCTATAATTTGCATATTTATGAAATGCATATTTTGCAAATTATGCATATTTTGCATTAAATATATTTATATATTAAATACTAAATTTTATGAAAACAAATTTAATGAACATTTACACAACACATGAAACACAAAATATTTTTTACAAAATGCAATCGAGCAACTACGCTAATCGCCATTTTAGCTATTCCTAACGCCAGCACGCCGGCTGTATATAGTAAACAAACATTTTTTATTTTTACCTGGTCACATCTTTGAGTTGAGTTGTAATTCTCTAAATTTGAATGAATTCCACTGCAGCAAGTAAAACATATGGTCGTTGTTTTATATTTATCTAAATTTTAATAAAAGCAAAGAAATGCATTATCATAATTCACAAACGAACCACACTCCATGCACAAACACGTACGTACTAAAAGCTGTTTGTGATTCAAATTGCCCACAAAAGTTCTACTAATATTTTTCAGATTTAATTTTACCTTTTTGCTTATAACCTAAAATAATAAAAGTGTTCGTGTTAAAACTTAAAAAAATCTGAAGTTATTTTAATGATGAAACAAAATCTTTATAATGCCTATAAAACGTCGTAAAAAAAATCTTTGGTTATTTTGGTGATAAATCTAAATCTGCAAAATTTATTCAGATATTTTTAATATTACTGTAGAAAGTCGAAATTTTTTAAGATTAACTCAAGATAATTTTTATTCTGGGAATTTGTTACATTTCTGTAATAATTTTCAAATCACTAATCAATTAAAATAAATAATTCAATGAAAATTTTCCCGTTAACCTAAAGGTGCTAAAGTTAACATTTTTAGTCCCAAGTCTCCTGCTTTTCAAGGGGTACTTTATACCGAGAAATTTTCTTATAATTGTTTTCGGCTTATTAAATCGTCAAAAATAAATGTCTCAGATTAATATTTTTTTCCCCTGAAAGCAGTGATAAATCTGATGTAAAAACTAGAAAGTTCAGCAGTTATATATATATATATATATATATATATATATATATATATATATATATATATATATATATATATATATATATATATATATATGTGTGTGTGTGTGTGTGTGTGTGTGTGTGTGTATATATATATATTAATTTAAAAGCTTTATTTATAAAATTGTTTATTTGTTCCTGTTAATGAAAAATGCCTTTAGCTCTAAATACATTTTTAAGGAATAAAATTTCCCAAATTTGCACTGAAAATATAATGTGTTTTCAGTTTTGAGTGAAGCAAAGAAAATTGCACAGATATAATTTACATTTAATGAAACTTTTTCATCATGAAGTTACAATTAGATATTTATAACTAATTGTTATGAGAATTTCGGGAGTTCTTTAGAAATTGGAATAAAAAATATTTTCTTTGATACTATATTGAAAGTTTTTTTAGGTAGTGCTATTTGACATTAAAAAAAAAAATAACGATAATTGAAATCTGTGACTCTTGGTTTATATATTTTAGAAAAAATAAATAAATAAATAAATAAAACTTAAAATAATTTAAAAGTATTATCATAGTATGGTTTAAGAAATTTATGAAATAAAATGTTTGAAAGAAATTACCGTGAACATTTTTACTTGGAAGAGTTGAGAAAGTTGTCTCTAATTCAACTGTATGTTCTGTCGGTTTTAAAGTAGTAGTTATTTCTGAAAAAAAAAATAATAATAATAAATAAATAAAAGTATTTACAAAACAGACTTAATATAAAAATATTCTCACTACAATGATGCACTTAATTCAAAATTAAGTTAATGAATTTCGGTTTATTTCTATTGTTTGCATTATTTTTATATTTGAAATTCGTTCTACATGCAGTTGGTTATCAAAATAATGGAAATCCTTGGGAATAAAAGTGTAATAAAGGTTGTAGATTTTCTATTTATGAAGGTGCCTCTTAATAGTAATTACTGAAACTAGAGAATCAAGATACTCATTGATGTCTGCGGTCAATTTGATTGCAGCTGTTTTTTTTTTTATATAAATCCGTTTCAGAACCCATAGGTCGCTTTTACTCAGATTCTAGTTCCGTCCACTATTATGCTTTGTCGAGCTTGTCTTGCCAGGCTGTGTGTAGTCTGTCATTACTTTGGACACGGTACATGTAGAAGCGCCTAAAAGTTGGAAAATTTCGGTCACAATTGCTCCAGTTAGTCTGGCTCCTACAATGAGACCTCATTCTAAGTCTGTGAGGTACATTTTTGACAACAATCCAATAATTATACAACTTAATTAAAGCTGTCTCATACGTATCATGATATATATTTTTTGTATGAAAAAAACTAGCGGCTAATATTATAGTTTAACGCGTTCACGCCGGCGCATTTTGTTTACGTAGTCTTCTCAAAAGTATCCGAGCACTAGCCAATAATTCCGATGTCAAAAAAGTACACTTAAAACTGCTTTGTCCAATAACTCCTTGTCGAATCATTTTCTTAGACTGACTAAGAACATGAATCGACAAGGATTTATTTAATAAAGCAGTATTAAGTGTACTTTTTTGGACAGGGATTATTGCTAGTGGTCGGATGCTTTTGCTGCCGACTGTAGTTGTGACCCACCGGTGGGTCACGCCGGCTTGAACGTGTTAATGCTTACGAAGTTCATTATTAAATGACATTTTATTTACAAGTGTTTCCACTATTTTGATAACAACCTGTCTTAGAGATTTCACGTAAATTTTTAATTTTTTGTATTTCTAAATTCTATCAAACTATATTTTTTTGTGATAGATTATGTTTTAATATATTTCTGTTTATACACACATCTTGTGAAGATACGTTTTCTTGAATAACCGCCTCGATTAACATCTTGCTGCTGTAAATGTAAGAGATAGAACAGAAAGGAGTCAGACATTTGATTATTTAATACGTTAGTGAGAGGTAGGGGAGAAACTGCTACCCGCTAATTAAAGTGCTGAAAGTGCAATACATTAAGGAAAAATTAAGTAAAACCGGTGTTTTGATTTAGAACATTGGCGACATATGAATTTAAAAATATACATATAGGAATAAATTAATCAATGAATGAATAAAACCCCCCAAAACACAGAGGTCTTTCTTCATCATGGAGCCACCCTTCCCCCGTGTAGGGATGGAAGAGAAGTTTCTGAAAGGATAGTAGCAATTATAGCTAATAACGCCTTAGACCCAAACTTCTCACCAAACATAAAACCGCTTTTAACTGAATAAAAATCAGACATATATAATGTAAAAAATTCTAAAAAAATCTGAAAAAGACATAAAAATATATCAAAATAATATATATATATATATATAAATGACATGAAAACTACATAATGTAAACAAGAAAGCAAATAAAATAAATGCGATAAACTCCTACCTGATAAACAAACCCTCTTCGGCCGACGGTAAATGAATATATACTAAACGTTCACGGGAAAGTATCTTCTAATTCTGTGGGGACTCGAACCGAGGTTAGTTTATATCTCAAGGAAAAAAATAAAAAAATAAATAAAAATACAGATTTCGAGCGATATATATATGACAAAAAAAAAAAAAAAAGCCCCATTGCAGAAAAAGGGACTTATACCTTTTGTGTTTGTAATAATTGAAATACTAATGATTGAAACAAATAAAACTGATATATTTGTATAATACGGAAGTCATAAAATGATACCTATGTACATTTTTCACTTAATAATTCGTTTTATTACATTCTACAAGTATTTAATAAAAATCTAATAAAAATTTCTTTAAAAACGTAACATAATAAACATATACTTTGTATTCTGTTATAATTTATTATATGAAATAAACAAGTACTATTTTAATGTATGAAATAAAACTACTTATTTGTTAGATCTAACCAATTATTTAATAAAACATATGTATTCTACATTAGATAATTCCGCCTTTATATGGAATTACTGCTTTAATGCACAATGGCACAATATTTTACAGCTACTTAACATGAAACTCAGAAATTTCACAGGGCAAAATATCATAAATAATGTTTTCTAGTTCTTCCAAAGTTGTAGGCTACAAATTTCTAAACTCCACCCTTTTTTATACACTAAACATTTTCGAGCGGATTGAGATTAGGACTATTTGCAGGTCTAATAAAGAAGAAATCCAGCGATATGCTTTGTGGAATTTAATTTTAAGTAAAAAAAGTTATGATAACTTACAAAATTATAGATGCTCATGAGAATGGATAAGGAATTTTAACAACTTGAATCAAATAAATGTATCACAAGCGCCATATAACAAGGCGCATTATCGCCTTCAAATGCTGGTTATGGAAGAATATGAAATACCCCCAATGTAGTCCGTCAGGTATCAATTTTTTAATGAACAAGATTTATTTCAGGTTAATTGATCCCTTGAACATGAAAATTTTCCAGATTATGCATTTTTGCAACTTAATGTACGGAGAATGTGTCACTGTTTTAAAAGTACGATTTGCATTAAGTCAGTCACATTTTCGTTATCAGACCTGCTTGTTTCCGTCAGCTTGAAATAAATTAAACTTGAGTCATCAGAGAGAACCACTTCAGACCAATAATTAATTGATCATTTTTTAATATTTTTAGCCCTCTGATGTCTTGGTATTTTAAATCTTTTCGTTAAGAATGGAGTTTTTTCAGATTTTCTGGCAAATAAACCTGTTTGGTTAATTGTTATCGCACTGTATTTAAATACATTATGTTACTAAACACTTTTTATTAATCCTTTCTATGTTTTAAATGTAATACAAACTGATTTTTTAAGCACTGCCTTTTTCACTTACGGTCATCTCGATTGAATGAGGAACGTGGCCGCCTAGAGTCAAATTTTCAGTTTAAACAGCCAAAAAATTTTATATCTTGCTGAAAATCAGATCACTAATATTTCGTTAACATTTAATCATTTGACATCCCGCGTACTGATATATATATACATATTTTTTTTTTCACTCTAAAATTAATATTTTTTATGGTATCGATAGCCTTATTCTTTTCAGTTTAGAAATAATTTCTAAAATTAAAATTTTCCTAAAAATTACAATAACGACTATTACATCTTGCTTTCAACACTTGGCTCAATCCTAAATTGTACGTGGAACACAACGTAATAAAATCAGTTCAAAAATTTACTTTTTAAAACAATAAAATTGGCGATTGCAAAAAGAAAAATGGAAAATATCCAAGAGCGTCTCTTTTTTTTCTGAGCGCTTAGTGTGTATCGTCTAGCAATTCAGGGATTAAAAGTCTTGTTTTATAGTTGAATAATTTGTTAATATATATATTTTTTTTTTTAGCACAAAAGTGAGTTTATGAAAATATATACCTGAAGGAAAGATTCACGCCCTGAACGTAAAAGCTTAAGAACAATATATTAAAAATCTGAAATGTATGTTTAATGCATTAAAATGTATAATTTTGTTTTGCTTTATAATATGTGTATATAATTTTGTCTTATTTTAAAACGTGTTTCCATATGCATTTTGTTACGAATTTGTAAGTAATTCAAAATTATTTTTATGGAAATTCATTCAAAGAGGCTTAGTAAGGTGATAAAATGTCAGTTTTCTGAATTTCTACCTCTTTTTCACGTTAAAATAGCTAATTTTCCCTTAAAAACGCATTAAAAATATACAATAAGACAGGTATGGTAATAAGACAGATACGGTATCCAATAAGACAGGTATTTTGCGCCCCAAATTTGGTGCCAAATTTGGGGACTTCGTGGTGAAATTTTTTTAACTTCATGGTGACTTTTTTTGGTGACTTTGGCGAAAAAATTCTGATTATCGATATACCAAATATGGAAAACGTAGCTCCAATATTCTATGAATTACCAGAACATTCTCGCTTTGATAATGGGGTATAAAATAATGCCCAATGCATCAAATCCTTCAATCTCAGTCAGTGTCTCGCACACTGCCTTACGATAAAGAGCTCTGAGACTCTTTGGAGATTTGTCTCGCCTTGCTATGGGATCTGAAACAGTTTGTACTGTGAATCTGCAGTCGACAGCTGTAATCTAAGCTGTGTTTACTGATGAAATTGAAGTTGATACTTGGTTTATAGACCTGTATACTTCTAGAATTTTCCATAAATAAAGTTTCCCGTCTCTGCAAGATTCGCTTTTCTTTCTCGGAGAACTCACGAACCCCTAAGTACGCAATATTTCTGGTGTCACGAGTGGGGTTGTCTGAGAATGGTGATAACTAATGGTACAGATCAAGAAATTAAGAAATTTATAGATGGGTTAGCTGCCCAGATGAGTGGAATGAAAGACAGCCTGAATCAGGAAATAAAATAAGTGAAAGCAGTACAGGAAAAAATGGAAACCGGATTAACTGAAGAAATGAAACAAATGAAAGACAGTTTGGGAGAAGAAATGAAATAAATGAAGGACATTTTGGGTGAAGAAAATCAATTTATCAAGATGAGATGAAGAGAGACCTTTCGGTAGTAAAAGAAGTAATAGAGAGTAAGTTATCATATACGGAAAACAGAACAGATGGAATAGAAAAGAAAGTTATGAAGATAGAAGAGAATTTTGAAGAGACAGATAAAGAAAAATTTGATCAAGAGCTGAAAGGATGATTTTCAGAGACAGAAAGCAAGTTTAAGAGAATAGAGGAAGATCTTGAGAGAAAAATGAAAGAAGAGTGCAACAGGGAAGCGATAGGGAACGAATTGCAAAACAAGATTCGAAGTCTTGAAGAAAAGCTAGAAATCCTGCCCCAGGTAGATGAAAATAAAATAAAAGAATCAAGAATAAGAAACCAATTAAGCTATCCCCCTAAGATGGCAGTTCCTCCTGGCAGGTATATAAGACCCAGTTTTCCATCGTAGCTGAAGCTAACGGCTGGGACTCTACTGCGAAGACAGTCCATTTAGCAGCAGCATTACGGGGCTATTCAGCTGATATACACAGAACTACTTCGAAATAAGAACGGCATGACTTTGAGGATCTGACCAAGGAACTGGAGCTGCGTTTTGGAGTAAAGTGTTCTAAAGACTACAGTCGCCTGCAGTTAAATTCCCGTTATAAAAAGCGGGTGAAAGTTTGCAACTAGCTAGCTTTTTGCACCTGGCTTTCGTAAACTGCCACGCTGAAACTCGAGATGATTGTCCCTTCATTACTTTATCGATGCCGTGCGTGATCCAGATATTGAAAAAGCACTTAGACTCTCCAACAATGTATAATCAGCTTTAGTGTATGTCCTGATGAATGAGGCAGCCCACTAAGCCTCCCGTGAAGAACGCCACACCATCAGAGCAGTCTCATTGGAGGATACACAAGATGATCTGAAGGATATGAAGAAAAATCTCGCAGACATCACGAGGAGATTGCGCATTTTTGAAGGAAATAAAGAAGTATAGAATCCGAAGATAAAGTGCTTGGGCTGTGGAAGAGATGGACATCTGAAGAAGAACTGCCCAACACTACAACAAAATGGAAATAATCCAGTTTCAAAAACATCGCAGGGAAACTAAGAATTAGAAATCTCGCGGGGCGGAGGTTGCCCGAAACTACAGAGCCTCAGTTTGCAGTATTACACATGTTTCTTCGATGAGTGACGGCGAAAATGGACTCTATGTTTAACCCGTTAGTAGACGCTAGTTGGTAGATTTGCCGCCCATCCTTCAATGTTTCCAGATTTTTTTTTTTTTTTCAATAGCCACCAAAAAATTTTAGAAGTGGCATTATAAATATATAATTTTTAGAAGTGACATTATAAAACGCGAATGAAATCGAAGAAACGTCGATCACATCACTTCTTAAAAATATTGATGACAGTTAAATAAAAAGTGCGCAATCTGTACCAGGTGGCGCTATCTATGGCGACTACGAACTGATTAAGGTCAAGATAACACTACCACCTGTCGTATGATTCTGGAAACTGGAGCGAACGTAACCATCGCACTATGGATCGAACAATATTAAAATACGAACATAGGCGAAAAAATCAATCTCTAAATAACTGATATTTTGCAGCGAAATAATTTAAAAGAATGCCTAAAATATAAAATATATGGTTATTTCTACAATTATACAAAGTTTTATTATACATATATATAATTTTGAAACAACAACTTTCAGAAATAAGATTTTTCGATGAATTTTAGTGAGTTTATTTGAATGGCCTTTAAGTGGCACTTAAGATAACTATGAAAGAATACGAAATAAAAATACTTTTAATGATGCCCTAATAAAAGTTTAAGGTACTTCTGTCAACATTTTTTTTTTTTTTTTTTTTTTTTATGTTGCAATTCGCGCATTAAATGTTAATATAAAATTAACAACAAAATTAAATTTATAGTTGTGTAACTTTTTTTCCCAAAATTGTCCAAAATTTCAAACACATTTTACTACTCTCAAAAGTATACATTTTAATCTCTAAAAAGGATTTTCTGCGCAAACACACTCTTTTAGAGAAAAATAAATTTTAATATCTACCCCCAAATTATCAATCGAGAAATTTATCTAAATAACTGTATTCATTAATGACAGAAAAGTGAAAATATTATAGTGAAAATAGTATAGAATTTAGATGATCAAAATAGATTTAATAAATCAGAAATTACTTTTTACCTTTTTAAATATTTAATAAAATAATTAATTTTATATTAATGGCATTGAAAAGTACTGTTGGACCTATAAAAGGGGGGAAATCTAAATGGTTGAAATGATATGTCATAAAATGTTAAAATTAAGTAAATGTTTAATGTTAAATTATTAAAAGTTAAAATTAAATATTATAATTCCATATTACGATTTAAAGTAAAAGTTCCCGTGTAATAAAAATAAAGACAAATGTGATTTTTTTTTATAGAGTTTGACAGTAAATGCTTGTATGAGTTTTCTGATGAAAAACCACATAAAAAAGAAAGAAAGATGAATCAGTAATGTGATGATATATTTAATATTGTTCGATTAATAAATTGTGTTACAAATATAGATTTTCTTTACGGAATTTTTCTTCATTTTCTTTTATTCTCTTTTGCAACATTTGTTTCTCTATCAGGTATGTTTCTAAATACCTATTTTCAGCAGAAAAGTATGATACCGTTTAAACCCTTTATAAGGCCATTTTTTCCTGACACATTAAACAATTATTACGAATAAAAATTTATTTAACTTATTATAAATAATTAATTTTACTTTTGGCACCTTATTCTCTTAGTCACTCGCATACTTCTGACAACCCATTGTATTAATATAAGCAGGATTGCCACAAACGACTTTTTTATTTTTTTTCGCACCATTATTATGAAAATAATATTCATACTGATGTTTTTATAAAGAAATGATACACATGAATCATTGTTTAAAACAAATGGTGCCAGTTGAATGGAAAGATAACGAATTTGGTTGAGAAAATATTCCCGCAGTCTTATAAATGGCTAAAAAAAAACATGGAATCTCTTTTAGTATCATACTTATATGCATATTTAAATTGAAATGTGACAAAAAACATCATACATAGATAATAAAAATATCATAACCTTTCTACGTTCGCCTCTGCCTATACTTCGATCCACTGTGCATCTTCAGAACGGATGTAGCTCATAATTTTAAAGAGAAAATCGTCTGGACCCCGCTCTGTGTTAATCTTCAGACTGTGACCGGTCACAAAATCAAAATATATGGAAAAATGAACTTGACAATCACATTTGGAAAATTACTCTCATTTAGCATATGTTGCTGATATAAGTGATCATCTAGTCCTTGGAATTGATTTCCTAAGAAAGTATAACTTTAAGTTGGATTTTACGAATAATGAACTGCATTCCGTTTCAGAAGACGTAGCTGTGTTTAACATTAAAATTCCGGATGTTTAAGCAAGATGCCAGATAACAGCGAAGTTCGAAATATCCATCCCTCCACACACTGAGACAATAGTCTCCGGGACACCCCCTAAAGAGAAATACTTCCGCTATGAACTGATTGAATACCCCAATACAGACAATAGCCCGAGAGGAGTTTTGGTGGCTTCATCTCTGGTTGACCTTTCAACGTGCAGTATTCCCATGAGAGTCGCCAATATAAGTGAAAAAGTAAAGATTGTTGTGAAGAAGTATAAGGTGTTTGCAACCTGCATTTCTGGACATGCATTAACTGGCACACGCAATCAACCCAGTCCAAGCCTTCTGAGTTGTTAATGAGATGCAGTGAAATGCCATCATCGAACCATCAACGAGTGCTTGGGCCTCTCCCATAGTGCTGGTACCAAAAAAGGATAGTTCAATGATATTCTGAGTGAATTATCGTCGTTTTAATGACATCACGAAGAAAGGTAGTTTCCCTCTTCCCAGAATTAATTATACTTTAGACACACTTTCTGGGAACAAGTGGCGACATTGGATCTAAAGAGCGGTTATTTGCAAGTCGAGTTACATCATGACGAGCGTGAGAAGACTGCATTCACCACGGGACAAGGGCTGTGATAGTTTAAAGTTATGCCATTTTTATTATGTAATGAACTTGCAACCTTCGAAAGCCTGATGGTGACAGTGCTAAAAGCAAATTCCTATGAAGCCTGTCTGGTTTACTTGGACGATATTATCATTTTGGGGTGTACCTTTGAAGATCATCTAAGAAACATCCGTAAGGTGCTGGAAAACACAGAATGGCTAACCTCAAATTGAATCTTAGCAAGTGCAAATTGTTCCATCATAAAGTGAGTTATCTTTGCCCCCAAACTCTGATGCCTGTGACAGCTGTCTTGACGGCACAAACAAATACCGGTGTGACAGGTTTATGGCCTCTTCCAGGTTGAACTTCTAATTTCCCCGTCCTTTCAAATCTCTTAATCATGGCCCGGCTACTTTTGTAGACATTGGTCCACGCCGTAAGTACTTTATACGAACTGCAGCAGAAGCATTCTCCTTGTTTCCGTAAAACACCTTCATCAATAACGCACGTTTAACTAAAGATACCGTCATCATTACAGTCGAAAACATTGACATAAAACATGACAACATCTGCAAAAATTTTATATCCTAACCTGTATTGCATAAAGCTTCCACTTCTTTGCAAGCATGCAAATTTCGAAAATTTTCTCCTGGAACTTACAGCTATTCCCGGATTTACCTTTTATTACTCATAATTCTTATTCTGGATTGTTAATATTGTTTCTGTATTCTGTTTGGTCGTTTATTGTGTAAAATTTAATGTGTTTTTCTTTTCGGTAAAGACATTCTCTGGTAGACATTTTGGAACAAGTTTTTTTTTTTTTTTTTTTTTTTTTTTTTTTTAAATTCCGCGAGAGCATCTCGTGTACAGTCCATATACCAAATTTCGTTGCATTTCGTTCACCTGTTTGCGCTGTAGGATGCTGTTTGTAGGGTGCTGTTCATATGTTCATTAAGATTAATTACAACCAAACTATATATATATTTATCTATAGTACTTTTTTTTGGGGGGGGGGGGACGAAAGTGTTGATAGTTCTTATAATTACTATTTTACTATTACTTTATTATTTTATTATTTATTTGCTCTTTGTCCAACAAACATAAATGTCTTATATTGAGAAAGTTTTTCTTTCAAATTATATTTTAAGAATTAAACTAAACCATTAAATTAAAATATGCTTATTACGGCCATTATTTCAACTATCATTGCTTAACTAATTTTCGTACACTGTTAAAGATTTGGTGTTAGTTTGAACCAAAATTTGGTTTTAAAGTAGCTTCAACCGATATAACCTTTTACCATTATTTGTTAATTTATGTTGAACCAAATATTGGTATTATGTTAAAAAATAAATAAATAAACAAATAAATAAATAAAAATAAATCGACCGAGGCGGGGATTGAACTGAAGACCATCTTGTCTCAAGTTAAACACCCTGTTACTGTGCCACGTTTTCTTGTCCGCAAATTATGTTTCGTTGATTTTGGTAAAAGGTGGTAAATTTCCTAGAGTCTTGGGTGACTCATGGGTGAGTTTTTGCACGATATTTGCACTTTTCCATATGTTTTCGAGTTTTATACTCTTTAATCAAGTCTTGGTTTGGTTTCAGTAAGAATTTTACTCATTCATACTTCCATTTTTCATTCATTCGCTAGAAGTAGAAAACTTAAAAGTGAGGTTAAACCGTGTTATGGTATTGCTTGTAACTTTACTCTATATAGTGGTACAAGTTTGAACTAAAATTTTTAAAAGTGTAAAGATCAATAATAAAACTTTTACTTAAAAATATAAGCTATTAGAAACTATACATTCAATATAAGAATTAAAAAAATAAACAGATAATTAATTATAAAAAAAATTAAATAATTCTAAAGCTATCCGCTTACCTTTTTCGCATAGATCACCAGAATATGGACCCTGACATTGGCATACAACGTCTTCGTTTACCACTAAGCAATTTCCACCATTCTTGCATGGGTTATTGTTGCATGTAGCTAAAAAAAATATATGTACATTTTTTAATCATAGGGTATTACAAAACTTAATTATTTTTTAATAAGTCTAATTACATTTCAGTCAGAATTCAATTAATAATTTTTTGATTTAAAATCATGTACTATTATTTAAATGAAGACATTCACTGATAAATTTTTCATGTTAATAATATATTGAAAACTTTATTGTAACCTTATGTAAGCTCTTTGCAACAATATTTAAAACATACTATCAAGAACTTTATCCAATTCTTAAATGAGTAATAAAGGTTTGTAAATAAGTGATAAAAGTTTATTTAAATCCATATCGTCATTGCCGAAACGTCAGTGGAGACCCTCTGTTGAGACTCAATAATCTGATTAAAAAAACTTTTAAAACCCAAATTCTTAATTTATCATATCACATAATTTTTTTGAAGTTAGAATAAAATTTAATTTGCAGAAAAAAAAAAAATGTAACTTTTTTGTTTATTAACCAAAATTGATGAAATTGGAACAGCAAGATGGTCTTGCGTTGTACAGGCTGCATATAAAGTTTTGTATTCGTGAGGGAAAATTTGAAAAAAAAATGAAAACTGCAGTCTTTAATACCACTTCAAAAACATGTGACTTAATGAGTAGTAGATGTTCTGTTTTCTCTCCAGAAAATCGTCTACTGTTGCCCCCTACTTTTAATACTTTAGTTAATTAAAAAAAAAAAAAAAAAAAAAAAACTAATTGTCCGATCGATAAGCTGTTTAATCTGTCGGATTAAATCACCTGTTTCATTTGATAACTTATTTGTAAGGATACGACTGATATTTCTTATTTATTTTTCCCTTTTTCCAAGCTTGACATTCATAAACAAACTTACAGTTCCAGAAAAGAGCAAGAGCATAAGAATTTCGGGAAAAGATTTTCGGTTGCATCTGTTTGTCTGTTTGTTTATCTGTCGCTTGATAGCGCCTACACATAACTCGCTACTGACTTGAAATCTGGTACACAAGATCATGATCCCCGCGTAATTAGCTCTATAGTTTTGGGTGAGCATTCCATTTGTAGTTCGTGTACAGGGACACGCCAAAGATTTTCTTATCATTACGGAATATGGGAAGCACTTGTATGTACCGCGATAGTGGTAACAAAAATCTTCCATTGACTTGCAAATTGACACACACAATCAAGCTTTCATATAAATAGCTGTAAAAATTTTCTATGACTATATTGTTTATAAACTGTGTACAGGGAGATGCCAAAATTCTTAAAATTACAGCGTATGGGGTGAATTTTGTTTACATCATTACTTTGCAATCAACAAAAAGAAATTAGCGTACGTGTAAGATGCTTAAAATTATGTTGTTTGAGAAAGATATGTGCTCTTAGGCTTTCTGTCTAATGTACAGGACTTTCCAAAAGTGTTCTGTCAATGTCACGTAATAAACCAAACCATGTTAAATTTGAAACAATTATTAATGAAAAACGCAGAATAAGCTGAAATATTTTTTATTGGTGAATACAATATTTTTGGTTCGTTTATAGGGTCACAGAACAGAATTTCGTGATATTAGAGCCTATGGACATTTTTTTTATTTAAGCGGATGTTAATGTATTTATGCTCCATTGAAAAGAATGGAATTAACATACATTGTAAAGATTCTTAGAAGCATGTTTACTCTTAAAAAGTATGTATATTTATTGACAAAATAATTTATTTATGGGACCACACAAAAGAATTCCGATGATGTACTGTAATCATCCAAATGATGTGAAATTAGTCTGAAAAATTAATAAGTTATACTTAATTAGGTGTATTCTTATTATTACCGTGTATAAAAATTGTGGCTACTTTTCCGGAATACATAAAAGAATTCTGTACTATTACGGTCAATAGTCGGTATTTCTTAAAAGTGTATTTTAAAATTTTACACCGGCATTAAATATAATGGAATTGTAAAAGCATATTTTTCGGTGGAAAAGTGTGAGCTTAAATTGATAATTACTTTACAGGGTTACACAAAATAATTCCGATATGCTATGTAATATTTTTGCATAAAATTCGGTACAAATATTTATAAATTTCAGGGAAATAATACAAGACTGTCAATTACTAAGAATATATACATATATGATATACAGATAAGTATAGAAAGAGAGATACAGAGAGGGGTTGATGTTGGCGGCATCCCCCCCTCAGAAATCCATCTGTTTATGTTAATGTCAATCGAATCAATATATATACTATATAATAAAGAATAAATACAAATGATCCGCTGAATAACGCGTGATGCAAATAGGACGTTGAGGCTCTTGATCTGCAGATCCACTAGTTTCCGAAATGTCAGTGGAGGCCCTCTTTTGGGACTCAAAAAGATTTTGTGTTCCGTCTGTGCGTTTGTTTGTTTGCCTGTCTGTCTGTCACGCGATAGTGCCCGCAAAAATCACGCTATTGACTTGAAATTTGGTACACATATTCATGCGCCTTACGGAATCAGCTGTATAGTTTTGGGTGTGTATTTCATTTGTAGTTCGCATACAGGGACACGCCAAATTTTTTCTTATCATTACAGCCTACAGAAAAAAAATTGTATGTACTGCGACAGAGGCCAAAAAAATCACGCTATTGACTTAAAATTTGGAACACATGTTCCTGAGCCCATCGAAATTAGCTGTATAGTTTTAGGTGTATATTCTATTTGTAATTCGTCTACGGAGACACACCAAATTTTTTCTTATCGTTACGGCCTAAGTGAAAAATTTGTATGCGTCGCGATAGCAACTGGAAAAATCTTGCTATTTAGTTTTAATTTTGTACACATGTTTATGATCTACATAGAATTTGCTGTATAATTTTGTGTGTGTATTCCATTTGTGTGTGTACTTTCCTTATTCTAATCTCTTAATTTATTTTTGTAGGGTCAATTTTGTAGTTTAGTTTTCATGCTAATATTTCCAATGCAACAATACTCAATATGCATATTTATGTGGAAAATTTTCAATTTTGCTATGTTGATAGAATCTTAAATTACGAATAACTTACGAAATTTTCCTGTTAGAATATTTGTAGCCAATCATATTCAAATAATTGTCATAAATGTCATTTTGATGTTGTCTGATACATTTATGATCCTCAAAATGAACGTTTATGCTCAATTTTACCCTATTCTGCCATTTTAAGTAAATGGTAAATTCTAAATATTTTCCGAATTTTTTAAATTGGAAAAATCATAGTCCATGATATTCCTGCCAGTATCCTAAATATTATTTCAAAAGTAGTCCGAAATTTTTACGATGAAAATATTCCTCAAGATTGACGTTTATGTGAAATTTTGCCCTATTCTGCCATGTTACGAAATTCGTAAATTTCCAATAACGTACGAAATTTTTAAAGTAGCATGTTTATAGTTACTGATGTACATTTCGGCATCAAAACTGATATTTTAAAACTCGTCTGATATTTTTACAGTAAAATTTTTGCATTTAATGCCCGTTTAAGTGAAATTTTGTCCTCTTCTCCCATGTTAAGAAAATCATAAATTTCTAATAACTTACGAAGATTTTTAAGTTGGATGTTGCAAATGAATAGGTTTCTTGTCAGTGTCGAAAGCAATATTTTAAAACTGATCTGACTTCTCTGCGACAACTTGTTCTTGAGATTTCATGTACACAGACTAACTTACTAACGGACTAACTAACAAACTAACAGACAGCCTACAGACGGACACCATACAAATTTTGTCATTTTCGGAATCCTCACACCTAAAAACACGTAAAAAAGTTTAAAAAAAAATGCCGAAAATTTTCACGATTACTCAAGTTCCCCATACCTATAGTATGAGGGGGAGAAAATCATTTATTTATGGGACCACTCAAAAGACTTCCGATGACGTACTGTAATCTTCCAAATGATGTCAAATTCGTTTGAAAAATTAATGAGTTATAATTAACTGGCAAAGCCCCGGTTCGGGAACGAACCGAATTCCGAATGCGGGAAAAATTTCAAAATCAAACTCAAAATGTACATAACTCGGCCTAATGCTGCCTACGTGCCAATGGATCAAAGTTTTTCAACGAACCCATTTTTTTATTCATGAAATCAATGAAGGTCCACGAAGGCTCCTCTCGCTTCGCTGGTCACTATATTTAAAGGAAACTCTTTTCTATATCGCTTTACAAACAAAAATAAAATTTAAAGAAATCATGAAACTGAAATTCTCTAAAGCGCGTTTTGGTTCTCCGCTGCCTTCGGCAGCGACCCACTCATTCGCAGACTCTCGGGTGTCTGTCCCTATTGCCTGTGGCTATAGCTTACCAGTGGGATTCCATTTGGGTGCTTATCAGATGAATGTTTCGAAACGGACAGTATCGAAAAAATTGAAATAGCCATTTTATATTTGAATCCCAGTTACATATGAACAATACTATACGTGGTGTACATAATATTTTCTTTCACGTTATTTTCTATATATTTATTTGATTTATTCGACCAACTATAAAATGATAACAATTTCGCACGATATATACACTAAGCGAAAAAAAAAAAAAAAAAAATCCGCACTTGGATATTTTCCTTTTTACCGTCTACAACCGCCAATTTTACTGTTTAAAAAGCAAATTTTCGAACAGATTCCATTATGTTGTCCTCCACATAAACTTTAGCGTTGAGTCCAGTGTTAAAAACAAAATGCAGTTGTCAGGAAAATTGTAATTTCAGAAATTATTTCAAAAATGGTAAGAATAAGGCAGTTAACGATGCCACAAAAAATATTAATATTTGGCACTATTGGATCTATTGGCACGGATCTATTTTTGGATCTATTGGCACGCAAACAGCATCAGGCCGAGTTTTGTACATTTCGAGTTTGATTTTGAAATTTTTCCCGCACTCTGAATTCGGTTCGTTCCCGAACCGGGGCTTTTCTTATATATTATAATAAGGAATAAATAAAAATGATCTTTTGAATAATGTGTGAGGCAAATAGGACGTTGGGTCTTCTGATCTGCAGATCCACTAGTTAATATACATTTGCCGAAATATCAGCGGAAGCCTACCTGTTGACACTGAAAAAGATTTTGGGTTCCGTCTGTAAGTTTATTTGTTTAACTGTCTGTCGCGCGATAGCGGCCGCAAAATTCACGCTATTGACTTGAAATTTGGTACACATATTCATGAGCCTCACGGAATCTGCTGTATAGTTTTGGGTGTGTATTCCATTTATAGTTCGTGTACAGGGACACACTAAATTTTTTTCTTATCAACACGGCGTAAGGGGATAATTTGAATGTACCGCGAAAAATACCGCAAAAAGTACGCTGTTGACTTGTGATTTAGTGCACATCTTTATGAGATACACAGAATTAGCTGTATAGTTTTGGGTGTGTGTTCCATTAGTGAGATACTTAAACTTATGTTTTCTGCAGAAAATATGTGTGCTTAGGCTTCCTAATTAATGTACAGGACCTTACAAAATTGTTCTGGCAATGTCACGTAATCATGCAAATAATGTCAAATTTCGAACAATTATTCATGAAAAAAAGTAGAATAAGCTGAACAGATTTTAATGGTGTACACAATGTTCACAGTTCGATTACAGAGACACACAAAAGAATTTCGTGACATTAGAGCCGATAGACATTTTTTTATTTAAGCATACTTAATGCATTTATGCTGCATTGGGTATAATTTATTAACTTACATTGTAAAGATGCTTAAAAGTATGTTTACTCTTAAAAAAGGGTATGTATAGACTAAATAATTTATATATGGGAACACACAAATTAATTCCGATGACGTACTGCAATCATCCAAGTTTTGTCAAATTAGTTTGAAAAATTAATCAGTTATAATTAAATAGGTGTATTCTTATTATTGGCGTATATAATAACTGTGGCTCCTTTTCTGGGATAGATAAAAGAATTTCGTACTATTACGGTCTATAGTCGGTATTTCTTAAAAGTGTATTTTAACATGGTTACATCCTTTAAATATAAGTCCTTTAAATTTTATTAGAATTTTAAATGCATTTTTTTCTGTTGAAAAGTGTGGCATAGAATTGGGATTTAGTTTACAGGATTACACAATATAATTCACTGTATACTAATTACCTATTCTATGCCGACTATTTTCGAAAAATACATTGCTTTTTAACATTCTATTAGAGTTTGTTTATTTTATTAAGTCTAATTGAGTGTGATCATGTTAAAATGCAACTGTAAGAAATACCGTGTACAGACCGTAATGGTATAACATTCTTTTGAGTGTCCCTGTAAACGAGCCACACCAGTTATACTCACTAACAAAAGGTATAAACTAATTCACTGGAACTCATTAATATTGAACCAAATTTGACAGCACTGGATTATTACAGACTGTAATCGTAATTATTTTGTATGGGCCTCTAAATAAATTATTTAGAAGATAATAACAGGAGACTTGGCGTTGGAATATTAAAACCCGAATAAACTATTACTTCAGAAACGCCAAAGAAAAATATTGCAAATGCATACAGCTGTTTCGGTACCCTAAAGCGTACCGTCTTCAGTGCAAAAAGGATTCTGAATCAGGAGAAGTGCTGGTATGTATAGGAGAGGGGCCGGATTTAGTTCAACCAATAGGATTACGGGAAAGGTGGGGAGAGTAGCCAATAGGAATTTAGGAAAATTAGCTATGTAAACAGTACAAAAATTAAGAAAATGTGCACTGAATGTGAAATTTCCAACAATCAGACAAATAGGGAACAGCGAAATCACAATTTACAAGGTTTTTAAATTTTTTATAAATATGAAAGCTTCAAAGAAATCGAGTTCATGAATGAATTTAGGTCTGCAAATTATTTTAGCTGAATTAAATTTAAAATTTTGATTTTTCTCCCAGCAATGTTTAGAAATAGCCGATTTATTGGTTTCTTGTTTGCGGACGTAATTCATATGTTCTTTTAGACGAAATTTAAGACTGCGTTTAGTTTGGCCAATATATGATAAACCACACTGACAGGAAATACTATAAATACCCCAAGAATTATGCATATCAATGGGATCTTTTAACTGAGAAAAGGTGAGTTTATTGGAAGGCGAAAATATTATTTTAAAATCATATTGTTTGAGAATTTTAGGTATGGTTTGACTGGATTTAGGAAAATAGGGTAAGACGATACTGATATTAGAAGATACTGATTTAGTAGACGAAATACGAGCGAGTTGTAATTTTTGGATAGCTTTGTCTATAATGGAAGGGTCATAACCTCTGTCAATTGCAATGGCTTTAAGGTATTTAATTTCAGATTTTAATAAAACAGGATTTGAACAAATATTAAGTGCACGGTTTACAAATGTATAGAAAGCAGCCATTTTTTGGTTAAGTGGGTGACATGAACGCACCTTCCTCCCCATGCAACTGTCAGTGTTTTTTCCACAGTCTCGTACAGTCAAACTTCGTGCCTGTTACCTTACTAGTAGGGATTTATCTTCTAATTGAAAATAGATTTTTGAATCTTTTGCGTTTAAAACTTAACGTAACTACTTCTTTTAAATAACTTTAATTGTACTTTTTATATCTTTTATAAATAATTGTATACAGTCATTTAATTTTAAAAGTTAAGCAAAATTTAGGAAAATATGCAGTTCCCTACTCAGGAGGGTTCAAAGGTGTCTTTTTCAAGGCAGTACTGTCTTGTAGAGACCAATGGGGTCCCGAGGAAGGACTGTGTGTGATCCAATAATGTTATTATAAAAGAAAAAAAAAAGAAAAAAATATTTTTTTTTCTCTTGGGATAGAGCAAGACTCGGAATTCCATGAAGTACGGTACAGCTATCAGATCTCTTCCACCCCCTTTTAGTTTACAGTCTCTTCTCAGGCTAGCAGGTTTTTTTTTTTTTTTTTTTTTTTTTTTTTAATCACCATATCGCCATGCCGAGCTCCTGTAGAGCTCACTTCATTCAAGAATATCGGCTTGCTTGATCATGTAACACATCTTCCGGTTTCTGCAACTGCAGGTGGAAGTAAGCGGTAATTTCGATCACTGCAGGTTCTACCAAAGCTCCCGTGATGATGATGATAATCTACTTGCAAACGGAATGAAAGAAAAAAAAAAAAAATTCATCATTTTTCTAAATGGATGTTAAATTGTTTCATCTTTTTCATCTTTTCATTTTTTTTTTTTTTTTTTTTTTTTAATGAATCTATACATAAAATTGAGGCACAGTATATGGCTGTTTTTGAAAGAGTAACTAACCGTTCTTGCATATGTATAACAATCTTTTTTTTATGTTTATGATTATGTTTGTGATTAAGGGATTATGTTCTATGCCCAGTGAGCCTAGTTGGCATAATTATATACGGGGTCAGATGGCCTAACTATAAGGTAGCTATCGCATAGCTTAACTTTTCTCAATGACAGTTCAATGGCTGAAAAACTTTTCCAAGATGAGGAGTGCTTACCCTCAATCTACTGCCAAAACGATGGTGGAGGTCGTCATTCGGTAATTCCTACGAACTCAGAAGAACCTCAAAAAGACGATGAAGATCATATAAAATATGTCAAAAAATCTCTATAAAATCAAGGGCCTCCTGACCACTTTCAATACAAAATAAATAACTTTTTTTGTTGAAATATCAATTCTGTTAGTACGCTTCGAGAACTGACGAAATCGATGGCAATGAGTTTTACATTTCCACCATAGTCAAATAAGAGAAATAATAGAGATGGTCAAATAAGAATGATTTAGATTTGTAAGACTAAAGTAAAATTGTGAAACAATTGTGCACATCTGTTCAAATAGACGAGCGCACATCTCTTTAATTCATTCCGACATTGATTTAATTCTATTTGAACAATTATCATTAGCAATCAGATTTTTTTTTTTTTTTTTTTTATGAATTTGTATTTGTTTACACATTTAAGCATAATTTTTTAGCGAAATTTTAATAAAATAATATATTTCGAACTCGTAAAACGTTTGATGTGTTTTGCCTAATTATCCCGTTATGGCAACTCGCTGCTATAAGTAAGCCAAGTAGCACTATGTGCTACTTGCTATATAGTTTCAAGGTCTAAGGAAAAATGTCTTGGTTGTTTAAACATGTATTTAATTTATGTGTCATACGTGATTTTGTAGCCAAAGAGTTAAGCTTTCCGCTGCATTCATTAAACATTTTTATCTTAAAACGTTACATTCTTCTGTTTTTGCAAACTGGAAGACAAATATGGGCTATAACCGACATTTGTTGATTGAAAATTATATTTTACACTTTATGCTAATTAGCTCAATCATTCATTTCCTGATTTTATTACATACGACTGTTCCAGATGCAAAAATGTAAGTGAATGTCGTGGATATCTTACCCGCACGATCGTACGGCCTCAGTCGGAAAGGGTTATGAATTGCATAAAAAAAAATCAAAAATCATAAAATCTTTTTGTAAAAAAATAGAACCGACTCCAAAAAAGGAACTACTATTCAAACAACTAAAAATGAAAGAAAATTGGCAGAAAATTGGTAGAAAATGGAACTGTAAATTGCGCCTAAAAGTATAAAATAATTTCCTTCGCCAAACAACCTATAACACTACAATTAATCATAACTTTTGAAGTCGGCGCAAAATTAAACAAAATTTAATTAGTTTTTAAAGGTTTGTCTTTAGATCGGTAGCAACAAATGCTGGTGTCTCGAATGATCCATTTTCATGTTTCCATTATTATTTTATCACTGTATACAATTGATCCATTTGTAGCATCTACATAGAACAGTGAACATTCTTCACAATGCGGTATTTATGTGAAGTTAGTTTCCTTTGCAGATTTGGTATAACTTTGATAACTATCATTCTTGGTGGCTCTTGGATTTGGTGATCAAAACGTAAGGCAAAAATATACACGCAAGATGTATATTTTCATAATATATATTGTACGATATGTTGTTTCATATTCTTGATTACTCTCTTGATATACCTTATCAAAATAATCATGATATCTCAAAGAAATTAAATATGTTTGCCAGATAATTTTGCGATTTTTCGTTCACCAAGGACGTCAGATACCAGCATCTTCGCCAACTTTTGCTGCTTACGAAATCTTATTTCTTTTCTTGAATCAAAGTAGTTTTCGGCTGCGTTTTGCGGGTAACAATGTGAGATGTGTATTTTGAATAGGATTTGATTTTTTTATTGAATAAAGGTATCAATTTTTATTTAATTTTGCGCCGACTTCAAAAGTTATGATTAATTGTAGTGTTATAGGTTGTTTGGCGAAGGAAATTATTTTATACTTTTAGGCGCAATTTACAGTTCCATTTTCTACCAATTTTCTGCCAATTTTCTTTCATTTTTAGTTGTTTGAATAGTAGTTCCTTTTTTGGAGTCGGTTCTATTTTTTTACAAAAAGATTTTATTTTTCTCTTTTCAGTGAAAACTTATTTATATAGCAGAGCATCAGAAGACGTCCGACGGAAGTTTCACAAATCACAACTTCCAGGAAAAGTGACTCTACTCAAAAAATGGTTTATGTCACTGAAAAAATATACATGAAATGCACCCAATGTGAACAAAAAAGTTACATCTCCATCTAGAAAGTTATCCACTCGAGAGACAGTTGTGCCAGTTTTATTCTAGTCAAGTTATTTTTAAATAGATTTTTTTCAAATGCTGCATTTTTAAGTTGTGTCACTATTCTTGCCTTTATCGGATATGAGCAAAAAACTATCTATTGAACGAACATACGTTAAATTAAAAAGTCTTCAGAAATGTAAAGAACGGATACGTTGTATTCGTAACCGAAAATTCTGTTAGGCATATATATTGAACTTTACAGTGAATACGTGTCACCCGCTGCGCTTGAAATTGCGCAGCGTAAAGTTCAAACAAAGAGCAAAATATGCATTGCAGCTGGAGGACAAAAGTTTCAACATCGATACTTACTTTTGTGAGTATCCTGTAATTTGTTTATATCTTAATCAAATGATAATGAAACCTATTTCAGGCCAAGATCATTACGACAACAACAACAACAAAAAAAAAGTAATATTAAAATTAAATCATCTCTTACGGAGTTATAAGCTAACAAATTTCAACAACAACGAGAAACATGGTTTGTATTGAGAACCTCTTACTTTATGAAGTCGGTTTAAAACGCCCATGCATTAATCGATGTGACCGTTTACAATAACCATACTTTGAATTTTACATAGCATAAATGTCACCCGCTACGCTACAGCATATGCAATGTCGTTCAAGTGTGCACAAAACAGGAAATTGTGAACAAACAAATGCACGTTTTGTGCGTTCTATTTTTAGCATTAATGTCTAAACTATCTTTGCGTACTACATCGATGATGCTCTGCAGTTTATAATTCACTTTTTCCCCTGTCTTGCAACGTTTCCGTGATAGGATCGCTAACTGCACTCTTTTCCACCAGGTGGCGCTTTAGGCGGTTGAATCGCTTAGCACATGTCCACTTTACTATACTTACATGCCACTTTTATGACTATAGCTGCAGCTGTTCAGCAGTTAAAAGAGTCGGAACTGACTTTTTTGGGCACCATGTATTTTGTTTTGATCGTAAAGATCTTATAATGGGACCTATTTCAGACCAACACCTTTACAATAAAACAAAAAGTATCAAAATCGGATCATCCGTTCAGAGGTTATGAGCTAACAAACAAAAACAAAAACAAAAAAACATACGTTTTGAATTGAGAACCTCCTCCTTTTTGAAGGCGGTTAATTAGAGCATTTCTTACGAAGTTATAAGCTTACAAACACCAACAACAACACATAGCTTGAATTAAGAACACCCTCCTTTCTGAAGTTGGTTGAAAACGACTTTGCGCTAATCGATGTGACCGCTTACAGTAACAGTACTTTGAACCACAGAGTATACGTGTCATCCGCTACGCTGCAAAGTGTGCAACGTAGTTCAAGTTTGCACAGTGTAGGAAATTGCGAACAAACAGCTGCATGTTTTGAACGTTCTATTTTTAACAACAATGTCTAAAAACTATCTTTTCGTAGTAAATCGATAATGCTCTAAAACTTCGTAATTAACTTTACTCCCATCTTGTACCGTTTTTGAGATAGGAGCGCTAATTCCGCAGTTTTTCACGAGATGGCGCTTTATTTTCTTTAGATTGTAAAGATGTTATAATGGGACTTACTTCAGACGAAGATTTCTACAGCAAAACAAAAAGTATCAAGTAACCGTATTTTGAACTTTATAGCGTATGTCTCACCAGCTACGCTACAACGTAAGCAATGTAGCTCAAGTGTGTATAGTGTAAGAAATCGCGAACAAAAAAATGCACGTTTTTAGCCTTGTATTTTTAGCATCAATGTCAAAACTATCTTTCGGTACTAAATCGATGATGCTCTGCAATTTTATAATTCACTTTTTCCCCCTGTCTTAAACCGTTTCCGAGATAGGAACGTTAGCATGAATGTCTAAACTATCTTTTTGTACTAAATCGGTGATACTCTTCAGCTTTGAAATTCACTTTTTCTTTAGAACCGTTTTCGAGATAGGAACACTAACTCCGCTATTTTCCACCAGGTGACGCTGCAAGCGGATTAACCTTGTACAGCATGGCCACTTTGCTATACTTACATACCATTTTTATCACTGTAGCTGCAGCCGTTTAGCAGTTAAAAGAGTTGGAACTGATTTTTTTGGGCACCCTGTATTTTCTTTAAATCGTAAAGATATTACAATGGGACCTATTGTAGACCAAGACCTTTTCAACAAAACAAAAAGTATCAAAATCGGAGCATCCGTTCAGAAGTTATGAGCTAACAAACATAATAAAAAAAACATACGGTTTGAATTGAGAACCTTCCTTCTTTTTTGAAGTCGGTTAAAAATCTATGCAAACTAGCTCCGGTCTCCCCTCAGACATCCTTGTGATGTAACACGGTCAAATTATATTTCGCCCTAAAAATTTCCTCGCCATAGTATAAAGGCCAACTTAAATATATATATATATATATATATATATGTTAAATATGCATACATATAAATACAAAATAGTAATCTTTCTTATTAATTAATTAAATAAATTATAAAATGTGGAGATGTATTGATGCATAATTATATGAGTAACGTATGATTGAACAAATGAATAGTTGCATGAAATAAGATAATATATATATATATATGTACTATTGCTTTAAGTGGTCAGGTACTTTTGAACTGTGGAAATATCAGTAAAAAATAATCATGATTTTTTTTTTTAATAAATTGAAAAATACTTACTTTTGAAACTTATTATAATTTTTAACAAATATTTTGAAAAGTATAATATATGTTCTCTCTGTTATAGGTGATTGAATACTTCTAAATTTTAAATTTATTTTTTCTTGAAAATGTCAGAACTAATTTTTGTTCGATATGAGCCTTACACGCAGAATTACATGCAAGTGATATATCACTTGAACCTAAAAAAATTGGGCAAATGAAAAAATACCCTATTATTAGAATAACGAAAAAAATAATAATAATACTGGTAAGATTCATTATTTGACAAAAAAAAAATTATATTTATTATTAAAAAATCACTATTTTCGGCATAATTATGTTTTTAATTACAAAGCTTTTAATGTTAAAAGAGTAATTTTCATATATATGTTCATTTTTTATAACGTAGAATTATTTTAGTTGATGTACAGGATGATTATAATTAAAGTTACGATTTCAAAACGCGATATTTTAAAACTAACGGTCTTAATGATTTTATATTTTACCAGAACAATCGTGAGGTGATGGTATTTTGTTTGACAAAGAAAGAAATATATAGTTCCAAAATGTGCCGCTAATAATGCATAAGGTGTTTATTTAATGAAGCTCCTTTTTTTTCTCTTGTCACTATGACTGTTTCCGCTGTAAACACTTATTCTTCTCTTTTTGCTAAAGAAATTGCCGTAAACCTTCGGAGTCTATTGTTTGCTACTATTTTGTTCTTTTACTAACAACATTCCTCTCTTTAATTAATCCATTTAGGTGTTTCTCCTGACTTTACCCTGACAGCGCCATCTATAGGGATATTTAAAATAATTTGCTAAACAAACTTTTTCTTACCTAAAAAAACCCTACATTTTTTTATGCATTTCAATGAAAACTGCATAGTGCTGCGGTCAATACTTTTTAAGTAATATGGTTTTTATTTTTTTATGTTACTTTTGGATCACCCGGTACATTACTATAAAACTGTTCATTTCATCCCCGAAATTTTGGGAATATGTCATAAATTGAAAATTTATAAATAGCTCCTATGATCCATCATTAATGATTAAATTACTAATCATGATTATTGAAAACGTAATGTCTGAAGAAATACACAACATAAAATCTAATTGTTTAAAATTTTCATCTATTAAATTACGTTTGTGATTTGTTACTTTAACTTATCAAATTAGGCCAATTTCTCTTAAAATCTACTAAAATTTTTATGAAATTGCAAACTAGGCTAGTACTCAACAAATAATAGACACTTGATATTTAATACTGTACATATGTATATCAAATTAGTAAAACAATTTTATCTGTGATTCAAACTATTACATTGCTATTTGATAAAATTAGGAATGATATTTTGGTATATATTTACTTACCTTTACAAATTCCGGATGATTCAGTATATCCTTCTGGACAAAGACACTTTTTAATTACTTTAAATAAACCTGCTATGACATTTTTACAACCAAAGTTTTTGCCGCAGTGACATTCTATAAAATGAATGGAGAATAAATGAAAATATGTTTTATACCATTAAAAATGTAAACTGAATATTATGCTGAAATTACTTATTGAATATAAGCTACAAAAATATCATACACATTTTTTTCAGACTCACGTCAGTTAAATTTAAAGTCTGTCTGACAAACATTGCTTATTAAAATTTATCTATTATTCTATCTGTGTAAATTATAGAAGTTATACTTTTCTTTTTATCTTTTCTAGCTTAGTAACCATCCAGTTTTAAATAATTCAAATCTAAGCCTTTTGTATTAAACATATTTTTTTTTTACGTATTCATTAATTTACAATCCTACGTCTAATAAAATTAAGGTTTTTAATAGATTATATGTCCAGAGAAAGAGAAGTTACATTTCTAAAATTTAAAAAGTTGATTTATTTAGTTTTTAAATTATGCGATGATACACAAATTAGTATGTTAAAAGCCATTTTCTTCGAATTATCCGATAAAGCACATTTTATTTTACATATTTACAATTATTTATGAGTAATTTTGAATTTAACATTAATCAATTCGTTGCATTAAAAAAAATAAATAAATAAATAAATAAAAAATAAATAAATAAATAAATAAATAAATAGTCTGAAATTACTTTGGTGTTTTCTGATGTCTAAAACATTAAGAAAATGCATTTTTCTTTTGATTCAAAGCGTTTTTCTGGCACAAATTTCACGGCGCATACGCAGGCGTTTTTAACCCATATCTTTGAATTTATTCAATAATTTAAAATGTTCCATAGATATAATTTTAAGTTCTATACAGACCTAAATCCCTGCCAAAAGTCGTTGAATTCCTTCCAGCTATTCTTACGAGATACTCGGACAAAAATAGCGTTACACACAGACATAGCGACGCACTCGCACACACTGAGAGACACAAAAGTTTCTGAGTTCATTTTTGACTTATGCGATATCTGAAACATGAAGATATCACAAAAATTTTTGATTTTCAGAGATTTACAGACAAAAGTCTCATTTTCTCTATATAGGTAACCATAAAAATAAAAAACATGATAACAAATTACCCAATTTAGTTTATATGTACGATATATATATATATATTCACAATTTATATTATTTATTAAGTCTACTAAGAGAGGTATTCATGAATATTACAATTTTTTAGACATGTATTTAATTAAATTTTAATTAAATACATGTCATATTTAATTAAAATGTGAAAACTCTTAAATATACTATAATATTTAAGATATATATTAGAAAAAACGGAAATTTATCTTATTAATTTCGATTATCAGAACCTGCAATCATGACTTCTGGAGGTATTCATGTCAGATGAACATTCTTTTTAAAATGTTATTGTAAATTCCACCCTCTGTATAACGTCTTTATATCGGATCTATTGAATTCTCAACCGTCATATTCGTGGAACATCTATTTCTCAAATATATTTAATATTAAATTTAAAAATCCAGTTTCTAAAGGGGTTAAACATTAATATATACTAACAGGCTACGCCCGCTTCGCTGGTCACTATTTTTAAAGGAATCACAATAATTAATGAATTCTCAAAATTGCATTAATTTTTTATCATGTTGTTAAAAAGATAAAAAAAATTCTGATCGGAAAAATGTCGCACCAGGTCCCCACTGCCTTCGGCAGCGTAGACCCGTGCGCTGCGCGCGCGTATCCCTTCACCATCCTTATGACTTCTCAAAATTCCATGTTATTACTTATAAACTTTCATTCTTAAGAAAAGGAATTAAAAAAATATATCATTTTGCATCGTGTAAAAACTCACACTGGGACCCCCACTGCCTTAGGCACCGCAGATCCATGCGGGCTGCGCGCGCACGTGTGAGGATATGCGTGCGCTGTGCACGCATATTCCTTCTCAACTCAAACTTTTATTATTAAGAAAAAAAATATATATATATATATCATCAGGTAAAAACTCGCACCGGATCCCAAACACATGAGCGCTGCGCGCGCACATGTTAAGATAACGTGCGGTGTGCGCACATATTCTGAAAACAAACTTTTATTCTTAAGAAAAGAAAATTTAAAAAATCATTTGTCATCAGGTAAAAAGTCGCACCGGGTCACCACTGCCTTCGGCAGCGCAGTCTCGTGCTCGCTGCGCGCGCCTATTCCTTCCCCAATCTTCCAACCCATCCTAATTAACCTACATATACCAATTTGAACGGTCTAACTCAATTAGCTGAGGTGCAAAAGAAAACCTAAGCAGGACACCCTAAAATTGTAAATCAGGTGAAATCTCGAATTCCACTTTCGATAATATAAAAGAACTTTAAAATATCTTTTCAATGATGTATTAGAAATAATTTAATCATAATTCGAATTTGAAATATTGAAATTTTAAAATATTACAACGCCATCTGGCGGTAGGAATTTCTGTAATCTATTGTTCCATTGCAGATCAACAAATGTTTCAAATGATGTATTACTTATGAAATTATTTTAATTAGTAGCTGAGATACAAAAGAAAACCTAATCAGGAGACCTCAAAACGTGTAAATCAGGTGAAATCTCGAATCCCACTTTCCATAATATAAAAGTACTTTAAAATATCTTTCGAATGATGTATTAAAAATAATTTAATCATATTCAGAATTCAAAATTTTGAAATTTAAAAATATTACAGCGCCATCTGGCGGTAGAAAATTCTGTAATCTACTGTTCAAATCTAAATCAACAAAGCTTTCAAATAATGTATTACTTATAAAATTATTTTAATTAGTAGCTGAGATACAAAAGAAAACCTAATAAGGAAACCTTAAAAGGTGTAAATCAAGTGAAATCTCGAATTCCATTACTTACGGTAGTCGGTTAATGGAAGGTGACAGAAATTTGTGGCGTCTAATCTTGAAATTCAATTCAAATAAGTTTCAAAATGACATATTACTTTTGAAATTATGCTAATTAGAAGCTGAGATACAAAAATGATATAAACACTATTGTAAAACGATTTATGTCTGACTTTTTCGTGTTTTTCTCCGAAACTTGCGTAATTCCGGGCTAAATACTATTAAAAATCCATAGTATGAAATGTGAAAGGAGTATCAGAATTCGAAACTCTGCAAAATATAAAAGAATAAAGGCGTTCTGGGTTTTCCGTTGTTTTCTTGGAAACAACCGTTCCTTTTCTACGTTTTTGTCACCCTTCCCCTTTCCGTCCCTTCTAATAATTTTACACTTGAAAATATCCGCAATAGATTTATCTTTCCTTAAAACCTAATAATAACAATTTTAAACGCTGTCAATTTTTTTTTTTGGGGGGGGGGCTTTGCCCCCCCCCTCCCCCTCAAGCCCTTCCTAATAATTCTACACTTTCAAAAATATTCAGAATCGAATTATCGGGCGTTAAAACCAAATATTACGAAATTTCAACGGCATATCTCAATTTAAAATATAATACAAAATTCAATCTTATTTTTTTGTTTATCCCCATATTTTCATGAAAATTGAACAGTATTTTTATAATATGCTGTCTAGGCCGAATATTTATTCAAATGTAACGTGAATTAAAATTTAAAAAAATTTGAAAATTTCAATTTTCTCCCCACTGTAAAACACGTGACATCTTCATCGGTTACAATCATTTCCTTTTTCGTGGCAGACGGTCGTCTGGCATTTGAAATGATCTTGCCACAAAAAATTCATACTTTAGTTAATTTTAAAAAATCTAATTGTTGTACCGATAAGCCACTTGCACACTTACATTCAGAAAAAATGCCCCTTTCATTTGATATCGAAATCGTAACGATCGGACGAATATTTCTAATTTATTTTCCACTTTTTCTGCTTTTAACTCCGTTAAAATATCTTTTTTTATGCAATGGCGGTGAATTCTTAGTCATTGAGATCGCTTTTAGATTAGACATGAGTAGACATTTTAACTAATATCTCCACAACTAATTAAAATTTTTAAATTCTGTTTTCAGGAGCCCCTCGGGAAGGCTCCTGAGCATCCGTATGTCAATTTTTGTACTTCTGCGTTCAATAGGGGCTGAACGTAGTAAAGAACCGACAGACAGACAGGCAAACCTTTTCTTTTATTATTATAGATATTAGTTGGATTTTAATTTATGCAACTAATGTTTATAAACGTTGAAATTATACTGAAATTATTTACTAGTGGATCTGCAGATCAGGAGCCTCAACGTCCTATTTACATCACACATTATTCAATAGGTCATTTTTATTTATTCCTTACTATATAATCGTATATATTGATTCGATTGACTTGTTTTACCATAATTAGATACATTCCTGAGGGGGCTGCCGCCCCCCTCAACCCCCCGCGGTGTCTCTATTTGCATATCTTATAAAGTGTTACGGAATTGTAAATAATTGCATTTATTTTTGTATCAATTCTTTCAAAGAGGTTTAGTAAAGTTAATAAAATGCTAACTTTGTGCATTTCTAGTCGTTTTAGTGTTAAAATAGCCTATTTTTCCTTTAAAAGCACTTAAAAAAGCTCCAATAAGGGAAGAAATGGATTTCGCCAAATTTGGCGACTGTTTTCCTCCTTGGCGATTTTTTGGCGATCTTGGCGAGAAAATCCTTATTAGGGATATACCAAATATGGAAGCTCTAATCTCATTATGAGATACGAGAATTTTCCAGAACAGTCTGTGTTCGAAAGAAAAGTATGAAAGGAGCATTTTTTCGCCAAGGCGGTCAGTCTCAGATCTGTGTCAGTTTCGTCAAATGCTTGATTTGCTTTGAGCCTCTTTAGATAAGACTTTCTTTATTTGTTATTGCTAAACAGTTTGTACTGTTGATTTGCTGTTAACGGCTGTTGTTTAAGCTGTGTTTACAGGTTGAATTAAAGCTGATACTTTGTTTATAGACCTGCATTTTTCTGGAACTTCCTGTGAATACATCACTGAATTTTTGCAAGTTTTGCCTTTCATTCTCGGACAACTTACGGACCCCCCAAGTACGCAACAAAATGTATTCTTAATAAACGACGGCCTTGTATTATTTCCCTGAAATTCATAAATACCAAATTTCATACAAAAAAATTACATAGCATATCGAAAATATTTTGCGTAACCTTTAAACTAATTTCCAATTCTATGCCCACAATTATCAACAAGAAAACATGCTTTTAAAATTCTGACAAAATTTCATTATATTTGATGTTAAAATAAACTTTTAAGAAATATCGACTATAGACCGTAATAGTACGAAATTATTTTTGTATCCCGGAAAAGTAGCCACACTCATTATAAACGCCAATAATAAGAATAAACCTAATTAATTATAACTCATTAATTTTTCAAACTAATTTGACATCATTTGGATGATTACAGTACATATTCGGAATTATTTTGTGTGGTCCCATAAATTATTTAGTCTATACACAACCTTTTTTAAGAGTAAACATAATTTTAAGCATCTTTATAATGTATGTTAATTTTATTAAGTTCAATTCAGCATAAACGCATTAAAGTGCGCGCTTAAATAAAAGTTTGTCCATAGGCTCTAATGCTACGAAATTCTTTTGCGTGTCTCTGTACACAAACCATAAACATTGTGTACACCAGTAAAAACTATTCAGCTTACTTTGCGTTTAAAATTAATAATTGTTCCAAATTTAACATCGTTTGGATGACTACGTGACATTGTCAGAACACTTTTGTAAGGTTCATTAATTATAAAGCATAAGAGCACATATTTTCTTCAAACAACATAAGTTTAAACATCTTACTCACGTACGCTAGTTTAATTTTCTTGATTGCAAAGTAAAAATGTTAAAATGCGTTTAAACGCAATTCACCACATACGCCGTAATGTGAAGTATTTTGGCGTATCCCTGTATACAAGCCATAAAAAGTATAGACCTAAGAATATAAACTGCTATTTCTATACCGAGCCTGAATCTATTTGTCAATTTGCAAGTCAATCGGAGAATTTTGCGGCCACTATCGCGATACATACAAATTCCTCCCCTAGGCCGTAATGATAGAAAAAACTTTGGCGTGTCCCTGTACACGAACTACAAATGGAATGCACACCCAAAACTATACAGCTAATTTCGTGGGGATCATGAACATGTGTACCAAATTTCAAGTCAATAGCGTGATATTTGCGGGCGCTATCGCACGACAGACAGACAGACAGACGGACAGACGGAACACGAAATCCTTTTGAGTCTCAACAGAGGGCCTCCACTGACGTTTCGGCAAAAATTGGAAGTCAATAGCTTGATTTTTGCGGTGGCTACCGCGGTACATACATATTCTTCACATAGGCCGTAATGATAGAAAAAATTTGGCGTGTCCCTGTACACGAACTACAAATGGAATACACACCTAAACCAATACAGCTAATTCTGTTGGGCTCATGAATATGTGTACCAAATTCCAAGTTAATAGCGTGATTTTTGTGGCCGCTATCGCAATACATACAAATTCCTCCCTTAGGCCGTAATGATAAGAAAAACTTTGGCGTGTCCCTGTATACGAACTACAAATGGAATACATACCAAAAACTGTACAGCTGATTTCGTGGGGCTCATGAACATGTGTACCAAATTTCAAGTCAATAGCGCTATTTTTGCGGCCACTACCGCGATACATACAAATTCCTCCCATAGGCCGTAATGATAAGAAAACCTTTGGCGTGTCCCTGTATACGAACTACAAATGGAATACATACCAAAAACTGTACAGCTGATTTCGTGGGGCTCATAAACATGTGTACCAAATTTCAAGTCAATAGCGCTATTTTTGCGGCCGCTATCGCGATACATATAAATTCCTCCCATAGGCCGTAATGATAAGAAAAACTTTGGTGTGTCCCTGTATACGAACTACAAATGGAATACATACTAAAAACTATACAGCTGATTTCGTAGTACTCATGAACATGTGTACCAAATTCCAAGTCAATAGCGCTATTTTTGCGGCCGCTATTGCGCGACAGACAGACACACAGACACAGCCCAAAACCGTTTTGAGTCTCAACAGAGGGCCTCCACTGACGTTTCGGCAATAACTAATTGACTTTTAAGTAACATCAAGTAGTTGTGTAATCGCTTAATAGTTCTACTTATAAGTCTTTATTTAGTTTTTTATTTATTTATTATAAATACATTACATTTACATAAATGACCAGTCACATTCGATTTCAGACGTTTTGACAAATAAATAAAAAAGTCGTCGTTGGGTTACCCTGAAACTTTCAGCACGTAAAGAACCTTTTATACCATATATATTTCAGTAAAAATTTTGCTGTGAAACCTAAAAGTGGTGCAGTAAAAAATTAAAGAAAAAATAAAATGCCAGGGATCACCCTGTAAAATGTAATGCACAACTACCAAACGTTACGAATTTTGAATACGGGTGTTTTTATATACTTTTTCACCTTATTTATTTATAAAAAAACTACTGTAAAATGTGATGAAAATTTTTCTATGAAAAATACCTGTATTGAAATATCGCAATGGTCGGCAGCTATGGTAATGCTTGAAATATTTTCTCACTGTAGCATGATATTATGAGACTTTATATTACCTGCAATCATTATCATTTATAAGATACTGTCATATGTGCCCAGTGCGTCAAATACGTTTTAAGAAAAAGAAATGGAAATAAGAAATTAATACCTGTTTCGGTTTTTTATTCAAAATAGGACCATCCAGCTCCAATGCACTTTTTACAGCGATTTATTAATGAATCGAACGCCTGTTGTAAATCACTTTGTGGAATTGCCTCCAAAGAACGCATCGAAGCTGCTCGCATGGTCGAAATATCTCAAATTAACAATAACACCCTTTTAAGTTCATTTTAAGTTTTGGAAATAAGGCTTAGTCATACGGTGCTAAATAGGGTGAATATGGTGGATGATTTAACACACAGTCATTATTTTGTGTCAGAAATCGACGAACAACAAGGGAGGTATGACTGGGTGCATTTTAGTGTAAGAAACACCAACTGCTTTAAGTCCGATGGTCTGGATGAATGCGACGAATTCTGGCCATCAAACGCATTAAAACAACTAACAAGGAGGGGGGGGGATCAACGGTTCAAAATGTATTTATACATATTATATATCATCTAAATATTCTTACTGAGCTGGCAGCGAAAATATCCATCTTATCGGCAAATGCGCCCCTAGGTCGAGTTATTTTCAATTAAAGATTTTAAATTACAGATTCTTTAGGAATGTACTTCGTATAGTTTCTAGCATTATAATCAGTTTTGTAAAAGATTCTCATACTAAAAATATATTATTAGTAATTATATATTATTAGTAAAGGTCGTCCATATATTGTTGTGGTTAGCGTCCCTAACTCCCTCACAGTAGTGCCAGGTACGAATCCTGGAGAAAGCATGGATTTGTTATCCCTGTAAGTGGTGGCGATGGCCGTCGATTGAGTACTCCTTCAAAAATGATTATCAATTCAGCGACCGCACAGTCAATGCTCATTTGCAAGTACCGAGCTATTGAAAGATAAATAAATAAATATACATTATATATATATATATATATATATAATGTTACATGTAATGTATTTTACTATTTAATAACTTTGTGTCAACAATAAATTTATTCATGCTAAACTGTATGAAAAGTATTAAAAAATCTGGAGAGACTCTACTCGAATTTCCGAACATTGAGTAATTAACAGTTTTGTAGATAAAGTAAAGAAAGAGGAGTTGTTAAATAAACAAAAGAGAGAAAACCATAATAGAGTGTTTGAGTATTTTTCTCCATATATTACACGATGTTTTATTTAACGCTACTGAACTTTGAGCCCATAGATCATAGTGATAAAGAATTTTTCGTTCTGTTCCTGTAAAAACCTATGAATATTAAATTCACCAAACTGCTTGTACTTAGTGCAACAGTGATTTATAATATTCATATAAATTTTCAGCTCAATTGAATAAGGCGTTTAGATGCTATCGCACTTTTAAAAATTTGGTCCCATAGGCCATAATGATAAAGAATTTTTCTTTGTGTCCCTGTAAAAACACTGTAAGTGCTAAATTCACCAAAATATATACAGTTAATTGCAACTGTGATCTATAACATGTGTACAAATTGTTTGCTCAGATTAATATGGCGTTTAGACGCTATCGCACTTTTAAAAATTTGGCCCCATAGGCCATAATGATAAAGAATTTTTCTTTGTGTCCTTGTAAAAAAACTAAAAGTGCTAGATTCTCCAAAATCTATACAGATTGAGTATCTGTGACCTATAATATGTGTGTAAATGTTTTGCTCAATTGAATAAGGCGTTCAGATGCTATCACACTTTTAAGATTTTGGTCCCATAGCCCATAATGATAAAGAATTTTACTTTGTGTCCCTGTAAAAAACCTATAAGTGCTAGATTCATCAAAACCAACAGGGTTCGTGCTACGGTGACTTGCAACATGCGTACCAATTTACAGCTCATTCGAGCAAAGCATTTAGACGCTAACGTGTTCACTCACACACATACACACATACATACATACATCATCGTAAAAATAGTGAAAACGGACTCAAGGGACCTCGAAACGTATAGAAACATCAAAATCTCAAATTCGGATTTTTGATATGATTACAATACTTTCCTCACTATAGTGTTCGGAAAGTAAAAATAAAACAATTAAAGTAAAAAAAGAAGTTATTGTAATTTTTATAGTAACGAAGAAAACTATTACTTTATATATTTATTTTCTTTAAAATATTATATTGTACGTAATAATATGATAATTATTATTTTTTAAATAGAAATTTATTTCTCCGCTTATTTCCCCCCTCCATTACTATGTTAGTGCATTAAATTTCTTTTATTGTTCCCCCATGCAATATCAATATCCAAAATATCGATTATGTCGATGTACAGGAAAATCTTTCTGATTATAAATATTTTACATATAGCTACATATATAAAGTATTGGATTTATAAATTTAATGCTGTCACAAAATAATTATTAAACACGTAATAAAATGCTTTACTAACAATATAAATAGCCAAAATTAGTACGAGAATCTGTTAGAAAATTTATTCTAATGATATAAATTTTCCAAAGTACATTACTGCAGAGCCTGCAATTTGCAAACTTTAATTGACAATATCTCACGTTAGGGGGTGCATTTGCCGATAAGATGGATATATTTATTATCAGCTCAGTTAGAGCTTTAAGAAGAATTTTATAACATGCGTAAATACCTTTTGAACAGTTGGTGACCCTCCCTTGTAAGTAGTATTCACCTGTAATTGTTTGTCCAGTTGAACAAATTCTTTGTGGATTTGTTCCTTTAATATCGAATAATGTAATGAGCATTATTTTTATTTTGTATGGAGCTTTCCTTGTTTCTTTTTTTTTTGGGGGGGGGGGGGAGGGGGGGGCTTGCAGGGAATATCGTGACTTCCATTCCGTACTTTGTCACTTTGTTTCAGGATCATATTAGAAACACCACGCTTCATCACCTTTAACAATGGATTTCAAGAAGTTTGGATCCGTTTCAGCGGCTGAAATGATGTCTCTGGAATGTGCACTTTTCATTGATTTTTGTTCAGGTGCTAAAGTGTGTGGAACAAATTTAGCACGCACTTTTGTTTTGCCCAAAATTTCATGCAGGATTGTTTGAATTGTTTCTTTGTTGAAGCTTAAAGAGTCTTCCATTATTCTCAGTGTCGCACAGCGATCGTCTGTTATGAAATTTCGTGCTTTCTCAATAACGTCAGGTGTCCTAGATGAAATTGGTCTTTCACTACGCTGATCAACTTCTAACATATATCTTTCGTCCAAAAAACGTTTGTGTCCCACAAAGACATTTGATTAACTTAAACAACAGTCACCATAAACTTGCTTCATGTGTTGCTATGTTTCCGAAGCGCTTTTACCAAGCTGTGCGTTAAATTTAATTACAGCTCATTGTTCATCTTAAAAAATCAACATGAAAAAAAAAAAAAAAAATCACTTCTGCTATGAATGCTCGCCTTCTCTCAGCTACTTAACGAAATACGTACATGTACAATTTGTTAGCATTGTGTCAGCAGACAATGAAAGTTATATCGCATGCGCATTTACATTTACAGCGCCTTTACAACTTAAAACTTCTTTGATGCGCTGCGTACACACACACACATATATATATGGAAATATAAAGGTTTCTTTTTAAAAAACAGTATGTATATATATATATATATATATATATATATATCCCTTTTGTACTATAACATTCGGAGTATTAAACCCAATGCAGTGCTCTTTTTAGAAAATTTGCCATACCACATTATTAAACAACATACTCTAATAAGATTTCAAAATTACTAAATACCGAATGAAATATGACTTTTACTGACTAAATTTTAACTGCACATGCTCACATTTTTTTTTTCACAAATTATTAGCCTTATATGAAATTCCCCAGCATCTGTTGTGAAAATAAAAATAATAATATTCTTGATCGAATGAACTTAAAATATATGTGTTTAAAAAATAATTAAAAAAGAAGAAGCAGAGTGTTTTATCTTAATTTTTATTTTGATTCAATGAAGAGTAATATAGTGTTCCCTGATTATAAATAAATATTTATAAAATGCGCTATCACCCCCCCCCCCTTCATCGCTTTAAAAAATGCCCTATCACCCCACCCTTTCTTTTAAAAAAAACTTGAATTAATTTCATTCTAACAACGATAACGTTTATTAATTTTCATGGTATTTGCTTGGGGTTTTCATATAATCGATGCAATAAGTAAATCGATACATTTGGTTAATACATTATGCAAATAATATTTGGTTAAAGCTTGCGTATGCACAATGAAAACTATTTAGTAAATATGTTTATATTTCATTAGCTATTTACTATTTTTATAGTTTGATTGCAGTACGTTGTGTCTATGTAGCATGTCAAAATTTCTAAAAATAGCGTTGTATTGATAAAACATATAAGACACAGCACTTCACACGTTAAAATCCTAGTCAAAAGACATAGTTTAAAAGTTACAGTATAAAAGATAGACAGGTGTTGAAAACAATTGCTCTTCCAATATGGAGTTGTATTGAGTTTAATAACAATGCTCTACATGAAAATCGTCTTCAACACCAATCCTGCAAATTCTTATATAAAATGTCTTCCTGAATCCGAATATGACACAGTTTTGCCCTATCACTGACCGATTTTTAGGACTTTTTTTTGTGTAATATGAAAAAAAAAAAAAAAACTTTTAATAAATTGAAGTGCATTCAAATTTCACATGTGCAATAAGATTAGGAGAAAAAAAAAAGTTTCTTAATATTTAGAATTTTAAGCTTAGATGTACTGTTACGAGTTGTTATAATACTAATAATAATAATACTAATAATAATAATAATAATAATAAATCAGAAACTTTAAATGCCATCATATGTAAATAAACTCTAACAAATAAAGAGGTTTTTTTTTTTATTACAGTGTTTTATGAAGTCCGAATCTCGGCTATGTGATGGGTGTACTCAGAGTTACCGAATGTACTTATGCAGTTGTTCCTCGTCAAATCAGCATTAGTAAACTACATGATGATCGGAGAGTGACAACAAAACGAAACACAAAATTAAATATTTAATTTGTGTCTATGTGCCTAGTTCAACTTTTTCAATTTTGATATTTATATTTTTCATATACATATATATATATATATATATATGTATGTATGTATATATATATACATATAAATAAGCAAAATAATCAAAACGAGATGAAAATTTAATCCCAAAACACATGAGGGCCTTCATCAGGGGAGTCCCCCATGTAGGGAAAGGAATATGAGAAGTTTCTGACGAAACGCTGGTTTTTAACCAAAAAACACGTTTCTAGCCCCCAACTTCTCACAGATGGAAGCAAGACCATGCAGCAAACGAATTTTAATTAATACATAGCATAAAAAGCAAATAAATTCAGAAATAAAGCACAAAATATAATACATCAATATAAAATACAAGAATATAAATAAAACAAGAATATATAAATACATACATGGACAAACTGGAATAGTCAGAATATGGAAAATTGAAAACCACCCCCCCTTTATAAACGCAGAACCCTTTTCAGCTAGTAGGGCCAGTTACCAGCACTTAAATGTCGCCTAAAATGGAACAACAAACCTTAAGTGGGATTGTCATCAAGAATACTGAAATGTTTATTGATTAAAATAACAGGATAGCGGTTAACAGTTAATATGTTTTTGAGAATTTTCATATCCAGATTCAGGTCTAAATTGTTATTGCAAATCATTTTAATTCTGTTTAATTTGGCGAACATAATATTTTTTAAAACTTTATGACTAATACAGGAGAACCAATTTGTTAAATTACAAACTTTAAATTTAAAAATCTTGTCTTATATCATAAATCCCAATTAACCAGTTGTTATCTATTTTTTAAATTTTTAAATCCAGAAAAGAAGTTTGGTCTTCAGAGTTAGTACGGTTTAAGACAAGATCGGAGGGATAGATTTCAGCTGCTTTTGCTGCTTTTGCTCATTGGTTTATAAAAACTTTGTTCTAGTCCTATTTATTTAATAATTCAGGTTTTACTCCCTCTTATATTTAAATTTTATCTTATATATATATATATAGAAAACCCTTTCAAACATTGCATAATATGAAACCAAGTATCATATGAAGAACTATAAAAAATGAATGAAGTTGACGAAACGAAAAATAAGCAACCAGATATTGAAGCATACAAATTCACCACTTTTTCAAGGGCATTTAATGAATGTTGTATGCAAATTAGGTGATCTTTCTGCCATGCTGTATGCAAACCGCTAAGAATTTACAGCATACAATACCCGAGGTCACCTAAATGACTTGAAAATAATTTCACACGATATGTCGAAAAAACAAGTTAGAAACAAATTTATGAAGTGGAAAAAAACAAGAAAAAATAGTCATATTAAACTTCAAACACAAATTTTTTGAGGAAAAAATCATGAAAGAAATAAACGTATTAAACATAAAACACCAATCGTTTCATAATAAATCATCCTTAAGGAAATTTAACAAAACCAAATTTTAACTTTCTTTACTTTTGAAAAGCATGCCGAAAAAGATAAAACACTCCACAACATCCATGCGACGAAAAACAGTTGAATTCACAGCTAATAAGGGAAATCAATTCATCTACAGAAACATTAAGTAAACAAATTTTTAGTTTAAATTTTAGTGTAAATAGTTTCTCCTAATTTTAAAAGAAATAAAGTTAAATTTTAATTTAATTTAATTTGATTTTATTTGAGTTACGTAAATTCGCAATTCATAAGTATCATGTAGAGATAGAAGTGTTCCATGGATTCAAAAGAACAAGTAATAGAGGAATGAGCGCCATCTGTTAGAGTAATAAAAAGTAATGACCCCCTCTTTTTTTTTTTTTTTTTTTTTTTTTTATAACCATATAGTGTAGCCTGAAAATAGATTGATTTAACATTTTTATTTCTATATTTATCAGAACATAGATGTTTTATTTTGTAGAAAAAACTATTTAGAGTATTTTTATGAATAGTTTTATGTAAACATGATTTGTAATGAGTAAAAAAAATTAACTTTAAAAGAAAATTTTTTTATCTTATCAAAAATATCAAAATCTAGTTTTCCATTGTCATTATAAATATTTAAATGTAGAAAGTTTATTTCTTTATTTTTCATTTCACTTTTAGTTAATAAAAGACTTTGAGGGTAATTATGTATGAAGGTGTTATTATTGCTATCATTAAAGTAAAAAACGATAATACCATCAATATATCGGTAGAATATTAATCCATTACATAAAGAGAAGTTCCTTCATAATAATAAAGATATAAATCAGATAATAAACTACTAGCAGAGCCACCTTGTTGAATACCTTTAATACTTTGGTATATAATGTGATAGTATAGAATAAAATTATTATGTATTATAAAAGTTAGTAACGTATTAAAGTAACGAAACTATATTTTTTCTTTAATACAATGTTTATATTCATTAAAAAGAATTAACATAGTGTTATGTAAGTCGTGAATGTCTATAATATTAAATAAATCATTAAAATCAAATGTACAGATATTTGTAATATTTTTCACGTTTTTAATTCTATGCAGAAATTGAAAACTATTTTTAACACAATGCTTATTATCATAGTTTAAAATTAACCTATAAATTTCTTCTAAAATTTTTAAAAGAAGATTACTAGCAACATTATAACAATAGTTACTGTGCGAAATTTTACTGGTGTTTTATGAAATTTAGAAATAATAACTATATATGGATAGTTGAAATATTTACATCATTTGAGTTTTAATATTTCATGAAATCTTAAAATCTTTTATTATTAATTTCAGTTGTTAAGGTGGTTTGCTTAAAAATATTGCTATTTAAAATAGAGTTGTCTAAGATCTGTTTATATAACTCTTTACAATTAAAGGAATAATTATTAGGCGATTTATCTACATAAGTAATAATAAATTTATTTTGTAAAAGACTAATAGATTTATTTCAAGTTTTATATTTTTCAATTTTAATAAAACTAGATTAAAGAATAAGCTGATTTTTTAGAATTTTTAAAGCATTAATTTTCCAAACGTTGAAATATTCTAAAGGTTTATTATAATCAATTGCAATTTTATAAATAAATACATCTAAATTTTGAGAAAACTGACTTAAAATTTGATTTATGTTACTTTTTGTAGAAAGTCTAAATTTAGTGCCATAATTCATAAGTTATACTATATATGTATAACTAGACTTGACGCAGAATAGAAATATCAATATTTACATGCATATATGTAACATACATAATTGCGTCCACAACGAATTTTGCATGCACCAGTCACTATTAGTTCTACACGACGGTCTACAGCGGTCTCGATGATCGAAATCCCAACCTTTGAATTATGAATTCGATACTCTGTACAACAGACTACCGTGGCAATGAGTATTTTTATTTGTATAACAGAAGACAATGAAATAATTATACTAAAAATATAATTAAAGATATTTCAAAGAGAAATTTCAAGTAATTCAAGAAAAGATACGTTAATTACTTACTTTTACATCTCCATTTAAGAGGATGATCTTGATAATAACCTGGACAACAGTTGCATGTATATCCATTGCATTTAGGTGTCTCACAGTTATCTAGAAAATTTAAACACATTTCAGTTCATTTTTTTTTTTTTTTTTGGTATTTCTACATATGTGTTATTTTGTTATACAAAAAATTCATGTCTTTATATTATTTTATTTTATTTTATTTTTGGCTGAAATAAAAATCTTTTTAATATTACTTCTTATTACTTACTAAAAATGCAGTTTAAGAGATAAAAGACTGAAATCAGAAGCATATCGCACCTCGTCAAAAAAAGTGACACAACTTAAATGATCTAGTGGCTATCACACTGCTTTCTCTTACCCTGCATTTCAACGCTATAAAGGCAGGGTAAAGTAGCATGTACTGTATATGAACCTACATTAAAAAAAAGTATTTAAATAGCGTTCGGGGAATTTTTATTTCACATATAAAGATTTACAAGTGCAAATTTAGGGACAGTATTATTTAACATATAAATCTGTGCGAGAGGATCGATCTTTTCCCTCAACACCCTCTTCTAAATATAGTGTTTACATTTGGAGAAAAAAAAAAAAGGCTGTTATTGAATTTTAAAGTTTATTTCAAATTATTTAAACCTCTTTAAGACTTCCTCAAATTTACGGAAGCTTCATAAAACTGTTCAAGTTTTAAACATTTATGATCTTAAGAATAAAAATTTAAATTGTCTGAAATTATTTGCTTTTAAGATTTGAAAAGAGTGCACATTCAGATTTAAATACAGTACAAATACAGATTTATCGCTTACATCTTCACTTCCGTGATCAGGGCACTTCAAAATGTGATATTATAAAAAAAAAAAAAAAAGTGTTGAAAATAAAACTTAAAGAAAAAAAAAAAAAAAAAAAAACATTTTTTGTTATGTATATATGAAAAATACTTATTTTAACTCTTGAACAGATTTCGTTGACATGGCAAAATGTGGTAAAATTTAAAATTATAGAAATTTCATCGATAATATTCAATATAAAAAAAAAAAAAAAAAAAAAAAAAAAAACTTTCGCTTAATTTTGGGTAGCACTGTATATTGTCAATAAATGTCTATTATATACACACCATATTGTGAACTTAAATTTATTTCTATATGAAACACAACCTGACATGCATTTCTTGTAATTTCTAAGCATAGGCACATTATATCAAAATTCTATTTATTTATCCTGTAGAAAAATATTCAATGATTTATATACTACTAGCAGACCCGGCCACGCGTTGCTGTGACTAAGTTATACGTTGAATTATACGGCTGTAAACTATTTAGTACAGTTAAATTATTATTTACGAACAAAGACGAAAACGTTGTAGCCGATGTAAAAACCCACAGGGTTGAGATTTGAAACTTAGGTCAAAATTTGGAAGCGATTGATAAAAATTTTCGTAGTGTTGATATTAAGCACAAATTAATTTTATTGTAGGGTCCTATAAATTTTAATGGAGAAGTGATATATATTATTTCTAATGCTACTTTGGATAAAATTGCTAAAATGACTAATATATAAATTAAATTCTATTAAAATTCTATTAAAATAAAAGTATAAAAGAAACAGACGATTTTAAAATCAATTTTTATTTAGGAGTGAAATATAATATATGCTATAATGGATAATTTTACTATTAAATGACCTCATCATTTTAAATATTTTAAAGAGGGCAACAGCTGTAGTTATAAAAGGGAAAACAATAAGGCTAAACCAGAAAAATAAGTAAATTTGATAAATATTTTAAAACTTTAAAATTGGAAATCTTATGAAATATTGGACATTTAAAGTAAATACATGTATCATTTTAAATACAAAAAGATTTTGGAAAAGTTTAGTGTATTTTAACGAAGTGATGAGAAGTTTTTGAGTATGTTAAAATTTTAATAGTAAATTCAAGTCAATAAAGATGGGAAACATTGAGGATTAAGATAAGAATAATTATAAGATTTAAAAAAAAAAAAAAAAAAAAAAAACTTTTTATATACCATGCTTTTAAATTTTAATATACTAATAATATACAAATTAAAAGGAAAATGATAAATATTCTATCATAGTTTGAAGTCAAATTTGTTTTCAAATGTCTAAATAAAATATCTGATGTAAGATACTAATATTTTGCAGCGGAATAGATTTCATTTCTGTCATCCTTGGCGAAAAAAAAAGAATATCGCCAAATTATATGGCGAAAATATTTAATTCCTTTCAAAAATCATGGTTATTTTAACAACTTATATTAAAAGAGTAATGAATAATATGAAACAATATTTCGTACAATACATATTACATGTCATACATACGTACAATGAATAATACATATTACATTTCGTACAATGCATACATCTGGCATGTATATTTTCGTGTTACGCTTTTGATCGCCAAATAATAATAATAATAATAATAAAAGCCAAGGGCGACAGAGTTTAAAAATTTAAAATTAAAATTTTGTCAATTTGACAGCAAAATAATTCAATCTAACACCCGCGATAACTAATACATATCTATACCCAAATATAAGGATTAAAATCGGGAAATAAATTTCCTCGATTTTTAATAATTTCTTACAAAAAATCCAGTGGGCAATTAACATAGGAAATCTTTTTCTTGGCTGCACAGACGGTCAGTGAGTCACACTTCGCTTGCGTATAGAACTCATAGATATAGTATAGCATATATAGAATAGAGTGATCATTGGGGAGAAAAAAGTTATTCCTTTTCATTTGGGAAAAGACGACGTTTTTACCAAAATATGGCCGTCTTTCCCCGAGTGAATACACACGGGAATACATACTAATATTTTAGCAAATAAAATTTATGAATAATTTATTTGCTAAAGGGGAATGGAAGACTCCAGATACAGTTTCAAATTCATATTTCTTTCTTTCTTTTCTTTTTCTTTTTCTTTTCTTTTCTTTTTTTTTTTTTTTTTTTTTTTTCAATACCACTTAATGGCTGTTTCCAAATCTTTTATTTTTTATCTTTTTTCGGCATCAAAAATCTTTCTACGATAACATGGGGATGAGAGATCTATATATATTACTATATCTATGATAGAACTACATTAGCACTTTATCAATGTGTATAAAATCTTTAAATTGATTATGACGTCAATTTTCGTGAGATGCATAATTTAACTTTTTATAATTTTTTAACGTTCACGTTTGATTAAATGTATTTATTTTTATGTCGAAAGAAAATGAACTCGTATTTTTTTTTTTTTTTTTTTTTTTGGCAACAATTAAATTAATGGAACTCACAGATATTTTGGAGCAACTTTAATAAAGGTCTATAATTAACAAATAATTGCAATAAAACAATATTGTGACAATAAATTGAGATAAAAACTATCCTATCTCTCAAGTTGGATCAAACTGCACACAGTGTGCAAAATTTCATCAAAATCAGTTCCTTAGTTTAGGAGTTTACCCCGGACAAACATCGTGACACGTAATTTATATATATATACAGATTAAATTATAAAGTTTTGATCAATGAAGCACAAATAAGTAAAAAACAGGATTAATTTCACTGTATTATCTTCATTATAATATGAATTCAATTTACACTTCAGTCTAAGTAACACGTGGCCGGCTATGCTAACACCAAAAATTTAAAAAGTGGAAATAATTGAATTATACGAAATTTATTAATAGGTTAAAAAGTTGAAGATTCTTTGTGTAGATGGCAGCACCAAATATATTTCAGCTTTCATTTCAACCCAGTCGAAAGGTATCAACATCTGTTAGAATCATTTGGAGTTAACAGATAATTGTGACTGTCAAATAATAACAGACAAATAATTAGCAATAAATTAAAATTGCGACTATAATTTGAGATTTAAACTATCCTATCTCTCAAGTTGGATCGAACTGCACATGGTGTGCGAATTTTATTATAATCGGTTAAGTGGTTTAGGAGTCCATTGAGGACAAACATTGTGACACGAGATTTATATATATTAAGATATTTTACACAAAACATTTTTTTTACGCTTGTTTCATTTTGTTTTGTTGAACCTATAGATTTTAAATTCTATTTACCAGAAATTTACCATCATACACATAGGGCATTATGCTCCTGTATGTCCCTTTGCGCCTACTATTCGCATGATCTAATAAAACGTTTAGTGTAGCATCTCGATATAATATAGATTTTAATACCGAGTCTGGATTTCATACTGCGTTTTCTTCAGATCTGCTGATAAATGACACGTACACAGAGACACACACAGACGCACAGACCAACCGCTAAAACTTGCTTTTAAGGCTCAAGGACTTTAAAATGTATAATTATAACAAAATTTCAATTTGGCAAAATTTAACTAAAATACAACTTTCTCTACCATACAACAGTAACAGAAATTAAAGTTTAGCATTAAAAAAAAAAAAATTGTTAAAATAACGAAAAAAATATTGTCTAGCATATAATTAAAAATTACAGAAAAGATCTTCAGATGAAAAAATCGTGAGAAAGAGATATAACGCTTTTCATTTTTATTAAAACGTTTTACACACATTTTTTAAAAACATAACTTTAATTTTCCTAACTTATCAAGGAACACGGTAGCGTTCCGCCCCGCTAAGCTAAAACAAACTTTAAGAGAAATACAAATGAAATTTACAAAGTAGGAAGTCAATGGTGAACGCTACAAGTGTATATTATGTCGACATAGCATCTCGTACTTTTCGACTACCTGTATCTCAGCTCCCTGATCCCCAAGACCTATGATTTTTTGTGCAGACCTTAAGCATACCCTTAAGACAAAACATACAAATTTGCATGTCGCTCCGAATTAAGGGGCCTGAGTTATATAACTTTGAAAACCCGAAATTTCCCTGTTACTCTCCTCTTCTTCTTCTTCTGGTAATTGTTAAGACAAAAACTTTTGACGGCGATTGAGCCTAGATTTCTGCAGCTAATGAGCTGAAAATTTGCATAGACATTCCTTGTGACCCGTACCAGTGCCTTTTGCAATCAAAATTTTTTTGGTCGGGTTACTGCTGCCTACGGAAGCGTTACCAGTACACATCTTGCAATCGCTTTTTAACTAACTTCCCGACTAGCTAGAGATTAGAAACTTTCAGGATAGCTCAGAACACGGTGACAATACATTTTTAACACTTTTAGTCAAATGTTTCAGGTCCCTACTGCCTCCGGCAACGTTTATATGATTCGACAGAAAATTTATTTAACTAATTTCCCGAGTAGCTACACATTTGAAATTTTCAGACTAGTTCAAAACACGGAGAAAATGCATTTTTTTTATTACTTTTAGCCAACTGCTTCGTGTTCCTGCTGCCATCGGCTGCGTTACCAACACAAAGCTTGCAATCGATTTTTAACTAACTTTCCGACTAGCTAGGCATTTTAAACTTTCAGGATAGATCAGAACACGGTGACAATACATTTTTTAACTCTTTTAGTCAACTGTTTCAAGTCCCTAATGCCTTCGGCAGCGTTTATATGATTCGACAGAAAATTTATTTAACTAGTTTCCCGACGAACTAGATATTTGAAACTTTCAGAATAGTTCAGAACACGGTGAAAATGAGTTTTTTTAAATACTTTTAGCCAACTGTTTCGGGTTACTGCTGCCATCGGCAGCGTTACCAGCACAAAGCTTGCAATCGATTTTTAACTAACTTCCCGAATAGCTTGTCATTTGAAACTTTCAGGATAGCTGAGAACATGGTGACAATACATTTTTTAACACTTTTAGTCAACTGTGTCTGGTGCCTACTGCCTTCGGCAGCGTTTATATGATTCGACAGAAAATTTATTTAACTAATTTCCCGACTAACTATGTATTTGAAACTTTCAGAATAGTTCAGAACACGGTGAAAATGCATTTTTTAAATACTTTTAGCCAGCTGTTTCTGGTTACTGCTGCGTTCGGCACCTTTACCAGTACACATTTTACAATCGCTTTTTAACTAACTGCAGACTAGCTAGATATTTGAAACTTTTAGGATAGCTCAGACCACGGTGACAATACATTTTTTAACACTTTTAGTCAACTGTTTTAGGTCCCTACTGTCTTCGGCAGCGTTTATATGATTCGACAGAAAATTTATTTAAGTAACTTCCCGAAAAGCTAGACATTTGAAACTTTCAGAATAGTTCAGAATACGGTGAAAATGCATTTTTAAATACTTTTAGCGAACTGTTTCGGGTTCCTGCTTCCATCGGCAGCGTTACCAGCACAAAGCTCGCAATCGATTTGTAACTAACTTCCCGACTAGCTAGACATTTGAAACTTTCAGGATAGCTCAGAACACGATGACAATACATTTTTACCAATTTGAAAATCAGTTGAGGACAAATGTTCTCGAATTTACAAATTTGTCCTCAAATGTCTGCAAATTAAAGCATAAATTAACTCTGTCCTCAAATGTCCTTTCAATTTGAGGACGCTGCGATGATTTGTCCTGAAATTGGGTTTAAAAAAATTTGGTCACATTAGTTAAACCCAGTATCCACTTGAGTTTCACCAGAAAACGCAGCTTAAATAACAGCTGACAACATATAAATCACAGCACAAACGATACCATAGTCATAAGATACAAAAATAAACTACAGTTCAATGGTAGAGACTTAGTCAAGCAAAACTTTCTATTTCGTAAAGTCTTAGCGAGAAACTCACCTCAGTGGTCGGAACGGGACTCCTTTTATAGTCCACCATTAATCCTGAATTTTACAGTAACTTCCGTAAAGGCCGGTTTCCATTGCAGTTGGAACTTCGAGGTTCAAAAACCATTAATCACGCTCCCGACACAAAGAGCCAAATGCCTTGTCATCAGTTGTAACCTTTTTTTTTTATCAGATTGCGCAGTTACTTCAAAGGAAAGCATGCAAAATTGACAAAGATATCTGCCTCTGGCCCCTCAATTATCTCAGCTCGGGGTTAGAGCCAGGTACTTCCAACCGGTCGAACCAACCCGTTAAAGCATTCCAACCACTTGACCACATCAAAGGATTCTGAATTACGCCGCTCGAAACGACTTCCAACCAACCTCAGTGGAAACTGCACTTAATCGAGTTACAGCTTGGACAATGGGTCTATCGATAATAACTTTTTTTTTCACCAAGATCGTCAAAATAGTTGTCAAGGTGCGATAAAGTCACCAAATTCATCGCCAAGTCTATTACGTGCCCTGATAAAGTGTGTTTTTAACGGAGAAGGATCTTTTTTTAACGCGGAAACAAGCTAGAAATGCGAAAAATTGACATTTTATAATGTGACTAAACCTCTTAGAAAGAAATCACATAAAAAGAACTAGTACTATTTAGAAATCTGTAACACTATATTTACATCTGTGCATAACACGCACGATTTTTATCAATCTATTACACAAATATATTCATTATGCAAACGTATTAAATTTATAAAAGCACATACATAACCTGCAAAAAGAAGTGATATCTCATAAAAAAACAATACTATTGTAAAAGTCACCCCGCCCAGCAAAAACCCTTACCTTTCTTATGCATACGTATTATATTTATAAAAGCACATGCATAACCTGCAAAAAGAAGTGATATCTCATAAAAAACAATACTATTGTAAAAGTCACCCCGCCCAGCAAAAACTCTTACCTTTCTTAAGCAGCCAAAGAAAGGATTGATATCAAATTTCGCCGCCGCTCTTGTATCCCGGGTACTCAATGCCTAGCTTAATGAAGATCTGCCAATAACACTGCATGTATCTTTCTAATAAATCCTAATCTCTTTTAACCTTCTTTGTTATCTGTGTTAGTTTTTTCGCTGCATTATAAAGTTATAATTTAAAGTATTTTTACGGCGGGGTGCGTAATAATATTTTAATCTTTACTAACTAATTTTTTTATTAATTAAAACTTCTACATAGAGAACGCGCCCCGCCGTAAAAATACTTTAAATTATAACTTTATAATGCAGCGAAAAAACTAACACAGATAACAAAGAATATTGAAAGAGATTAGGATATCTTAGAAAGATACATGCAGTGTTATTGGCAGATCTTCATTAAGCTAGGCATTGAGTACCCGGGATTCAATAGCGGCGGCGAAATTTGATATCAATCCTTTTTTCGGCTGCTTAAGAAAGGTAAGAGTTTTTGCTGGGCGGGGTGACTTTTACAATAGTGTTGTTTTTTATGAGATATCACTTTCTTTTTCTTTTTACAACAGCGCTATTTTTTTTTTTTTTAATAATTTAGTGGAAGTGGGAAAAAGGATTTTTCTAATTTTTCCGGTTAGTTGACTGCCGCTTAAGCAAAAAATAACTAGATTTCTTTTTATTTATTTATTTTATCACTGCAACTTTATATGCATGCTTTGTTTTAAAATTATTTTTATGCCACATTATTTTAGCAGGAAAATGCATGTCAATTTCTATATTTTTAAGATTTTTACGGTTTATCGTCCCCCTCCGCAAATATATCCCGTTTCTCTTTAAAGAATGAAGGGACACTTGAATGGTATTTTACCATATGTATGTGTGTGTGTAATGGTACATTATGGTTTTTTACAACATGCAGTCATTAGTGAATTTGCAGAAGTCACTACATTCCAAAAGGTTTATTAGAAACGTAGGATATTTGCAATAGTTTCCAACGTAGCAAGAAACAGCAAAGTTATAGAGTTTGATGAAAAATATAATAGGGTCATTTACTCATGACTTTTAATAAAAAGACATCAGATTATGGATGTACGGATATTTATGTGAGGAGAATTGAAAAGAGACTACGGATAAAACTACATGTAAGACGTCGTATTGTCCCATGATTAAAAAGGGAGTAGCAATGTAAATTTAGTTAGTTAATTGTTTTTAATCTATACGTCTGTAAAAGGATTTGGATTATTTGTATATAAAGTGAAAAATTAAATGATTTAAAAGAATAAAAAATGAAAATAAAATAAAAAAGATTAATTTTGCAAATGTTTTAGTTTTTAACACGATTAAGAAGACACATTGGTAATATTATTAAAGAATATATTAATTAAACCATATTTTAATATAAAAAGACCTAATTAGGGATTTTTATATTACACAAACACACATATATATATATTGAATATAGCTTATAGTTTATAGTAAATTGTGAATGTGAGCGCGAACTCACCGCAATCAACTTCGTCGGCACCATTTGGGCAATCTTTGACACCATTGCATAGTTGATAATTATAAACGCAGAAATTTGGAGAGCAGCGAAAATGATCCTTCTCAGCACAAATGGAATTTTCTGAAGATTCCAAAATGAAAATGTTTGAGAATAAATTATTGTTATTATTATTATTATTATTATTATTACTATTTTAAAAAATAGGCACATTTGTATACAACCGCTGTAATATATAAAACTTTGGGGTAAAAAATTTTAAATCTTTTTTTTTTTCATTTATAAATTATTTAAAATAAGTAAACTAAAAAAAACAAAAAAATTAAAGAATCTTTATTAAAGATTATGCTTCAATTTGAGAAAGAAATAATGTTATCTCTGCGATGAAACATACATGTATGTTTATTTTTAGTTATTTTTTTCTTTATTTTCAAATGACAAGGACTTTTATAGTTCGTTTATAGAGAAAAAAGAAGTATTAACATTGTCAAAATTCTCAGTGTCTTAATTTCAGAAAATATACATGTTTTGGATAGTACTGAGTTCGGTCGTGAAGGTCACGGCTCGATTTGATTACTTAGGAACGCGGTAGCGTTTCGCCTCGCCAAGATAAAACTAACATTAATAAAAACAAATGACATTTGCAAAGCAGGACAATAAAATGGCGAAGCGCTACTAGTGTATATTATGTCGACAAAACATCTTGAACGTTTCAGTTACCTGTATCTCAGCTCCCCGGCCTCCAAGACCTATGGTTTTTTGCACAGTCTTCTATCTTACTTTTAATCGAAGTCGAAACATGCAAAGTTTCAAGCCGATCCGAAATAAGGGGTAGAAGTACTGTAACTTTGAAAACGTGAAATTTTCCGGTTACTTTCTTGTTCTTCTTGTCGTTCAGTTTGATAAGTGTAGAACCTAGAGTTCTGCAAGTATTGAGCTGAACATTTGCATAAACATTACTACTGACATACAGTGGCGCAGCGACGGGGGGGGGGGGTCCAGAGGGTCCGGACCCCCCCCCCCTATGAGCTAAGATTTTTTTTTTCGGAAATGTATTCATTATGCAAGGCCTGATTATCGCAGTAGCAGGTGGGGCCCGGGCCCCAGACCTTGAAAAGCAGGGGCCCTAAAACTAATTTCTTTGGTGATTATTTGACCACTATTTGTTCTACGTTCAAAAATTTTGGTCACTTTTTCAACTATTTTAACATCGTCAAGTACTGGCTGGGGTCTAAAAAAGCATGTGTGCCCCAGAGAGCATGTGTGCCCTAAGAAAGCATGTTTGCCTTGCATGTAGTCAATCAGGCCCTGGCATTTCGTATAAAAATTCGGCCAGAAATTTGTACAAAAATCGACATAATTTTATTTTCTAAATTAAGGAAAGTATTGTAATTATGCCAAAAAATAAAACTCAACAATTTGAAGTTTCTACACGACTTGAGGTTCCCTAAGTTCATTTTTGCTATATTTACGGTGATATATGTATATATGTATGTGTGTGTGTGTGTGTGTGTGCCTGTGAGTGAACACGATAGCGTCTAAAAGCTTTGTTTCAATAAGCTGTGTACATATGTTATAAATCACTTTAGCAAGAACTCTATTGATTTTGATGAATCTAGTCCTTACAGTTTCTTTTTTTACAGAGACACAAAGAAAAATTCCTTATCATTATGGCCTATGGGCCCAATTTTTTTTTTAATTCAACGTCAACTTGAGTACTTCGAAGTACCTGAAATTGGTCGTAACCAATGCAGTGATAAATCTGATGTAAAAACTAGAAAGTTCAGCAGTTATATATATATATATATATATATATATATATATATATATATATATTTAAAAAAAATGGTGGACGGGTGGTTGATTAAGGAGGAAGGGTGGTGTTGTTTGGCTGGTTGGTTGGAGGGTTTGATGCTGAATAAAATTATATATACAAAAAAAAAAAAAAAAAAAAAAAGATGGGGGGGGATTACTTTAAGTTACATTCTTATTTTTTCTGGTTGATACTATGAAATTTGAACTCTCTTATCATTGAATTTTGAACTCTCTTATCATTAAATTTAATTATGTGCATCTGGCTACTTGAGGTTTCCCTTAATAAGTTTGAACAATCCATCTATTTGCATAACAAAAATAAGATCTTATATTATTAAATAATTTAAAAAAAAAAATCTTTTAAATTATAATTTTACTTATTGATGACTGCCTTATAATGCTCATCCTTATATGTGTGCTCTTCGGCATTATTGCTTGTAATTGAGTCTTCTTACAACTTAACATTTAATACTTCTTAATACTCTGACTTCAAGATTACTTAATTTTGGGTTAATCATATAAGTTCAATTCTTCTTATTACTTGATCGGTGCTAAAAAATATTCTTATTACTTGATCGGTGAAAAAAATATCTTAATCTTGCAGTCAATACTTCTAAATTATCTTAATCTTTCAGTTAATACATCTTAATTACACTTCTTATTGCATTAGTTTTTTCTCCTGAAATAATTTAATTGACTTATTGTTTTTATAGCCAACCGAAAGATGGCGCTTGCACTCTGATGTCTTATGCGTTCACTCTTCAGTCCTTGACTTAAACGATTTAATTATTAATGTTTTTGGTACAATTTAATTTAACTCTAATAGTTTTAAATTTAATTAACTTTAAAATCTATTTTAACATTATCATTTAATATTTACTCTGTGTATTTTATCTTTAATGAAAATGCTCTGAAGTATATTCGATTAATCGATATCTGTCGAGCCTTTATTTTAATTTCAATTTAGGTTTTGGCATCATCCTTTTCTCCAGTTTGTGTTAACTGTTTTACATGTGGTTTCTATGCTTCTTTCATGTTATCACTTCTGTTTCCATTAAGATTGTATTTAATCTTTGTTTTAATTTAATATTTCACTTATTTCTCATTCTTTATTGTTCTTGCTGCTTCGATCGGGGAGTGAAATGATATAAATTGCTATGATTAGCAATATCGTTTTACGAAATCGTTGCAGCTTTCTAAGCTTTATGAAGTAGCGCCCCTTGCTAAGTATGCTTCTAATTTTAAGCATTTATATCCAATTAATTCTGTGGTTATTTGTTTTCTCTCTCATATGTTTAATGGTCCTTTTTTATTATCATTCAGGTCGGCGTAAGTATTTTAAGTTACTATTGTAACTCATTGGTTCTTAATCTATATCGCAACTTTTGTGTCATTCTTTCCTCTTTGTTAAATTCAGTTCTATATTTTTAAGTGCTGTTATTGTTTTAGTTCTATTAATTGCTAAATTTTAAGATTAAATTTTATTACGTTATCTAATATTTATATATATATATATATTAATTTAAAAGTTTTATTAATAAAATTGTTTACTTGTTCCTGTTAATGAAAAATGCCTTTAGCTCTAAATACATTTTTAAGGAATAAAATTTCCCAAATTTGCAGTGAAAATATAATGTGTTTTCAGTTTTGAGTGAAACAAAGAAAATTGCACTGATATAATTTACATTTAAGAAAATTTGTTTATCATGAAGTTACAATTAAATATTTCTAACTAATTGTTATGAGAATTTCGAGAGTTTTTTAGAAATTGGAATAAAAAATATTTTCTTTGATACTGTAATGAAAGTTTTTTGAGGTAGAGCTATTTGACATTAAAAAAAAACTAGTATGTTGTGGCCACCACATTACTTTCTTCTATCTTTTCCTATACAAATTCACTCAGCAACAATAATTAAAAAAAAAAAAAAAAAAAAAAAAAAAGTGGGACTTTGACAAAATTTTGGGTAAAATATGAAAATTATTCTAAGTTTGTCAAAACACGGAAACCGTGGGACTTTGACAAAATTAGGGGAAAAAAGCAAAAATTAGTTTAAGTTTGTCAGAACACGGAAACCGTGGGAGTTTGATAGAATTAAGGGGTGAGGAAAAAAAAAAAAAAAAAAGTGGGACTTTATCAAATTTTCACATTTTACCCAAAATTTTGTCAAAGTCCCACTTTTTTTTTTTTTTTTTCCTCCTCTCCCCTTAATTCTATCAAACTCCCACGGTTTCCGTGTTCTGACAAACTTAAACAAATTTTTGCATTTTCCCCCCAATTTTGTCAAAGTCCCACGGTTTCCGTGTTTTGACAAATTTAGAATAATTTTCACATTTTACCCAAAATTTTGTCAAAGTTTGTCAAAACACGGAAACCGTGGAACTTTGAAAAAATTAGGGGAAAAATGCAAAAATATGTTAAAGTTTGTCAAGACACGGAAACCGTAGGACTTTGACAAAATTAGGGGAAAAAAGCAAAAATTAGTTTAAGTTTGTCAGAACACGGAAACCGTGGGAGTTTGATAAAATTAAGGGGAGAAAAAAAAAAAAGATTTTTTTTCTAAGTTTTTTTTTCGTAAAAAGTAAAAAAATCGATAACTTTGTTTTAAATTATCACAGATTTATAGTTCAACCATTCGTTTTAAAGGTACTGACGAGACCTTTCGAAAGATACCCATCTTGAAAATTTTTGCCTTTATCACCCTGTTGAAAATTTAGAAAAAGCGGGATGGCAACGCAACCTGTAATACGATTTTTACCAAAAGTTGATAGGCACTCATTTATGTCAAGGTGCAACTACATACCAATTTGTATGAAATTCTGTGCAGTAGTTCCAGAGATACAGTTGCCACAAAATTTTGTCACACACACACACACAGACAGACAGACAGACAGACAGACAGACAGACAGACAGACATTTTCTAAAAATGGTAAAATCGTGTTCTACACCTCTCAAAACGTGTAAATCCATCAAAAACCCGAAATCGAAAATTTTTACGAATCCAATACTTTCTTCTATTGAAGATAGAAGAAAGTAAAAATAACGATAATTGAAATCTGTAACTCTTGGTTTATATATTTTAGAAAGAAAAAAAAAAAAAAAAAAAAAAAAAAAAAAACTTAAAATAATTTAAAAGTATTATCATAGTACGGTTTGATAAATTTATGAAATGAAATGTTTGAAAGAAATTACCTTGAACGTCTTTACCTGGAAGAGTTGAGGAAATTCTCTCTAATTCAACTGTAGGTTCTGTTGGTTTCAATGTAGTAATCATTTCTGAAAAATAATAATAATAATAATAATATTGGGTTGTTCGATAAATAATGTCGTTTTTTAAAACCTTCGCTTCTAAAAACCAAGGCTTCTTCGAACGTGGAATTTTTCAACTTACCGAAAGATGGCAAAAGGTCATCCAACAAAATGGTCAACATATCATTGATTAATATTTGTTGTTAATAATAAATAAATTCATTTTGAAAAACATGAAAACAAACGACATTATTTATCGAACAACCCAATAAATAAATAAAAGTATTTACAAAACAGACTTAATATAAAAATATTGTCACTACTATGAGGCACTTAATTCAAAATTAAGTTAATGAATTTCGGTATATTTCTATTGTTTGCATTATTTTTATATTTGAAATTCGTTCTATATGCAGTTGGTTATCAAAATAATGGAAACCCTTGGGAATAAAAGTGTAATAAAGGTTGTAGATTTTCTATTTATGAAGGTGCCTCTTAATAGTAATTACTGAAACTAGAGAATCAAGATACTCATTGATGTCTGCGGTCAATTTGATTGCAGCTGTTTCCCTTTTATATAAATCCGTTTCAGAACCCATAGGTCGCTTTTACTCAGATTCTAGTTCCGTCCACTATTATGCTTTGTCGAGCTTGTCTTGCCAGGCTGTGTGTAGTCTGTCATTACTTTGGACACGGTACATGTAGAAGCACCTAAAAGTTGGGAAATTTAGGTCACAATTGCTCCAGTTAGTCTGGCTCCTACAATGTGACCTCATTCTAAGTCTGTGAGGTACATTTTTGACAACAATCCATGAATTATACAACTTAATTAAAGCTGCCTCATACGTATCATGATATATATTTTTTGTATGAAAAAAAACTAGCGGCTAAGATTATACTTTAACACGTTCACGCCGGCGCATTTTGTTTATGTAGTCTTCTCAAAAGTATCCGAGCACTAGCCAATTATTCCGATGTCAAAAAAGTACACTTAAAACTGCTTTGTCCAATAACTCCTTGTCGAATCATTTTCTTAGACTGACTAAGAACATGAATCGGCAAGTATTTATTTAATAAAGCAGTATTAAGTGTACTTTTTTTGAACAGGGATTTTTGCTAGTGGTCGGATACTTTTGCTGCCGACTGTAGTTGTGACCCACCGGTTTGTCACGCCGGCCTTAACGTGTTAATGCTTACGAAGTTCATTTTTAAATGACATTTTATTTACAAGTGTTTCCACTATTTTGATAACAACCTGTCTTGGAGATTTCACGTAAATTTTTAATGTTTTGTATTTCTAAATTCTATCAAACTATATTTTTTTGTGATAGATTATGTTTTAATGTATTTCTGTTTATACACACATCTTGTGAAGATGCGTTGTCTTAAATAACCTCCTCGATTAACATCTTGCTGCTGTAAATGTAAGAGATAGAACAGAAAGGAGTGAGATATTAAAATCAACATTTGATTATTTAATACGTTAGTGAGAGGTGGGGGAGAAACTGCTACCCGCTAATTAAAGTGCTAAAAGTGCAATACATTAAGGAAAAATTAAGTAAAACGGGTGTTTTGATTTAGAACATTGGCGACATATGAATTTAAAAATATACATATAGGAATAAATTAATCAATGAATGAATAAAATCCCCCAAAACACAGAGGTCTTCATTATGGAGCCCCCCTTCCCCCCGTGTAGGGATGGAAGAGAAGTTTCTGAAAGGATAGTAGCAATTAGCTAATAACTATCCTTAGCCCCAAACTTCTCACCAAACATAAAACCGCCTTTAACTGAATAAAAACCAGACATATATAATGTAAAAAATTCTGAAAAAGACATAAAAATATATCAAAATAATATGTATATATATATATATATAAATGACATGAAGAACTACATAATGTATACAAGAAAGCAAATAAAATAAATGCGATAAACCCCTACCTGATAAACAAACCCTCTTCGGCCGACGGTAAATGAATATATACTAAAAGTTCACGGGAAAGTAGCTTCTAAGTCAATGGGGACTCGAACCGAGGTTAGTTTATATCTCAAGGAAATAAATAAATAAATAAATAAAAATACAGATTTGGAGCGATATATGACAAAAAAAAAAAAAAAAAAAAAAAAAAAAAAAGCCCCATTGCAGTATACCTTTTGTGTTTATATTAATTTAAATACTAATGATTGAAACAAATAAAATTGTTGTATTTGTATAATACGGAAGTCATAAAATGATACCTATGTACATTTTTCACTTAATAATTCGTTTTATTACATTATACAAGTATTTAATAAAAATCTAATAAAATTTTCTTTAAAAAACGGAACATAATAAACATATACTTTGTATTCTGTTATAATTTATTATATGATATAAACAAGTACTATTTTAATGTATGAAATAAAACTATTTATTTGTTAGATCTAACCAATTATTTAATAAAACATATGTATTCTACATTAGATAATTCCGCCTTTATATGGAATTACTGCTTTAATGCATAATGGCACAATATTTTACAGCTATATAACATGAAACTCAGAAATTTCACAGGGCAAAATATCATAAATAATGTTTTCTAGCTCTTGCAAAGTTGTAGGCTGCAAATTTCTAACCTCCACCCTTTTTTATAGACTAAACATTTTCGAGCGGATTGAGATTAGGAGTATTTGCAGGTCTAATAAAGAAGAAATCCAGCGATATGCTTTGTGGAATTTAATTTTAAGTAAAAAAGTTATGATAACTTACAAAATTATAGATGCTCATGAGAATGGATAAGGAATTTTAACATTTTGAATGAAACAAATGTATCAGAAGCACCATATAACAAGGTGCATTATTGCCTTCAAATGCTGATTATGGAAGAGTTTTAAGTACCCCCTATGTAGTCCGTCAGGTATCAATTTTATAATGAACAAGATTTATTTCGAGTTAATTGATCCCTTGAACATGAACATTTGCCAGACTCACCGAAAAATTATGCTTTTTTTATCTTAATGTACGGATAATGTGTCACTGTTTTAAAAGTACGATTTGCATTAAGTCAGTCACATTTTCGTTATCAGACCTGCTTTTTCCGTCAGCTTGAAATAAATTAAACTTGACTCATCAAAGAGAACCACTTCAGAACAATAATTAATTGATCATTTTTTAATTTTTTTAGCCCTCTGATGTCTTGGTATTTTAAATCATTTCGTTAAGGATGGAGATTTTTCAGTTTTTCTGGCAAATAAACCTGTTTGTTTAATTGTTATCGCACTGTATTTAAATACATTATGTTACTAAACACTTTTTATTAATCCTTTCTATGTTTTAAATGTAATACAAACTGATTTTTTAAGCACTGGCTTTTTCACTTACGGCCATCTCGATTGGATGAGGAACGTGGTCGCCTAGATTCAAATTTCCAGTTTAAATAGCCAAAAAATTTTATATTTTGCTAAAAAGCAGATCACTAATATTTCGTTAACATTTAATCATTTGACATCCCGCGTATTGATATATATATACATATTTTTTTTTTCTTCACTCTAAAATTAATATATTTTATGGCATTGATAATTGCCTTATTCTTTTCAGTTTTGAAATAATTTCTAAAATTAAAATTTTCCTAAAAATTACAATAACGACTATTACATCTTGTTTTCAACACTTGGCTCAATCCTAAATTGTACGTGGAACACAACGTAATAAAATCAGTTCAAAAATTTACTTTTTAAAACAATAAAATTGGCGATTGCAAAAAGAAAAATTTAAAATATCCAAGAGCGGCTCTTTTTTTTTCTTAGCGCTTAGTGTATATCGTCAAGCAATTCAGGGATTAAAAGTATTGTTTTATAGTTGAATAATTTGTTAATATTTTTTTTTTTTAGCACAAAAGTGAGTTTATGAAAATATATACCTGAAGGAAAGATTCACGCCCTGAACGTAAAAGCTTAAAAACAATATATTAAAAATCTAAAATGTATGTTTAATGCATTAAAATGTATAATTTTGATTTGCTTTATAATATGTAGGTGTGTATTATTTTAAAACGTGTTTCCATATGCATTTTGTTACGAATTTGTAAGTAATTCAAAGTTATTTTTGTGTAAATTCATTCAAAGAGGCTTAGTAAGGTGATAAAATGTCAGTTTTCTGAATTTCTACCTCTTTTTCACGTTAAAATAGCTAATTTTCCCTTAAAAACGCATTAAAAATATACAATAAGACAGGTATGATAATAAGACAGATACGGTATCCAATAAGACAGGTATTTTGCGCCCCAAATTTGGCGCCAAATTTGGTGACTTCGTGGTGAATTTTTTTTACCTTCATGGTGACTTTTTTTGGTGACTTTGGCGAAAAAATTCTGATTATCGATATACCAAATATGGAAAACGTAGCTCCAATATTCTATAAATTACCAGAACATTCTCGCTTTGATAATGGGGTATAAAATAATGCCCAATGCGTCAAATCCGTCGATCTCAGTCAGTGTCTCGCACACTGCCTTACGATAAAGAGCTCTGAGAATCTTTGGAGATTTGTCTCGCCTTGCTATGGGATCTGAAACAGTTTGTACTGTGAATCTGCAGTCGACAGCTGTAATCTAAGCTTTGTTTACTGATGAAATTGAAGTTGATACTTGGTTTATAGACCTGTATACTTCTAGAATTTTCTATAAATAAAGTTTCCCGTCTCTGCAAGATTCGCTTTTATTTCTCGGAGAACTCACGAACCCCTCCCTAAGTACGCAATATTTCTGGTGTCACGAGTGGGGTTGTGTGAGAATGGTGATAACTAATGGTATAGATCAAGAAATGTAGAAATTTATAGATGGGTTAGCTGCCCAGATGAGTGGAATGAAAGATAGCCTGAGTCAGAAAATGAAATAAGTGAAAGCAGTACAGGAAAAAATGGAAACCGGATTAACTGAAGAAATGAAACAAATGAAAGACAGTTTGGGAGAAGAAATGAAATAAATGAAGGACATTTTGGGTGAAGAAAATCAATTAATCAAGATGAGATGAAGTGAGACCTTTCGGCAGTAAAAGAAGTAATAGAGAGTAAGTTATCATATACGGAAAGCAGAACAGATGAAATAGAAAAGAAAGTTATGAAGATAGAAGAGAATTTTGAAGAGAAAGATAAAGAAAAATTTGATCAAGAGCTGAAAGGAAGATTTTCAGAGACAGAAAGCAAGTTTAAGAGAATAGAGGAAGATCTTGAGAGAAAAATGAAAGAGCGCAACAGGGAAGCGATAGGGAATGAATTGCAAAACAAGATTCGAAGTCTTGAAGAAAAGTTAGAAATCATGCCCCAGGAAGATGAAAATAAAATAAAAGAATCAAAAACCAATTAAGCTATCCCCCTACTAGAGCTGGACGATATCAGAAATCAAATATCGCGATATATCGCCAAGTTAATATCGATATTAATGATATTATCGATATTTTTTCAAGAAAAGGAAAATAGACATTTGCTACTTTTTAAAGATAAATGAACACCAATTTTAATGTATACAAGCATGGATTGTTTTTAGTGTCCGGAGATGAGAGAAGTCATGTAGAGCCGCACCACATTGTAAAAACGTGAGAAAAATGACGGCTTTGGGCTTTCTCACGGTTTTGTGAGGTCTAACTACAATAGAGACAGTGCCCGGAGATGAGAGAAGTCGTGTATATCCACACCAGATAGTAAAAACGTGAGAAAAATGGCTGCTTTAGCCTTTCTCACGGTTTTGTGAGATCTAACTGCAACGTTTCGGCTGCAATCTTTAAGAGACAGTGTCTGGAGATGAGAGAAGTCGTGTAGAGCCGCACCAGATTGTAAAAACGTGAGAAAAATGGCGGCTTTGGGCTTTCTCACGGTTTTGCGAGGTCTGGCTGCTAAAGAGACAGTGCCCGGAGATGAGAGAAGTCGTGTAGATCCACACCAGATTGTAAAAACGTGAGAAAAATGGCTGCTTTGGCCTTTCTCACGGTTTTGTGAGATCTAACTGCAACGTTTCCGGCTGCAATCTTTAAGAGACAGTGTCCGGAGATGAGAGAAGTCGTGTAGAGCCGCACCAGATTGTAAAAACGTGAGAAAAATGGCGGCTTTGGGCTTTTTCACGGTTTTGCGAGGTCTGACTGCTATAGAGACAGTGCCCGGAGATGAGAGAAGTCGTGTAGAGCCACACCAGATTGTAAAAACGTGTGAAAAATGGCGGCTTTGGCCTTTCTCACGGTTTTGTGAGATCTAACTGCAACGTTTCCGGCTGCAATCTTTAAGAGACAGTGTCTGGAGATGAGAGAAGTCGTGTAGAGCCGCACCAGATTGTAAAAACGTGAGAAAAATGGCGGCTTTGTACTTTCTCACTGTTTTGCGAGGTCTGACTGCTATAGAGACAGTGCCCGGAGATGAGAGAAGTCGTGTAGATCCACACCAGATTGTAAAAACGTGAGAAAAATGGCTGCTCTGGCCTTTCTCACGGTTTTGTGAGATCTAACTGCAACGTTTCCGGCTGCAATCTTTAAGAGACAGTGTCCGGAGATGAGAGAAGTCGTGTAGAGCCGCACCAGATTGTAAAAACGTGAGAAAAATGGCGGCTTTGGGCTTTTTCACGGTTTTGCGAGGTCTGACTGCTATAGAGACAGTGCCCGGAGATGAGAGAAGTCGTGTAGAGCCACACCAGATTGTAAAAACGTGCGAAAAATGGCGGCTTTGGCCTTTCTCACGGTTTTGTGAGATCTAACTGCAACGTTTCCGGCTGCAATCTTTAAGAGACAGTGTCTGGAGATGAGAGAAGTCGTGTAGAGCCGCACCAGATTGTAAAAACGTGAGAAAAATGGCAGTTTTGGGCTTTCTCACTGTTTTGCGAGGTCTGACTGCTATAGAGACAGTGCCCGGAGATGAGAGAAGTCGTGTAGATCCACACCAGATTGTAAAAACGTGAGAAAAATGGCTGCTCTGGCCTTTCTCACGGTTTTGTGAGATCTAACTGCAACGTTTCCGGCTGCAATCTTTAAGAGACAGTGTCCGGATATGAGAGAAGTCGTGTAGAGCCGCACCAGATTGTAAAAACGTGAGAAAAATGGCGGCTTTCGGCTTTTTCACGGTTTTGCGAGGTCTGACTGCTATAGAGACAGTGCCGGGAGATGAGAGAAGTCGTGTAGAGCCACACCAGATTGTAAAAACGTGTGAAAAATGGCGGCTTTGGCCTTTCTCACGGTTTTGTGAGGTCTAACTGCAACGTTTCCGGATACAATCTTTAAGAGACAGCGTCCGGAGATGAGAGAAGTCGTGTAGAGCAGCACCAGATTGTAAAACAATACACAATATATAATTATTAACACTTCACATTAACAAGTTAATTGTATGATACATTATTTGTATCATAAAAGGATGGAAAGCGTCCACTGACGATGACGCGAGTTCAATGATTTTTGTTCACCCAAAAGTTTTCACTTCAAATGGAAAGCGTTCGCTGACGATGACGCGAGTTTAATGATTTTTGTTCACCAAAACTGCTCAACGCGCCTAAAGAAGTTTTCACTTCAATAAATGAATGAATATGTAAGTAAATATATTACTTTTATGTCGAAAAAAATATGTAAATGTACAAACATTTTTTTTTTTTTTTTTTTTTTTTTTTTTTAAATAATTAAAATAGAATGAAAAAAAAAAAAAAAAGTGCTAAAGAAATGGAACCGCTTCAGCATAGCCCTTTGAAAATTTAAATTTGGTACCAAAGTAACCCGGATATTTCTTTCCAAAATTTTCGATAGCCACTTTAATTCATCAATAAATTGACAACAAAAATTTAAAAACCACAAAGGTGCTCCTTTGCTAAAGTTATACCAAAGACATTTTAAGAAATTAATATAGTAATCGATGCTAGTGAATGAAACACAGTTATTAAAATAAGTCCAGTCGTACTAAATTAAATTCTGTTTACATAGAATGTAAGTAGAATTTCTATTTATTTATTTTTTTTTTTTTTCTTTTCTAACCACTTTTTTTTTTGTTTTAATCTCTTATATTTAATAAGAACAGCTAAAATAAATAAATAAATGAATAGTAATAATAATAATAAAATGCTGCACAAAAAATAAAATAAAATAAAAATGAATAAATAAAATAATAATAAAATGCTCAGTGTTATATCATTGTTCAGTCGGAAAACTGTCCCTATAAAATTTCTGAAGATAAAAATCTATTTTACTAGCTTAATAAAGAACTGAGTTTATTAAAATATTTAATAATAATAATGATAGAAGGTAAACTTATATATACAAAAAAATTTACATTATACTGCACACGATTAAAAATAACAGATCGAAATATGTTCGGAAATTATTTTATTATTTTCATCTCCGAGACATCAAAAACATTTCCATATTTCCAGTTTTTTTTTTTTTTTTTTTTTAAATACCACTTGATATTATTTCGAACAATCGATGTGGCTGCGAACATTCATTTTACATTCAATATTCTAAATTTTACTTTCACGTAAACCGCAATATATTGCGGTCATGTAGTATACTACATGAAGAAAATATATCGATATCAATGAGTGAACATCCGCAGACGAGATTACTCTTGCGATCAAAGTTCTAGTGGATATCAGTGTCTGAAATACTGCAATTCGGCTTTGATCATGTTTGATAAACATATGTTGAATCTTGCATGTCATTGGCCATTTAATACCGATATGAATGAGCCAATAGCAGGAAATGAGCTGCAATATTACTGGTATGGGGGTATCTTCGAATTAACGAAGCTGGGAAATAATATTCTGCGATAACTTGATGAATGATGAATGAAATATTTTATATGTTATCGTTCAACGTCTGACTTTTTAAGCAGTGGTACTGGTATTTATTTTCGATTTGAGAGGCCACAGGTATGACAGAAAAAGGAAGTGGTTATATTACATTCGGATGTAGAGGGATGTATTTCGGTTGCGGTAACATTGAGAGAGATCGTTTGGGGCTATGAGAGGGGAATGTGGGGAAAGAAGGAAAGGGAATATTAGAGTAAGACATATTCAGTACTATTTTTCGGGCGGGATTTAATCAGTCGTGCTGTGCATGCGTGGAAGGAAAAGCGGAAGCGGAAAGCGGAGTTTGAAGGAGGTAGTAAGATTGGATGTTTTAAAGTTATTTATCGATGAGCGATCGGTCGGCTGCATGGTGCACGCTGAGAAATATCGTTAAAGTGATATATCGGCAGAGTAAGATTTTAAATACTGTTATTGCGATACTAAAAAAATATTGATATTTTGTCATATATTGATAAATAATCCAGCCCTACCCCCTACGATGGCAGTTCCTCTTGGCAGGTATATAAGACCCAGTTTTCCATCGTAGCTGAAGCTAACGGCTGGGACTCTACTGCGAAGACAGTCCATTTAGCAGCAGCATTACGGGGCTATTCAGCTGATATACACAGAACTACTTCGAAATAAGAACGGCAGGACTTTGAGGATCTGACCAAGGAACTGGAGCTGCGTTTTGGAGTAAAGTGTTCTAAGGACTACAGTCGCCTGTTATAAAAATCGGGTGAAAGTTTGCAACTAGCTAGCTTTTCACACCTAGCTTTCGTAAACTGCCACGCTGAAACTCGAGATGATTTGTAACTTCAGTACTTTATCGATGCCGTGCGTGATCCAGATATTGAAAAAGCACTTAGACTCTCCAACGTCAACAATGTATAATCAGCTTTAGTGTATGTCCTGATGAATGAGGCAGCCCACTAAGCCTCCCGTATAGAACGCCACACCATCAGAGCAGTCTCATTGGAGGATACACAAGATGATCTGAAGGATATGAAGAAAAATCTTGCAGACATCACGAGGAGATTGCGCATTTTTGAAGGAAATAAAGAAGTATAGAATCCGAAGATAAAGTGCTTGGGCTGTGGAAGAGATGGACATCTGAAGAAGAACTGCCCAACACTACAACAAAATGGAAATAATCCAGTTTCAAAAACATCGCAGTGAAACTAAGAATTAGAAATCTCGCGGGGTGGAGGTTGCCCGAAACTACAGAGCCTCAGTTTGCAGTATTACACATGTTTCTTCGATGAGTGACGGCGAAAATGGACTCTATGTTTAACCCGTTAGTAGTCGCTAGTTGGTAGATTTGCCGCCCATCCTTCAGTGTTTCCAGAATTTTTTTTATTCAATAGCCACCAAAAATTTTTAGAAGTGGCATTATAAATATATAATTTTTAGAAGTGACATTATAAAACGCGAATAAAATCGAAGAAACGTCGATCACATCACTTCTTAAAAATATTGATGACAGTTAAATAAAAAGTGCGCTATCTATAGCGACTACGAACTGGTTAAGGTCAAGATAACACTACCACCTGTCGTATGATTCTGGATACTGGAGCGAACGTAACCATCGCACTATGGATCGAACAATATTAAAATACGAACATAGGCGAAAAAATCAGTCTCTAAATAACTCATATTTTGCAGCGAAATAATTGAAAAGAATGCCTAAAATATACAAATATATGGTGGTTATTTCTACAATTACACAAAGTTTTATTATACATATATATAATTTTGAAACAACAACTTTCAGAAATAACATTTTTCGATGAATTTTAGTGAGTTTATTTGAATGGCCTCTAAGTGGCACTTAAGATAACTATGAAAGAATAAGAAATAAAATTACTTTTAATGATGCCCTAATAAAAGTTTAAGGTACTTCTGCCAATTTTTTTTTGTTGCCATTCGCGCATTAAATGTTAATATAAAATTAACAACAAAATTAAATTTATAAGTTGTTTAACTTTTTTTGCCCAAAATTGTCCAAAATTTCAAACACATTTTACTACTCTCAAAAGTATACATTTTAATCCGTAAAAAGGATTTTCTGCGCAAACACACTCTTTTAGAGAAAAATAAATTTTAATATTGTTATAATGAATTATAACTGCTTGTTCGTTTTTAATATTTCATAATTAAAATCTCTATTCTGTAAAAAAAAAAAAAAGAAAGAAAGAAAAAAAGATAGGTTTTCTTAGCTATATTTATTTTAGTTTCAAAACGCTTTGTAATCACATGTATTTCACGGTAGGAAGATATTCAATTCTGAGAAGTATTTTTGGTCAAGAATTCTTTGTATATATATTTTTTCTCTTGAGAATTGTAAGCAAACAAAAAAAAAAAGGAGGCTTTTCCCCTCGCATTTTTCTTACAACAAAGAGGTGTGTCCCTCTCTTTCTTTCATTCATTGCTTCCGTGAGAAGCAGTTCTCTGTTTTCTTGTTTCCAAGCGGAGTGAAACGTGTCTTTCTTAGGTCGCTGAAGGTCAGCGTGGTGGGTGTGGCGGTCACAGATGTACCTCTCAGCTGTTCAGTTCTCGGTTACAGTGGGGGAGTGAAATGGAAAAATTCTCTCGGAGATTAAAATACCTGTCTACCTGAGGGGGCGAATTGAGGTCGGGCAAGTTTTGCTGACTGTATGGGCGTGTGTATTTTGTTTGAGAAATATTTTTAAATGAGGGCGTATTAATTTTTAGTGGGAGTAACCAAGGGGGATATTTTGGGGTAGTTATAGCGAATGAGACTCTCTTTTTTTTAGCCGAGTGGAATGGCAACGAATCAGAGGTTGGTTTTTGTTCAGAGCTTGAATGATACGGTTTTTCGAGTGGTTATAAGAGACTTTTTTTGTTTTTTTTTTTGTGTGTTTTAGGGAGAGGGGCTTTTGGCCCTCTCCGAAAAAAACGACGAGAGATGTTTTAGTAGATGTTACCTGGCGTCTCGCTGTGCTTTTTGTTGGAGTCTTCTTCTCTGGGATGGCTCGTGTGATGTTGTACCTCGCAATCGAAGGCTGACCGGTATCCCCATCATCGCTCCCGTGCCCTGAATTAGTTGTTGAGCTAAGTCGTAGTGGAATGACGAAAAACCACGATACGCTGCATTCTTCAGTGAGCGTTCGTCGAGATGTTCGAATAGATTTGTAGAACAGGAGTTTCTTCGCTCTATTTCTTGACTGTTGATAATCGAGAGGCTGAAAAACCTAGAGAAAGGGAAGTAATTTGACTCCTCCTGGCAGCCTGCTAAGTAGTATTTTTGTTCATTTTGCTTTAACCCCTCTTCTTCGTAACTACTTAAATCTGTGTGAAATTATCATTTATATACATCTTCTATGTTTTGTGGAAATCAGTATTAAAACCTTGAGATATGTTTTAGAGAAAGAAAAAAAATATATATATCACTGCCTTGTCCGCGTCAGTGTTTAGTGATTGTTAGAAGGTGTTATATGTTATAAAGAGGAAACCTTTGTACTTTGATTGTGACTAAATTATAATAAATGATTGAAAATATATGATGCGTGTAAATCAAATTCTACTTCTAAAATAAAACTATTTCAGTTTTAAAAGCTAATTTTTACTTGTATGTTTTTATTTAGATATTACATTCCTGTTACTGTGTTAATTGAAACTTACTTTTAAAAAAATATGGGGTTTTGTTTTTATAATTCAGGATTAGTCTTTGGGGAGCTAAAGGAAAGGAAAGCGAAAAAAATTTCTCTTATAGGAGATTATTGTTTTCCATTCGAGCTGGGTTTTTGATTTTTGTACTCATTAGATCCTTAAAAAAAAAAAAAAAAAAAAAAAAAAAATGTGAGAGAAGCTAAATTAAGAGTTAATTCTTCGGTTGAATGTTAGTCCATAGGTTTTATTTCTTTTTATTTTCCTTTGTGTTTGGTGAATATACTTACTGTATAATCTGGAATGCTACTGTTTTAAAATCTGCATTTAGTTTCTTGTGAGTCAGTATTTGGGACTTGGGTTGTTCTGTATATTCACCAACTGTTTATTTTTTTTTATTTTGTGGGAAGTGAAGATTTAGTTCAAAAAATTTCAATATAACTGGACTTAAGATGCTAAGTTAGGTATTTTGGGTGACTAATGAGTACTTGTAAACGTTGTGTACTAAATTAATAAAAAAAATTATTCTAACCACTATACGATCTACTTGTAAAAATTTAATGCTAATAAGTGAAATTAGGAAAGCAAATAATAACCATAATAAATGGTGCCTCTGGGAAAATGTAAGGGAATTTTTTTGTGCTTTTTAGGGTTCTTTTAGTGGAGGTGCCTTCAAAATTTTTGTTAAAGTCGTTTTTTTTAATTAGCTCTCTTATTTGTGGTATATATGATTATTTGTATTCTTATATGTGTTTTTTTTTGTTTCAATTTCTATGTGCCATGCTGTCCCTGGGGAGAGAAGTGACTGTAAGAGATACACTAATTACCATAGAATCTAATGTTGATGAAAATGCATTGGGCGGTAGTTTACTTGATGAGGTCAGCGGTGGTGAGTTACCACTTCCTTTTTCACTATCAATAATCTGAAAAATTTCTTGAATATAACTGTCTCATATGTTTAAAAAAAAAAATTATTTTGGATTTTATTAACTTACATGTGTGAAAATGTGTTAAGGAGGAATTTTTATATTTAAGTAAATGCTATTAATTGTCTGGGAATAGAAAATTTCTGTGGATGTTTCACACATTGAAAATAGGGTATGAGCAATGTATGTGGAAAATTTTCAAATTTTGTAAAAAAAAAAAAAAAATTGGCTTGGAAGTAAGATAAAAATCCCTCCTTTATAAAAATTTTTTTTTTGGTTTTGTTGACAATGGTGATATATGCATATAGTATTTTGGTTTTTTTTGTCTATACACATACATATTTCTTCTGTTATCTTTAAAAATTTTTATATATATGCATTATTTTGCTACTTTTTGATATACACACATTATTTCACATTTTTGATAAATATACTGTATTTTTACCTTATGAACTACATTTTATCCAAATTAAGTAATTTGTATAATTTATGGGTGGTAATTTCAAAACAAATTATATGTGAGGTGTCTGCCTCTTTTATGGAATTTAGGAATTTTTTTTTTTTTTTTTTTTTGTAGAAAAGAATTTTTTTTTTTTTTTTTTGGAAAATTTTTGTGAAATTTTGAGCTTTTTGTGAGACAACAAATTAAACAAAAAAAAAAAAAAAAAGAGGAGATAGGAGTTATGATTGAAATTTTGGTCTCCTTGGGTAGAAGTTAAAAATTTTTTTTTCTTATCCCGTAGTTTTTTTTTTTTAGAGTTAAATTGAAGGTGTTTTTGGTGTAAATTTTATTTTGCAAATTTGCGTTTGTATTTTGAAATTGCCACTAGATATATATATACACATATACATACTCTTATTAATTTATATACAAATAATGTTGTTTACACTTTTTACAACAAAGTAGTCTGTATTTTACACAAGATTTATGAAAGAAAAAAAAATTGTTTTTAAGTTTGCAAAATATCTTACATAGTAAAATTTTTTTTGTGTGCTATTGTAAAATTTGTATGGACTATACATACTTGTGTGAAAAATACAATTGCTAGGACTTTATTTGAAGCTAAGCTGCAGTTAATTATTAGAGACATTTGATGACAGCTACCAACTGTGTTTTTATAAATTTTATGGTATTAGTAATTTTGGTTTAGGTTAATATTTTTTTTCTTGTTGTGGTCAAAAAAAAAAAAAAAAATGGTTGTAGAGGAAAGTACAGATCAAGGTGGGGCAGGTGGGCCGACTAACACAAATGGCCCAAAAGGTTTGGTCGGTGCAATTGTTGCACAGGACCCCAAAATCGTTACGTCCCAGAGAAGGGAAATTCTTTTAGATAAATTGTCGTTTATACCAATTTTCACCGGAGGTGACCCTAATTTTAGTGTAAATGATTTTTTGGCAAAAGTTAAGGAAATTGCTACATTTTTACTTTGGAAGCCGGAAGACTATGTCTTCGCCGCATCTCAGAGATTGGCTGGTTCAGCCCTGCGGGTGTTTAAGACACACCAGGACAAAATCAAAACTTTTGGTGACTTCGAAAAATTTTTGAAGGACAGGTTCGGGGAGAAAAAGGATATAGGTGAAATTTTCAAGTCTTTTTGGAATGTCATGCAGGATGACAAAACGCCGGTCGCCGATTTTATCGCGAGTGCGCGGTGTAAAGCTCGTCAAATTGTCAAGGCTCAGAAAATTCCTGAGACTAGTTGGACTGACACCGAAAATGAGTGGTTATGGCTATGCTGATGAATAATTTGAGACCTGAAATTAGGCGCGGGGTTGTTGCCAGGGCGCCTGTAACTATAGAGGAACTTGAGGCGGTCGCTTTGGCGGAGGAAAAGGCATTTAAGGCGGTGCAAATTCAGCATTCACCCCAAGAATTTGAGCTGGCTTGTGCAGCTCAGTCCTGTGCGCAGCAAACTGCGTCGGAGGCACAAGCGCAACAGCTAAGCAGCCTCACAAGCATTATCGCTGATCTCACCGACCAAATTTCGAAACTTAGCACTAAAGTGCAAAACTTAGAGTCAAAAATCAGTCCAGGCCTTCGCAAGAAAATATTAGACCAACCCTGCGAAGTAAAAGTGAGGTCACATGTTACAATTGCGGCTACAAAGGGCATTATAGCAGGGAGTGCCAACTTCCCAGGCGTCCGCGAAATAACAGAGAGGATAGGAGGACGAGTGGTAGAGGTGGATACAGTGGAGGAGTGCAGGATAATAGGGGGCAGAAAAATGACAGTAATGGGTATTTAAACTAATAGGGGTCTCGCCGAGCAGGGCAGAGGTGAGAGACCCTCTTGATGAAAATTTACTGCCCAATACTAGGGAGGTGTCTTTTAGCAATTGGTCAAAAGGGGTTCAGGGAAAACTTCCTATAATCGAATTTAACTTTAACCAGCATAACTACTTCGCTTTGGTTGACTCGGGTTCATCTTGTAATTTGATCTCAGAACATACTTTAGAGGGGATCAATGTAAATAAACAACCATGTTCTGTGGGATTGAGATCCTTGTTAGGGGGCGAGGTAGCCTTGAAGAACAAGTGCAATATAAAATTTAATTTGGGTGAAAAGGCATTCGAGGAGTCTTTCATTATTAGTGACGGCGCTTTGTCGCCAAATTTTCAAATCATCTTGGGTGTCCCATGGCTCATCAAAAATGGTATTAAGATGGATTTTAAAAATAAAATATTGGGGAATGGGGAATTTGAAGTAAATTTTATGGCAAATCAGTTTGAGTCTGTAAATTTTTGTGAAACTCTGTATAAACCTGTAAATATTTATGCGAAAAGCAAGTATGTTGTCCCGGCTAGGTCTGAAATGTTTGTAAATGTAAAATCTCAGGGTATTAATAATTTTTCTTCAGACTTAGTGTTTTTGTATCCAAACAGAGTAATAGCAGATGCTGCTTTAATTGGAAATGCGGTTTGCCCAAATAATATGAATGAGTTAGTAGTTAAAATAATTAATGTTAGTGACTCCCCTGTACATATCAACAAAAATACGCATGTGGGCTTTATGGAACCAATTTTCGAGAGTCTAGAGGAGACCTCTCATTGTGCAGAAGTTACCGAGGTTGGGGATGTTGATCAAATTAATTTAGAATGGAGCACAAAATTTAATCTTGAACATTTGGATGAAAACTTAAAAGCGCGAGTTAAAACCTTTTTAGAGAAAAACAAAGATGTTTTTGCAGCGTCGGTGCTCGATCTTCCCGGTTGCGATACGGTGATGCACAACATCAGGGTAGCTGATAATGTGCCGGTTAAGTGTAGTCCGTATCGTGTACCATACAACCTTCGTGCTGAAATGGATCAGCAAATCAATACCTTAATGGAGGCAAATATTTTGGTCCCGTCAAATTCTAATTACGCATCCCCCGTTATTTTAGTAAAAAAAGCTGACGGCTCTTTTCGGCTCGCGTGCGATTTCCGCCGCCTCAACAAAAAAATCTTAAGTGACAACTACCCCTTGCCTAATATCAGTGAAACTATAGACTCCCTGTCTGGCGCCAAATATTTTACGACATTAGATTTGACAAGTGGGTTTTTTCAACAGAAAATCCCGGAGGAGCAACAGCATTTAACAGCCATTGTCACGCACGACAAATTACTCCAGTGGACCAGGAGCCCTTTCGGATTAAAATCTTCTCCTGCGGCATTTCAACGGCTGATGAATGTCGTTTTGAGTGATTTAAAAAGTTTAAATATTCTTATATATATAGATGATATCTGCGTTGCCTCCTCCGATGTAGAGTCCCACTTGCACAAATTAAATTTAGTCTTTAATCGCCTCAGAGAAAATAATCTAAAATTAAAGCCATCAAAATGTAATTTTTTTCAATCAGAGATAACTTTTTTAGGTTTCAGAGTCTCAGACGGTAAAATTTTCCCGGCTAAGAAAAATGTCGAGGTTATTGACAAATTTAAGCGACCTACAAATCGTAAGCAAGTGAGGTCTTTTCTGGGCTCTATTGGTTTCTATAGGCGTCACATCAGTGACTATTCGAAACGGACCATTAACCTGACCAACCTGACTAAAGAAAAAAATAAATTTGTCTGGAATGAGGAGGCTGAGGCAGAGTTTAGAGACCTTAAGGAAGCACTTGCTGAGATTCCTTCCCTTCGTTTGCCTGACATGTCAAAGGAATTTATTATTTATACCGACAGTTCTGCAGTTGCAATGGGATCTGTCTTGTGCCAGGAGGATGAAACTGGTTTTCCACACCCTGTAGCTTTTGCTAGCCGAAAACTTAAGGAGGTTGAGAGTAGGTACTCAGCTACTGAAAGGGAGTTGTTGGCGGTGGTTTGGGCAGTACAATACTTCAAGTGCTATGTTTTCCACCGAAAGTTCATAGTGTATACTGACCATGCCGCACTAACGCATGCTCTAAAGTTAAGGGATCCCACGTCTAGGATTGCCAGATGGTTGTGCGCACTCAGTGAATTTAACTTTGAGCCGAGATACATTAAGGGAAAGTGCAATTCAGTGGCGGATTTTTTGTCCAGGTATGTTGACCACACTTTGGAATTTAGCAGGAATGAGGATGTTGCTGAGTGTAATTTTGTCGAGAATTCTGGGCAGGAGATACAAATTTTGGGGAACAGTTCATTGTTGAGTGAAATTCAGTTAGCTCAGGAAAAAGATCATTTTTGTAAATATGTTAGCGCACGTCTTTGTAAAGATTTAACTGTAAAACCTGTTACGTATAAATTTTTTGTTAGAAATGAAATTATAATGTGTCAAAAATTGTCGCCAAAATCAAAACGTGAAGCTGGTGAAAAAATTGTTCTGCCGAAGGCTTTGGTGCCAAAAATTTTCAGTTTGACGCATGATTCTGCCCTAGCATGCCATGCTGGTTTTTATAAAACTTTTAATCGTATCCGTGCAAATTTCTTTTGGCAAGGCATGTATGCAAATGTAAAAAGACTGTTGGCCTCTTGCCAGTCTTGTTTGGAGTTGAGAGCTCATAAACCCATAAGGTTAGCCGAACTCCAAAGGTTAGAAATCCCCGACGCCCCTTTTTCGACCATACACTCAGATATTTGTGGGCCTTATCCCACTACTGAGAGGGGAAATAAATTTGTAATTGTGTACATCGACAGTTTCTCGAAATGGCCTGAAGCATTCGCAATCCCTAACATAACCTCGGATACCATCGCCGATACTCTGGCTGAATTTACTTGTAGGCACGGTACTCCCGCAAAATTTGTTACTGACAAAGGTAAAAATTATATGAGTCAAGCCATCGCTCAGGTCTATAAACAGTTAGGTTTAACTCATGTACACACGTCCAGTTTCCACCCAGCTTCAAATTCTCAGGTCGAGCGGTATCACTCAACAATGAACCGCGCCCTTGCTCACCTTGTAAATGATCACCATGACGATTGGGATATAAAGTTAAAGTTTGCTTTATTAGCTTTGAGGTCAAGTGTCCATTCCACAATTGATGAGTCTCCTTTCTTTGTAACTTATGGTCGTGATATTAGGTTGCCTTACAACACTCTGTTAGAAAATAATGTTATAAATTATAATGACCAGCCATCTTATTGCGAGAATTTGATCCCTACTCTAAGACAGGTGTATGCACGAACTCGGAATTTGTTAGAACAGGCGGCTGGTAAGCAGGAAAAAGCTCGCAGTAAAATAGCCTGTGATAAGAAACTTAAAGTAGGTGACCTGGTAATGCTATTTACACCTACTATAAAGCCTGGGCTGTGCAAAAAGTTTGTTAAATGCAATAGTGGTCCTTTCCGTGTTCTTAGAAAATTAAGCTCAGTTAATTTTGAGATACAACAACTTAGTAACTTAAAAAATGTGCAGATAGTTCATGTCGACAGACTGTCAAAAATTGTAGACAAACCAGTTTTCCCGGTTTTAGAGAGTTTGGAGCAAATTGCTGCAAATCCTAGTAATAATCAGAATCAGCAAGTCAATTTAGGTCAACCTGAGGGTGGTATGGACAATTTACTGGAATGTAATCAGTTTCAGGGTGGAAATTATGGTGGGTTTAGTTCCGCAAACTTTTATAATGTTTTTTTGCCCACAGATCAGGGGCAGGGTAGTGAAATTTTTGTTCAGGAAAATCAACCGGTTCCTTCTTCTTTTAATGCCAACTTAGTAAGCCCCGAGGTCTCTCACCCTGTGCCCTGTCCTGCTCACATTGAACAAAGTGTATCTCCGACAGTAAGCGAAGCCGAGCGCGACAATTGTAATATTGAGGAAACTACTCCAAAAAGTCTTAGGACAACAAAAAATGAACTGAGTGTGGAAACGGTTTCCAGGCCAACACATGATTACAATCTTCGCCCACGTAACAACCTTCGATTTTGAGATACATTTTGGGGGTCAAAATTTGTAAATAGTAATTTTTTTTTCTCTCTTTTATAATAGTTGTTCGCATATATATGTTTAGTTTTGTATTCTTTTTGTTGCAGCACCGTGTAATTGTTAGCATTCATATCAGTATTTTTCTTTGTAAATATTTATTTGTAATGTACATATGTATATATATTTGCCGGCATTGTACTGTGGTATCATTTTAGTGTCAGAAATTGTTCTTTTATGCGCATGCGTAGTACCTTAAGGTTTTGGGGAATTTTTTTTTTGGGTTCGGGATATCATGTAAGGGACTTTGTCTCAGTCACAAGGTTGTAGGCTAAAAATTCTTTAAAATAAATTTGGGGTGGCAGGTCATGTTTACAATAAAAATTGCAGTTAGATTTTTTTTTTTGTTGTTGTTCTCTTTATCTCTCCGATACCTTGTCCTTCACAAAAACTGGTGGGGGTTTTCATGTAAATAATTTAAGTTAGGAGGTTAATGTTAATGTGTTTGTACCTGCCTCTCTGTGATCTGTGTTTTTCGGGCTTGCCTACAATTTGTGATATAATTTTTGTTTATGTGTGAACATACCTTTGTTTTTTAGTATAAAGTGTATTTTTAATTCTGTTTATTCTGCATGTGAGACAGTGTATATTCTCTTTCATGATTATTGATGGTTTTCCTTGCAGTGATAAGTACAAATTGACGAAATTTTTTGTTTAGAAAAATTAGAACTCTCGAAAAAAAGGGAAAATTTGGCTCTAATCTCTTTTTATATCACAGTCTTTAATGATTGATGCTTGTAGAGAAAAGTGTCTCTTCTGCGTCGATAGGCGCGAGTCTTGTAGCATTGTTTTCTCTCTCCCTAAGGTTTAGTTGTGGTGTACATGGCTCTCATGGTTCGTATAAAATTTTTTTATGTATAAAGATAAAAAAAAAAAATAAGGTTCTCAAATGTTGTGTTGTAAAAATTTATCATGTAATGGTTTTGTTTATTTGTATGTATATTTTTATATTTTCTGCATTTATGTATATTTATTGTGTTTTTTTTAATTGTATTTGGGTTGCCAGGAGTGTTCATGTTGTCCCTGTTTTGGTAGTGGTTTATAGAAAAAAAAAATATGTCTAATCATTGCCCACTCTGGTCGTTAAGGTAGTTGGTCCAGGGGAATTGTGTCTATTCTGTCTGATAGTTAAGGGCGGTATAGGTGGCAAGTGTGAAGGGTGCATGTCAAGGCTGGTTTGGTAGAATCTGGTTGCGGTCCGACTGGTGCGGTATTGTGAATGCCTTCGTGGTTAAAAGTTTTGTGCCGTGCTATGTCATCTTTGATTGGCTAGATTTTTTTTTTGGAGTTTAAAAGTGTCGGTTAGGCTGGTGCACGTGTCCTTATGCTCTGCCATGTGGTTGTGGTTCAGGTTGGAGTTGGAAGTTGTGTCTGTGTGGATGTAAGAGTTTACGGAGGTCTTGAGGCTGTGTTAATACTTTTCAGGGAGGATTTCTGGGTTCAGGCAATAGCTATTTTCTAGTTTGTAATATAAATGTCTTTGAGAGTGGCAAGTTCGATGTGCAGATAGAGACGTCTGTTTGCGGATCGAGGAAGGTTTGGGGCCTTAGCTGTCTTCTGTCTTAGGGTCGATGTTTGAATTTTTGATGGTTGGTCACTTTGCCTTTGAATTTTCAGCGGCTTTTCAAAAAAAAAATTTTTTTTGCAAAATTTTTTTTTTCATTGGGGTAACGGGGTGTTGTTATAATGAATTATAACTGCTTGTTCGTTTTTAATATTTCATAATTAAAATCTCTATTCTGTAAAAAAAAAAAAGAAAGAAAGAAAAAAAGATAGGTTTTCTTAGCTATATTTATTTTAGTTTCAAAACGCTTTGTAATCACATGTATTTCACGGTAGGAAGATATTCAATTCTGAGAAGTATTTTTGGTCAAGAATTCTTTGTATATATATTTTTTCTCTTGAGAATTGTAAGCAAACAAAAAAAAAAAAAAAAGGAGGCTTTTCCCCTCGCATTTTTCTTACAACAAAGAGGTGTGTCCCTCTTTCTTTCATTCATTGCTTCCGTGAGAAGCAGTTCTCTGTTTTCTTGTTTCCAAGCGGAGTGAAACGTGTCTTTCTTAGGTCGCTGAAGGTCAGCGTGGTGGGTGTGGCGGTCACAGATGTACCTCTCAGCTGTTCAGTTCTCGGTTACAGTGGGGGAGTGAAATGGAAAAATTCTCTCGGAGATTAAAATACCTGTCTACCTGAGGGGGCGAATTGAGGTCGGGCAAGTTTTGCTGACTGTATGGGCGTGTGTATTTTGTTTGAGAAATATTTTTAAATGAGGGCGTATTAATTTTTAGTGGGAGTGACCAAGGGGGATATTTTGGGGTAGTTATAGCGAATGAGACTCTCTTTTTTTTAGCCGAGTGGAATGGCAACGAATCAGAGGTTGGTTTTTGTTCAGAGCTTGAATGATACGGTTTTTCGAGTGGTTGTAAGAGACTTTTTTTGTTTTTTTTTTGTGTTTTAGGGAGAGGGGCTTTTGGCCCTCTCCGAAAAAAACGACGAGAGATGTTTTAGTAGATGTTACCTGGCGTCTCGCTGTGCTTTTTGTTGGAGTCTTCTTCTCTGGGATGGCTCGTGTGATGTTGTACCTCGCAATCGAAGGCTGACCGGTATCCCCATCATCGCTCCCGTGCCCTGAATTAGTTGTTGAGCTAAGTCGTAGTGGAATGACGAAAAACCACGATACGCTGCATTCTTCAGTGAGCGTTCGTCGAGATGTTCGAATAGATTTGTAGAACAGGAGTTTCTTCGCTCTATTTCTTGACTGTTGATAATCGAGAGGCTGAAAAACCTAGAGAAAGGGAAGTAATTTGACTCCTCCTGGCAGCCTGCTAAGTAGTATTTTTGTTCATTTTGCTTTAACCCCTCTTCTTCGTAACTACTTAAATCTGTGTGAAATTATCATTTATATACATCTTCTATGTTTTGTGGAAATCAGTATTAAAACCTTGAGATATGTTTTAGAGAAAGAAAAAAAATATATATATCACTGCCTTGTCCGCGTCAGTGTTTAGTGATTGTTAGAAGGTGTTATATGTTATAAAGAGGAAACCTTTGTACTTTGATTGTGACTAAATTATAATAAATGATTGAAAATATATGATGCGTGTAAATCAAATTGTACTTCTAAAATAAAACTATTTCAGTTTTAAAAGCTAATTTTTACTTGTATGTTTTTATTTAGATATTACATTCCTGTTACTGTGTTAATTGAAACTTACTTTTAAAAAAATATGGGGTTTTGTTTTTATAATTCAGGATTAGTCTTTGGGGAGCTAAAGGAAAGGAAAGCGAAAAAAATTTCTCTTATAGGAGATTATTATTTTCCATTCGAGCTGGGTTTTTGATTTTTGTACTCATTAGATCCTAAAAAAAAAAAAAAAAAAAAAAAAAAAACAAATGTGAGAGAAGCTAAATTAAGAGTTAATTCTTCGGTTGAATGTTAGTCCATAGGTTTTATTTCTTTTTATTTTCCTTTGTGTTTGGTGAATATACTTACTGTATAATCTGGAATGCTACTGTTTTAAAATCTGCATTTAGTTTCTTGTGAGTCAGTATTTGGGACTTGGGTTGTTCTGTATATTCACCAACTGTTTATTTTTTTTTATTTTGTGGGAAGTGAAGATTTAGTTCAAAAATTTTCAATATAACTGGACTTAAGATGCTAAGTTAGGTATTTTGGGTGACTAATGAGTACTTGTAAACGTTGTGTACTAAATTAATAAAAAAAATTATTCTAACCACTATACGATCTACTTGTAAAAATTTAATGCTAATAAGTGAAATTAGGAAAGCAAATAATAACCATAATAATATTGTCTACCTCCAAATTAACAATCGAGAAATTTATCTAAATAACTGTATTCATTAATGACAGAAAATATATTAAATTTTTATAGTGAAAATATTATAGTGAAAATAGTATAGAATTTAGATGATCAAAATAGATTTAATAAATCAGAAATTACTTCTTACCTTTTTAAATATTTAATAAAATAATTAATTTTATATTAATGGTATTGAAAAGTACTGTTGGACTTAAAAAAGGGGGGAAATCTAAATGGTTGCAATGATATGTCATAAATGTTAAAATTAAGTAAATGTTTAATGTTAAATTATTAAATGTTAAAATTAAATATTATAATTCCATATTACGATTTAAAGTAAAATTTCCCGTGTAATAAAAATAAAGACAAATGTGAATTTTTTTTATAGAGTTTGTCAGTAAATGCTTGCATGAGTTTTCTGATGAAAAACCACATAAAAATGAAAGAAAGAAGAATCAGTAATGTGATGATATATTTAATATTGTTTGATTAATAAATTGTGTTACAAATATAGATTTTCTTCACTTAATTTTTCTTCATTTTCTTTTATTCTCTTTTGCAACGTTTGTTTCTCTATCAGGTATGTTTCTAAATACCTATTTTCAGCAGAAAAGTATGATACCGTTTAACCCCTTTATAAGGCCATTTTTTCCTGACACATTAAACAATTATTACGAATAAAAATTTATTTAACTTATTATAAATAATTAATTTTACTTTTGGCACCTTATTCTCTTAGTCAATCGCATACTTCTCACAACCCATTGTATTAACATAAGCAGGATTGCCACAAACGACTTTTTTTTTTTTTTTTCGCACCATTATTATGAAAATAATATTCATACTGATATTTTTATAAAGAAATGATACACAGGAATCATTGTTTAAAAAAAATGGTGCCAGTTGAATGGAAAGATAACGAATTTGGTGGGGAAAATATTCCCGCAGTCTTATAAAGGGCTAAAAAAAAACATGGAATCTCTTTTAGTATCCTACTTATATGCATATTTAAATGAAAATGTGACAAAAAACATGATATATAGATAATAAAAATATCATAACCTTCCTACGTTCGCCCCTGCCTATACTTAGATCCACTGTGCATCGTCAGAACGGATGTAGCTCATAATTTTAAAGAGAAAATCGTCTGGACGCCGCTCTGTGTTAATCTTCAGACTGTGACCGGTCACAAAATCGAAATATATGGAAAAATGAACTTAACAATCACATTTGGAAAATTACTCTCATTTGGCATATGTTGCTGATATAAGTGATCATCTATTAAGTGTCCTTGGAATTGATTTCCTAAGAAAGTATAACTTTAAGTTGGATTTTAAGAATAATGAACTGCATTCCGTTTCAGAAGACGTAGCTGTGTTTAACATTAAAATTCCGGATGTTTAAGCAAGATGCCAGATAACAGCGAAGTTCGAAATATCCATCCCTCCACACACTGAGACAATAGTCTCCGGGACACCCCCTAAAGAGAAATACTTCCGCTATGGACTGATTGAATACCCGAATACAGACAATAGCCCGAGAGGAGTTTTGGTGGCTTCATCTCTGGTTGACCTTTGAACGTCCAGTATTCATATGAGAGCCGCCAATATAAGTGAAAAAGTAAAGATTGTTGTGAAGAAGTATAAGGTGTTTGCAACCTGCATTTCTGTTACATGCATTAACTGGCACACACAATCAACCCAGTCCAAGCCTTCTGAGTTGTTAATGAGATGCAGTGAAATGCCATCATCGAACCATCAACGAGTGCTTGGGCCTCTCCCATAGTGCTGGTACCAAAAAAGGATAGTTCAATGATATTCTGAGTGAATTATCGTCGTTTTAATGACATCACGAAGAAAGGTAGTTTCCCTCTTCCCAGAATTAATTATACTTTAGACACACTTTCTGGGAACAAGTGGCGACATTGGATCTGAAGAGCGGTTATTTGCAAGTCGAGTTACATCATGACGAGCGTGAGAAGACTGCATTCACCACGGGATAAGGGCTGTGATAGTTTAAAGTTATGCCAATTTTATTATGTAATGAACTTGCAACCTTCGAGCGCCTGATGGTGACAGTGCTAAAAGCACATTCCTATGAAGCCTGTCTGGTTTACTTGGACGATATTATCATTTTGGGGTGTACCTTTGAAGATCATCTAAGAAACATCCGTAAGGTGCTGGAAAACACAGAATGGCTAACCTCAAATTGAATCTTAGCAAGTGCAAATTGTTCCATCATAAAGTGAGATATCTCTGCCCCCAAACTCTGATGTCTGTGACAGCTGTCTTGACGGCATAAACAAATACCGGTGTGACAGGTTTATGGCCTCTACCAGGTTGAACTTCTAATTTCCCCGTCCTTTCAAATCTCTTAATCATGGCCTGGCTACTTTTGTAGACATTGGTCCACGCCGTAAGTACTTTATACGAACTGCAGCAGAAGCATTCTCCTTGTTTTCGTAAAACACCTTCATCAATAACGCACGTTTAACTAAAGATACCGTCATCATTACAGCCGAAAACATCGACATACAACATGACAACGTCTGTAAAAATTTTATATCCTAACCTGTTTTTCATAAATCCTCCACTTCTTTGCAAGCATGCAAATCTCGACATTTTTCTCATGGAACTTACAGCTATTCCCGGATTTACCTTTTATTACTCACAATTCTTATTCTGGATTGTTAATATTGTTTCTGTATTCTGTTTGGTCGTTTATTGTGTAAAATTTAATGTGGTTTTTTTTTTTTTTTTTCGGTAAAGACATCCTCTGGTGGAAATTTTGGAACAAGGTTTTTTTTTTTTTTTTTTTTTTTTTTTTTTTCGAAATTCCGTGAGAGCATCTCGTGTACAGTCTATATACCAAATTTCGTTGCATTTCGTTCACCTGTTTGCGCTGTAGGATGCTGTTTCTATGGTGCTGTTCATATGTTCGTTAAGATTAATTACAACCAACCTATATATATATTTATCTATAGTAATTTTTTGGGGGGAGGGGGAGGGGAACGAAAGTGTTGATAGTTCTTATAATTACTATTTTACTATTATTTTATTATTTTTTTATTTATTTGCTCTTTGTCCAACAAACATAACCCAGATAGCAAAGGACATCGAAATCGCATTGGCCGCTCATCAGAATCTTTGGGAAATGATTGGTAATCATTTGAAGGACATTCTTAAGATCTTGTTTCGATCTTTTGGAGCGGTTGCTTATACTGGTCTCGAAATCAATCATCGATAGAATATCCAAATAATGTGCCATATCAATTAGTCGATAAATAATTCATGCGTGATATCGGGCCATACTCCACAGAGAGCGAAATTCGAACCATTTTTTCCCACTTTAAACACCCCGCTTGCTCATCGAATTACCCTCCGTGTTGCTACACTTCCGGACAAATGTCACCCTCGCTTTCACTTCGACGATAATTTACATGTCTTGGCAAAATAGCAAAAGCGATAAGTAACAGATTATTGGAAACATCGTAAGAAATTAGAGGCTATTAAGGTTACAAGGAAAGATATAATTGCTGTTTGCTTTTAGCCATTTGAAACTCCTATTGGGGGTTAACAATGAGTCTACAGCAATTTAAAAATAGTTCGAGGCTTCAATTACGATTAATATATTTCCATGATTTATTTCGAATGAAATCTCTGTAAAAATAATTATTTTTATACCTTTTTCTTTATGTTTTATTACTATTACAAAAAAATATTTATAGGGTCAAATATTTGCTCTAAGAAATGTAATATAAGTTTTATATTACATCTGATCATATGGATCTTTAAAGCTGAATAAACATATAAATATTTATCTAACCTCTTTTTTATTGTTATATATATATATATATATACAATAAAATATTTAAAAAATAAGATTATATTAAATGATGTATTTATTTTTAATAAATCATCGTTTATATATATATATATATATATATTGAAAACCTTTTCAAACATTGAATATATGAAACCAAGAAACATTGAATAAGATGAAACAGAAAAAATACAAAAAAAATAAAATAAAATAAAATACAAAAAAAGATTACGAATATAGATATAGTTAATGCAATTTTGAATTCAGGAAATTTATAAAAATGATAAAGGTTCTCTGAAGTTAAATACAATGCAAGAAAAGGAAAATCAAATCAACATGAAGAAGGCAGTTTTAGAATTAACAATAATATAATGAAAGTTGCGCAAATGCAGCATAACAAATCATGTATTAGTGAACTAAATTTATTAATTAGATTTTGCCAAACAAGGGCATACCAAAATAACAGAAAATGCAAAATTTTGCAATCAGAGAGATAAATAAAATCATTCCAAAAGATTCGCGCAATAGCAGTGTCATAATTCAGAATGGAAATATATTGAAAACCTTTTCAAACATTGAATAGAGGAAACCAAGAACAATTAAATAAGATGAAACAGAAAAAATACGAAAAAAAAAAAAAAAAAAAAAGATTATATATATATATATATATCTTTGTTTCCATTTGCAAACATTTATTATTTATTTATTTTACAATATTTACTAAACATTATGCGATTACACATGTTAAAATTTGCATTTGTACACACATATACAACTTAATGAGTGAGATAAATTTAAAAACGAAAAATCTAATCATACAATGTTCGCACAACGTTAGTTGATTTTATAATATTCAATTTAAAATGCCAAGAGTATACAAAGGTATAAATACAAACAAAAGGTTTCTCTTCAAAGGAAGCAATTTGGATTTATTTTATAAACAGTGGCCGAGATGCTATGCTCTCCAAACTGATAGAAGGGAGATCCTGAGTTCCATCCAAAGTCGTGCTCGTCGGCCTACCGGAGTTTTTTTTTTTTATTTTCTTTGAAACTTGCGTGAATGAGAACTAGGATTCCTTATAAAGACTCCCACTTATGGCTTTTTATCCAGGGCTACGTCCTTCTCATACATAAGCTGCCTGAATCTTAAGTACCTACACACTAACTCAAAAAATCCATTAAAATATAGGATATTTTTTTCTCCGTAGAATTTTCCACAAAATTTCGGAATTATGTCAGTGCAGGAAATCTTAGACTGGTCACATTAATACCTTACAAGCAATAAATATGCAAGGGGTTAACGACGCCTTAGAAAGACCTCGTCCTCTTAAGCTAGGTCCCTATCGTAGAAAATCGATCTTTCATGTTATTTCAGATGAAACCTTTTGGTTAAAAATAATAATATGATGAATCGTTGTCTTATTCTAAAATAGAACATCTCCAAATACTCTATACGTTTGGTAATGAAAGCGAATTCTGAACATAACAATTTTTATTGCACTCAAAATTTAATTTCTTGACGAAAATTATTACTTACCTTTTTATTATTAAGCTATTACTTAATGGTGAATGCGTGGTACATTTTCCCCGTTTTTTATACGATATATATATAAAGCTGAAAATTTATCAGTCTGTTCCGATTTTTAGTTTGCTACACAAAGCTACATCATTCAACTTATAACAATGAAAAGTGGTACCTATATTTATTAATAAGGACAAAAATCTAGCTAACATCGTATTTTTTAGTTCAAAAAGATAATTAGTTGAAAAGATATTAAATAAAAACTCCATTTTAACTTTAAAATTATTAAAAAGAAAAATAAATTGATGCCAAAAATAAATAAATAAGTGAATATATTATGTCGACTTTGTATGTCGATAAAAAAATTACCGTGCAAACATTTTTTGTATTTTTTATTTAAATTAATTTTCTGTGTGTAGTTCTTTTTTTTTTTTTTTTTGAATTTTCACAATGAATTCGAATTGTTATAATAGTGATTTTATTGAGATAGTACATGTAGGGATTCATTCTACTGCTTTTATTTTATTCCATTAAATATTTCTCTCAATTTTAACGTTTAAGTAATTTTGATACTAAAACTCAACGGTAATAGAAATAACTAAGTTCGTAATATTATAAAGCTAAAAGGTTTTAATTTAATTTAATTTCCTCCGATACTTTCTTTGCTTTATTTTTTCTTTAATTCAATAATTTTTTAAGCATTACTTCAGCCCGAGCAGCGCTATATGTGTATACTATATATATATATATATATATATATATATATATATATATATATCTACTAGACCTGCTAGTATTCATATATTGCATTCATTCATATATTGCATTCATTTCCTTGCATTTTACTACAACGTATTTCTTTTTATATTGCATAGCTATTTGCTATGCGAATGTTTAAAGCGCCATGTTCCGGGTTCAAGCATGAATATTTGTAGTGTCTTTTAATGGCTTTTCATCTGATGAGAATTAATAATAATAATAATAATAATAATAATAATAATAATATGAAAAGAATAGCTGAACGGGAGACAATTGCTTTATTTCTTTAAGCGAAAGTATAATAACGTGAATTTCAGCACTTAAAACACATACAAGAAATATATCAATTTTTGTCAAGAATCTTTTGCAGCCCTTATTCAACTAAAACTAAATAAATTAGGATAAAGTAGTGTAAAAATTTTATTTGAAATAACTAGACATAGATAGGAATCAGTAATAATTTCGCTTTAAAACAGAGTAATAAGATTTTTATTTTCATTATCAATATGATAACATAATAAAAGATTTATATATATATATATATATATATATTTATTTATTTATTTATTTATTTATTTATTTATTTATTTATTTATTTACATTTATTTAATGTCCAAATTATTTATTAACTTTATGGAATAATGTATTTCGGAATAAAATATATATTAATAATATGGTTGTGAATATATTGCAGTCATAAAATGTTATTCGAAATAAGGTAAAAAAAAGAACATGATAGTTTTCATGCACATTTTTATACTATTTTCCACAGAAACACTGATAGAATCGTAAAGATGACCCCTGTCTGGAACGGTAGTTTCCCAGATAACACTCCGAACTGTTTCGACTCCTCTCATTCTTTTGTTAGAAGCTGTCAGGGAAAAGAGCGATAAAGACTAGCTATGGCAGTCTGCACTGCTCGTTTTAATTCTAGCATTTCCCCTCTTTCGTTCAACATTCAAGATAAACTGTTATTGGAGAATTATTTGTACTAGTCGTCCGGTTGAATCTTTATTACTTTTTCAAAGTAAGCATTCAAATAAGAAATATAAAAATTCAAAATTTAAGTATAAAAAATGTTCTTAGAAATTACACTATCCATCAAAATAAATAAAAAATGAAATGAATGAATAAATAAAATTAAAATGAATAAATATAAGTAAATATCATCACCTTTTTACTTTCCGAACACTATGGTGAGGAAAGTATTGTAATCATGTCAAAAATCCAAAATTCAGATTTTGATGTTTCTATACGTTTCGAGGTCCCTTGAGTCCGTTTTCACTATTTTTGCGATGATGTATGTATGTGTGTGTGCGCATGTACGTGTGTATATATGTGTGTGTGCATGTACGTGTGTATGTATGTGTGTATATATGTGTGTGTCTCTGTGAGTGAACACGATAGCGTCTAAACGCTTTGTTCGAATAAGCTGAAAGTTGGTACATATATTGTAAGTCACCAAAGTACGAACCCTATTGATTTTGGTGAATCTAGCGCTTATAGTTTTTTTACAGGGACACCAGGAAAAATTCTTTATCATTAAGGCCTATTGGGCCAAATTTTTAAAAGTGTGATAGCGTCTAAACGTCTTTATTAATCTGAGCAAAAAATTTTTACACATGTTATAGGTCATAGTTGCACGAACTGTATAGATTTTGGTGAATTTAGCACTTACAATTTTTTTACAGGGGCACAAAGAAAATTTTTTTTATCATTATGGCCTATGGGGCCAAATTTTTAAAAGTGTGATAGCGTCTAAATACCCCTAATCAAATATTTCTGCAATCTGCATAAAGAAAATCAAGATAAAATGGCAATTATTTGTAGAAAAAGAGCAGAATTTCTAACGCATTTAAAATTGTAAATATTGTTTTCTACAGAATTAACTTTTATAAGTTTATAAAAATTAAATAAATAAGTTAATTAAGTAAATAAACTAATTACTTAAATAAATAATTAGAATATTGAATGCAAATGTGGAAAAAATGTTTATTGATTTATTATCTTTAAATATGAACAGATATTACAATTTTTTAAATAAATTTAAGAATAATACATCAGTTAATGCAACTAAAATATGTCATTTAAGAAAATATGATAAACTGTCATTATTTCATTATAAAACTTTAAAAAATAAAAGGATCGAAGGAAAATTTTATAGTAAAAAATAGAACTAACCTCTTACCGATTTTAATGAAACTTTGTATAATCATGTACAATTTCAGAAAAAATTACAGTAAGTGTCAAACATACTTGAAGGAGGGGGGGGGGGGGCATAGGAAAATATACTTAATTTTTAAATTACCATTTTAGCGATTTTAATAATACATTACCACTTAATTTTTATGAAGATTACAATGAGTGTATTATATACCTGAGGGGGGGGGGGGGGTAGATGGAAATAAAATATATTTTCCTTTAAAACACCCTATTATAGATTTAAACAAAAACTTTGTATAATAACATACAATTTGTGAAAAAAATCACAATAAGTATCAGACATACTTGGGGGTGGGGTTAAATACCGATTTTAATGACATATTCTATAGTTATCAATTGCTTTTTATGGAGATCTCAAAATGAGTGTATTATATATTTCGGAGGGGGGGGGGGGGGAAGGTGAACGCAGATAGAAGTAAAATATATTATTCTTTAAACTGTCGCATTGTCGATTTAAAAAAAAAAAACTTTGTATCTATGCAACTTTCTGCTTATGTAAAATTGCAATTGCAGTGAGTGTACACATATCTGGACGATTTGCTAAGGGGGGGAGGGGGGCAGAGTGAAGAATTTTTTTTTTTTTATATCACCATGCTACCTACTTATATGAAACTTTGTACGACTATCACTTTTATTTCCTTAAAATGGATCCCGGAAAAAAGGGCACCGGAAAAAAGGGCACGGAAAAAAGGGCACCCGGAAAAAAGGGCAGTGGAAAAAAGGGCACCCGGAAAAAAGGGCACCCGGAAAAAAGGGCACCGGAAAAAAGGGCACTTTTTCAATTCGCAAATCGCAAAATAATAAATATCAAATAATGATATATAAAAATGGCTTTCAAATTACACATTTAGAAATTTCAATTGATTTGGTACAACATTAATATAGTACATACCTCGGGGAAGATGGGGGGAGGGGGCGCAGGAGCAGATCGATAAAAAACAATTGTTTTTACATAAACTCTTACCGATTTTAATGAAACTTTGTATAATCACGTACAATTTGTGAAAAAATTATTGTAAGTGTCAGGCAAACTTTAGGGTACTAATTGTTATGAATTTCAATTTAACATTGAATATGGGAATTTCTGTAACTTTTTTTTTCTTTTTTTTTTTTATGTTCTGTTATAGACTATTAACACGTTGAGCGCCACGCAAATTCTTAAAATCCATTAAAATTCCATAATGATACCTCCTGTAATAAATGAAAATTAAACAAATTCTTAATAATTTTTCAATCATTAAATGTTATATTTTTAGTCTTATATCCTATTTTATATGCGCACCGATGACTGACGCGGCTTTATATCATATTTGACACTGTCAGCCACCGATGGCTGACAGGGCGCTCAATGTTTTAATTTTTAATTTTTACTGCTTTTACTTTAGGGGTAAAACTTTCACTGAAATGTTTGAAGTAAAACAGGTTCTGCACACTCCTAAAGTTTCAAGATGATTCCTTCAGTACTTAAAGATATATGACAAAATGTCTAGTATCTAGAATGTCTGACATGGAGCTCAACGTGTTAATGTCGGTATTAAAAAAAAAGCAAAGCAGCGAATAGGCGGGCAGAGCTTTGCAGTGGTCCATAAGTAAAGCGAGTAGAGTGGAGTCGAATCCTCCTTCGGGGTTGCATAGCTCCATCGGCTAAATACTGAATTTTACAATACTAGGGGACAGAGTTCCCTAGTACAGTAAATCAAAAAGAGTTATATTACATTTTCAATATATTAGAAAATAACACAATACAAGCAATCAGTTTGTTTTTTGTTGAAATAAATTGTTAAAACCGAAAACGAATCACGTGGAACAATTTCTGGAAAAGTTGCGAATGTTGGCAAATTTAATAATTTCTACGATTCAAGCAAACTATCGTGATTCAGATTACTAAAAATCTACAGAAAGAAAATAAATGCTGATTGTTATTAAATATTTTATTACTAATAATATTAATAGTTTTTGCATAATAAGAAAGTACTAATGCTATGGACGACATTAAAGACGGTATATTCCTTTTCTCAGCACATGATGTTTTCAGACAACCTGGACAATTTTATATGGTAATATAACATACACATATACTTAAAAAGAAAATTAAAAGAAGTGATAAAAATCCTACCATCAATGCATGACTTTATTACTAATTATATATATTATATATGTAGTATTGTGTTACATGTCTTGAATAATATATGAATGGGATGTTAGTATAAATTATATATACTAATTATTTTTAAATAATTAATATTCAAGATGCGTTCATATATCGCTTGAGGCATATTATGTATATAATTTATATTTATGTATAATAAATCATTACAGTAATCAAACAACAGGAAGGAAGACTTCAGTTAATCAATAAACAACCACATGTTGAAGTAAAGCCTTATACATGATAAAAGACACGATAAAAAATAATAATAATAATAATACGATGAGTTCAAATAAATGAACCATGTCACAGGCCAATGGCATATATTAAAAAATAGTATATCTTGCTTAAATTATAAAATCTATAATTTGATTTCAAATTATATAAATAAATATAAAACCAACAAGTTTCATGTACAGCAGAATTTCATAGTCCAGTTCCTAAAGACGACGCAGCTTGTGGTGTATGAAACAACTAATTTGTTTCATCTTTATTTAATTAATGTTTATATATATATACATATATAAATCACTTAAACAAGAAGATTTTATTTTTAGTAAAATAATAATAACAATAATGATAAAATTTTGTATACTTTCTTTGATGAACAAAATTTATTTTATTACAGCAAGACTTATTTTCATTTATTCTAAGGCATGCCATGTTTCATTACCTAGCATCGTTTACTATATTCATTTTTTAATATTTCTTCGATATAGCATCAGCATAGGGAAACATTGGTGGATTTTAAATTTTTTTTTCAGATTTTGGCGATGAAGTAAAATGGCTGTCGCAATTGTAAATAAACATTTTCGCGAGAAACGTCATACCTATTTCGATGCCAAATCTCAAATTTAGTCAAGCGGTTCTATACTTAAGCAATTATATTTATTTATTAATTTATTTCTTTTTATTTATTCATTTTTACAGCGATTTTTCTAAATTATATTTTAATTATTTTTAATAAAAGTTTGCATTTTTTTTTTTTTCCGACATGAAAAGAAAGATATTTATTTATTTATTTATTTATTTATTCATTTATTTATTTTTGGAATATGAATGTTACAATCAGTATATAGCTTATGATAATTTTAATAAATTTTTAACAATCATATTTATGTTATAAAATTTTTATTTTTATTTTTTCTGAAATTTCCATTTCTTTTTCTTTTTTAAAGAAAATGTTAAAGATGCTAGGCCTTTCATGGATTTTTCTATTTATTTTAATTTATTAGAAATTGCCATTATTATTTTCGAAAATTTATCTTCATTTTCAGTGATTTTAAGATGTTAATTGAAAATATTTTAATATAAATTTTTTAGTTAACTAAACTCGTCATATCCTCACATACAAGTTTCCTCTTTTGTAATTTTTTCCCAACATCTTTAAATAATAATAATAATAATAATAATACCTTAGAACAGAAATATCAATATTTCCATAACGTTAAAAACATCAATGAAATTTTTTTTTTAATGACAGTACGTTGTATGCTACCGAAACCGCAGTGTGCAATTAACAATCTTTTTTAAATCGCCGTTTTTAACATTGCTTAAATATTGATATAATACATAACGTACATAATATATGCCTTTCTTTACTAAAGATATTCCATTCCCTAAGCATGAGTTTTCTAAATTTCACTTTAATTATTAAAAAAAAAAAAAAAGACATTTATTATTAATTTTCTTTTTCTCGAACAGAAGAAGAAAAAATACGACATAAAATTTAAGGTGTAGTTTACCAATAGTGTATCAATACTATCTCATAGACGCAGGTTAAAAGAAACAATACGAACTGCCGTAGTTAAGAAAAGATTATGTACAAAACAAGCCAATATTATCACATTATAATGAGAATAAAATATGGACGGCTCATTGTAAAAGTGCTGTTACTCCATGTTTTTTAAATATAGATATTTTTACTTAATTGTAACACATTTTGCCGCACCTTTCATTATAAAAAAGAAAAAACTCCAATAATTATTCCATTAAAGACACATAAAGACACATAAGACACATTTTCTAAGAAAACTAAAACTTCCAAATTTTTATTTCTAAAAGGAAGTTTCTAAGTTATTTGAAATTATTTTTAATATAAAATATAAATTATTATAACTATCATTTGTATTTAACACAAAAATTGATAACACTTACTGAATCTTGACCTTTTTTCCCTATGCATAAATTCGAAAAAAGCTCGTTATTTCAAAATCAATTTCTAAGGAGATTATTCACTTTTACAATGAACGAACCATATAATAGTAAACTAATAATACTAATATAATAATAAAAATAAAATAGGAATATACCAACGGATAATGTGCAAAGGCAATACAAATCCATGTATATAATACAATAAAATAAGTTAATTTCCAAAATTTAGTATGAAATTGGATTATGTTATTTATAACACCCAAAAAATTAGCATTACATTCGAGGTTTCGTTAAGAAAGATTTTCGAAGTGAATATAATTCACACACAGTTACGTAGATAAAGAGTTTTCAAAATAATTGCGCAATAGCGCTATGTTTAATACGAATTCCATATACTATGATAATGATATTTCATTTGTAAATAATCAAACACAAGAAAGGAAGACTTGATTTAATAATTAAACAGCCACATATGGAAGTGAAAACTTTCACAAGGAATATTGAAAAAGTTAATGTGAGTTTTTTCTGAAACATTTATAAATGAGATCATACATAGTATAGCAAATATGAATAAAGTAAAATAAAAAATAATAATAATAATTATTATTATAAGAGGAGGCCATAAAGGCTTAAGATGGGTGAAGTGAGTTAAATTAGTTTGCCGTACGTGCTGTACGCCCGATTTTTCCCAAGTGCTCTGTAAGATCATACGTTAGCATCGTAAAATTATAAATAAAAATAGTAATTACTGCTAAAATATATAAATAAAATAACCTGATGTGAAACAACCACACGGCTTCCATTACCCAATATTACACATATTATATGAGTGTTTTGGAGATATAGTGATAAAAAGACATAAATATGACCTAACGAAGTACAAGTTAATATAACTGTTCAAATAAATTTAAAACACCAAACTTATTTAAGTTAACTACTTATCTAATCGGCTTCTGTGTGTTTCTGTGGGTAATTATTCAACTGTTTGGTTTCCGTTCTCATTCTTTTCATTATTGTCATTAAAAATTATATATATATATTTGTGTGTGGGGGGGGGGGGATTTTTTTTTTTTACCTAAACTTTAAAATTATTTTTTTTTTCTTTTACTAAACAGTTGTTCTGCGTAATACTGCTCAAAGAAAGTGAGATATATGTAATATTTAATTCCGTTGTTTAAGTAATTTTAAAAGATTTTTTTCCGTGCAATTATTTACCAATTCATTCACTGTATTCAATAAAAAAAAAACAGCAAATTATCAGCTTCCTTTGGAAAAAAAATCAATTAATCCTCTCTTCTCAATCTCCTTCCCCCCGTTCTATTTCCCCGTTCCAATCCTTCTTTGAGGGACCATCTTTAACAAAATTACTCAAATGCAAGAAAGGTAACCCTACTCAGTACCAAGTGGAGATGACTATAGTGATTGATGATCATTTCCTCCCACGGTGTTGCGTGGGACATAATCGTCTGGAACATGAAACATGAAATGAATAGTTTTGAATGAATTTTGCTTACTGTTATCGTGCAAAGGTCATTATTTTTTCACACTCCTCTTTAACTTGACATTGAAATTTGAATCTCAGTCCCCTACAAGCCATCTATATGCACATGCAGGAATATATTGTTTATTCTCTTTAGAAAATAAGAAATTCTAAAGTAATGGTTTATGACATTTTTTCTTCTTTTTAAAAGGTTTAATGGGAGGTACATATATTATTTCAAATTGAATATTATTGGAGATTTATTGGATATGAATATAATTAAGGTATAAAACCTTTTGTTTTCAATTCATTGTGATTTTTCATTTCTTTTAAAATATCATAGCATGTATGAATTGTGAGTTTGTTTCTGTTGATCCCAATTTTTTAAATTTATTATTATTATTATTATTATTATTATTATTAAAATTAAACAAAAACTGTATAATGTTTAAGATTTATTAAAGCTTTCGAAAAATTATAATACTTTTAATTAATTTAAAAAACAGATAGCTAATTAATGTTGCAAATATTTTCAATTCCATTTCTCGATCATATGATAATTTAATTTAGGGTTTAAATATTAAGAATGAATTAAAATCTTTAGGATAATTAAATCACTTCATTACTTTTAATGATTAATTAATAAAAACTTTCATATATTTTTTGTGTTATTTATATATTTTTTTAAATTCTTCTTATAATTACACAAAAAGCTATGTGGTATTTAAAGATTGTATAAGGTTTTGTAAAAATTAAAAATAATACACTTAATTAGTTATAATGAAAAATCACAAAATTTAAAGAAAAAAAAAAGAAAAAAAAAAAAGAGTAAGAAAGAAAATTTTCAATGTTATTTCAAGATTCGTAAAGTAATTTATAATTTTCATGTGCTAAATTTTCATGTTTTAACGCATAATTTGCATTTTAATAAAAATAACGCATTTTTTTTCTTTCTTTCTAAAAATGAAAATTTTAATCTTTAAGATAATTTAATAAATTCATTGCTTTCAATTATTGACGTATTCAAAATTTCTTATATATATATATATATATATAATATATTTTTTTCTTTCTCTTTTTTTTTTTTTTTTTTCTTTTTTAATTTTTTTATTGAAATATTTTTACTTACTTTATAGTAGAGAATTTTATATACTTAATTTATTTTAGAAAATACTGTTTTGGAAAATTCTTATTCAAACTTTATGTTAATATGTAAATTCTAAACCAAGTTATGTTAAGGAAGTAACATTGATTTTTTGCTTTTTAATTATTCTACTTTTTTTTTGTAATTAATAATATTAATTTTTAAATTTTTAAACGCTGAAACAGACTTTCCACATGAAATAATTTTTTCTGTGATTTTAGTTAGCAGACAGATAAAATTTTTTAAATCAAAATGCAAATTAAAAAAAAAAATAATAATAATGAGTAAATCATCAAAAATAATTCAGTCAATTAATTATTTTTAATATTTTAATTTATTTTTAATAAGTAAAATTTATCTTACGAGTCGTGAAAAATTATTGAACTTTTTTCTACATTAATAATTGTGCAGGTTTTTTTTAATTGATTAACAATCTTAAATTAATAATTTTTCAAAAAAGCTGAAATAAGTCAAAACACCGCATAGATTTTTGTGTAATTTTATTAGGAAGTTTAAGAACTTGTGATTAACAGAAGCAAACTCATATTTCATACGTGCTACGACATTTTAAAAGGTATGAAATCCAATGAATATACATGAAAATTTGATTAAAACATTTACAAATAACATCGCTAAGTAAACCACACGATATCATATAACGTCGAAACAAATATGATATTGCAGGATAATCCACATGACATCATATAACGTCAATAAATAATCGGCAGGCAACCATTTGGTTAAAAATAAGGTAAAAAAATACATTGTAAAACACTAGAAATGGTATCGTAAGATAATCCACATGACATCATATAACGTCGATAAGTAATCAGTAGACAATCATATGGTCGAAAAGAGGGAGAAAAAGCATCAGGGTTGTTTTAAAAATGCTCAGAGGCCGATGATCGATCGGTGGTTTACCGGGCGGACATATAATACGTCCTGCCGACGTCAGGAAATAAGGTCGTTTGAACGAAAAATAGTCAAACGTGGACATTCGGCCGAAGTTCTTCCAATAATTATTTGCTGTTTGGGAAATGTCTTATTGAGAAAGTTTTTCTTTCAAATTATATTTTATAAAATTAAACTAAACCATTTAATTAAAATATGTTTATTACGGCCATTATTTCAACTATCATTGCTTCTTCGTTTCAGTTCTCTTAATGCATATTTTTAAAACTTAATCGTGATTGATAAAATTTAGATTTTAGAACATATTCTCTATTGATCTCTAAAACAATAAGTTTTCTTCATATTTTTTAAACAACTAATTTTCGTACACTGTTAAAGATTTGGTGTTAGTTTGAACCAAAATTTGGTTTTAAAGTAGCTGCAACCGATTTAACCTTTTACCATTATTTGTTAAATTATGTTGAACCAAATATTGGTATTATGTTAAAAAATAAATAAATAAATAAAAATAAATCGACCGAGGCGGGGATTGAACTGAAGACCATCTTGTCTCAAGTTAAACACCCTGTTACTGTGACACGTTTTCTTGTCCGCTAATTATGTTTCGTTGATTTTGGTAAAAGGTGGTAAATTTCCTAGAGTCTTGGGTGACTCATGGGTGAGTTTTTGCACGATATTTGCACTTTTCCATATGTTTTCGAGTTTTATGCTCTTTAATCAAGTCTTGGTTTGGTTTCAGTAAGAATTTTACTCATTCATTCGCTAGAAGTAGAAAACTTAAAAGTGAGGTTAAACCGTGTTATGGTATTGCTTGTAATTTTACTCTATATAGTGGTACAAGTTTGAACTAAAATTTTTAAAAGTGTAAAGATCAATAATAAAACTTTTACTTAAAAATATAAGCTATTAGAAACTATACATTCAATATAAGAATTAAAAAAATAAACAGATAATTAATTATAAATAAAATTAAATAATTCTAAAGCTATCCGCTTACCTTTTTCGCATAGATCACCAGAATATGGACCCTGACATTGGCATACAATGTCTTCGTTTACCACTAAGCAATTTCCACCATTCTTGCATGGGTTATTGTTGCATGTAGCTAAAAAAAATATATGTACATTTTTAATCATAGGGTATTACAAAACTTAATTATTTTTTAATAAGTCTAATTACATTTCAGTCAGAATTCAATTAATAATTTTTTGATTTAAAATCATGTACTATTATTTAAATGAAGACATTCACTGATAAATTTTTCATGTTAATAATATATTGAAAACTTTATTGTAACCTTATGTAAGCTCTTTGCAAAAATATTTAAAACATACTATCAAGAACTTTATCCAATTCTTAAATGAGTAAGAAAGGTTTGTAAATAAGTGATAAAAGTTTATTTAAATAAATATCGTCATTGCCGAAACGTCAGTGGAGACCCTCTGTTGAGACTCAATAATCTGATTAAAAAAACTTTTAAAACCCAAATACTTAATTTATCATATCACATAAATTTTTTGAAGTTAGAATAAAATTTAATTTGCAGAAAAAAAAAAAATGTAACTTTTTTGTTTATTAACCAAAATTGATGAAATTGGAACTGCAAGATGGTCTTGTGTTGTACAGGCTGCATATAAAGTTTTGTATTCGTGAGGGAAAATTAAAAAAAAAAAAATGAAAACTGCAGTCTTTAATACCACTTCAAAAACATGTGACTTAATGAGTAGTAGATGTTATGTTTTCTCTCCAGAAAATCGTCTACTGTTGCCACCTACTTTTAATACTTTAGTTAATTAAAAAAAAAAAAAAAAAAAAAACTAATTGTCCGATCGATAAGCTGTTTAATCTGTCGGATTAAATCACCCGTTTCATTTGATAACTTATTTGTAAAGATACGACTGATATTTCTTATTTATTTTTCCCTTTTTCCAAGCTTGACATTCATAAACAAACTTACCGTTCCAGATAAGAACAAGTGCATAAGAATTTCGGGAAAAGATTTTCGGTTGCATCTGTTTGTCTGTTTGTTTATCTGTCGCTCGATAGCGCCTACACATAACTCGCTACTGACTTGAAATCTTGTACACAAGATCATGATCCCCGCGTAATCTGCTCTATAGTTTTGGGTGAGCATTCCATTTGTATTACGTGTACAGGGGCACGCCAAAGATTTTCTTATCATTACGGAATATGGGAAGCACTTGTACGTACCGCGATAGCGGCAACAAAAATCTTCCATTGACTTGCAAATTGACACACACAATGAAGCTTTCATATAAATAGCTGTAAAATTTTTCTATGACTATATTGTTTATAAACTGTGTACAGGGACACGCCAAAATTCTTAAAATTACAGCGTATGGTGTGAATTTTGTTTACATCATTACTTTGCAATCAACAAAAAGAAATTAGCGTACGTGAGTAAGATGCTTAAAATTATGTTGTTTGAAAAAGATATGTGCTCTTGGACTTTCTAATTAATGTACAGGACCTTACAAAAGTGTTCTGTCAATGTCACGTAATCAACCAAACCATGTTAAATTTAAAACAATTATTAATGAAAAACGCAAAATAAGCTGAATAGTTTTTACTGGTGAGTACAATGTTTTTGGTTCGTTTATAGGGTCACAGAACAGAATTTCGTGACATTAGAGCCTATGGACATATTTTTTATTTAAGCGGATGTTAATGTATTTATGCTCCATTGAAAAGAATGGAATTAACATACATTGTAAAGATTCTTAAAAGCATGTTTACTCTTAAAAAATATATATGTATATTGACAAAAAAATTTACTTATGGGACCACACAAAAGAATTCCGATGACGTACTGTAATCATCCAAATGATATCAAATTAGTCTGAAAAATTAATAAGTTATACATAATTGGGTGTATTCTTATTATTACCGTGTATAAAAATTGTGGCTACTTTTCCGGAATACATAAAGGAATTCCGTACTATTACGGTCTATAGTCGGTATTTCTTAAAAGTGTATTTTAAAATGTTTACACCGGCATTAAATATAATGGAATTTTAATGGAATTGTAAAAGCATATTTTTCGGTGGAAAAGTGCGGGCTTAAATTGATAATTACTTTACAGGGTTACACAAAATAATTCCGATATGCTATGTAATATTTTTGCATAAAATTCGGTACAAATATTTATAAATTTCAGGGAAATAATACAAGACTGTCAATTACTAAGAATATATACATATATGATATACAGATAAGTATAGAAAGAGAGATACAGAGAGGGGTTGATGTTGGCGGCATCCCCCCCTCAGAAATCCATCTGTTCATGTAACCAGTCAATCGAATCAATGTATATACTATATAATAAAGAATAAATACAAATGATCCACTGAATAACGCGTGATGCAAAGATGACGTTGAGGCTCCTGATCTGCAGATCCACTAGTTTCCGAAATGTCAGTGGAGGCCTTCTTTTGGGACTCTAAAAGATTTTTGGTTCCGTCTGTGCGTTTGTTTGTTTGCCTGTCTGTCTGTCACGCGATAGTGCCCGCAAAAATCACGCTATTGACTTGAAATTTGGTACACATATTCATGCACCTTACGGAATCAGCTGTATAGTTTTGGGTGTTTATTTCATTTGTAGTTCGCATACAGGGACACGCCAAATTTTTTCTTATCATTACAGCCTACAGAAAAAAATTGTATGTACTGCGATAGAGGCCGAAAAAATCACTCCATTGACTTAAAATTTGGAACAGATGTTCCTGAGCCCATCGAAATTAGCTGTATAGTTTTAGGTGTATATTCTATTTGTAATTCGTGTACAGGGACACATCAAATTTTTTCTTATCATTACGGCCTAAGTGAAGAATTTGTATGTGTCGCGATAGCAACTGGAAAAATCTTGCTATTTAGTTTTAATTTGTACACGTGTTTATGATCCACACAGAATTCGCTGTATAATTTTGCGTGTGTATTCCATTTGTGTGTGTATTTTCCTTATTCTAATCTCTTAATTTATTTTATTAGGGTCAGTTTTGTAGTTTAGTTTTCATGCTAATATTTCCAATGCAACAATACTCAATATGCATATTTATATGGAAAAATTTCAATTTTGCTATGTTGATAGAATCTTAAATTACGAATAACTTACGAAATTTTCCTGTTAGAATATTTGTAGCCAATCATGTTCAAACAATTGTCATAAATGTCATTTTGATGTTGTCTGATACATTTATCATCCTCAAAATAAACGTTTGTGCTCAATTTTGCCCTATTCTGCCATTTTAAGTAAATGGTAAATTCTAAATAGTTTCCGAATTTTTTAAATTGGAAAATTCATAGTCCATGATATTCCTGCTAGTATCCTAAATATTATTTCAAAAGTAGTCCGAAATCTTTACGATGAAAATATTCCTCAAGATTGACGTTTATGTGAAATTTTGCCCTATTCTGCCATGTTACGAAATTCGCAAATTTCCAATACTATACGAAATTTTTAAAGTAGCATGTTTATAGTTACTGATGTACATTTCGGCATCAAAACTGATATTTTAAAACTCGTCTGATATTTTTACAGTAAAATTTTTGCATTTAATGCCCGTTTAAGTAAAATTTTGTCCTCTTCTCCCATGTTAAGAAAATCATAAATTTCTAATAACTTACGAAGATTTTTAAGTTGTTGGATGTTGCAAATGAATAGGTTTCTTGTCAGTGTCGAAAGCAATATTTTAAAACTGATCTGACTTCTCTGCGACAACGTGTTCTTGAGATTTCATGTACACAGACTAACTTACTAACGGAATAACTAACAAACTAACAGACAGCCTACAGACGGGCACCATACAAATTTTGTCATTTTCGGAATCCTTACACCTAAAAACGTGTAAAAAGGTTTTAAAAAAAAATTCTGAAAATTTTCACGATTACTTAAGTTCCCCATACCTATAGTATGAGGGGAGATAATCATTTATTTATAGGACCACTCAAAAGACTTCCGATGACGTACTGTAATCTTCCAAATAATGTCAAATTTGTTTGAAAAATTAATGAGTTATAATTAAATGGCAAAGCCCCGGTTCGGGAACGAACCGAATTCCGAATGCGGGAAAAATTTCAAAATCAAACTCAAAATGTACATAACTCGGCCTAATGCTGCCTACGTGCCAATGGATCAAAGTTTGTCAACGAAACCATTTTTTTATTCATGAAATCAATGAAGGTCCACGAAGGCTTCTCTCGCTTCGCTGGTCACTATATTTAAAGGAAACTCTTTTCTATATCGCTTTACAAACAAAAATAAAATTTAAAGAAATCATGAAACTGAAATTCTCTAAAGCCCGTTTTGGTTCCCCGCTGCCTTCGGCAGCGCCCCACTCATTCGCAAACTCTCGGTTGTCTGTCCCTATTGCCTGTGGCAATAGCTTACCAGCGGGCTTCCAATTGGGTGCTTATCAGATGAAAGTTTCAAACGGACAGTATCGAAAAAATTGAAATAGCCATTTTATATTTGAATCCCAGTTACATATGAACAACACTATACGTGGTGTACATAATATTTTCTTTCGCGTTATTTTCTATATATTTATTTGAATTATTCGATGAACTATAAAATGATAACAATTTCGCACGAAATATGCACTAAGCGACAAAAAAAAAAAAAAAAAAAAAAAAAAAATCCGCACTTGGATATTTTCTTTTTTACCTTCTACAACCGCCAATTTTACTGTTTAATAATATTATAGTTTTAAAAAATTAAAGAACGCGCTTTTATAGAAATGTGAACTAAAATGCACAAAATATCTATCTTAGTATTAAAATCCAGGGTAAGAGAAAATCGTGTGAGTGACACACCGTAATATTAGCATACATTTAAATCGTTAATTAAAATAACTTAGAATTAACAAAAGCCATTTTTAAAAAATCTCCTGTGTCGGGAATCGAACGCGGAACCTTTAGGTTCGTAGCGCGGCGCCTCACCTCTACGCCACATCATTCACGTAGGGAAAGTATTTTTTTTTACAATATAATTTTTTTGCTTGCTGCCAGAGAAGTTACAAACAAACAAACATACATATAGTGCGACCACGTTTCCTACGACTAGCAGTGAGGCCGAGTCCAAAAGTTTCGAGGGATGCAAAACTGGCAGAGAGATAGTTATTTGGCAAACATCCAGTTATTCGGTGTTCCCTTATTGCTTGTTTTCTCTCAGTCACCCCTATTTTAACACTGGACTCGTTCAATCCGCACTTGCGCAGAGGCTTCCATGGTCGCAAGAAATGTGGTTAAAGAATACATACATACATACAGGTGAAGCTAATAAAAGCGTGTTAAAATGAAATTTTCGAACAGATTCCATTATGTTGTCCTCCACATGCACTTTAGCATTGAGTCCAAAATTAAAAACAAAATGCAGTTGTCAGGAAAATTGTAATTTTAGAAATTATTTCAAAAATGGTAAGAATAAGGCAGTTAACGATGCCACAAAAAGTATTAATATTTGGCACTATTGGATCTATTGGCACGGATCTATTTTTGGATCTATTGGCACGCAAACAGCATCAGGCCGAGTTTTGTACATTTCGAGTTTGATTTTGCAATTTTTCCCGCATTCGGAATTCGGTTCGTTCCCGAACCGGGGCTTTTCTTTCATATTATAATATGGAATAAATAAAAATGATCTTTTGAATAACGTGTGAGGCAAATAGGACGTTGGGTCTCCTGATCTGCAGATCCACTAGTTAATATACATTTGCCGAAATGTCAGCGGAGGCCTACCTGTTCAGACTCAAAAAGATTTTGGGTTCCGTCTGTAAGTTTATTTGTTTAACTGTCTGTCGCGCGATAGCGGCTGCAAAATTCACGCTATTGACTTGAAATTTGATACACATATTCATGAGCCTCACGGAATCTGCTGTACAGTTTTGGGTGTGTATTCCATTTATAGTTCGTGTACAGGGACACAATACATTTTTTTCTTATCAACACGGCGTAAGGGGATAATTTGAATGTACCGCGATAAATACCGCAAAAACTACGCTGTTGACTTGTGATTTAGTGCACATCTTTATGAGATACACAGAATTAGCTGTATAGTTTTGTGTGTGTGTTCCATTTGTAGTTCGTGTATAGAGACACACCAATTTTTTTTTTTTTTTTTAACATTACACCTATTGGCAGAATTGGTATGTACCGCATTAGCGACCGCTCCTATTGACTTGCACATTAGCACACACGTACAGGCTTTGTACATAAATAGCTGTATAATGTTTTATGTCTATCTTGTTTATGAACAACATACAGGGACACATCAAAATTCTTATCATTACGGCATATGGTGTGAATTTCGTTTTTTAACATCATTACTTTGCAATAAACACAATGAAAGTAGAGTACATTAGTGAGATACTTAAACTTATGTTTTCTGCAGAAAATATGTGTGCTTAGGCTTCCTAATTAATGTACAGGATCTTACAAAATTGTTCTGGCAATGTCACGTAATCATGCAAATAATGTCAAATTTCGAACAATTATTTATGAAAAAAAGTAGAATAAGCTGAATAGATTTTAATGGCGTATACAATGTTTACAGTTCGATTACAGAGACACACAAAAGAATTTCGTGACATTAGAGCCTATAGACAATTTTTTATTTAAGCGCACTTAATGCATTTATGCTGCATTGGGTATAATTTATTAACATACATTGTAAAGATGTTTAAAAGTATGTTTACTCTTAAAAAAGGGTATGTATAGACTAAATAATTTATATATGGGAACACACAAATTAATTCCGATGATGTACTGCAATCATCCAAATTTTGTCAAATTATAGTTTGAAAAATTAATCAGTTATAATTAAATAGGTGCATTCTTATTATTGAATTTCAGGGAAATAATAGAAGACTGTCAGTCATTAAGAATACATATATATGATTTACAGATAGGTATAGAAAGAGAGATATAGCAAGGGTTGAGGGGGTGGCAGCCCCCTCAGGAACGTATCTGTTTATATAGCAAGTCAATCGAATTAATATATATACATATTATATAATAAGGAATAAATAAAAATGACTGTTGAATAATGTGTGATGCAAACACGACGTTGAGACTCCTGATCTGCAGATCCTACGTCTGAGACAGGATCTCTCTCTTGAAACGTGTATCACAGAGATTCTCTGTTTTCTTTTCGGTTGTTTCAAATTTACAGGATAATTTAATTTAAATCTTAATTGTATGCAAAGAATTAATGGGTAACAAAAGCTTATTTATTCTTGTGGATCTGCAGACCAGGTGCCTCAACGCTCTACTTGTATCATTCATTACTCAGCAAATAATTTTTACTTATTATATAGTATTTTATATAATTATACATATGATTAACCCACATACTGAATAGATGTTGTCATGAGGGTGACTGCCGCCCCCTTAACCCCCGCTGAATCCATCTGTTTATATCTGTCTGTCTATAAATATTTCCTTGTAACTCATAGCCTTGTGTTAATTGCTTTTAACTCATTAACGCTTATACCAAATTTTATGCAAAATTATTACTTAAATTATCGGAATTATTTTGTGTAGCCCTGTATACTAATTACATATTCTATGCCGACCGTTTTCGAAAAATACATTGCTTTTTAACATTCTATTAAGGTTTGTTTATTTAATTAAGTCTAATTGAGTGTTATCATGTAAAAATGCATCTGTATGAAATACCGTGTATAGACCGTAATGGTATAAAATTCTTTTGAGTGTCCCTGTAAACGAGCCACACTAGTTATACACACTAACAAAAAGTATAAACTAATTCACTGGAACTCATCAATATTGAACCAAATTTGACAGCACTGGCTTATTACAGATTGTCATCGCAATTCTTTTTTATGGGCCTCTAAATCAATTATTTAGAAGGTACATACAATTTTCTTAGAGTAAACGAGCTTTTAAATATCTTTATGACGTATTTTAATTATATTTTATTTAAGGCAGCATAAATACGTTAAAATGAGCTTTATGAAAATCTGGCCATCTTATATATTAAAACACAAGCAATTTTCTTTAAGACCAAAATCGCACGATCTGGGCGTGCGCAGAGGCTGTTCCTGTCTTTAGACGAAACCGGTGACTAATCGCTGAGAGCCTCTTCGGATTTCTAGAGCGAGCGAATTCAGATACCTGATTGGCTCATGCTTTCTCGAGACTCGAGAACGAAATGATGGTTTACACAGCGAAGATGTTTACACAGCACTGATGCTAATTTTACCATGTTTTTATTAACTTCGATTCTTGTGTGTTTGTCAGGGACAAATCTTGCAATCGATTTTTAACTAACTTCCCGACTAGCTAGACATTTGAAACTTTCACAGTAGCTCAGAACCCGGTGACAACACAATACTTCGAAGTCAGATTTTCGAATTTTCGAATAGTTTTCTTTTAATTAATTAAAATGTGAAAATCATAAGCTCCTAATAGCAATAAAAATAGCCATTAAAATATTAACTATAATTTAATTGTTGCCAAAAAAAATTTACGAGTTCATTTTCTTTCGACCTAAAAATAAATACATTTAATTAAACGTGAGCGTTAAAAAATTGTTAAAAGTTAAATTATGCATTTGGAAAAAATTGACGTCGTTATCATTTTAAAGATTTTCTACACAATGATAAAGTGCTAATGTAGTTCATGATGCAAATATATGTTGTTCGGAAAGGATTAATATTTTATTTTTAAAACCAACTTTTTTTTTAAAATTCAAGTTTCCGGTAACCAATCACATTAGAACGTCCATCTTTGGAATATCGATAATAAGAATTTTCTCGCCAAAAGTCGCCAAAAAAGTCGCCAAGGGCAAAAAGTTGTCAAATTTGGTGCCAAATCCATTACCTGCCTATTGGAGCTTTTTAATGCGTTTTAAAGAGAAGTTTAAGCTATTTAAAAACATGGTATATAATTTTTTTTTTATCTTATAATTATTTATTTAATATTGGATAAAATTTTTACAATTGTTTATATTTACAAACAGTAAGGTGTGTGTGCATTGTTTTTTTTTTTTTTTTTTTTTTTTTAGTTATTAAATTATTTCTTTTACTTAAAGTTTATATTTGCCATGAATTCTAGAGTATTGTGATAGATATTTTGTTTAGTGCTTCTGTTAACATTTGTATACACTTATATTAAAATGTTACTGTTAGCATTTTAACCTTTAACTACTTTTTGTATATATATTTATATGAAATATTACTGTTTGCATTTTTTAATGTTTTGTGTTCGTATTGTATATTCAAAATGTTAGATTATTACAATTTTCGCGAAATTGCATCGAGCTTTATCGATATTTTTGTATTGCAACAAAGATAAGTATTTTTATTATTAGTTACTCCCATTATGAATTTAGTTTATTTTTGAAATTCGATTGTAAATTGTATGTTTTGGTTGCAATATACAAACTGCTGAGATTTTTTTTTTCTTTGCATATTTTAAAACGCTATGCTGAGTAAATAAATACCCTCATTCTATATAGTTTGTTGATTACTTTCGGTGCCATATAGAAATAACGATAATGCACATAAGCATATATAATTTTTGAATATACTTAATAAGATATACATATGTAGCAGAGAGAAAAAATGTAAATGGTAACATTTTAAATAAACGTATAAAAAACAGAAAAAAAAAATTAAAAGTAGTTTCCAATGCTAAAAAATATAAACAATACTCTAGAACTCATACAAACGCATGAACTTTACACATACAGAAAAAATAAGACAATGCATATGCACTTTGTTGTTAACAAAAAAAGAAAAAAAAAAAAAAAAAAAAAAAAAAGGTGAGATATTTCAAATTTAAGTGAAAATTTTTTTGATTTTGAGCACTCAAAGAGTGCAATAACTGGCGTAACCTAAATTATTTAACATTTAATTATTGCAATTTTCAGCCTTCACACTTTTTAGTTGTTTGTTGATATAATAAACTCTTCATATATCCTCTTAACAAATATTTATAATTGAAAAGTATTCTGAAATAATTACATAATATTTCCTTTTTTTTTTTTTTTTTTTTTTTTTTTTTTTAATCAAGAATTTTTATAAAAGTTAAGTAAATAAAGGACACTACAGGCTTCGAACTAATCAATATATTACCCAACTGAACTAAAAAAATTGAAATACTCAGAACAATGTGAAAATATTTAGGGGCAATCCCCCTTATGATATATTTTTGAACGAGAAATTATTTTTTTTATGTTATCTTCCTATATGGTCAATTAGAAATATTGTTCTTCTAAACAATATGTAGAAACTGCAACCTAACAAGTTTTGGTTTATCAGTACAAGCAGTGCAAGCAGTGCAAGCAACAGTTCCTTATTTAAGTGTGTGCATGTGGCGGCATATGGATTGCATCCATAAGTTATGTTAAGTGTTGAGCCATTGTCGCACTAAGCCTAGCATGCTTGAACGATAAATATGCCGCTAGCTGTATAGACATCTCTGAATTTTAGTTTTCCTGTCGCCTGCTTATGGGAGCACTGATCATTTTCTTCGACGAAAGTTTCGCAAAATTTTTCTAATTAGAGATTATGAATTATTGTTTTTTTCTTTTTTTTTCATACTTTTAAGAGAGAAAATTCGTGAAGCTGTGTGCTGAGTTTATTTACAAAATGTGATTCTTTAAACACAATTCACATGTGGGGAAAGATGTGTGTGTGGGGGGGAGGGGGGGATTTTTGTTTATCATATCTTAAAAAGCAAAAACAATATACCTTTATAATGAAGATAAGTTAGGTGTACAGATGTGTTTACCAAATTTTGGTAAAAAATTGGAAAATTGTAAATGAAGTCACAATTTATTTTTATTTGTATCTCAAAATCTATTTTAATGATTTTCTATTAATTCACCATATATACCCATCTTGCAGATGCTTTTTATTGGTTACTTGCATAAAAGTTGTTATGTTCTGATTTCGTAGTCCAATTTTAACTCTGCATTCAATTTCTAAAAAAAAAAATAAAAAAAAAAAGATTCTACAGGATTGTTTGCAAAATCACCATTTTATCTACCCTTTAAATATCCTTTCATATGTATTAGCGTAATTTCTGGTAGACACGCCGCAGGTTATATAATCCAGTTTTGCACCAGAAATTTAATTGATAAATAAATTTATATTTGTACGAGCTCTTCCTTCGAAAAAATATATATTTCTCTATTAAAAAAAATTTCTGGTGAAGAAATGACACATCTTACCTGCGGGGTATCTACCAGAAATTACAGTAGTTGATTTCCAGTCTACAGATCTGTTTGTAAAGTTTTGATAAAATTGGATGTAGTATGGAATACCAACATCGGTATCTAAAAAAAGTTGATTTTCATTAATTTTGCTATAAACCTCTGTCTAAATATGTTTTTGTCTGAATTAATTGGTTAGCAAATTTTTTTTTTGTTTCTGATATGAAAGTTCTGAGTGAAAATATTAAGCGAAAATGACTACCAAATTCGCAGGCCTCGCGGCGCTCCTATATTTCCTGTACTTCCTATATATTTATGAAACCTCCTATTTTTCCTATATTTTTTAATTGCCGCTCAATATTTCCTATATTTTAGTTTTGACTACTTTCGAATGTCTGATTGAATGCGCTGTATCTACATATTAATATGAAACGTGTTTTGTCTGTATCCACTAAACTGAGAGAACGGCTACGTGTAAAAATTTGGTTGAGGTGTCTAAAAAAAGGTCTTGGTCTGTAGATGTATCATCAAAAGAGAGAAAAAAAAAGTTGAACGGATTCCCCCCCCCTCTGGGGGGCAGAGGTTAAGAACATGTTTGCGAGCTTAACTCAGCTCCAAATTACTTCACGGTGAAAAAGTTGTACATGAGGGGACTAGGCTCAAATACTAAAAAATCAATTTCTGTGATTTTGGAATTTTCGATTTTAAAGGGGGAAAGAAGATTTGGGGGAGGAAAGGGGGAAATTAGTTTGAGAGGGAAGTCCGTTCTAAACCCACACATGTAGCACATCATTTTAAAGGTCTTGAAATTTCATGAAGATTGGGGATATTTGTATACAATATAGTGCACCCCTGGTGGTGAAAAATGGAACTAGGTGATTTTGTAGTAGACCCTATCAAGTTACGCCTTATTTTAAAGGTCTTAGTATTTCCTGACCGTTGGTGATGTTAGTACAGAACACACTGTGCCCCCTGGCGGTGGAAAGTTCAACTAAAGGATTTTGCAGTTGACACAACCATGGGACAATTTATTTGAAAAGTTTTGGAAATTCAAGGCAATTGGTGATGTTTGTATACAACATACTGCGGCCCCTGGTGGAGAAAAGTGAACTTTGCATAACATGCCTACTATACGGTGCCACAGCCACAGGCAGCAGATACACGAGTGAAAGTTTCGTTCATTTCAAGGTTAATTTTTGAGAATTTTTTCATGTTATTACTGGTCCGCATATACACTGCCACAGACACAGGGGTCACAAGGCAGAGTTTTGTTCGGTTCAAGATAATTTTTTTGTTATTGCTGATTATTTTTTTCCCTCTGCTTTTATTTAAAAACTAGTATATAACCCCGTCAAAAATGACGGAATGTGAACGATAAATCTTGAAAACAATGCTTAGATCATGAAGATTACCACGTGATCATTTAAATGTATTTTCATTTTTTGTTTATAAATCAAATGTGTTTCAATATTTTATAATTTTCGTTCTGAAATTTAAAAAATTCTACCCGATCAATAAATATGAATGACAATAAAAAAACTGCTGGTTGACAAAAAATATCGGCCCGAAAACACAACAGCAACAACACATCCCAGTGTTCCGTTAAGTGCTCTATTTAAAGTCCTCATAATAAGAATAATCTAGTGTGTCACTCACACGACTTTCTCTTACCCTGAAATTTAATGCTATAAGTACAGGTTGGAGATTAAGAGGTAAGATAAAGAGTACTGTTATGTAAACCTATATTAAACAATTCAAATTAGGCTTCGGAAGAGTTTTATATGATAATTAGTTCTGGCCCCCCTCAACCCCTTGTTTCATTAATGCACCTACATTTATATAGAATTTAATTCGGTTATTAAAAAATAATTCAGTTTAAAAAAAATAATTTATTAAAATTATTATTTTAAAAAGTTATCTTGTATGATAATACAGACGATTTCCATATTAGAGAAATAGTATAACACTAAATATCCAAAAAAAAGTTGAATTTATTCTCAATATTAAAGTAAAAAAAAAAAAAAAAAAAAAAATGTTAAAAATGAAAGAAATCAATAACTTTATTTTAAATTATCGTAGATCGATGGTTCAACCATTCGTTTTAAAGGTATTGGCGAGCTCTTTTGAAAGATACCCATCATGAAAATTTACTCCACTCGAGGGAGGACATCTACCCCGGGGGGAGGGGGGAGGCGAGGCTCCTACATACACCAAAAAAAATTTTCCCAGTTGACTATCTCTATTACAAAAAATATGTATCCGTTTCATTTGGTTTAGTGCAGTCTATAGATGTTAAATTCTACTTACCTGCAATTTCCCCCATAGACGTAATGTATTTGAATGTCCCTGTACACGAACCATTTGCTTCATCTTAACGAAAAGCTTACTGTAGCATCCCTATATGATACACATTTAGAATACCGAGTTTAGAATTTCTGCTACTATTTGTTCTTGAGATATGCTGATAACAGACAGACACAGAGACCATTCGCTAAAAACGTGATTTTCGTATTCAGGGGACCTCAGAACATGTAAGTATAACAAAAACTCACGTTCGAAAATTTGACCCTAAAACAATACTTTCTCGACCCTATGGGTAAGAGGAAGTAAATAACGATTCACTTCATTTTACCAAAATACTTTTTTTTAAGACTATCGAAGATCCTGTTTCCAAATACATAAGCGAAGTGTGACGTCACTGACCGTCCGTGGATGCAAGAAAAAGATTCCCTATATTAATCGTCCATTGTATTTTTTGTAAAAAATAATTAAAAATCGAGGAAAATTATTTCCCGATTTTAATACCCGTATTTGGGTATAGATATGCTATCGTATCCCTGTGTTAGATTGAGTTATTTTGCTGTCAAATTTTAAATTTCAAAACTGTGTCATCTTTGGCGCTTTTTGTATTTGGCGATTAAAAACATACTACGAAAATATACATGCCAGATGTTTATTTTCGTAATATGTATTGTACGAAATATTGTTTCATATAATTCATCGCTCTCTTAATATAAGTTGTTAAAATAACCATGATTTTTGAAAGGAATAAAATATGTTCGCCAAATAATTTGGCGATATATTTTTTCCGCCAAGGATGACAGATATATTAAATCTATTCCGCTGCAACATATGAGTATCTTATATCAGACACTTTATTTAGACATTTGAAAACAAATTTGACTTCAAATTATGATAGAATATTTATCATTTACCTTTTAATTAGTATATTAGTTGGATATTTATTGTGTAAATATCATCCTTTGAAATGAAATGCTTATGTTTTCAATCGAATATGGAAGTTTGCTATATTATTTTTCTAAAGTTTTGAAATTTAAAATTTAAATTTTATCAATTTTACAGCAAAAACAACTTAATCTAACGCATGCACACGATAACTAATACATATCTATACCGAAATATGGGAATTAAAATCGGGAAATAATTTTCCTCAATTTTTAATAATTTTTTACAAAAAATCCAATGGGCGATTAACATAGGAAATCTTTTTCTTGCATCCACTGACGCCCAGTGACGTCATCACTTTGCTTGCGTATTTTCTAACTAACTATCTAATAATTGCAGACACTCCATGCTAACCCAAATTCACCTCTACTCTATACTCCCAACCAGCTATCTCACCCACAACATCGCCAAAATATCCAGGATCCAGCCAGGGACTTTCTCATTTTCAACCGAACATTTTATCTTGACTTGACATTATCACCTTAGACTACCCTACTTTCAATACTCATTTCAACTGGTGACCTTTACTTGCCCAACCAAACATTCTATCCCAACTATAACTTTACACTAATTTCAAAACTAAAATCAACTGGCGACATTTACGTACTGAACTCGACGCCAATCATACCTTACAATGTAAACAAATAATGAAGCTTGATAAAAATATTTAAAGACTTTAATGTGTTTTTACAAATATTTTAAGATTTTTAAGGCTTTAATGGACCATATTCCCACTTTGGGTTCGAGGCTACAAGAATATCAGCTGGTTAGGCAAACAATCCTCAACTCTACCATAGAAAAGCATTGTGGCTTGAAAATTTTTATCTTGCAATATTATTTATAAGAGTTACAGATTATATAAAATTGAAGTAAGAGCGATATAGTGATACCTTTGTTTTGATTTTAATCCAGTTTTAGTAATATACTTTAATATTAATCAACATATGTAATATTAAAAGTTGCCATGTGAACTGTGGCGATGTTAACAAATTTAAATGGATGTTCCATTTAATAAATTACTTTATTAAAGTGATTGAAATTCTAATTATTTAAGCTTTGATGTCTATATATATATATATATGCGTGTCTGTATAAAATGTTCTTATTAATCTTTTATCCATTATATGTATATATATATATATATATATATATATATATATATATGTGTGTGTGTGTGTGTGTACATAAAATGTTCTGCAATTTTACGATATGGAATAGTCTTAACTTTATCATTCGATTCAGTTGTTTACATTTCTCTTTTGTTCTTGTTTGAACAGATATCTGATTATTAAGTTTCACTGGAGAAATATTTAGGAAAATGTTATGCGTAACAATAAAATAGCATCTTGAATCTAGTTTGTTTACAAAATATCGGCCACGTGTTCGGCGATTTTACCTACTGTGACGTCACAGGAATATTGTCCATATGTTTTAGAAACATTTTAAGCGTTTTTTTTTTAATGAAACAGTCAAAGAGTCGTTAATTCGCAATTAATGAGTTGTCCATTTGGAATTTGTATTTTCTGAATGGTAACAGTTTATGTTTGTTTTTATTTGGCATTGCGTTGTTTATAATCATGAAGTTACATAATTCTATTTATAGGTTCATGTTTATAATAGCCAGTGATCCGTTATATTTAATTAAACATTTAAACATTACAATTGAATAGTTTTTCAAGGTTTTAGAGGGAATAAATAACAATATGTGCGATACAAAACATGTATGAAAATGATATGTATGTTTTCGTAAGTTAAATTGAACAAACGGGGAAAAAAAAATGGCTGCCAAAAGTCTCTGTTTTGAAGCGGTGTAAACCGGAATCGTGAATGACAGATGAGGGTCATTATATATATTATAATAGAAATTCAAACAAAATCGAGTTAAAGATATGAAATCGTACAAATTTAAGGTTCATTTCTTTTATAAGGTTTTTTCCGAAGTTCTTTTTTTAAGTGAAATTTAATTATATTAGATGTTTTAACTTGAAATATATTTAAATAATGATGCAACGATTTTTGAAACATTACAGTCAATAAAATGACCGTCGAATTCGACGGGTTCCAGCTAGTAGGCTCTAATGTCACGAAATTCTTTTCTGCATCTTTTCAAACGAACCGTGAGCATTATATAAACCAACAAAAAATATAGAACTAATTCTATATAGCTCATTTAATGATTATCCGAAAATTGACATAATTTGGATGATTATGTGACACTGTCGAAACACTTTTGTGAGGTACTGTACATTAATTTTAAGTCTAAGTAACGTTTTCTACAGGAATCATGCTTTTAAGCATATCAATAATGTATGTTAATTTCATTTTGTTGAATTCAGTGAAACTATAAATGAAATCCTTCTTACAGTCCGTAATGAAAAGAAAAAAATTGATGCATCCCTGTACACGATCCACAAACAATCTACGCCCAAAAAAATCTATACAGGTTTTTATGTATATCGCCTGAACATGTGTACCAATTTTCAAGTCAATGCAAGGGTTTTTGCGTTCGCTAATGCGACACACACAAATTCTGTCCATACACCTTAATGATAAGAAGAACTTTGGTGTTTCCCTGTACACGAACTACGAACTGAATACACACCTAAAACTTTACACTTTTTCCTGTGTTAATGAAAATGTATACCAAACTGGAATTCAATAGAAGGATTTTTGCAGTCGCTAATCGCAAGACATACTGTTTTTGTCCATAGGCCGTAATAATAAGGAAGTCATTAAGAGATCTAGTGATTTCTACAGATTGCCGGATAACATCAGGGAAATCATCAGGGATCGAAATCATGCTCGCAGGTAATGGCAGATTCACACTTCCCCTTATTTCAGGAATAAGATCAACATGCTTATTCGTAAAGTCAAATCTGCAATTTCAGAGTACAGTAAAAAACGCTTCCAAAATTTTGTCGAATTTCTCTCGACTGAAGACAATACAATTTGGAGGGCTACCTCTCGTATTCGTAGGACACACACACACATTCCGGCCATTAACGGCGCAAATGGGATGGCTTATAATAACAAAGACAAGGGTGAAGCTATTGCTGAGAGTCTTCGAAGTAAGTTCTCACCTCATTCTGATATTGCTAACCCCGTGGTCGACTTCATGGTCGACTATAGGTTACAAAATTTACTTCTTAGTGAAACACCTAACACCCTCCAACCTACGACCCCTTTTGAGGTCCAAGAGTACATCAAAGGGCTTAAGAAAAATAAGGCACCCGGTGAGGACCAAATTTCTACTAATATTTTAATTAACTTACCACTCAATTTAATTTTCTATATTTCAATAATTATCAACTGCATGCTTAAACTCAATATCTTTTCCGACCGCTGGAAGAGAGCTGTCGTTGCTCCTCTACCGAAGGAGGGAGGACAAAACGGACATTCCCCTTCTAGTTACCTGTCTATATCCCTCCTTTCATGTCTTTCGAAGGTTTACGAATATGTTCTCGTCCGCCGCGCCGATTGAATGAATTCCTGGACTCTAATGACATAATCATATCCGAACAGTCCGGCTTCAGGAATCGTTATTCCACACAACAACATCTGTGGAGAGTGTCGGAATTCATTCACGATGGAAATTCCCTCTCTAGCCCGAAACCTCTCCTCAGTTCATTTCCTCAAGGCTCGCCTTTTTAACATCTGCATTAATGTCATTCCTCGTAAGCCCGATGTCCATTTAGCACTATTTGCGGATGATACAGCCAACATATACTGGAGAACAACAGAAGAAAGAGAACGCTCGTATGGGGACTTTTTCGCCACCAGATGGCAATACTAGACTCTGTTTATAAACTGGTTTGGAGTTGTGGTTTCTCCGGAAGCTGAAATGGTTTAATTTTAAGTGTGTTAATCATAAGTGTGTTTTCAAGTAACTCATTAAACTAAATCTATGTTATATTCGTTATTCGAATCATTCATAATGTTTTATTTCGGGCTGAAGTTGAATGCTCATATTCTACATTTATAATCTAATTGTGTAACTTTGTGTCAAGTAAATAATTGAAAATATAAAATGCCTACATTTCAATCGTGTGGAAACTTAAATTCATCTCTGTTCCCGAATGCTGAATTCCGGAGAATGGGTAAGTTCCCATTAATTATTCAAATCCAATTAAATACTGAATTCTATTTTTAATGTTGTGCGTAGTCGTTATTGAAACTCTTAAACTAATCTTTAATAGTCAGAATCGGGTTTGGCTTCTAGCCACGATCCGCACATTCTTAGAAAAAGAAGCGACCAGTCAGGCTAAAATCGAAACTAAATCTTTTAGGCTATTAGCCATCCATGTACAGACATACAGAACCACACAGTGTGTTTAAAATACTCCAGTAATACCTTAATTCGTACGACATTTAACTGAAAAAAAAATAAAAGGGAACAATTCCAGAAGTTCTGCCATCTTCTTTTCCAACAAACCTTATAACCCCAACATTAATTTTAGACTTAATAATGAACCTGTTCCCTGAAAAACTTCTTATAAATACCTAGACCTTCACCTAGATTCCAAATTACTATGACGCAAGCATATTTCGGAAGTTCTGAATAAAGCCCAATGTGTCATGGCCCCACTTTTTTATTTATTTACTTGAAATAGCAATCTGTCCATCAAGAACAAACTGTTACTATACAAATCCATGATCCACCTTATCTTGACCTACGGGTCCGTTGTGTACGGATCAGTCTCCAAGTCAGAGACATCAAGTCTTCCAAAATAACCAATTCTGTAGGTATGTTAAATCTTGTCGCTATGTTCGTAATGACGCCATCCACAAAGACCTGAAAATTAAATCCATCTACGCTGAAATTAGGAAACGTACGTTGAAGTTTCACATGCCTATAACGAAAGTTCAGAATCTTGTATTGAATGCCATTAGGAGATACGATTCTCGTGAAAGCAAGAGACGGAAACGTCCACTTGTCATTCTTATTAGAGAAGATGGGTTTGTACGCATCTGTAAGGAACGGAGGTGTGACCCATCTGGAGTCGCCTAACACAGAATTCTAACTTCAAATTCAATTTCCCGTAAAAGAATCTCGATTTTTCTACTTCTGGCGCCCCCCACCCGACGTCTGCAACTGTCATTGTTTTTTCCACAGTCTCGTGCAGTCAAACTTCGTGCCTGTTAGTATGAAAGTTAGTACTATTAGATATAGATGAACTGAGTAAAGAAAGATAATAATGTTTACAGATTATTGCATAATTATTAGGAGATTTATCGACATAAGTAATAACAAAGTTTTGTTGCAATTCTTTGATAGATTTAAAGAGATTTGATTTATTGTAATGTGTGAGATTTGATCTATGTTGAATTAATTCAGCTTTAAGTTTTGAAATTACTAAAAATTTCCATTGATTGAAATATTCAATAGGTTTATTATAAGAGATGGAGAGTTTATAAATAAACAAATCAATATCATAAGAAAACTGTTGTATAATCTTTGAAATATTAGTTTTTTAAGGGAGTCGATATTTAGTACCATATTCCATAAATTTCTTTAAATTAGAGTCATTAATAATATTAAGATCACCAGTGATAATATGTGCAAGATCTCTGTCAACATATTTTACATTTGAGGGATGAGCACAACTACAAGTCACATGAGAAGATAAATTAGACTTAGAGACTGAATTATATAGTTAAAAAGCAGGCGACCAAGTGTAATAGGATATTTAAAGGTACGAGAAATATGAATGTCTTTAATAGGAAACATGCATGATTTATCATTAAGAATAGATGAAATATTAATGCTATTAAATATTTGATTAGAATAATTTAGAATAAGCTGTGAATTTGATTGGATTTTGTGAGGTTTTTTAGAGATATTTAAATTGAAGAGTTTTAGTCTGTATAATATTAAATCATAGAAAATATCAGAAAAATGTTGATTATAGGATTGGTTTTTAAATACACTTAAGTAAGTGGACAAATACTTTTTTTTGATAGCAAATATAAACTTTCTAATGTAAATCCAATCATAATGGTTAAGATAATTTGACTGTAAGGCAAGAATATTCTTGATAATGAGATTTTTTGATATTAAACCATTAGTAGATTTATCGGATTTGTTACCTCTTTTTGAACGAGAAGTTTTCTGGTTGACACTATGATTTAGTACAGAGTAAACAGGGGAGTAATCATGAAGGATATATATATATATACATATATTATGTTAAATATGCATACATATAAATACAAAATAGTAATCATTCTTATTAATTAATTAAATAAATTATAAGATGTGGTGATGTATTGATGCATGATTATATGTGTAATGAATGATTGAACAAATGAATAGTTGCATGAAATAAGATAATATATATATCTATACTATTGCTTTAAGTGGTCAGGTACTTTTGAACTGTGGAAATATCAGTAATCATGATTTTCTTTTTTCTTTTTTTTTTTTCTTTTCTTTTTTTTTTTTTTTTTTTTTTTTTTTTTTTAGAATAAATTGAAAAATACATACTTTTGAAACTTAATATAATTTTTAACAAATATTATGAAAAGTATAATATGTGTTCTCTCTGTTGTAGGTGATTGAATACTTCAAAATTTTTAATTTATTTTTTCTTGAAAATGTCAGAACTAATTTTTGTTCGATATAAGCCTTACACGCAGAATTACGTTCAAGTGATATATCACTTGAACCTAAAAAAATTGGGCAAATGAAAAAATACCTTATTATTAAAATAACGAAAAAAATAATAATAATACTGGTAAGATTCATTATTTGACAAAAAAAAAATTATATTTATTATTAAAAAATCACTATTTTCGGCATAATTATGTTTTTAATTACAAAGCTTTTAATGTTAAAAGAGTAATTTTCATATATATGTTCATTTTTTATAACGTAGAATTATTTTAATTGATGTATAGAATGATTATAATTAAAGTTACGATTTCAAAACGCTATATTTTAAAACTAACGGTCTTAATGATTTTATATTTTACCAGAACAATCGTGAGGTGATGGTATTTTGTTTGACAAAGAAAGAAATATATAGTTCCAAAATGTGCCGCTAATAATGCATAAGGTGTTTGTTTAGTGAAGCTCCTTTTTTCATCTTGTCACTATGACTGTTTTCGCAGTAAACACTTATTCTTCTCTTTTTGCTAAAGAAATTGCCGTAACACTTCGGAGTCTATTGTTTGCTACTATTTTGTTCTCTTACTAACAACATTCCTCTCTTTAATTAATCCTTTAGGTGTTTCTTCTGAGTTTACCCTGACAGCGCCATCTATAGGGATATTTAAACTAATTTGCTAAACAAACTTTTTCTTACCTAAAAAAACCCTACGTGTTTTTATGCATTTCAATGAAAACTGCATAGTGCTGCGGTCAATACTTTTTGAGTAATAGAGTTTTTATTTTTTTATGTTACTTTTGAATCACCCGGTACATTACTATAAAACTGTTCATTTCATCCCCAAAATTTTGGGAATATGTCATAAATTGAAAATTTATAAATAGCTCTTAAGATCCATCATTAATGATTAAACTACTAATCATGATTATTGAAAACGTAATGACTGAAGAAATACACAACATAAAATCTAATTGTTTACAATTTTCATCTATTAAATTACTTTTGTGATTTGTTACATTAACTAATCAAATTAGGCCAATTTCTCTTAAAATCGAATAAAATTGTTATGAAATTGCAAACTAGGCTAGTATTCAACAAATAATAGACACTTGATATTTAATACTGTACATATGTATATCAATTTAGTAAAACAATTTTATCAGTGATTCAAACTATTACATTGCTATTTGATAAAATTAGGAACGATATTTTGGTATATATTTACTTACCTTTACAAATTCCGGATGATTCAGTATATCCTTCTGGGCAAAGACACATTTTAATTACTTTAAATAAACCTGCTCTGACATTTTTACAACCAAAGTTTTTGCCGCAGTGACATTCTATAAAATGAATGGAGAATAAATTAAAATATTTTTATACAATTAAAAATGTAAACTGAATATTTTGCTGAAATTACTTACTGAGTATAAGTTACAAAAATATCATACACATTTTTTTTTCAGATTCACGTCAGTTAAATTCAGTCAGTCTGTCTGACAAACAGTGCCTATTAAAATTTATCTATTATTCTATATTTGTAAATTATAGAAGTTATACTTTTCTTCGTATCTTTTCTAGTTTAGTAACCATCCAATTGTAAATCATTCAAATCTAAGCTTTTTGCATTAAACATAATTTTATTTACGTATTCATTAATTTACAATCATATGTCTAATAAAATTAAGGTTTTTAATAGTTTATATGTCCAGAGAAAGAGAAGTTACATTTCTAAAATTTAAGAAGTTGATTTATTTAGTTTTTAAATTATGCCATGATACACAAATTAGTATTTTAAAAGCCATTGTCTTCGAATTATCCGATAAAGTACATATTATTTTACATATTTACAATTATTTATGAGTAATTTTGAATTTAACATTATTCAATTCGTTGCATTAAAAATAAAATAAAAATAAAATAAATAAAAATAAATAAATAAATAAAATGAAAGAGTATGATTCTGGTTCTGTAATAGCGAAACATCCAAGAATTAAAAACAATATATTACTTCTATACATAAATAGTCATTTTAACGTATCTAAATACCTAGACATAATTATTTTTTAGTTACGGAAGCGTTTTCGTTCATATCTGTAAATCAATTCGAATTTTGAAATGTTTCATGGATATGATTTTAAATTGGGTAAATACCTAAAACTCAGGAAAATATCATTGAATTCCGTCCAACCGTTTTCACGTAAATAAAAGATATTCTATACACCTCCACCCTATGCAAACAGAGAATATAGTCTGAAATTACTTTGGTGTTTTCTGATGTCTAAACCGTTTAGAAAATGCATTTATCTTTTGATTCAAAGCGTTTTACTGACACAAATTTTATGGCGCATGCGCAGGCGTTTTTTACCCATATCTTTAAATTTATTCAAAATTTTAAAATGTTCCATAGATATAATTTTAAGTTCTATACAGACCTAAATCCCTGCCAAAAGTCTTTGAATTCCTTTCAGCTATTTTTACGAGATACTCGGACAAAAATAGCGTTACACACAGACATAGCGACGCACTCGCACACACAGAGAGACACAAAAGTTTTTGAGTTCATTTTTGGCTTTTGCGATACCTGAAACATGAAGATATCGCAAAAATTTTTGATTTTCAGAAATTTACAGGCAAAAGTCTCATTTTCTTTATATAGGTAAACATAAAAATAAAAAACATGATAACAAATTACCCAATTTAGTTTATATGTACAATATATATATATATATATATATATATATATATATATATATTTACAATTTATATTATTTATTAAGTCTACTGAGCGAGGTGTTCATGAATATTACAATTTTTTAGACATGTATTTAATTAAATTTTAATTAAATACATGTCATATTTAATTAAAATGTGAAAACTCTTAAATATACTATCATATTTAAGATATATATTAGAAGAAACAGAAATTTATCTCATTAATTTCGATTATCAGAACCTGCAATCATGACTTCTGGTGGTATTCATGACAGATATGAATAATCTTTTTAAAATGTTATAGTAAATTCCACCCGCTGTATAACGTCTTTATATCGAATCTATTGAATTATCAAACGTCATATTCGTGGAACATCTATTTCTCAAATATATTTAATATTAAATTTAAAAATCCAGTTTCAAAAGGGGTTAAATATTATTATATATATTAGTTGGATTTTAATTTATGCAATTAATATTTATAAACGTTGAAATTATACTGAAATTATTTATAAAGTAACATCAAGTAGTTGTGTAATCGTGTAATCGTGTAATAACTCTATTTATAAGACTTTATTTATTTATTATTTATTTATTATTATTACAAATACTCTACTTTTACATAAATGACCAGTCACATTCGATTTCAGACGTTTTGACAAATAAATAAAAAAGTCGTCGTTGGGTTACCATGAAACTTTTAGCACGTAAAGAACCTTTTACACCATATATATTTCAGTAAAAGTTTTGCTGTGAAACCTAAAAGTGGTGCAGTAAAAAATTAAACAAAAAATAAAATGCCAGGGATCACCCTGTAAAATGTAATGCACAACTACCAAAGGTTAGGAATTTTGAATACGGGTGTTTTTATATACTTTTTTACCTTATTTACTTATAAAAAACTACTGTAAAATGTGATGAAAATTTTTCTATAAAAAATACCTATACTGAAATTTCGCAACAGTTGGTAGCTATGGTAATGCTTGAAATATTTCCTCACTGTAGCATAATATTATGAGGCTTTATATTACCTGCAATCATTATCATTTATAAGATACTGTCATATGTACCCAGTGCGTCAAATACGTTTTAAGACTGTGTCTGTAAAAAGATATGGAAATAAGAAATTAATACCTGTTTCGGTTTTTTATTCAAAATAGGACCCTCCAGCTCCAGTCCACTTTTTACAGCGATTTATTAATGAATAGAATGCCTGCTGTAAATCACTTTGTGGAATTGCCTCCAAAGCACGCGTCGAAGCTGCTCGTATGGTCGAAATATCTCAAAATAACAATAACACCCTTTTAAGTTCATTTTGTTTTGGGAATAAGGAGTAGTAAAACGGTGCTAAATAGGGTGAATATGGTGGATGGTTTAACATACAGACATTATTTTCTGTCAGAAATAGACGAACAACAAAGGAGGTATGACTGGGTGCATTGTCGTGTAAGAAACACCAACTGCTTTAAGTCCGATGGTCTGGATGAATGCGACGAATTCTGGCCATCAAACGCATTAAAACAACTAACAAGGGAGGAGGGCATCAACGTTCAAAAGGTATTTATACATATTATATATCATCTGAAAATTCTTACTGAGCTGGCAGAGAAAATATCCATCTTATCGGCAAATGCGCCCATAGCTCGAGTTATTTTCAGTTACAGATTTCAAATTACAGATTCTTTAGGAATGTACTTAGTATAGTTTCTAGCATTATAATCAGTTTTGTAAAAGATTCACATTCTGAAAACCATTTTATATATTTTTAGTAGTCCATATATTGTGGTTAGCGTCCCTAACTTCCTCACAGTAGGGCCAGGTTCGAATCCTGGAGAAAGCATGGATTTGTTATCCCTGTAAGTGGTGGCGAAGGCCGTCCATTGGGTACTCCTTCAAAAATGATTATCAATTCAGTGACCGCACAGTCAATGCTCATTTGCAAGTACCGAGCTATTGAAAGATAAATAAATAAATATACATTGTATATATATATATATACACTGATGGGAAAAAAAATCCCAACACCAAGAAAAAATTATTGTACAGTAACGAAATTTCAGCAATACATTTGTCTAGGTAACATATTTAATTGATTAAAGTTTCAAGATCACAGGTAGAGGCCATTGGCGAGAAGAGCCATTTCAAATGTGAAATGTTGGTACATTAGTAACCGGTGTAACTGCCAGAATTTTGAATGCAAGCATGCAAACGTGCATGCATTGTGTCGTACAGGTGTCGGATATCAGTTTGTGGAATGGAGTTCCATGCCTGTTGCACTTGGGCGGTCAATGCAGGGATGGTTAATGCTGGTTGTGGATGACGCTGGAGTTGTCGTCCAATGATGTCCCATACGTGCTGGATTGAAGAAAGATCTGGTGATCTAGCAGGCCAAGGCAACATGTCGACATTCTGTAGAGCATGTTGGGTTACAACAGCGGTATGAGGGCGAGCGTTATCCTGTTGGAAAGCACCCCCTTGAATGCTGTTCATGAATGGCAGCACAACAGGTTGTATCACTAGACAGACGTACAAATTTGCAGTCAGGGTGCGTGGGATAACCACGAGAGTGCTCCTGCTGTCATACGAAATTGCTCCCCAAACCATAACTCCAGGAGTAGGCCCTGTGTGTCTAGGCCGCAGACAGGTCGCTAGCAGGCGTTCACCTGGCCTCCTTCTAACCAACACACGGCTATCACTGCGACCAAGGAAGAACCGGCTTTCATCAGAAAACACAACAGATCTCCACTCCGTCCTCCAATGAGCTCTAGCTTGACACCACTCACGTCGCAAACGGCAGTGGTTTGGAGTCAGTGGAATGCACGCTACAGGGCGTCTGGCTCGGAGCTGTCCTTGAAGTAACCGATTTGTAACAGTTCGTTGTGTCACTGTGGTGCCAACTGCAGCTCGAATTTCAGCTGCAGACGCAGTACGATTAGCCACATCGATACGCCGAACACGGCGGTCTTCCCTCTCAGTAGTGCCATGTGGCCGCCCGGAACCTGGTCTTCTTGAGGCAGTACTTTCCCTTGACCACTGCTGCCAACACTCATGCACAGTGGATACATTCCTGCCAAGTCTTTCTGCACTATCGCGGAAAGAAAACCCACCTTCTCGTAGCCCTACTACACGACCTCGTTCAAACTCAGTGAGCTGTTGATAATGGCTTCTTCGTCTTCTTAGAGGCATCCTTTACTAACATTAACCCACGCCAAATCTCAACTGTAAATAACGATCACGAACCTTACAGCGCTTATTTAATGCAAACCTCATTTGCATGTTCATAATGTCGCTACAAGCGCCACACTTATGCGCGTAGCTCGAAATTTGAATCGACGTCATCTTTCAGATGTATAAACACGCCTACCAAATTTCGTTTATCTAGCACAGCTCCTTCCTGGTGTTGGGATATTTTTTCCATCAGTGTATATATATATATATTTATATATATAATATTACATGTAAAGTATTTTACTATTTAATAACTTTGTGTCAACAATAAATTTATACATGCTAAACTGTATGAAAAGTATTAAAAAATCTGGAGTGACTCTACTCGAATTTCCGAACATTGAGTAATTAACAGTTTTGTAGATAAAGTAAAGAAAGGGGAGTTGTTAAACAAACAAAAGAGAGAAACCATAATAGAGTGTTTGAGTATTTTTCTCCATATATTACACGATGTTTTATTTAACGCTACTGAACATTGAGCCCATAGATCATAGTGATAAAGAGTTTTTCGTTGTGTTCCTGTAAAAACCTATGAATGCTAAATTCACCAAACTGCTTGTAGTTAGTGCAAACGTGATTTATAATATTCATATAAATTTTCAGCTCAGATTAATAAGGCGTTTAGACGCTATCACACTTTTAAAAATTTGGCCCCATAAGCCATAATGATAAAGAATTTTTCTTTGTGTCACTGTAAAAGGCCATAATGATAAAGAATAATGTATAAGTGCTAAATTCTCCAAAATCTATACAGATTGAGTATCTGTGACCTATAATATGTGTATAAATGTTTTGCTCAATTGAATAAGGCGTTTAGATGCTATCACACTTTTAAGATTTTGGTCCCATAGGCCATAATGATAAAGAATTTTTCTTTGTGTCCCTGTAAAAAACCTATAAGTGCTAGATTCATCAAAATCAACAGGGTTCGTGCTACGGTGACTTGCAACATGCGTACCAACTTACAGCTCATTCGAGCAAAGCATTTAGACGCTAACGTGTTCACTCACACACACACATACACACACACACACACACACATACATACACATATACATACATACATCATCGTAAAAATAGTGAAAACGGACTCAGGGGACCTCGAAACGTATAGAAACATCAAAATCTCAAATTCGGATTTTTGAAATGATTGCAATACTTTCCTCACTATAGTGTTCGGAAAGTAAAAATAAAACAATTAAAGTAAAAAAGAAGTTATTGTAATTTTTATAGTAACGAAGAAAACTATTACTTTATATATTTATTTTCTTTAAAATATTATATTGCACGTAATAATATGATAATTAATTTTTTTTTAAATAGAAATTTATTTTTCCGCTTATTTCTCCCCTCCATTACTATGTTAGTGCATTGAATTTTTTTTATTGTTCCCCCATGCAATGCCAATATCCAAAATATCGATTATGTCGATGTACAGGAAAATCTTTCTGATTGTAAATATTTTACATATGGCTACCTATATAAAGTATTGGATTTATAAATTTAATGCTGTCACAAAATAATTATTAAACACGTAATAAAATGCTTTACTAACAATATAAATAGCCAAAATTAGTACAAGAATCTGTTAGAAAATGTATTCTAATGATATAAATTTTCCAAAGTACATTACTGCAGAGCCTGCAATTTGCAAACTTTAATTGAGAATATCTCACGTTAGGGGGCGCATTTGCCGATAAGATGGATATCTTTATTATCAGCTCAGTTAGAACTTTAAGAAGAATTTTATAACATGCCTAAATACCTTTTGAACAATTGGTGACCCTCCCTTGTAAGTAGTGCTCACCTGTAATTGTATGTCCAGTGTGATTTGTTCCTTTAATATCGAATAATGTAATGAGCATTATTTTTATTTTAAATGGAACATTCCTTGTTTTTTTTTTTTTTTTTTTTTTTTGGCTTGCAGGGAATTTCGTGACTTCCATTCCGTACTTTGTCACTTTGCTTCAGGACCATATTAGAAACACCACGTTTCATCACCTTTAACAATGGACTTGAAGAGGTTTGGATCGGTTTCAGCGGCTGAAATGATGTCTCTGGAATGTGCACTTCTCATTGATTTTTGTTCAGGTGTTAAAGTCTGTGGAACAAATTTAGCACGCACTTTTGTTTTGCCCAAAATTCCATGCAGGATTGTTTGAATTGTTTCTTTATTGAAGCTTAAAGAGACTTCCATTATTCTCAGTGTCGCACAGCGATCGTCTGTTATGAAATTTCGTGCTTTCTCAATAACGGCAGGTGTCCTAGATGAAATTGGTCTTCCACTACGCTGATCAACTTCTACCATATATCTTTCGTCCAAAAAACGTTTGTGTCCCACAAAGACATTTGATTAACTTAAACAACAGTCACCGTAAACTTGCTTCATGTGTTGCTATGTTTCCGAAGCGCTTTTACCAAGCTGTGCGTTAAATTTAATTACAGCCCATCTTAAAAAATCAACATGAAAAAAAAAAAATCACTCCTTTCTATGAATGCTCGCCTTCTACAATTTGTTAGCAGTGTGTCAACAGACAATGAAAGTTATGAGCATGCGCATTTACATTTACAGTGCCTTTACAACTTAAAACTTCTTTGATGCGCTGCGTACACACACACACACATATATATATATATATATATGGAAATATAAAGATTCTTTTTAAAAAACTGAATGCATATATATATATATATATATATATATATATCCCTTTTGTATTATAACATTCGGAGTATTAAACCCAATGCAGTGCTCTTTTTAGAAAATTTTGACATACCACATTAATAAACAACATACTCTAATAAGATTTCAAAATTATTAAATACCAAATGAAATATGACTTTTACTGACTAAATTTTAACTGCACATGCACAATTTTTTTCCCACAAATTATTAGCCATATATGAAATTCCCAAGCAACTGTTGTGAAAATAAAAATAATAATATTCTTGATCGAATGAAGTTAATATATATGTGTTTATAAAATAATTAAAAAAGAAGAAGTAGAGTGTTTTATCTAACTTTTTATTTTGATTCAATGAAGAGTAATATAGTGTTCCCTGATTATAAATTAATATTTATAAAATGCCCTATCACCCCACCCTTTCTTTTAAAAAAAACTTGAATTAATTTCATTCTAACAATGATAACGTTTATTAATTTTCATGGTATTTGCTTGGGGTTTTCATATGCAATAAGTAAATCGATACATTTCGTTAATACATTATGCAAATAATATTTGTTTAAAGCTTGCGTATGCACAATGGAAATTATTTAGTAAATATGTTTATATTTCATTAGCTATTTACTATTTTTATAGTTTGATTGCAGTACGTTGTGTCTATGTAGCATGTCAAAATTTCTAAAAATAGCGTTGTATTGATAAAACATATAAGACACAGCACTTCACACGTTAAAATCCTAGTCAAAAGACATAGTTTAAAAGTTACAGTATAAAAGATAGACAGGTGTTGAAAACAATTGCTCTTCCAATATGGAGTTGTATTGAGTTTAATAACAATGCTCTACATGAAAATCGTCTTCAACACCAATCCTGCAAATTGAACTTGGCTCTCCTTTTTTACATTTATGTTTTTGGTGGGATATCATTACTTGAAAACTTGATGAAACTTGCGTTTCCGCTGCGTGGTTTTCTTTTGTATACTATTGTCTACATTCTCTTGAATGTTAGAGATAATAGTGCGCATTGCCCATTCATTATCTGCTACCTTCTTAATGCGCTTCCTGTTTATGCTTAAATTAGCCAAGTCCGGGCGATATAACGATCTCAGGCGGTTATATTCTACTATAGAACTATCTTGTGCCTTAATTTGACTAGGGTCTAGATTAATAAGGTGTACTCCGTCTAGTGTTTTAACTCTGGAGAGCGCAACGTAGGCCTGTCCTCTGCTAAATATCGAAGTGCCTATGTCGAGAAGAGCGCTGTCCAGACTAAGTCCTTGCGATTTGTGGATGGTAATAGCGTAAGCTAAGCAAATAGGGAACTGTTCCCGGTGAATATATACATTATTTAATATCTGAAACTTAGTCTTGACACGTTCTAGTTCATAAGTTAAATTATTAAATTTGATAATAATTTTACGTGCACTATTGTTTTTATCGACATCCCAGTTTATTTTCTGTATGACTCCAATAGAGCCATTCACTAGCCCTTTACTAACATCTATATTCCTACGCAACATAACCCGTGCACCTAATTTGATCGTGATAACGTTTTCTAATCCAGCGGTTAATGATGAATCATCCTCGTTCTTTTTGAGCACTTCCTTTGCTCGCTTGTTTAAATACCTTGGACAGTCTATTTCATCGATTGAATTCAATTTAATTTCCGGTTGTTCCATACTTTCCAACATTGCATTATTAAATTGGTTACACATATTTTTAGTAGGGAATAAACAAACAGTATTATCAGGTAGTAATTTAAAATAGTCAATAATTTCTTTAAGCCGGTCATTTTGATTTCGGGAAGTTAATTTTAGGAGTCTATGAGCTAACGTATGATGATCTGTTGTCGTTACGACACCCATTCTTATACGATTCAATATTTCGCCGAAGAGATGGTCGTGTTTTTGTCTGATGTTAATCATTAATTCGTCGTATGAAAATAGTTGTTTCCATAAATTCGGTGCACTAAGAGAACCTAATAATTTTTGCACATCAGACCACTTCATATCTTCGAATGGCGAAAGTTGTCGCACTGGTGGCAGCTGGAGCAGATCTCCAAATAACACAATATTAATTCTTCCAAACCAGCCGTCTTCCACATCACTAGTGTCATAAATTTCAGTTAACCGTAGATGAATAAACATTAATGTAACGTTGGAAATCATTGAAACTTCATCAATAATCAAAAGAACTACATTGCTTAAATGACTTCTTAAAACTTTTAACACTTGGTCTGATAAAGGAGTGTACTTCGGACTGCTTCCGTGTTCTACTGGCAGCTGGAGTAGCCGGTGTATGGTGAGACCGTTTACATGAAAAGCGGCAATGCCAGTGGGAGCTGCAACGGCTACTAATTTTTCTAAACGTTTTTTAACCCAACTTTTAATAGTGTTAATTAAATAACTTTTCCCAGTGCCGCCTGTACCACTGACAAATAATCTCAAAATGGCGTTTTTGTCTAATAAAGCTCTACAAATTGTATCGAAAATGCGTTTTTGGTCGACATTCAAACCTTTTGTCATTTTTTCGAGCTCATCTTCTGATACCGAATCTTTAGCATTTCTAAAATCTTCCATTGCATTTACAGCTTCAACTGGCAAGAAATCCAACGGATTCTCTATACCGTCATCTTCCTGATCCTCTTCCTGTCGATTTCTTTCGATTTCTCCCACTTTTTCTTCAATCATTTCGAATGCTCTCTCTATGTTATTTAAGAAATCTGTCTGCATTTCTCCATAATCAAGTCCGTCTTTAATTTGATTTTTCAGAAGATTGAAGGCTTCAGTGTAAGTACTTTGACCAGCCTTCAGTACAGTTAAATCTCGCCACGGTAAAAACATTAACAATAGCGAAAAATAATATTTTTCTGGGTGCTTATTAACATCGTAAGTATAATGATTTATTAAATAAGGTCTCTGTCGTTTCTTTAAATATTTATTAGATGATAATTTATATATTTGTACCCCTGGCCCTGAAGAGGGTGGAGTCGAAACTATGTCAAACCACCTAGCGAAATTATATAAATTCATACTATCTAAATCCTTAGGACGTTGAGGATAATAATTATCAACCCAAGATTGAAAGAAAATATCGGTAGAATCTGATTCAAGTTGGTTTATCTCTTTTTTGGTTTTTACTCTTCGATTGCGATACATATTTACGTCAAGCCATCGGATTGTAGTCTGCGGATCGGTGCCATAAAGAGATATTCCTAAGAGTGTATCACTGGCTTCAAGAGCACCACATTCTCTATTATTAAGAGCTCGAAGACCAACATTAAAGAGCCTACTAGCGAGAGATTTGGTAGAGTTTATACTATCGAAAGTGTCCACTGCATGACTTTTTTCGCCCTTAGTTGTATATTTAGTAATATAATAATTTAAAACTGCTGTTTTTTCTCCTACATACTGCAAGTCCATGTTGCCATTCCAAGCAAGAAGTATCGCTGGATTGTAATCGTTAATGTAACGAGATTCTTCTTTCCGAGGTATATTGTAGAGCCGATTAGATGTTAAAGTTTTTCTAGCCGCGATAGACTCAGTTACACTCTTAATCGTTAAAGATTCGCCCACTGGCCGAGGAAATCCAAATCTACAAACAGTAGAAAAACTCGATTTAGTTTTTTTCTTTCGCAAACAATAGGAGTTATGTTTATGCTTTTGATTATTGATAACGCGGTCGTATAATGTTGGCGACACTTTTTTGTCTGGAACAGCACAAGTTACGTATTTATTTATAAACTCTGCCACTTCATCAGTAGTCGACTCTTGTAACACTGGCGCATTTTTTACCCACAGCATTAGATGAAAGTGCTGTAAACCCCTAGACTGGTATTCACGTCGCCAGAAATAATGTTCAATTTCTCCTAAAGGTGCCTCAGGTGATGTTAAAAATTCTAACATTGCCTTAAATTTAATATCTATGAACCGTGACGCTGAAACTGGATCCATCGCCACTAACTCACTAGTGGATTTGTTTCGCACTTCGGGTCCATTGATTTGTTTAATATAATCTCCGAGCTCCGTCCACCTCCACTCAGAAGGACTGATAGTTAAAAACCAAGTGGCCGGTCCGTAGTGACGAGTCATACACACAACATCGCTTCTAGGTTTTTTCCAAAATTGTTCAGTGTTACGTAGTCGACTGAATATTGCCATCAGATCTCCTTCCAGTTCGCCTTTCTCTATCTTATCTAAATATTGTTGAGCTGTCAATTTTTGGTTGAGATTCGTTACGTTTAACTTATAAAATATACCTGCATTTAACTGTCTCCAATTAGCGTCATTCAATAAATAAAACAAATATTGCTGGTTCAGTCTGAATCGTGAATCTTTAGAAGTTAAGCGAGACTTTATGAATTCGGCACTTGTGATTTTAGTTTCGCGATCATAAAACTGACCATATTTGCCCTCATTAAATAAATCTGGAAAGCATAACGTGTCTAAATCCTTATTGCGATTATCGATTGGCGCTGCATTAACTTTAAGCATCTGATAGAGCGTGGAAGCTGTACCATTTTGTTTTTTTTCGTGTAGAGGATATATTGTATACTCTTCATAAATATCTTCTTTATCTTCGGTTACCTGAGTGAGAATTGAGTACTGCTTTTCTACTTCTAGATCATTTTCATGTACTGCAATATCGTGGGTTAGAGTTTGGTCAAGATTGTCCAATAAACTTGTTGAATTCTGTGGCAAGACTATGTTTGCGTAATGAATGTTATTCTCTTTTAAATAATTTAAAGCACTGTATACTTTGTTAATATCTACTATGTCTTGCCACATTATTTTGGTTTTAGTTGGACAGCTTCGCACGAGAATAAAAAGTTCTTGGTTTCGGTTTAAGGGGTCCTCGGGATTTGGTAATTTGTTTAAAGTAGTTTCCGTAGGTAATGGCAAATGGAAAGTTCTCCCTTTAACCTTTTTAATCAATTGTCTATTAGGTAAAATTTTGTTTACCACTGGAACCAAGCTAGTTACTACTTGGAATGCCTTGGCTCTTTGGATTAATATTTTTTTCATAATTATTAAGATCACTCAATTGCTCAGGAATATTACTAAAATGCAAACTATTAAGAATGGAATTAGCAGGCAAATCATTAGCTCTAATTTTTTTCAAACATAAATCACAAATAAAATCACTGGGTTCAATATTAAATGTTTCATTAAACTGTTGTAATCTATTCCATATATCTGTTTCAATTGGAATTCTTAATTTAGCAATGGCGGACATGTCTCGTAAACAAAGAAGCCTATGGCAAGATATGCAATAGTGTGTCGGTACATCATTGCATCGTTTTTTTAAGTTATTAAAAGCTCGCTTATATTTTTCTATTATTAAATCTTCGTTTAATTCACTTTCGTTGGTACTTACATCGTAATGGGCATTATTTGCATTAAAAGGCACTCCTAACTCACATAGCTTATTCACATTGACAGAATTCAAATCACAGTCTATTGATTTTATATTTTTGCAATAAAATGTTAACTGATAAAACTCTCTAACTAAAGTTCGTATTTTAGGGAAATGAGTTTTGATGTTGTAAAGTGTTTTCAGTTTACCTAAATATTCTTGATTTTGTGTGGAGATTAAGTAAAAAATATCTATGGCCGATTTTGAAATTAAATATTGAAATACCTGTATCAAACTTTGAAGAACCATTTCATCTAATAAACATATTTTGGGATTGCAACACCAAGATGTATTCTTTTGTTCATTCTGCAATATAAATATGTTAGCTTGACCCTCATCATCTACGGGAACAATTTCTTCCGAACTAATTACTTTATAAGAACTGTCATAAAAGTATGGTTCTTGAGTACTCACGTGTTTAGATCCCCCGGCTAGTATGGTAAATTTATCAAGCAAATCCGTGTCAGATGAAAGACGTCCCATTTTTTCGATACTAATTGCAATTTTATTTTGCACGTGATCTAAGACTTTACAATAGTTATCTAACATATTTTTACGACGCTCAAGAACCCATTTTACAATTTTTTCAGCTTCCAGTCTTTTTCGTTTTCCTAGTTTTTCTGTTAAATTATTTATTACGTCATTTTCTCCCTTATACGACAGTCTTTTCCGTGTATAATACAATTTCTGAGCCTTTTTATTTATATCTGGATTTTTTTCTGCATAACGCAATGCGCTTTCCCGGTGCACCTCTGGATTCTCTTCTGTGTAACGTTTTACGGCCTTTTGGTGAATTTCAGGATTCTTGTGCACATAACGTTTTACAGCATTTTGAACCACTTCAGGGTGTGATTTTCTATAACGCTGATTAGCTTCATGACGTTGATCCTTACGGGATTTCTCAGTGGTTTTAGGTCGACCTTGTTTCCGCTTCGGGGGACGGCCCTTATGGCGCAATGAGTTCTCTTTTAGGTTTAAAGACTCATTCTGTTCGAGTGCATCAGGAGTGTACAACTCATTCAAAATGTCTTGCTCTACAGGAACACAAACGTCATAGTGACCTGAAGAAAGATTGCCTGAAAAGAGCAAGCGCTTTGTAGGACGACCCACTTCACCGAATGAACCACGTAGAACGCCATCCTGATAAACTTCAATTTTAATAGGATATAAAACTCCAGCTGCCATTAATTCTATTTTTTTTAATTTTTAAATCCAGAAAAGAAGTTTGGTCTTCAGAGTCAGTACGGTTTAAGACAAGATCGGAGGGATAGATTTCAGCTGCATTTTTATATTTCCTTTTGCTGCTTTTGCTCATTGATTTATAAAAACTCTGTTCTAGCTCTATTTATTTAATAATTCAAGTTTTACTCCCTCCTATATTTAAATTTTATCATATATATAATATATATATATAGAAAAACCCTTTCAAACATTGCATAAAATGAAGAACTATAAAAAAAGAATGAATTTCACGAAAAGAAAAATAAGCAACCAGATATTGAAGCATACAAATTCACCACTTTTTCAAGGGCATTTAATGAATGTTGTATGCAAATTAGGTGATCTTTGTGCCATGCTGTATGCAAACTGCTAAAAATTTATAGCATACAATACCCGAGGACACCTAAATGACTTGAAAATAATTTCACACAATATGTGGAATAAACAAGTTAGAAACAAACTTATGAAGTGGAAAAAAACAAGAAAAAATAGTCATATTAAACTTCAAACACCAATTTTTTCATAATAAATGTATGAAGTTTAAAAAATCATGAGAGAAATAAACTTATTAAACATAAAACACCAATCGTTTCATAATAAATCAACCTTAAGGAAATTTATCAAAACCAAATTTTAACTTTCTTTACTTTTGAAAAGCATGCCGAAAAAGGTAAAACACTCCACAACAGCCATGTGACGAAAAACAGTTGAATTCACAGCTAATAAGGGAAATCAATTCATCTACTGAAACATTAAGTAAAATAATTTTTAGTTTAAATTTTAGTGTAATAAGTTTCTCCTAATTTTAAATGAAATAAAGTTAAATTTTAATTTAATTTAATTTTATTTTATTTGAGTTACGTAAATTCGCAATTCATAAGTATCATGTAGAGATAGAAGTTTTCTATAGATTCAAAAGAACAAGTTATAGAGGAATGAGCGCCACCTGTTAGAGCAAAAAAAAAAGTAATGACCCACTCCTTTTTTTTTTTTTTTTTTTTTTCAATAACCATAAAGTCTAGCCTGAAAATAGATTGATTTAACGTTTTAATTTCTAAATTTATCAGAACATAGATGTTTTATTTTGTAGAAGAAATTATTTAGAGTATTTTTATGAATAGTTTTATGTAAATATGATTTGTAATGAGTAAATAAATTAACTTTAGATGAAAATTCTTTTCTCTTATCAAAAATATCAAAATCTAATTTTCCATTGTCATTAAAAATATTTAAATGTAGAAAGTTTATTTCTTTATTTTTCATTTCACTTTTAGTTAATAAAAGACTTTGAGGGTAATTATGTATGAAGGTGTTATTATTGCTATCATTAAAGTAAAAAACGATATTTTCTACAATATATCGGTAGAATATTAATCCATTACATAAAGAGAAGTTTCTTTCATAATAATAAATATATAAATCCGATAATACACTACTAGCAGAGCCACCTTGTGGAATACCTTTCATACTTTGATATATAATGTGATAGTATAGAATAAAATTATTATGTATTATAAAAGTTAGTAACGTATTAAAGTAACGAAACTATATTTTTTCTTTAATACTAAGTTTACGTTCATTAAAAAGAATTAACATAGTGTTATGTAAGTCGTGAATGTCTATAATATTAAATAAATCATTAAAATCAAATGTACAGATGTTTGTAATATTTTTGACATTTTTAATTCTATGCAGAAATTGAAAACTATTTTTAACACAATGCTTATTGTCATAGTTTAAAATTAACCGATATATATATTTTTTTTTTTTTTTTTTTTTTTTTTTTTTTTCAATTTTAAAAGAAGATTACAAGCATCATTATAAAAATAGTTACTGTGCCACATTTTACTGGTGTTTTATGAAATTTAGGAATAATAACTATATATGGATAGTTGAAATATTTACATTTGAGTTTTAATATTTTATGAAATATTAAAAACCTTTTTTTTATTAATTTCAGTTGTTAAGGTGGTTTGCTTAAAAATATTGTTATTTAAAATAGAGTTGTCTAACAAGGAAACATTAAAAAGATGTCATCGTCAAAAAGTATTGAAAAAAAATATATGTGATTCTACTCTTCATGAAACACCAGAAAAAGAAAAAAATATCGGCTGAAATAAATTACAGCGACCACAAAAAATTATCAAAATTAAGCATATTTGGCGATTTAGCGCTGTTAGGCGATACATTTGCTAGCACCGAGATTGCCGTGTACGAACAGAACCGTGTTTTGCTTTTCCGCCAAGTACTCAAAATCAATCGCCTTACAGTGTGAAATCGCGAAATATGTTTAATTTTGATAATTTTTTGTGGTCGCTGTAATTAATTTCAGCCGATAATTTTTTCATTTTCTGGTGTTTTATGAAGAATATAATCACATATATATATATATATTTTTTTAATAATTTTTGAAGATGACACTTTTTGAATGTTTCCTTGTAAGATCTGTTTATATAACTCTTAACAATTAATGGAATAATTATTAGGTGATTTATCTACATAAGTAATAATAAATTTATTTTGTAAAAGACTAATAGATTTATTTCAAGTTTTATATTTTTCATTTTTAATAAAACTAGATTAAAGAATAAGCTGATTTTTTTAGAATTTTTAAAGCATTAATTTTCCAAACGATGAAATATTCTTAAGGTTCGTTATAATCAATTGCAATTTTATAAATAAATGCACCTAAATCTTGAGAAAACTGACTTAAAATTTGATTTATGTTACTTTTTGTAGAAAGTCTAAATTTAGTGCCTTCTATATTTCTTCCAGTATCAGAGGCACTTTGACAGTGAGCCTCTTGATAGAAGGCATAATTTACTTGTGCCTTATATTTAAGAGCTACAGTTTTAAGAGTGTATGCAAATAGACAATGACAAATGTATGGAAACAGAATTTATTTTACACTGAGAAAAAAAATATACCGCCTTTCTCTATAATGAACAAGTGGGTATTTTCTAAATCTCTTAATTAGAAATATAGATTTCCGAGCTATCCGTATAAGGCACGCCAACAAACTGAGTAGACGAAATAATCGAGAATTTCTACTCTACACATTTCTAGATGGTAAAACAATATTATGAATATTCTGAATCTTTTGTATTACGATAAATTCTCGCTTGATTTTCTAGAATTGGGTCATAAACCAAGATTATAGCTGCTGAAACCCGCCTCTAGTTATACTAGGCGAGCCTAGTATACTAGTGGCGCCTAGTATACCCTTCCCATGCTATTTCTATGGGGTTTTTAGCCTTTTTTCCCTTTTTTTTCTACATTCTGAAGTGGCGGTGGATAGAAGAAAGAAAAAAGGTAGTAGAAAAAAGGCTAAAAACCCCATAGGAATAGCATGGGAAGAAAAGCAAAAAAACTCACAATGTCAAGTGTGTTAAAAAAAAAAAAAAAAAAAAAAAAAAAAAAAATCACACCGGAAGTAATAAGGGGACAAAGTTGACTAGAAAAATACATTGAACAGCGGGAACCGGGCGGGCTGGGGCATGGGTCCTATCGTCCAGGATTAATACGACTCGCCTAGTATAACTCTTGGCGGTGGTGGGGGTGGGTGGGCGGGAACCACCGCCACTTTAGAATGTAGAAAAAGAGAGGAAAAAAGGCTAAAAACCCCATAGGAATAGCATGGGAAGAAAAGCAAAAAAACTCACAATGTTATACTCACAAATTCATAAGTTATACTATATAACTAGACTTGACACAGAACAGAAATATCGATATTAACATGCATATATGTAACATACATAGTTGCGTCCACAACGAATTTTGCATACACCAGTTACTATTAGTTCTACACAACGGTCTACAGCTGTCTCGATGATCGAAACCCCAACCTTTGAATTATGAATTCGATACTCTGTACAACAGACTACCGCGGCAATGAGTATTTTTATTTGTATAACAGAAGACAATGAATTAATTATACTAAAAATATAATTAAAGATATTTCGAAGAGAAATTTCAAGTAATTCAAGAAAAGATGTGTTAATTACTTACTTTTACATTTCCTTTTAAGAGGATGATTTTGATAATAACCTGGACAACAGTTGCATATATGTGCTCTGCATTTGTTTGTCTCACAGTTATCTAGAAAATTTAAACACATTTCAGTTCAATTTTTTTTATTTGGTATTTCTACATAAGTGCTATTTTATTATACAAAAAAGTCATGTCTTTATTTTATTTTATTTTATTTTATTTTTTGCTGAAATAAAAATCTTCTTAATATTACTTATTACCTAAAAATGCAGTTCAAGAGATAAAAGACTGAAATTAGAAGCATATCGCACCATCGTCAAGAATAGTGACACAACTTAAATAATCTAGTGGCTATCACACTGCTTTCTCTTACCCTGCATTTCAACGCTATAAAGGCAGGGTAAAACAGCATGTACTGTATATGAACCTACATTAAAAAAAGTATTTAAATAGGGTGCGGGGAATTTTTATTTCACATATAAATATTTACAAGTGCAAATTTAGGAACAGTATTTTTTAACATATAAATCTGTGCGAGAAGATCTATCTTTCCCCTCAACACCCTCTTCTAAGTATAGTGCTTACATTTAGAGAAAAAAAAAAAAAAAAAAGACTGTTATTGAATGTTAAAGTTTATTTCAAATTATTTAAACCTCTTTAAGGCTTCCTCAAATTTACGGAAACTTCATGAAACAGTTCAAGTTTTAAATATTTATGATCTTAAGAATAAAGATTTAAATTGTTTGAAATTATTTGCTTTTAAGATTTAATTAGAGTACACATTCAGATTTAAATAGAGTACAAATACAAATTTATCGCTTACATCTTCACTTCCATGATCAGGGCACTTCCATGATCAGGGCACTTTAAAATGTGATATTATTTAAAAAAAAAAAAAAAAAAAAAAAGTGTTAAAAATAAAACTTAAAAAAAAAAAAAAAAAAAAAAAAAAAAAAAAAATGTATTGTTGTGTATATACGAAAAATACCTATTTTAACTCTTGAACAGTTTTCGTTGACATGGCAAAATGTAGTAAAATTTAAAATTATAGAAATTTCATCGATTATATTCAATATAAAAAAAAAAAACTTTCGCTTAATTTTGGGTAGCACTGTATATTGTCAATAAATGTCTATTATATACACACCATATTGTGAACTTAAGTTTAGTTCTATGTGGAGCACAACCTCACGTGTATTTCTTGTAATTTCTAAGCATAGGCACATTATATCAAAATTCTATTTGGTTATCCTGTAGAAAAATATTCAATGATTTATACACTATATTTTACACAAAACATTTTTTTACGCTTGTTTCATTTTGTTTAGTGGAACCTATAGATGTTAAATTCTATTTACCAGAAATGTACCATCATAGACATAGGGCATTATGCTCCTGTATGTCCCTTTGCGCCTACTATTTTCATGATCTCAATAAAACGTTTAGTGTAGCATCTCTATATGATACAGATTTAATACCTAGTCTGGATTTCTTACTACTTTTTCTTCAGATGGGCTGATAACAAACACGAACACAGAGACACACACAAACGCACAGACCAAACCGCTAGAAACCTGCTTTTAAGGCTCAAGGGACTTTAAAATGTATAATTATAACAAAATTTCAATTTGGTAAAATTTAACTAAAACACCACTTTCTCTACCATACAACAGTAACAGAAATTAAAGTGTAGCATTAAAAAAAAAAAAAAAAAAAAAAAAAAAAGTCAAAATAACGATAAAAATATTTTCTAGCATATAATTAAAAATTACGGAAAAGCTCTTCAGGTGAATAAATCGTGAGAAAGAGATATAACGATTTTCATTTATATTAAAACATTTTACACACATTTTTTTTTTAACATAACTTTAATTTTCCTAACTTATATCACTTTCTTTTTCTTTTTCTTTTTACTCAGTGCAATAAATAAATGCTATCTTTCCCAAGACTGGTTAAAAATTAAGAAATCTTTGATTTTTATGTAATTTCTATTCAAACGCCAACTATAAATTCTCTGGTAAATTCAAATATCTGTTTTTTTTTTTTTTTTTTTTTAATAACTCTAACCATACTTTTCGACAAACAGAAGGAGGTTATTTCATTATGCACAGAAAATCTATGAAATGTTGAGGATTTCGACAATGTTAATCAGTATAAAGAAAGATATCTTTTGATAAACACAATTAAAAATAAATAAATAAATAAATAAAAAGTAAAAGTAAAATCTCGAAATTTAATCGCATAGTTTCACTTTTTTTTTTTTTTTTTTCATAAATGAGCAAATGAACATAAAATTTAGATGGAATATTCGTTCTGAAATAAATTATCGTATTTTATAAAACTTTAACTCAAATAATAATTTTTAAACTGATATTACATATTTTTTTAAATAAAAACTAATACTTTGAATAAATTAAATAATCTGGTGTGTCACTTACACGACTTTCTCTTACCCTGAAATTTAATACTATAAATACAGGTTGGAGATTAAGAGGTAAGATAACGAGTCCTGTTATGTAAACCTATGTTAAACAATTCAAATTAGGCTTCGGAGGAGATTTATATGATAATTAGTTCTCTAACCCCACGTTTCATTAATGCACCTACATTTATATAGAATTTAATTCTGTTATAAAAATTAAAAGTTTACTTAAAATTATACAGACAATTTTCACACGCAACATTCATTGAAACTTATCAATCATGATCAAAATTTTCCAGCAACAAACTTATATTAATTTCAAAATACAACATTTGGATCTCCTAAAATTATTCGTTTTAAAGTTACTCTAAGAGACACAGACAAAGATCAAACGTTAAAACATTTGACTACGGTAATCAGGAAGCCTCAAAACGTGTAAATACACAAAAAAAGCGATGAATATTTAGCTTAAAACATAAATTATTTACTATATCTCTATGAGGAATTTATTTCAATTCCCGAACAGCTTTCCTAGAAATGGTAAAATATTATTAGTAAAGCACATCTACTAACAACAAATAACTAGTGTGTTGTGGCCACCACACGACTTTCTTCTACATTTTTCTATACAAATTCACTCAGTAAAAATAATTTATTAAAATCATTATTTAAAAAAAATATCTTTCATGATAATGCAGACGATTTCCATATTAGACAGGTAGTATAACACTAAATACCCAAAAAAGTTGAATATATTATCAATATTACATTAAAAAAAAAAAAAAAAAAAAAATTGTTAAAAATGAAAAAAAATCGATAACTTTATTTGATACATTATTAAAGAATATATTAATTAATATAAAAAGACCTAAGTAGAGGATTTTTACATTACATATATATCTAAACTAATATTATAAATGCGGAAGTTTGAATGGATGGAGGTTTGTTACTCAATCACGCCACAACGGCTAAACGGATCTGGATGAAATTTAGTACACAGATAGATAATAGTATGAAATAGGACATGGGCTACAATGTACGGTCGAAAAAAAAATCGCAGCACTCGCTGTAATTTCATTATTAATTGACGCAGAAAAATTTAATAGACACCATTCAACAGGAAATTAAATGCACTTTTTGAAAATGTTGTCGAATTTTAATTAGGGGTTATCTACATATTGAAATGAGCGCCAACATTGATTTTTCCAATAGCAACACCCAATTTTGACCTCATATTCGAATTTCTGAGAATCTGGCAGCGCGGAAAAGCATACTGTTTGTATACTTTATAGAGTTTCAGAGTATACAAATCGTTCATTTTCCAACTGGGAAAGAAAGAAAAAAACCGTATTACTGAGTACTTGTTTTGTTTTTGTTCAAGATAAATTCGGAAAGAAACTGAAGATGCGTTTTCTTTTAGACTCAGCATGTAATACAAACATATTAATTGCCGATTGCGCTAATATCTTAGGATTGAAATCAAAGGTCATAAACACTCCTATTACTGGATTAAATAATTCTTCTTATAACGTTAAGTGAAAAATTAGTAGTATTATTTCCAACGTAGACGAAAGTTTTAAGGAAAAGATCGACTTTTTAATTGTTCCCAAGATCACAGATTATATCCCAACAAATAAATTAGATATATGAAAAATTAATTTACCAAATCTAGTAGAGTTTGCTGATCCCATGTTTTATCAACCTGGAAAAACACAGGGCATTATAGGTAGTAAACTGTTTTATAGAATTTTAAGACCTAATTCAGTTCAAATTAGTGATAATTTATTTTAACAAGATTCTGTTTTTGGCTGGATTCCTACTGGGGTTTCAGAAGAAACAGTTCCATTAAATAGTAATGAGAATCAATGTTTTTTTTTTTTTTTTTTTTTTTTAAACAAAGTTTGATAAAATCAATAATAACTTAAGCCGATTCTGGCAATTGGAATTCATTGGAATTCAGCCCAATGATTTAAAACCAGTAGAGAAAAATCAATCCCAACAAATTTTTGATAAAACTGCCAGGTTTGTGAACGGTAGGTATGAAGCGCAGTTGCCTTGGAAAACGGATCCGAAACAACTGCACAATAACTTTAATGTTGCGTAAAAACGTCTAGATATTTTACAAAGGAAATTTTATCGGGATCCTGAACTCTTTCAAAATTATTCTAAAATTATAAATGAATATTTAAATGAAGGTATTATTGAGCAAGTTGAAAGTAATGAGCCAATATTAGATAAGGGAAATTATTACTTACCCCATCATGGTGTCTGTAAGGAAGACAAGCTTACGACGAAAGTTCGCATAGTTTTTGATGCAAGCTCCCATGATAACAATCAATTTTCCTTAAATGATTGTTTGTTGCCTGGTAACAACTTAAACTCACTTCTCTTTGATATTTTAATTCATTTCCGACTTAACGAAATAGCCTTCTCTGCCGACATCGAAAAAACATTTTTACAGATATCCCTTGCAGAGAAGGATCGTGATGTTGTGCGGTGTTTATGGTTTGAAAAGGATTTTAGATCTCTTGAATATTTGAAAACATTAAGATTTAAACGTGTTCTTTTTGGTGTTAATGCATCCCCATTTCTCTTGTCAGCTACTACTAAAAATCAAATATCTAAATTTAGTGACCGATACCCAAAAAATGTTCATCTTCTCGACAATTATATCTACGTGGACGATTTCATCTCTGGCGAATATATTGTGCAAAAGGATCTTAAAATTTCTCTTGAGGCTAAAGAAATTATGTCTCAAGCAGGAATGAGTTTAAGAAAATGGATTACAAATGATGAGGCGTTAATGAAATTCTGGCATAAAAAAGGCTTAAATGCACAATTAGAGCACTCTACAATCAGCTTAGGAAGTAATCTAGCAAAGGTCTCAGTCATAGCCTGGAAGACAGAAGAGGATTGTCTAACTTTAGCAGCAAAGAGTTTATTAGAATTTTTGTCCTCTAAGGAAAGTTCAAAACGTCTCCTTTTGCAAGCAGTTGGGAAGATATTTGACCCTCTGTGTCTGCTCACGCCATTCACCATTAGAGTCAAGTGCCTGTTTCAAGAATTATGGATGAAGAAAATACCTTGGGACGGACAGTTGCCAGCCGATGTCCAAGAAAAATGGGGAAAATGGTGTGAAGAGCTTCGTAGAATGTCTGAAGTAAAAATTCCTAGAAAAATCCTAAGTTGCTCGAACCAGGTACTTGCAGTGGAAATAGACGCATTTTCCGACGCCAGTAAGGCAGCGTATGGCGCTGCTATTTATCTACGTATACAGAAAGAAAATAATATAGTAGTCAACCTCATAACATCTAAAAGTCGTGTTGCTCCCTTAAAAAAATTTGCTTACCTAGATTAGAGTTGCTTGGTTGCTCTATTAAGTGCACAAGGTAAAACCTATCATAGATCAAAAAACAGCGTCAACAGTTTACTGCTGGTCCGGCTCCAAGATAACATTGTACTGGATAAATGACTCAGCCAAACGGTGGAAACAGTTTGTGGCGAATCCAGTAACATAAATAAAAACTCTAAGTAATCCAAATTCCTGAAACCATTTCTCCGGAAAGAACAATTCTGCTGATCTATTGACCCGAGGTACTAATGCACATTCTCTTTGAGACAGTTCCATATGGTGGCACGGCCCACCTTTCTTGACTGATCCGGACTTGCAAACCTCAGACGAGGACATTAGTGTGCCAGAAAGTAACTATTATTCTGAGGCTAAAAATGATCTTAATAATCCTGAACCTAATTTTTCCTTTGATGTAACTACCCGAACTTTCAATTTTGTTGATAACATTTTAACCATTAGTAATAGTTTCACTAAAATTGTGCATGTTTTAGCTTTTACTTTCAGGTTTATTAGCAATATAAGACACCCACGGGAAAGAAAAACTGGATACCTAGGTCCAAAAGAAAAAAGTGCTGCACAAAAGTTTATACTGAAGACCATACAGGAAGGAGAATTTGGGAACAATATAACAGGTATAAAAATGAATAATTGTGTTTCTCCTACCAGCAGTCTTCGCCCCCTGACACCCTTTTTAGATTATGATGGTTTATTAAGAATTGGAGGTAAGTTACATAACTCAGATTTGAATTACGAGAAAAAACATCCTATATTGCCAAAAGGTAAGTTCAGTGAGATAGTTATTAAACATTTTCATGAGAAATTTCACCATTCAGGCCCTCACACATTACTTTATAACATTGGGCAAGAATATTGGCCCTTAAATGGTCGAAGTGCATGTCGTAAAATTATCCATAATTGTGTGAAATGTTGTAGAGCTAACCCTAAGTTATGCCCTAAAAAATGGGTGATCTGCATAAAGACAGGATAAATCATGTTTTCGCGATCAATAGTACAGGTCTTTGTGGCCCATGTTTTTAAAGAAAGGTAGCTCCCATTAAAATTTTTTTGTTCTTACAACTAAGGCAATACACCTAGAAACTTAACTTTGGAGTCTGCGTGACTCCAAAGACTTAACTTCAGAGTCACTTATAGCTGCCTTGAAACGTTTTATCGGCAGACGAGGTAAGTGTGCTAAAATCTTTTCGGACAATGGGAGTAATCTTGTTCGAGCTAATAAAGACTTAAAGGAATTTTTTTAATTAGTTACCCAACAAGATGAAAATTTAGCAAATTTCTCCTTAAATGAGAAAATAAAATGGAAATTTATTCCTCCCAGGGCACCAAATTTTGGTGGCTTATGGGAAGCCGGGATTAAATCTTTTAAGTATTATTACAAACGTATTATAGGCCATGCTAAACTGACGTACGAAGCCTTTCAAACCATCATGATTCTAACTGAATCCATGTTGGATTCACGTCCATTAACCCCTCTTTTGGCCGACATAGAGGATTTGGAAATTTTTACTCCTGGTCATTTCCTTATCGGTCGATCGATACGGCCATCCCGAACCCTCACTGACCAACATTCAAACCAATAAATTAAATTTGTGGCAACAAACTTGTAAATTAACTCAAACATTTTGGAAATTTTGGTCTAACAATTACTTAATTAATCTACAGTAAAGACTAAGTGGTACTTTGAAAAACAAAACGTAAAAGTAGGCGATATGGTCGTCATAAAAGAGGATAACTTGCCCTCTCTAAAATGGTTACTAGGCCGCATTATTAAAAGCTATATTGGAAGGGCTATATTGTTAGAGTTGTAGCTATTCGTACAAGAAATGGAATACTGAAAAGAGCTATTTCAAAATTAGCTATTTTACCAATTAATGATTAAAAAATATTTATTTTCCTTGTGTGTACCTTATAATATTACATTTAGTATTACTGTATGATATGCCTTTATATAACATTCTTGTTCTTGTGCATAATTGTATTTTGTATTTAAATTTTCGTTTATTATTATATTGCGTTGTGTAATATTTATTATTATATGTATACATTTATTATTATATTGCTTCATCTCTAACCCAAACTTTGAATGTGCTGCGCACATTGCAACGCGGAGCGGCATGTTCGGACATCTGCGCATGTCGAACGAGCACCGCGGGCTTTCGTGGTCATGTGACCGCGCCAAGAATTAAGTTGTTGGTTGGCTTTCGTCTGCAATAGAAGTCGAAATGCATAGTGGGTATATCCCCATTTCGTAACCGCGGGTTTTATCCCCAAAAGAATGTATGAGCGGGTTTATCCACATAGAACAACTGTGTGCTTTGTCCCCTTCTATCTTTTACATCAACTATGTGTAGTGTGTGTTGTTTCACTGTGTCGTGAATTAAAAAATATAAAAAGAAACTGAAATCATCTATTAATTAACACACACTAATCTCCTACAAAAATCACTTCTGATCCATTCAGCATGCAGCGAAGAACTTCCGCTTCTTCTCGTAACTCTCGTTTCAAGTAAAAGCATTTGCCCTTTTGCAGCGACTAATACTGAAGCGTCAAAGTTGTAATGTTTTTCTGGATGCACGAAAAGTTAAAGTACTTCTACTTCATATCTCTTCAGTCATAGTTGAAGTACTTATGCCTCACATTTCGGCCTTCCTGGCAACTGATGCTCTCATCAGCTCTCACCACTGCATCTGGAAAAGGCAAAAAGATAGAAAAAAAGAATGTTAGATTTATATATTTTTTTCTTTTAATGTTAGGCAGCTGTAGGCCAAGCTTTCATAAAAGAAAATGCTGCTGTAAAGGTTCGATAAGGTCCTTTAGGTGTTCCTACTTTTTCTACGTCATAGCGATCATTAGGGACCAGAAATTTTTTCTTCAACTTAAGTCCAGAACCATACTATGTCCTGTGCATGGCTACCCAGTCATTCATTTTGTAGATTTTAGCTTTCTTTCTTTTATTAAATAGTTTCCTACTTTCTTCCTGTATTTTCATTATATTTCTGTTAGCTTTTTGCCTCATCTCTACACGCTTAGGCTTATTCATCATATTATTTTGATACTCTTAATCTAAAATTTCTTTGATGCTTAAATCTTCTTTATTTCTCATTTTTGTGCGTATCATCTGTTCGAATGGAGTATAGTACTCTTCGTACTGGTACTGTTGACAATTTGTTGCACGTCTTCTACGAACTTGTACCACTTTGATTCATCGTCATTCGAAAGTTTAGATAAAACAGGAATTATAATCTTATGCAGTCTTTCTATTTGACCATTTCCTCTGGGTATTCCAGTAGTTATTTTCACATGCTCTATTTTTTGCTCAGTACAATATCCATCAAATTCCATGGCTGTAAACGCATATATGTGAGTAGAAGTGAAATTTATTTATTTATAAAATTACATTTATAATGTAAAATATTTTTTGTGAGCATATTTTAAAATATCACATAGCTAAAATAATTAAATTAAGATTGTATACGCTTATCAAACAAAATGACTTTATCTTAGTATGACGTACTATCAACACGATCGATAACCTTATCTATCATTTGACTCTCTTTGCAAGTAATTTCTAACTTATTAATATATATATATATATATACATTTAAAATACATATAATCTTAGTTAATTTTTGTAATCCTTTATTACTAAATGTTGGTTCAAAGTAAATATTGCAAGCGTAATAGATAATATCAACATCCATTAAATACAGGTTTAAGTTTAATCATTTCCAAAATTGTAAAGATAAACAGTCGAAAACCTAATTTTCAACTACTATTTTTATTAGTCATTATTTTAAATATCTCTATTACTGTCTAAAATGATTAAAATGTTTGGATAGATATAATTTTTCTAACTCTCTCTTCTTCAATAGCATTAATTTTTTTTCTCTGTTTCAATAAATAACCACAATTTTTTAAGGTTTAATATTTTTTTTATATCCCACTATTTCAATAATTAGCATTCTTCATTAAGGAACTGCACCCAAGTAGAAATATTATCTAATAATTAAATCACATTTACAGTAAATGTGACGAGTCCTCATTAAAATATTTAACCCATTAAACACCAAAGCTCCCGCTGCTACAATTTTTTTCCCCCTGCAAGTAATTAACATAAATATATTCTTTACATTAAATATTGAAATGCCTACCTTAGTTGGTAAAATTTTCAAAAAGTTAGTAATGTAATTCCTTTTAACATGGTCCTCATTTTATATGAGCATATCAGTGGCTGCGGGAATAAAGGTTCGATTGCTTGAAGATGGAAAGTGCCGGGTTCAATTTCAACTAACAGAAATCTTTAATAAATTTTTATTACTATTTTTCACTAAAAGTTATATGTTAAACCGTATCTATCGGATAATTTATATATCTTTACACGCTAAAAACTATATATATCGGTATCTTATACAAATACATATAAGGTTAAATAATTTTGTTTAAATCATCAAAATTTTAAGTCAAAGACTATATCTTATTCGTTTATTATTATTTAATATTTGAAAATTAACGATTTTTCTCCTACAAATTGTATATTAAACCTTATCTATTTAATATTTTTTCACACTAAAAATTATATATATAACAGTGCCTTAAACTAACTGTTAAAATTTCCTCAAACAAAAAAAAGGGGGGGGGGCAACAGGTGGGTCCTTATTTAAAAATACAATATTAAATATGAGCACTTAAGTTCAAAAGTAGCGGGTTCGTTTTTAAATTCAATAAATTTCTAAGAGGTTTATCTAAATACCGTCCAGTTTAAAACACACATTTATATCTTAAATTAATTCATTAGGGTGTATTCTTATGTTACTTATTTCAACCTGTTTTCTATTATGGTTAACTTTTAATAATAATAATAAATAATCACTCATTTTGTTAAACAAGAAAAATTTCAAACATAGATTAAATTTCTTTTTTCCGAAACTTGCGTAAATACGAACTAGAATCAGTTAGAAAGACCCGCATGGAAGGCACTCCCCTTCAAACCTAATTTCATAATCGTAATACTACCAATTAAAGCTTCAATAAAAATCAGCGTTTTTGATTGGTTAAGGAAATTCGCATAACCTTGAAAATATTTGTGTGTTAACCCACCGATGGGGGAGTCTAAAGTCTTCCCATGAAAGAAGCGTTAAAGGCACACAACTTTTTTTCTTTCTTTTGAGATATCTTACGGAAAGAGTGTACAGAAAAATTGGGGCGTCACATTTTTCTATAAATGTGGCGGGAGGATGGTGGGACCCCATTTTTTATAATAACATCAGCAGCAGCAGCTGCGAGGATAAAGTTTCGATTCCTTGAAGAGTGAAAGTGCCGGGATCGATTCCAAGATAGACTAAGGTTTAGTATACCTCTTTTTAAATTTTTTTGAAAGATCTCTGGTTCGATCCGTAACAAAGGTGAGTACATTTCTAAAATTCTCTTTTTTAAATTTGTATCGACTAATAGAGGGCAGCACCACAAAAAAATATATAAATACCTTCATTACACATTCAAAACGTCACCACAATTCTTAATCATACCTTTTTTAAATTATCTAATCTCTTCATTAATAATTAAAACAATTCATTGTTTTTCTAACCCTACTTATCTTTCCTGATAACAGGGTCATGCGGCCCCTGGAGGATGTAGATAAGACAGACCCCTTGGCAGGAAGCTGATAACGGATGCTGATAAGACATGCCACCCTACACCCCCTCGCCCATGCCGTGGTGCCGAAGTTGGTGAACCCCCAAAATTACCCTACTGTGGTGAAGGTCATTTTGATCAACTTCAGCTTAAATAAATCTTTGAAAATGTAGAATTGTATTGGTATTGTGTTTCTTCTCATTACATTATAACGTATGACTCAACTGTTTTAATTTGCTTAACATATTCAACATCAGCACCATCTAACGGACTTTTTTTTTTTTTTTTTTTTTGTTCTTAAAAAACTCCGCCCACGTTCTGATGCCATTCGTTCAAACCGAATTTTTTTATGAGCATTTGTTTATTTTTAATAAATTTTTAAAGTTTTCACGAACTTTTGGCGCACCCGGTTCTTCCTTATATCATGTCTGTAATCTTTGAAATACTTTATCATTTTTTATTCTGATAAAAATTACTAGATTTTTTTTTTCGTATTTATTTAAACAGTTTACTTTTTTATTTAAAGAAAAGAGAAAAGTTGCTTTTATATACCACGAAACATAATAACAAAATGAAAAACAATTAGTAATTCTGATTTGTAAATATAAAAAGCAACTGATATAATTTATAATAAAATTATTTCAGTCAAATTTTGTGAATTGCTTGTTATAAATTTTTAAAGAATGCAAATTTTTATTTCTTGTTATGCGACTTGTCTGAAAAAATGCATGATTGTAATTAAGTGAATTTTAACATCGTTTATGCTTCAGAAATGTTATTTTAAATTAGATTTAAAACAGACAAGACGCATTAGTGACAAATTAGTGATTCTGTAATGGTTGATTATATGCAAATTATTGAAGTTACGTACAATTATAGTTTTTGTTTTTCTTCTAAGTCATAACATTTAATTCCGAATCCATGTGTTGCTAACAGTGACTTAACACAGCTTGCGTCGTTTGTAATAAGTATCCTATTTTAAAGTGTCACGCCCCCTCTTTTTTATATTTAGATGTATGTGGAATACGATGTGCAATGTGCATTCCGATTTGAGTGCGGAAAAAAAATATTCAAAAATCTATTTAAAGCGTGCGCACACACTCACACATTTATAATGTATCCTATGACAGATTTGAAAATCTCTGACTAAATGAGTTAATTATTAAAAAGAATATATATATTACTAGCAGGCTTTGCCCGCTTCGCTGGTCATTATATTGAAATGAATCCCCAAAACAGCATATCATTAATAATAATAAAATATCTTAAAAAAAAAAAAAAAACATTGAAATCCGTCAAAATCTAATTTTAAGTTGCCCAATGCCTTCGGCAGTCCTTTACCTGCTTCTTACTCCCCTCCCTCGTGGCTACAGTTGAAAGTTTTACAAAATCTCATCAAAGTGCATATTTCGCACACTTAATTAACACCCACACACCAAAATTCGCCATTCTTAGGTAATTTGGACGGATTTAAGCTTCAAAATGCGGTTTTTGCCCCACCCGCCCCAAGAGGAAGGGGGGGGGGGTAAATTTCCAAAATTACTTTATATTGCATGTTGCATACACATACCTAACCGACACATCAAAAAATTGAAATCATGAAATTATTTAAAGCTGAGTTATGCTTTAAAACTTTTTTTTTTTAATCTCTCCCCCCGTTCTTAAAGGAGGGAATTTCGCAAAATCTCTTCATACTATGAGTTAGATACATATAATCGTCCCTTACATAAAAAATGTCCAACCTTAGATAATTTAGTGCAGCGTTACGCATGAATACATGTTTTTGCCCCCCATTCTCCAAAGGGCGGTAGGGTGGAATTTCATAAAATCCCTTTGTAGTGTGTGTTCAGTTCGATTTCCCCGTGTGTTGAGTACCCTTCTTCCAAAACCTTTTCCCTTCCCCCCCCCCTTAAAAATCCAAAATCGCAGAAAGTAATTTTTTTGTACTCAACTCTGGTCTTTCCATCTGCAATTTCTTCACCGTTAAGTAATTTGGAGCCGAGATAAGCCTTCTGCCCCCCAAGGGAGACAGGGGGTTGGGGGTATTTTGCAAAATTCCGTCTTAGTTGGGGGTCAGGCTCCGAAAACCAACCTGGTCACTAAAATTTGTGACCCTCTTTCCCACAGAATCGTCATGGCAGTGTTGAGTCAGCGAATCATTGAGTTTACTATTTTATATGTACAGATTTGTTTATATTTTTCATGGACTACTTGGCTTAAGGTTGCTGTCACAAAAATAGAGTCCTTGGCGAAAAATGTTCTATCTACTTCAGTATTAAAATTAAAAATATACCCAGGATTATCAACTAATAAAGCTCTTTAATAGAGATCTGAATTAGCTTTCATTTTCTTATTATTTAATTTTGATAATGACGTTATGTTGTCATGTGCCTAAGCAAATTTAATATTTATTATTTTTTTTATTATTATTCACGTGAAATATTCTTTGGCAACAATTAAAAATTAAAATAAATTATTTTAAAGTTTTATTATAGAAGAAATATTTATATTATAATATAGAAGATTAATTAAAAATTTACATTTTTTCCGGTATAAATAGAAGCCTATGTCTTATTCCAGACTATTATCTATCTCTGTACAAAATTTCATCCAGATCCGTTTAGCCGTTGTGGCGTGATTGAGTGACAAACATCCATCCAAACTTTCGCATTTATAATATTAGTATAGATTAGTTATCATGTGCATGTGTTAGATTGAGTTATTTTGCTGTCAAATTGACAAAATTTTAATTTTAAATTTCAAAACTCTGTCGTTCTTGGCGCTTATTCTATTTAGTGATCAAAAACGTAATACGAAAATATGCATGCCAGATGTATATTTTCGTAATATGCATTGTACGAAATATTGTTTCATATTATTCATTACTCTCTTAATATAAGTTGTTAAAATAATCATGATTTTTGAAAGGAATTAAATTATGTTCGCCAAATAATTCGTCGATATTTTTTTTTCTGCTAAGGATGACCGATATCAAATCTATTCCGCTGCAACATATTAGTATCTTATATCAGATACTTTATTTAGACATTTGAAAACAAATTTTACTTCAAACTATGATAGAATATTTATCATTTTCCTTTTTATTAGTATATTAGTTGGATATTTATTGTGTAAATATCATCTTTTGAAATGAAATGTTTGTGTTTTCAATCGAATATGGAAATTTGCCATTTTTTTTTTTTTTCCTAGAGTTTTGAAATTAAAAATTCAAATTTTGTCAATTTTACAACAAAAATAACTTAATCTAACGCATGGACATAATAATTAATACATACCTATACCTAAATATGGGAATTAAAATCGGGAAATAATTTTCCTCGATTTTTAATAATTTTTTACAAAAAAAATCCAATGGACGTTTAACATAGGAAATATTTTTCTTGCATCCATGAACGGCCAGTGACGTCATCACTTCGCTTGCGTATTAGCACTTTATCAATGTGTAAAAGAAATTTTTAATTAAAAATGACGTCAGTTTCTGTGAGATGCATAATTTTTTTTTAAATAATTTTTTATCGTTCACGTTTAGATTAATGTATTTATTTTCCTGTTGAAAAAAATAAATAAATTCGTTTTTTTTTTTTTTTTTTTTTTTTTTTTTGGCAACAATTAAATTATGGATAAATTTAAATGGCTAATTGTTTGCTATTATTAGCTTACAAAATTGCTATTTTATGCATAAAAATCGCAAAAACAATTTTTTTTTTTCGGAATAAAAGGTAGCCAACTTTTTAAGTTAGGGTATAAGCTATCTCCATAACAAATTTTATCGAAATCCATCGAGCAGTTTTAGCGTGAAACTCAGTCAAATAAACGGACATTCACATTTATAATATATATAAGATTTTTAATTGACTTATAAATGTTATCTGCTTTCCCTATCCCCATTATTATATAAATAATAATATCAACATCATAAAATGTTTTAATGAAAATTACTTTAAGCACGGCCTGGTCACTTTTCACTCTTGTGAAAATGAAACATTTTGCACCTTAAATCTAAGAATATGCTAGATTTGATTGATGTAATAAAATCAAAATATTTCATTGTAAAGCAGAAATATTGGATTTAAAAATAAGTATTATGTCATCCGCGAGATATCGTTAATCGCGAAACAGCATTGCGCGCTGTTTTAATGACTCAGATGTTCACCTGGTCGTAGGTCTTCGCTCGAATGTTCGCCTGGTCATTTTGATCGTGTGAAAATCTATTGAACTTTTCTATGTAACAATTAGAAAGTTCATCAGAATTTAAGAATTAAAACTGTGATAAAATGAATTTTTTTTTTTTTTGGAGTTTTCTATTTTCCTTCTCAGAACGTTTAGTCTTCTTGTGTTTATGTTGTTGTTGTTCGAAGGTCCTAAACGTCGGTGAGATGCCCTCCATCGGGACTTTCCTGAAGGTTCCTAGACCGTATTTAAGCAAGTTATTCAGAAAACCTTGGATAACTCAGAACGGCTAATCTAAGTAACATGACATGGAATCGAAATCGGCACTTCCCGTCTACCAACTTCCAGAACAGAACATTTCGAACACGGGTGAGTCTGAGGAGTCTAGCGATCCAAAATAACATATTATATAGTGTGCAGTTAAAAAAAAAAAAAAAAAAAAAAAAAAACTTTGCTCTTATGCAATGAATAAACAGTCGCAGCTTGGATTTATATCTTAAGATGCCTGTTTTCAAAGTTTCTCTTGATTATGTTTTATATCGTATTTACATCGTTATATATGCATCACAGTAGGAAAAAAATACATTCACAAATTTGTTAAAAATGGAAATGTTGTGCAATGGAATAAGACTTTCAGCATATCTATACCAAACATAAAACAGATCATTGCAACAGCAGCATTCGTTCCATGTACGAAAATACGAATTACTTGTATATTAAGACGAAAAGTAAAATATGCTCACAGATAAATTTGAATATCTAGCAAGAATTTTTATTATGATGTTTGTTTTTATTTTTTAAATCAAAATTAAGACGCGAAGTGAAATTTTAAGAAATTCTGAAAAATACTCGTTTTGAAAAAAAAAAATTAAATATTATTTTTCGGTTATCTATTCCGATTCAAAAAATTAGAATAATGAAAGAAATTATGGTCAAGGGAATTGCAAATCTAATTTATCAAATAAATAATCTATAATACGAAATATAAATTATCATAATATAAATCTACATATTTTCTTGATTATAAGAATGTAAATATTTTACAAAGAAATTAAAAAAATATTTAAAATAGCAAGTGAAGAAAATTTAAAATATCAGAGTACTTTATAACATGGTTAAAAAAATTAGAATATTCAAATATTTTCCTTTTTGTTTAGAGAACAGCTGTAAATGTCGTTAACTGCGGGACTAACATGTGTTCCGCGGAAAGTAAAAAGTAGTTTGTCATTTGTTTGTAGTTCAGTGTTTGCTTAATATGGACAAATGATCGACTTATCTGAGGGTGTGAAATTTCGTATTGTGCACTTGCACAAAGAAGGAAAAACACAACTGTTTATAGAAAAAGGAAGTGAAATATTCTCCTTCAAATGGGAGAACAGTTTTTAGAGAATATTTAATAATAAGTGTTTTCAAAATAAATACTATAGAAGTGGTCGACATCAAAAAGAGATGAAAGAAAATTAAAAAATATTGTGAAAAAACATCATTTTCGAGGTGTGAATAATCTGCAGTGAACTTTTAAAAAAGTAGATACAAATTCCTCTAAATCTACAACACTACGACGACTTCAAAATTAGGTTTTACATCACGTGTGCCTAAGATAAAGCCGTTCTTATCATCTAAGCAAATGGCTGCTAGAGTTAAATGGTGTTAACATAGGCTATTTTGGAGTCAAGATGACTGGAAAAACGTAGATGAAAGTATGTTTTGTGTCTCCCATGAGGACAAAGGTATACGTTTTTGGAGCCTTAAACAAGAAGTTTTGAAAAAGAGCGTTGAAAACGTTCGATGAACTTTGCGACCTCCATCATGGTATGGGGCTACATGACTGCACAAGGCTTAGGTAGGCTATGTATTGTTTACACGAAAGTCAATTCAGAAGTATATTGAAAAATTCTTGAACACTTCATGATGCACCAATCTGAGGATTTATGTGACGGCGATTTCATGTTTCAACAAGATTCAGCTTCTTACCACACTTCCAAATTGACAACTAAATGTCTCTAAAAGAAGGAAACAAATGTACTCCCATAGCCTTCGAACTCACCCGATCTAAACCCCATAAAGCATTTGTGAGGTATTATGAAGAAACGACTTCAAAAAGTTGCACAAAGAGACAAAAAATATTTATATATATATATATATATAGGTTGAATAATATATGGGCGCATTTTAACAAAAAAAAAAAAAAAAAAAGTGAACCTTTAATCAATAACATGCCAAACTGTTTAAGATCTGTCATTAAAGTTAAGGGCGATACAACAAAGTATTAATTAGCATATAAAGACCCTTCGAGTTTAATTTATGTACAATATATTTAAATCATTCTAATTTTTTCAACCACGTTATGAAGTATTCTAATATTTTCATTTTATTTCTCACTTCCTGTTTTAAATATATTTTATTTTTTATTGTAATATGTTTGCATTTTTATAATCTACAAGATATGTAGACCTATAATATGATAATTTATATTTGATATCACTGATTATTCATTTTGTAAATTAGAATTGCAATTCCCTAGACCACATTTTCCTTCATTATTATAACTTTTGGAATCGGAGTAGTATAAAATTCATAATTATAAACAAAATTATAAACTTTCTACCTTATTTAATTTAACATATTATAAAATATGAATACTTTTTTTTTCAATTGATTTGTGTAATTTCAAGTTTTACTGTTCCCTTAAGACTGCTTTTAAATCCACATTGCTAGATAATCTTTGCATTTTTATCTCTGTTTATACAGAGCATTTATCTGCATTTTAAACCACATAATTCAAAATTAAATTATGTTGTACGAACATTTTATTAGTTATATTTTTATTTCAGTGTATCTCACTCATTAAAGTGCATATGTGTACATACATAACAATATTTCAGCATATATGTTCAATACATATTTAGTAAATACTATAAAATAAAAAAAAAGTAATAAATATTTATAAATGGTAATGTTGATCGATATATTTTTTGCAAATGAACCATTTAATATTATCTTAATTTTTAAATATTTTATGTAACTTTAAAAAATCGCTTAAAAAAAAAAAAAAATCTTAATCAAAAAAATTTTACTTTCTAGTAACACTTTAAAATTTTTCAAACGTGTAAATTAATGTATAATTCAAACTTATATTACATTTGATATTGCGCATAATTTTACCCCTAAATATTTTTTATAATAGTAATGAAGCATTATAAATTGAAAAGGGATAGAAATATGTAAATAATTTAATTCTAAATAAGTCATATAAAAATATCAATCCCTTTTAAAGTCAAACTATTCTTAACTTGCCTTAGACTACTGTTAACCTCCAATAACAGTTTAAAATGACCAAAAGCAAACAGTCATTATCTCTTTCCCGTTACCTTCATAGATTTGACTTTCTTACGATATTTCCAATAAGCTTAAATTCATCGCCTTATTATATATTTTTTTTTTTTTTTTTTTTTGCCAGACATGAAAGTTTTCACCAAAATGAGAGGTACAGTAAATTAATATGACATTCTATCCGGAAGTATGAGTACATAGGGGAAATTCCTGGAACAAGCGGGGGCTCTACGGCGGGATAAAAAATGGTTGAATTTTCATTCCCTCTGGATTAAGGCGTAATGTCTTGCTTGGAACATTTATCGAATAATTGACATGGTACATTATTTCGATATTCTGTCGATCTCTAATTTCAGGTTAGCATTAGAGACCGCTATAAATGCTCGAAATGATATTTTGAGAATATCCTCAAACGATTACCGATCATTTTTCAACAATTCTGATAAGCAGCCGATATGATACCGAGATCTTTTACTGTAAAATAAGATGAAATGTATATATTGAAAGTTTTATTTGCATTATATAAAAAATTGTTTTTGTTGTCGCTTATGCGACTTTATTTATCTTTTATTTGATTTGAAATCGATTGTGTATCAAACATTAAGATTTATACATAAATGTCAATATATCGAAATGAATAATTCAGAATGACAAAAAGGTAAAAATTGCAAGTGTTAAATAATATTCAACTGTTTCAGTAGTATAGGAGACATAACGTAAGATTAATAAATACGGGAAAAGTCTTCAACGTATAAAACACCAAGGGGAATAATGAAAAATTGCAGACAGTTGTTTTGGTGGCATAGATTGCACCGTCATCAGCGCACGATAATATATTCTCTGCTACCGAAATAGGATATCTAGAATATCAGCACTTTTGTTAATTATTTTTTTCTATTTTCTAGGGGGCTCTACCTCAGTGATGCCAGATGGTCGAAAATTATTCCCCCAAATAGGTCTTCAAATTTCCCCAAATCAGGGGGTTTTTTTTCGAAAAATTCCCCAACTTGATTTCTACTAAAAAGGGAAAATAAAAAATTTTTTTAAAGAAAATATAAAGCAGATTTAAGTTGATTTGAGCTCAGATTTTTCCCCAAATGAAGGTAATTTTTGAAAAAAATCCCCAAATAACAAAAAAGCTACTGAAAATCCCTGGTAGTAGGGATAAATCATTACTTTGCCAACATTGACAGAAAATTGAAGAACTCTCCAGATTTGTCCCCAAAAATTTTAGAATTCCCCAAAATAGTCCCCACAAACGTTTTGTCCCCAAATTTGTCTGCAGAAGTCTCAAAAATCCCCAAAATGGGGACAAAATCCCCAATCTGGCATCACTGCTCTACCTGCTCCCAATGCTCATTAAACCCAAGGAAGGCTTCACCCCTCCCCCCGGACTGTTTTGCGCATTAACCTCTGCAGAATTCTACCCGCGTATTCGCAGCTTTGCCTTTTCCTGAATAAGAAAATTAATAGTGCATAACCAAAAGCAGAACAAAATTATAAAATTTTCCATATTTGATATCACATAGAAAAAGCACACTATTTAACACTATACCTTTTGTTTTTTAATAAAATAATACGTCAAAAACCTTTTTAACGTTCCACAATTTAAAAATTTCCTACCTTTTTGGGCGGAAGCATATGCTAAACACTACCTAGAGTCCCTAAATAAAATAATAGGCCGGCGCATCACCGCCATTTTTTTGCCTCCGAAGAGGACAGCATTCCCGCTTGGCGTCCTTATCGCTTCCCTAATGATTTTAAGAAATCTTGATCTGAAGCTAACCGGTCAAGATAAGAGCAATAAGCAACAAAAATTCCTAAAAACACATTTTTTTCACAGTATATTCTCAGGATGTCATTTTATTCTGAGGATATCCTGTGGATGTACTGGGGTAAGATGTATTGTTAGGGCGGTTTCTGTTTCTTTTACAAAATGTCGCCAAAACTCAAATACACAGTAATAGAAGGACTGTGAACACTCTACATTCACTTCTTGCATGATTATAGCAGTTTATCGCTAAACAAACTTCCATATCATAGTTTAGCTAAAATTATGAAATATAATAAAACAAGTTACTCTAAAGTAACGTAAGACGATAAAAAAAAATGTTTGTTGTTTGTTTATCAGAGAAACGCACTGGTACATGTGGCAACCCTAAGGCAACAAAATGCCTGATGCACCAGCTCGTATATATAGGAGCTTTAACACTACCAAATGAACAACGAAAGTTTTGTATTTAGAATAGAGAGAAAAAGTATATGATCCCCTAGCAAAACTTGTAGTTTTTACACTCTTAAAACTGTAGCTCTTAAATATAAGGCACGAGTAAATTATGCCTTCTATTATTCTAATATAAGAGGCTCACTGTCAAAGTGCCTCTGATACTGGAAGAAATGTAGAAGACACAACTAAATGTGAAAGGCACCGATCGCACTTCAATCTCGGTGAGAGACACAAACACGCATTTGTGCCTTTTAAAATGCTGTTCAAATTCCCAGCGAATTAACGAAACTGAGCATGCGTAACAACCTACCCCAGCATGCATAAGTGTTCCAATGGAGGATGTTTACTTTTGTGTTGGAAGATTGTATATCGCTTGAATTGAAGTTAACACGATAATACGAAACAATTTCTTGGACTAGAAGTAGCCAGCATGAACAGTGGATAGAAAATTACTCAGGGATAAAGTAAGTAAGTATATTTTGCTAAATAACAGTTTTATTCATTTGAATTTTATTTTAAAATTTAAATATAGTTCGTGCGTTGTATGCCACAAGTATATAATTTTTTTTCCTTTAAGTATGGTAAAAAATATTTTAATTTTGCATTCAGGGATGAAATTTATTAGAATTATAATAACTTATTTTTATTCTCCCTTTAATGATATGACACAAACAAATGTTGTGCTTTGTAAACTTAAGTTTTATCTGATGAGTATTTTTGTTACATCATCTTATTGAATGAGATTCTACATGGTGATATCAGTGAAAACATAATCGATTTTTATATGTTAAAGTAATTTAATTCTGCAGCGTGCTTTTGTCATTACACTAGTGACCTGACCGTAAGGGGTTGCTCTCCGTGGGGGTCTTTCTCAGGGAACCCATCCTGTATAATTATGCAAGTTTCAGAGGTAACCATAGAAAGCTCCAAATAGATAGGTTTACGAGCACAACCTGGGATAAAACCCAGCACTTCCTGTACATCGCTTAATTTGAAGTACATCGCTTAAATTTAAGTTTGAACGATGATATAAAACAGTTTCTTGTATTGGGCGTAACCAGCATGAACAGTGGATAGAAAATTACTTAAAGATAAAATAAGTATTTTTTACTAAATAACAGTTTTATTCATTTGAATTATATGTTAAAATTTAAATATAGATCGTGCGTTGTATGCTCCAAGTATATACATTTATTACTTTAAGTATGCTAAAAAATATTTTAACTTTGAATTCAGGGATGGAATTTAATATGTTTATAATAATTTATTACTTTCTTCTATATGTAATATAGAGAAAGTATTGCATTCGGGAAATTTTTCGACCTCTGTTTTTTGATGGATTTACACGTTTTGGGATGTCCTGAACACGAATTGATAATTTTTAGAAAATGTCTGTCTGTCTGTGTGTATCGTGATTTTTGTGGACACTGTAGCTCACGAACCAATGAATGAAATTTAACCAAACTTGGTATTTAGTTTCACCCTGACATAAACTGGTGCTGATTAGATTTGGGGATCAATCGCTCAACAGGTGGCGTTGTGATCGCATTTTTTGTAAACTTTTAACAAGGCAGTTTAGGACAAAATTTCATATAAATGCGCATAATGAGAGTTATTTTAAACTCGTGATTGTAAAATGAATATGAATTATTGTTAATAATAGTAATTACTTAGGAAAAAAATCCTGTGCATGTGGGGGCATCGCTCAACACCTGTGGGGGGAAGTAACACCCCGGGGGGTGGGGTAAATTTTGAAGATGGGTATCTTTCGAAAGGTCTCGTCAATACCTTTAAAACGAATGGTTGAACTATAAATCTGTGATAATTTAAAAGAAAGTTATCGATTTTTTTTTAACTTTTACATTTTTTTTTTTTTAATTGAAATTTAACCAAACTTGGTATTTAGTTGGTCCTTGACATAAACTGGTGCTGAAGTCATTTGGTGATCAAACGCTCAACAAGTGGCGCTGTGATCGCATTTTTTCTAAATTTTTAACATGGCAGTATAGGACAACATTTCGTATAAATGTACCTAATGAGAGTTATTTTTAACTTGTGATTGTAAAATTAATATGAATTGTTGATAATAGTAGTAGTTAACTAGGAAAAAAATTCTGTGCATGTGGGGAACCCCCTGGGGGGGGGGGTAAATTTTCAAGATGGGTATCTTTCGAAAGGTCTCGCCAATACCTTTAACCCTTTCCGGCGCAAGACTATTCGGATCCTTTAAATTACACTGCCACCGGAATTCGTGAACTAAATTAAAGTAAAAAAATGTTGAATTTTAAGGTTAAAAAAACCGGCCTTTTCTGATATGTTACAAACGTAAGTTTTTTCTAAAAAATTTCTGGGATGAATTCTTCCAGTTGGAAAGTGAAATTAGGTGGGATATATATATCCCACCGCGCATGAAAGGGTTAAAACGAATGGTTGAACTATAAATATGTGATAATTTAAAACAAAGTTATCGACTTTTTTTAAAAGGAAAAAAAAAAAAAAAACCTTGTAATTTTTAATTTTTTTTTTAATATTGTTACTGAGTGACTTTGTATAGGAAAATATAGAAGAAAGTCTTGTGGTGGCCACAACATACTAGTTTTTATTCTCCCTGGAATGATGTGGCACATAAAAAATTTTGTGCTTTGTAAAGTGAAGTTTTTTTATGAGGTGTATTTCTGTTACATCATCTTATTAAATGAGGTTTTACATGTTGATAAAAAAAAATACTTACAAACTTTGAATAAACACCATAAAATGCAATAAACTCGCAACAATTGTTTCGGGTCGAAAAAACACACGACCCTTCATCAGGCGACTAAAGTAAGCACGAGTGCTGCAGTCAAAGCGGCAACGCATTTATTCAAAGTTTGTAAGTAATTTTTTTTTAACGCCAGTTTTGTGGTGCTTTTTTATTAAATTTACATGTTGATATTAGTTAAAACATAGTCGTTTTTTATATGTTAGAATAATTTATTTCTACAGTGTGTTTTTGCCATCTGGTATTCTGCTGTTCGGCTTAAGACCAGTTGTCTACACTAGTAACCTGAGCCTAAGGGGTTGCTCTCCATGGGGGTCTCTTTAAGGACACCTGTCTTGTATATTTATGCGTCTCAGAGAAAACTACAGAAAGCTCCAAATAGCTAATCTGACGAGTGCAGCCTGGGATCAAACCCATCACTTCCTGTCTACCAGTTTGAGCACAGAACCACCTGGCTACTGATGGATGACTTATTTTCTTAATTTATTTATTTATTTATTGTAAGTGTACATTTTACATATTTTATCAATTGCTTACTCTCCTTGATACTAAATTTAATCCGGTATTCCGGAATCACTAATAAATTTTGCGTTGCTGCAAGTAGATACAGAAAATTCTGCTTCTGGACGTATAATAACATAACATTTTTTTCCATATATTTTAAGTAGTTTCATTTATGCATATTATTTAAAAAATTATTATCTAACAGATAAAATCAGATTTTTAAATTTATCATGAATAAATATAAAATCATTAAGCATCTTTTTTTTCTTTTAGGTGATAAGCAGAAGAGGCCAGTGTCAGAGTATATTTTATACTGAACTTCCCTGTAACATGGAGTCAATGTTTTAGATTAGTTCAAATTGTAACTGTTTATTCAAAACAATTTCTGTCAAATCATTTGATTAAAATATTTAAAATGTTGATGCGAATGTAAATAAAATGAAATTTTTAAATTGGCTATTATTTTATATTTACTACATATTCTAAATATTTAGTAACAAAACTCTAACAAATTTTATTTTTATTCCTTTATTCATTAGGTTATCAGTGGTACTTAAACAGAATTAAAAATGTTATAATGATTTTAGTAAGGAAATCTGAAGAAAATACTAATATTTCATGTTTATCTCCTTTATGGAACTAGCAGTGCTGAAATTTTAGTTATTGAGTGCAGGAGTCGCAATGTTCCTATATTTTATATGCATTTTATTATATTGTTACCACTATTTAAAAAAAAAAAAATCTTGAAGTTTTAATGTTGTAATATTTAAAAAATTATTGTTTTTTTTTTTTTTTTTTCAGAATTTAAGTATTTTTGTATTCAGCAAATTATTCTGCAATTCAAGTCAAATTACTTTCTCAAAAAGAAAGAACTAGGAATAAAAGGGAAGAAGGGGGGGGGGGGTAGAATGTACTGGATTTTTTAAATGCATTGCTTAATTAACTGTAATTTACAAACATTTTAAATTTTATGATTATCAATTTCAATTTCATAAAGGTAGTGTTAATATGTGAAGTTAAGAAACTAATTCCAAATTATGAGATATTCGACTTAAATTTTATTAATTTGTATATATTTTAATTTTTAATATGTTAATATTAGTTGAACTGAATATAAGATAATTGTAAAGTGCATGCGCATACGCAACAACACTTTAAAGATTGAAAAAAAAAAAAAAAAAAAAAATGCCATAAATGGAAAAAAGCAAATAACAGTTGTTTTGGGTCAAAATTATTAAGCTTGATGCACCATAAGGAAAAAGAAATGTTGGCTAATTCTTTTCAAAATACAGAAATTTTGCTACGAAAACAGCATGAAAGCTGCAACAAATGTTGTGGCTTTCATGCTGCCTCTTTTTCTCCCCCCCCCCCTTCTATATGAAAGATTGCGTTTAATTCAGAAGCGTAGTTAATGAGCTATATTCATGTGCATTCCTATAACTACTTTTTTTGTCAATTCTTATGAATGATATATATTTTTTTGCATCTGATCCATGCAAGCTAACATATACATAAGCTTAACCGCATAAATTGGGGGAAATATATAATTATTTATGTCCAAACAACCATAAACCTTTTAGTAGGTAGGTGCACTAGTGATTGACATTCTCCAGTAATTGACATCCATCCCGAAATAATTAATAAATAAGAAAAATGATAAAAGCATATATTTTACACATGAGAATTTTAACAGTGTAAGTTAAACACTGGAGTATAAAGTGCTAATAACTGCTAAAATGAATAAATAAGTGTCACACATTGGAACATAGGGTGTCAATTACTGGTAAAATGAAAAACTGGCAGCATCAATTACTGGAACACTGAATGTGTGTAAATATGGTAAATAAATAGTATAATAAATCACCCCCCCCCCCCCCCAAAAAAAAAAAAAAAATAAATAAGTAAGTAAATAAATAAATAAAATATTTATTTTATTTATTTAATTTATAAATAAATTATACATTCATTTTATTTATAAATAAATAAATAAAATATTTATTTATTTAATTTCTTTCTTTCTTTCTTCTTATTATTTTTTAATAACTCAATGTATAAATATAACAATTTTTTTTTTTCAGAATTACTTAGTAGAAATTACAAATTGAGAATTTTTTTAAGTTGGAATATGTCTAACTCTCTGTAATACTTATACAACATGTAAAGTAAATCTAAATGTAGAAAAAAACCCTAACATTTATTTTCTTAAATGTATAAATATAATAAACTTCTAACAATGTATTTTCAAGGCATTCATTACAGGCAAAAGAAAACAGGTGTTCATGCAACGTAAAAACAGCAACACCTAAAACTAAATCAAATGGCCCAATAAAGAAAATCGAAAAAATATGTTTTATAAATATTTTTCTTTAACTAGTTATTTGATTAGAATTGTTGATTTTGTGACACTTGTGCTTATTTTCTTTCACCTAATTATATATATATATATATACTTTTTTTTTTTTTTTTCAAAAAATATTCACTTATAATTTAAAATCAGTTTATGGTGCTTTTTATTATTGCAATGCAATAAAGTTAATTATTAAAGCGCATTTTTATTTAAACTATTGAATGATGATAATTTCTAAATTTTATATACAGTCGAAGCTCGTTAACATGAACACGCTTAAAGTGAATTATGTTATCATGAAATGTTTGCACAATCCCCGTTGAAATAAAACGCAATTTCTGAGTTACTAGTAGCATAAACTACCGGTAACATGAACAAACTTTTTATTTCCCTTGAGATTCACGTTAACAAGGTTCGACTGTATAACGATGTTACAATTTAAAGTAAATAATATGCTTTTATTCCCTTCTTTTTCTTAAAAAAAGTAACAATTAAATAGAGGTTGAATACATATTACTTTACAAAAGAAAAATCTGAAAACCAGTGGAAAAATTGAGATGAAAACTTTCAAATGAGTAAATACAGGTCAAGATCAATTAACAAGCTTGGAAAACTTAATATAGCAACACTTTTATTGAAGCCAATGGTTTCGGGTTAATTTCCTTTTCTAGACACTTTTTTTTCCCCTTTAGCTGGAAATTTTCAGTTTGTCTTTCTATTAACATAGGTTGCAATAATTTTAAAATGAAAAGATTATGCATACATCATTCAGTCATTTGTTATTTTGATGAATTATGAGCTGTGTTTTGTCAGTACAGTAAAATACCATTAACAAAGTATTACTGAAATAAATCTGTGTCAACTAAATCTTTTGGTTTTAGCAGAGCATTGCCACGCGAGAATTTTGGGAAAGATTGCTATTACACGTGATTGACATTTTACTGAGAATTTTATACTATAAAAGCATTGTAACTTTAATTAATTCCAGTTTGTATTGAGTAGATTAATTAAATCAGATTTACTTATATTATACATTTTTTAAATAAGTTTTTAAAAATTACCTACATAATTCTCCGTTTTATACAGTCATTCATACATTTTTTGTCATATTATCTTGTCCATTTTACTATAAATTTTCTTCTGCAAAATTGTAATTTCCATTCATCAAAGTTCTAATGTTATCTATCTATAACTGTTTCACCTCCACATTTATTTAATTTACAAACCTGTTTAAAATAATTTCAATAAGTATTTTATCTACATTATCTATATTTAGCATTCACTTTAAAAAAAAAAGGGGGGGGGATAAAAATTATAGTTTTAGGAGGAAAAAAAGTCGTACTAATTACATCATAAGAAATGTCATAATATTATTCAATATATGCTAATTAGAAGTACTGGTAGAAGTCACTGAAAATGAAGTGTCAAATAAGAAGTACTTAAGGCTCCTCAAAACCCTCGTGCAATTTCCTTGTCTTCAATCTACACATACAATGCAACTATATGGGGAAATTTGTTTATAGAATTATTTACACCTAACTCTTTTTTTTTTTTTTTTTTTTTTTATCAAAGCTCCATTCAAAAAAAAAATTACAACCATTAAATTAATACTTGTTTACCAAAATTTTATTTTTTACTTTATTTTAGAGACAAGAATATATGAGAAAATGCACTTAGATAATATTCGCATTTTTGAATTCAAAAATTATAATTCTAAAAAATCAATTTTTAGAAAACTAGTACTAATTTAACTGTTATAATTTTTCCGAATGGAAAAATGGAATTAATAAAAATACGTTAGGTAATGAGTAATTCTATAAATAAAAATTATCGCATACAGGAGATAGGATTTCATGACGGGAGGAGAGAGAAGAGCCTTTCCGTGTTAACTTATGGGAGTTTTGTTGCTTCGTATTGTAAGGATATTTGATTAAAAAATGAAGTTTTTCAAATTATGTTTTTTGAAAATATGTCGCCTTTTAGTTTGTGATAAGTTTTTTTGAAAAAAGAAAATTATATATTTTATCTCATTAAGTAAATTTAGAACTGTAAGTTTGGATTTCTAAATAAAATATTTAAATTTATTTTTTCAAACAATTGCTCATAAGCTAAAAGGCGACTTTATACAAAGAAAACTTCTCAAAAGACAGAATTTGAAAAATTCATTTTTGAATGAGATATTCTATATATATAAAAGAAGACTTCCTGAGTGAGGGGGTGATCTATCAACGCCCAGACCAAACCCCTGGACCTAGAAGCATGAAATTTTGTGACAATGTTCTTTCCATGACGTAGGCATCCACTAAGAAGCGATTTTACAAAATTCGCCCCCCAAGGGGGGGAGGGGGGGAAAAACGTGATTTCACAAAATCCTTCGTATCTCAAACAAAAAAAACAGATATCCGTAAAATTTTTGCTTTAAAATATAGCTAACACAAATGTCTAAAAACCAATTTCTGGAATTTTCAAAATTCGGTCCCCAAGGGGGGCGGGGGGGCAAAACGTGATTTCACATGCGTAAAAACGTGATTTCGCATAATCCTATATATCTCAAACAAAAAAATAGATATGCGTGAAATTTTTGCTCTAAAATATAGCTAATGCAAATATCTAAAAACCAATTTCTGGAATTTTAGAAATTCAGCCCCGAGGTGGGGCAGCAGGGGGGGGGGAGAGGGGGGGGGGGGCAAAAAATAAAAAGAGAGTTAGATCGTTCAAAATTGGTATATAGAGGTTTTCGATACCTGCAAATCGATTTCGGATATTTTCGAATTTATAAAATTATTAGGAGGTGCGGGAAGGGGGGGGGCGGCAAGGGGGGGCTATGGGGCAAAAACAAATAGAAATACAGTTAGGCCGTTCAAAATTGGTACAGTTAGGTTTTAGATGCCTGCAAGTCGAATGGGGATATTTTCGAAAGTGTAAAGTTATTAGGAGGGCCGGGAAAGGGGGAGGGGAGAGGGGGGGAGGGGGGCAAAAAAATAAAAATAGAGTTAGATCGTTCAAAACTGGTATATAGATGTTTTCGATACTTACAAATCGATTGCGGATACTTTCGAATTTTTAAAATTATTAGGTGGGGCGGTAAGGGGGGGGCTATGGTAAAAAACAAATAGAAATACAGTTAGGCCGTTCAAAATTGGTACAGTTAGGTTTTAGATGCCTGCAAGTCGAATGGGGATATTTTCGAAAGTGTAAAGTTATTAGGAGGGCCGGGAAAGGGGGAGGGGAGGGGGAGGAGGGGGGCAAAAAAATAAAAATAGAGTTAGATCGCTCAAAATTGGTATATAGATGTTTTCGATACTTACAAATCGATTGCGGATACTTCCGAATTTTTAAAATTATTAGGTGGGGCGGGAAGGGGGGGCGGCAAGGGGGGGGGGCTATGGTAAAAAACAAATAGAAATACAGTTAGGCCGTTCAAAATCGGTACAGATAGGTTTTAGAGGCCTGCAAGTCGAATGGGGATTTTTTTGAAAGTATAAAGTTATTAGGAGGGCCGGGAGGGGGGGGGGGCAGAGGAGCAAAAAAAAAAAAGAAAATAGAGTTAGATCATTCAAAATTGGTACATAGAGGTTTCCAATACCTACAATTCGATTGCGGATATTTTCGAATTTTTAAAATTATTGGGAGGGCGGGAAGGGGGGGGGAGTAGAGCGGTAAAAAAATAAAAATAGAGATATATCGTTCAAAACTGGTGCATAGATGTTTTTGATACTTACAAATCGATTGCGGATATTTCAAATTTGTAAAATTATTAGGATAGACAGGAGGGGGGGGGGGCGAAGTGGGAAAATAATAGAAATAAGAGTTAGAGCATTTTGTGAATTTTTTCCGAAGGCAGTGAGAACCCGGTGCGACATTTTTCCTACTCAGATTTTGTTTCTCTTTTTTTTTCATGTGATAAAAATTAATGCAATTTTGAGAATTCATTATAGTGATTCATTTAAAAATAGGGACCAGCGAAGCGGGCGTTGCCTGCTAGTCTTATATAAAACGAAACAATAAAAGTCCCATTCGATAACACGGGAAGATAGAAAGAGGTAATCTGACTGTGATGTACAGCCTTAACGGCCCTCTTCACTTACCGTCGCCGGAGGCCCTATTCAATGTTATTCTATGGGAAATTTCCTTTACAAATAACTTATTAACTAATACATATTTTTAAATTCTGTTTTCACATTCTGAAAATTCCTAACTGTTAAATTTACGGACATTCTTTTTTTTTTTTAAGTATTTTTTTAATGTTTTATATTTTATTTTGTAGCTGCAAAATACGAATTTTCAATATGTGAAATTTTGTATTTTGCAATTTCAAAATAAAATATTAGAAATGAAAAAAAAAAAAAAAAAAAAAAAAATACATTTTGAAAAAAGGTCCGTCAACTTAACAGTGTGGAATTTTCAGAATATGAAAACAGAATTTAAAAATATGCATTATTTAATAAGTTTTTTGTAAAGAAAATTTCCCAAAGAATAATATTAGCTTCGGCTTCTGGCGACGGTGAGTGAAGCGGGCCCTTAAGTTTAAAATCAAGGCTACGATGTGCCTCTTAAAAGAAAATGTGTGCCTTTTTAATTTCAAAGGCACGAGGTGTCTCTTAATTTCAAAAGCACCACATGCTTTTCAATTTCAAAGGCTGGTGCCTCTTAAATTCAAAGGCAACAGGTGCCTCCTAATTTTAAAGGCACCCGTGCTTCTTAATTTCAAAGGCACCCTCGTGACTCTTATTTTTCAGAGGCAAAAAAATTCAAAATGTGCCTCTTGTATCAGAGGCACAGTTTTAAGAGTGTAGTTACTATTTAAAGATGGACTTTTGGTTTACCAAAAAAAAAAAAAAAAAATAATAATAATAATAATACTGTTTTTCTAATGCCTATAATTTTTACTATTGAATTTTTTAGTTAATTTATGACAATGTGTATAATACTCTGTATAGATTTCTAATGTTCAGCTAGGTTTTAAATGGAGCTTGCAGCAGAAAAGATGCAAGTTTTTAAAGTACTACATTTGTTATACAATATGATCTGGTCAGATAATGAAAGTATATAACTTACGTGGTTATTGTAAATATTGTAAACATTTCATTATTTTTAATATTACCATTATAATTGTCATTAATATTTTTGCACCATTTTGTGATTTATTTATATATTTAACGCATGGCTATCCTGGCCGCCGAAATGAAGTGCTTGGCGGGAAACATCAGAGCTACTTCAGCTATAAGTTTTAAAGTCGCTAAATGGATCATACTAAACATGTTCCCATTTAGCCAACCACTTTAATATGGTTTGAATTTAAAAAACTAAACCTTTATACACACTTACGTAATCTGTTGTCTCTTAAATTTTAATTTAAAAGATTCTAGGCTTAACTTAAACACTTTAGTAATAATTGGTTAATATAATCAAGTTGTTCATTACTAAATATTTTTCACCTGATGTTAATATAAAATAAAAAAATAAATTGATTTTTATTTCATTTGGATTAAATTTTTGCTTAAATATTTTTAAATCTCAGTTATTTTTTCATTATTCCATATTATTACCATGTTTTTATTAAATTCGATTATTATTTGTTTGTCCAGTAAAAAGCTTGCAATCGATTTTTCACTAACTTCCCGAATAGCTAGACATTTGAAACTTTCAGAATAGCTCAGAACACGGTGATAATACTTTTTTTAATACTTTTAGTCAACTTTTTGAGGTCCCTACTGCCTTCGGCAGCGTTTATATGATTCAACAGAAAATTTATTTAAGTAACTTCCTGAGTAGCTAGACATTTGAAACTTTCAGAATAGTTCAGAATACGGTGAAAATGCATTTTTTTTTAAATATTCTTAGCCAACTGCTCCAGGTTCCTGCTTCCTTCTGCAGCGTTTCCAGTACAAAGCTTGCTATCGATTTTTCACTAACTTCCCGACTAGCTAGACATTTGAAACTTTCAGGATAGCTCAGAACACGGTAACAATACTTTTTTTTTTCTTTTTTTTAAGTCAACTGTTTCAGGTCCCTACTGCCTCCGACAGCGTTTATATGATTCAACAGAAAATTTATTCAACCAACTTCCCGACTAGCTAGATATTTGAAACTTTCAGAATAGTTCAGAACACGGTGAAAATGTATTTTTTAAATATTTTTAACCAGCTGCTTCGGAACCCTGCTGTTTTCAGCAGCGTTACCAGTACAAAGCTTGCAATCAATTTTAAACTAATTTCCCGGCAAGATAGCCATTTGAAACTTTTATAATAGCTCAAAACACGATAGCAATGATTTTGTTTTTAAATTTTATCCAGTTGTTCCGTGTTCCCGGTGCCTTCGGTAGCGTTTCTATGATTCAACAGAAAATTTAAAAACATGGTATATAAAAAGTTCTTTTATCTTGTAATAATTTTTTTCTCTTTTCGGCATCGAGGATTTCAATTTTTTAATTTTTTTTCCCTCCCCACTTTTACTATACATTTTTCCGTGTCATTTTGCTAGAAGTTGAAAAAAAAATATAAGCGGACGATAAATTACAAATATAAAATCACGTTTCCATTGAAAATGTCAAAGAGAAGGTATTTAATTCATTTACAGTTGGTAAATTTATTTCTTCCCAATAGCAATATCGACAATTTACCTAGAGCAGTAATGACATCTTACAGAATATAGCTTCAGAGACAGGAAAAACATCTTAATAGAGTCACTATTTGCACTAAGTTCGCAAATAGTGAGCCTTTATTAAAGCGAGTTTTTATTTGAATACTTCGTTAATTAAAGCGATAGAAATTTCTAACCAAATAAACATGTGCCTTGGATTTTTCAGCACACATCGATTTATTTTGTGGCGTTAAGTTATTGTAAAAGTTATCTGAAAAAGATTAACTAGAATCATAAATTCTATTTTTCATTGAAGATATCTAAGATAAAATTTTCATTTATTTCCAGACGATAAATTTCTTTTTTATCAGCAGCAACATTGACCTTTATTCATTTTAGGTTTATTTCTTTAGAAATCTACCTATTGCAATCACTTCGTTTATCTACATATCTATCAATCTACCTATCGATAATGAATATATTGTCATCACGATAACTCCCGAAATAATACTCCAAATCGAACCAAATTTTGACAGCGAAATTATCTTATAAATAATTACAAGATAAAAAGAACTTTTTATATACCATATGCTTTTAAGTTTTTTGTTGAACCATATAAATGCTACCGAAGACAGCGGGAACCCGAAATAATAGGCTAAAAGTATTTAAAATAATCCATTGTTTCCATGTTCTGAGCTATTCCTAAAGTTTCAAATGTCTAGATAGTCGTGAAGTTATATGATTGTTGAATCATATAAACGCTACCAAAGATAGTGGGGATCAGAAGCAATTAACTAAATGTATTCAAAAAATGCTCTGCCACCGTGTTCTGAGCTATTCTGAAAGTTTCAAATGTCTATCTAGTCGGGAAGTTTTGTGATTGTTGAATCATATAAATGCTACCGAAGGCAGCAGTTACCCGAAACAATTGGATAAAAGTATTTAAAAAATGCATTGTCATCGTGTTCTGATTTATTCTAAAAGTTTCAAATGTCCAGCTAGTCGGGAAGTTACAAGATTGTTGAATCATATAAGCGCAACCGAAGACAACGGGGATCCGAAACACTTGGCTTGAAGTATTAAAAATAATTATAAGATAAAAAACTTCTTATAAACCGCTTTTTTAAATTTTCTATTGAATCAGAGCTATACGCAAGCGAAGTGTGACGTCACTGACCGTTCGTGGATGCAAGAAAACGATTTACTATTTTAATCGCCCATTGGATTTTTTGTAAAAAAATTATTAAAATTCGAGGAAAATTATTTCCCGATTTTAATCTCCGTATTTGGACATATATATGTATTAATTATCGTGTACATATGTTAGATTAAGTTATTTTGCTGTCAAATTGACAAAATTTTAATTTTAAATTTCAAACTTCTTTCATTATTGGCGTTTTTTGTATTTGGCGATCAAAAACGTAATACGAAAATATGCATGCCAGGTGTATATTTTCGTAATATATATTGTACGACATATTGTTTCATATTATTCATTACTATATAAGTTGTTAAAATAACCATCGTTTTTTAAAGGAATATGTTCTCCAAAATATTTGGAGGTTTCTTTTTTTTTCGCCAAAGGTGGCAGATATGAAACTTATTCCGCTGCAACATATGAGTTTCTTATATCAGACACTTTATTTAGAGATTTGAAAACAAACTTGACTTCAAATTATGATAGAATATTTATCATTTTCCTTAATTAGTATATTAGCTGGATATTTATTGTGTAAATATCATCCTTTGAAATGAAATGTTTATGTTTTCAATCGAATATGGCAGTTTGTCATTTTTTTCCCTAGAGTTTTGAAATTAAAAATTCTACTTTTATCAATTTTACAGCAAAAACAACTTAATCTAACGCATGCACACGATAACTAATACATATCTATTCCCAAATATGGGGATTAAAATCCGGAAATAATTTTCCTCTTTTTTTATAATTTTTTTTTCAAAAAAACCAATGGGTGTTTAACAACGAAAACCTTTTTCTTGCATCCACGGTCGGCCAGTGACGTCATCACTTCGCTTGCGTATAGAACTAACTACATTAGCACTTTATCAATGTGCATGAAATCTTTAAAGTTATAATGACGTCAAGTTTTGTGAGATGCATAATTTAACCTTTTACAAATTTTTAATACTCACGTTTAATTAAATGTATTTATTTTTATGTCGAAAGTAAATGAACTGTTTTTTTTTTTTTTTTTTGTTTTTTTTTTTTTTTTTTTTTGCAACAATTAAATTATAGCTAATATTTTAATGACTATTTATAAAGTATTAGGAGGTTATTATTTTAATATTTTAATTTATTATTTGAAAACTATTCAAAAATTCGAAAATCGGACCTGAACTATTGTGTTGTCATCGGGTTGTGAGCTATTGTGAAATATTCAAATGTCTAGCTAGTAGTGAAGTTAAATGAAATTCGATTGCAAGATTTGTACCGGACAAACAACCAAACAAACAAAAATAGAAGTTAATAAAAACATGGTAAAATACATTGTCATATCTTATGAGCTTTTCTAAAAGTTTCAAATTTCTAGATAGTCGGAAAATTATATGATTGTTTAATCATATAAACGCTACCGAGGGCAGCGGGGAACCGAAACAATTAGCTAAAAGTATTCAAGAAAAACAATGTCATCGTGTTCCGATTTATTGTAAAAGTTACAAATGTCTAGCTAGTTGGGAAGCTATTTTATTATTAAATTGTATAAGCGCTACCAAATGCAGCGGGGAAGCGAAACAATTGGTTAAATGTATTAAAAAAATGCATTGTCATCGTGTTCTAATTTATTTTAAAAGTTTCAAATGTCTAGATAGTCGGTAAATTACATGATTGTTGAATCATATAAACGCTATCGAAGGCAGCGGGGACCCGAAACAATTGTTTAAAAGTATTTAAAAAATGCACTGCCACCGTGTTCTGAGTTATTTTGAAAGTTTGAAATGTCTAGCTAGTCGGAAAGTTATATGATTGTTGAATCATATAAACGCTAATAAAGGCAGCGGTGCCCGAAACGATTGGCTAAAAGTATTTAAAAATGCATTGTTATCGTGTTTTGAGCTATTCTAGAAGTTTCAAATGTCGAGCTACCCGATGAGTTAGTTAAAGACATTTTTTGTTGAGGCATATAAACGCTACCCAAGGCAGCAGGGAACTGAAACAGTTGGCTAAGAGTATTAAAAAAATGCATTGTTACCCTGTTCTGAACTATTCTGAAAGTTTCAAATGACTAGCTAGTCGGGAAGTCAGTCAAATAAATTGTCTCTTGAATCACATAAACGCTGTCGAAGGCAGTAGTTATCATAAACAGTTAGCAAAAAAATATTTTAAAAATGCATTGTCACCGTGTTCTGAGCTATTCTGAAAGTTTCAAATGTCTAGTTAATTGGGAAGTTATTTAAAAATCGATTCCAATATTTGTACTAGACACGCAAACAAACAAGAATAGATTTTAATAAAAACATGGTAAAATCTTGGATAAATTCGTTAACCAAGTTACTCCGCCTTTTTGCTTTCAAGTGGTGGCAACTTGAAAATTTCAAATCCATGTTGTAAAAAGCGTATTTAAGACCGGATTTGCTTGAATTTTGATGCAAATATAGACCACAGAGGGGTCTCAATCAAGTTTATAATTGAACTTTATCCGCCATTTTTAACAATGTGGCATATAGTTTATGTTAAGCTGGGCCACTTGAAGTCAGGCTACCGCTTGAAAATTTAAAATCCCGATAACTTCCGATATAACACTCCAAATCGAACCAAATTTGGTCAGTGGACGAAACTTTTCTTATAAATGTCTTAGATAAGTTTGTTTACCAAGTTGCTCCGCCATTTTGTTTGCAAGTGGAGATCACTTGAAAAATTCAATTTCATATTGTAAAAAGCATATTCCGAATTTGTTTGTATTTTGTTGTATACATAGACCATATTTGGGACTCAATAAAATTAATTAATGAACTTTATCTGCCATTTTTAATAAAGTGACGATATATTAAGTTTCGCGGGCCACTTGAAATCAGGCTACCACTTGAAAATTTAAAATCACTATACTTTCCGAAATAATACTCCAAATTGGACCAAATTTGGACAGTGAACTTTTCTTATAATCTTCGATAAGTTTCTTGAGCAAATTGCTCCACACTTTTCTTTTTAAGTGGAGACCACATGAAAATTTAAAATTTACATTGTAAAAAGCGTATTCCGAATTTGTTTGAATTTTGGTGTGTGAATATATATAAAAAGGTTCTCAACCAAGTTAATTAATGAACTTTATCCGCCATTATTAACAAAATGGCGGATATCTTAAACTAAGCGGGGCCACTTGAAATCAGGCTAGCGCTTTAAAATTTAAAACCACGATAACTTCCGATATAATATTCCAAATTGTAAAAATTTGGACAGTGAACTTATCTTATAAATATCTTAGATGATCTTTTTAACAATATTACTCCGCTATTTGGTTTTCAAGTGAAGACTACTTAAAAATTTCAATTTCACACTGTAAAAAGTGTATTTAAGACCGGATTTTCTTGAATTTTGATGCATATATAGAGTGCATAAGGGTCACAACCAAGTTTATTCATAAACTTTATCCTCCATTTTTAACAAAGTGCGGATGTTATAAAATAAGCTAGACAAAGTTAAATTAGGCTACCACTTGAAAATTTCCAAACATGATAACTTTATAAATCCTGATTCAATTCGAACCAAAGTTGGACAGTGGTAATATCTTATAATTTTCCTGGATGAGTTCAGTGGGCAACTAGTTCCGACTTTTTGTTTCTAAGTTGCTGCCATTTGAAATCACGCTGCCACTTAAAAATGTGCCATCACGATAACTTTTAAAATGCTAAAATTATTTAAACAAATGTTGGATAGTGATTTTATAGTTCAAATATATTGGATAAGTTCGTTAGGTAACTTGATCCTCAATTTTATTTCCAAGTGGCGGCCACCTGAAAATTTGTCATTGTGATAACTTTTGTAATATTGAATCAATTCGCGTGAAATTTGGGTAGTGGATTTATCATTCAAATATCTCTCATAAGATCGCTGAGCATCTCACCTCCCATTTTTGTTTCCAAGTGGTATCTACTTGAAATCACGGTGCCGCTTGAAAATTTCTTATTACAATAATTTTTGAAATACTCAATTAATGAGAACTAAATTGGGACAATGAACTTATCTTACAAATATCTTGGATGATTTCGATTGGCAAGTTGCTTCGCAGTTTATTTTTTCTAAGTTGCAGCCACTTAGACTGCCACTTTAAAATTTGTCATAACAATAACTTTTGAAACACTGCACTGATTCAAAATGAAGTTAGACAGTGAACTTGCTCCGTTATAATGTTTCTAAGTGTCGACCACTTGAAAATTTGTTATCACGGTAACTTCTGAAATACTTAATCAATTTAAACTAAAGTTGAAAAATGGATTTATCATTCAAATATCTATGATTTCGGTGGGCATGTTTCTCTGAAATTTTGTTTCCCAGTTGCGTCCACTAAATCACTGCCACTTGAGGCATTTTGTATCGCGATAACTTTTGAAATATTGAATTTATTCGAACCAAAGTTGGACATTGGACTTTTCTTACAAATATCTTGGATTAGTTCATTAAGCAACTTGCTTCGCCATTTTGATCCAAGCGATGTCCACATTAATTCAAACTAAACTTGTGCAGTGGACTTATCTCACAAATGCATTTGATATATTTGTTTGCCAACTTGGCCAACCATCTCACTTCCGGTGCCGGTCAGTTGAAATTTTAAATTCACATAAAAAGTTATTTATGAACCGATATACATAAAGTTAGCCTACATAAATATTTCTACCATGTCTATTAATAATTTGTAGTCGCTAATTAAAAAAGAAATAAAAATGACAGCTACTTGATAAGGAAAAAGAAATAAACCTCTTCCGAATGAGCCTCAAGGACTTTTTTTTTTTTTTTTTTTTTTTTACGCAATTGATTAAATTTTGATTTCCTAAAGGCAAATGACGCCATTGACAGGAAAACCAAATATCGAGAGAAATTATTTGCAAGTTGACAATTAGAGTACAATTAGATTGTTAAAGCGAGGTTTTTAATTGATGACTTTCTTTAATTAAAGCAATAGAAATTTCCAACGAAGGGAAGTGTGTACCTTGGAGAATTCGGAGTTCACTGATACATGTCATGACGCGGATGACCCTTCTATTCTCGAAAACAAATCGGTCACAGACAAAAGTATTGAACTTCGTTGGACTTTTTTTTATATATAGAGAGAGAGGAATCCCGCTTTCTTTGATATAAAATATTATCATATGTTGACATCTATGATAATCCAATAAAAATTACAAATGTTTATAAAAATACGTAATGTTTGTTATTTTTTTAGCGTTAAAAAAGGTAAATTAGTTCGTTTTAAAAATCAACTTGAAATCTTAAAATTTTCTTGATTATAGTTTATACACTGTAAACGTCTTACATTCAGTTAAAAAAGTGACTTAAATGGATGGTCGCTTTTTAAGCAAAATATAAAAAATGTCTTACTTTTTAAGACAACGTTTTGTAACTGAAATTAAGACATTGCCAATGTGTTAAAACACCGCCATGATTTTTAGACTTAGAAGCAGCGCCTTGTTAGGCTTAAAAACACCGCTATTTTAAGTCTTTTTATTAAATAAATAAATAAATAAAGGTGGTCCGCCATTCTCTTTTTCTGTTAAAAATATATTTTGAATTTTCTAGAACATAAAAATAAAAATAAAATAAAATAGTCTATTACCCGGCTCGGGAATCGAACTCATATTAATCGTGGAATACAAAACCATGCATCGGAGGGCGCAGCTAAAGTCAGGTGCCTTACCAATCACGCCCCCCAGTAACACAACAGGTATCATTTTTATTATTAAATATAAATCAGTATTAGCAAAAAAAAAAAAAAAAAGATTCGTATTTTTTGCTATAAAACTATTGATAATATAATAACTAACAGTTAACGCATACATTAGTATATTACATTACATATCTAGAGTTTTAGAATTTTTTAAAAATTCATATCAAGTATGTGAAAAACTATCCTTATCCCAGGCCTATATATTTTTGGATAACGATATATTTCTTTAAACTGATATTTAAAAGAAAACAAATTATGAACATGAATACCAGAAAATGTGTTGCCTTACGTTTAAGTGCAAGTAAATATGAGGAAGAAAACATATTTTAAATCGAAATTAATAATAATAAATATAAAACAGTTATGCACAAATTATTTAAGATTCGCTTTCTTCGCTATAAGTTACTTGCTACTTTCATTTTGCTGCTTTTTCTTTAAATATGAAAAAGCATTAAATACAAAGATATATATATATATGTATTTAACCGAATAATTTTCGCATTATGACATGTTGCTTTATGAGTTATATTAAACATAATTCCATGCAAATATACACCTATCTAGAGTATTTTTAATTAAAAATTTAATTTCATAAATTAATATTGTTTAAATAGCTTACGCTTAACAAATTATTATGTAAAAGGATATTATATTTATTGAATGAGTAAAGAAGCTTCAATAGGATAAGTATGTTGCTTAAAGTGGGGTCCATACGAAAAATTTGCTGAGTAATACAAGCGTCTGAATTTGCAAAATGTCTTTGTTGTCTGAAATTTCTCATAGTAATGTGTTTTAGGCATTTTTATCTTTTTGTGTATCTGAATTCGTATTTAAGACACATTTCTGTCTTAAATTAAGATATCTATGATGTCTAAGGCGTATATTAAGACATTTACGTATCTTAAGTGACTTTTCAGTTTTTTTTATGTCTTACATTAAGACTCTTTTACTTGCATTGTATTTATTTTAAGTGATTTGTTAAAAGTATACACTATTAGAAAATATAGATTTTTTGTTGCAAAAACAGAACACTAATAGAGAAGGAAGTTGAGCAAATAAAATTATTAAAGTATATTTTTTAAAATACCTTCTGTTGTCAAAATTTCTGAATTCTGTCGTATTAATCCTTCTGAATCTTTTAGATCAAGGGGTGATCGTCCATTGCTAAAAGTAAAAATTGTAAAAAAAATTACAATGAAAGAAATAATAAATTTCACTAAATTCATTTTTTTTTATTTTTGAAACATTTACAATACTTTTCGTAAAACTAAATTTTTTAAAATTTATAAAAAAAAAAAAACGATACTATCGGGTTTTATATTAAATACTATAGATAAGGACTGTTAAAAGTGATAAGCTATCACATTCAACATAATGCATTTATTAATGTTTTTCGAACAGCTTGAGAATTTCTCTAATACTGTTTATTTATTGTATAGTATCTTTTACTTGTAGAATGTGCAACATTGTTTTTTTTTTTTTTTTTTTTTTTTAAAGGCTATTTTTATATTTTTCACACACAGTAAAACTTATTGCTTGATAACCAAAATAAAAAAAGAAAAGAAAGAAAGAAAGGAAAATCATGCAGTAGGGCATTCATTAATAACACTTTCCAACTGTACGCAAATGTTGTATTGAATAACTTTTAATATTCTTTGCTTACGTTATTACACAACAGACGGAAGGGCTGAAAAACATACAGATAGACTAATTGATTTTAAAATTACTCTTAGGCATTTTGGAAAGTGTTAAAAAGGCTTAACGCAAAAGAAAATGCAGCCGTTAGATTATAATTACAGCTTTTAATCTCTCTGAAAATTTTAGTTTAGCCCTGCAAATCTGAAAGTTAATCATATAATATTCTATACAAAACAATATTTTTGAATATTAATAATACATGTCAATGATTTTATGATTTTTATAGTATAAAGTTTTTTAAATATAACTTTTAAAAAATTCAGTCATAAAACGTAATACATTGGCTTTTGTTTATTGTTGTTGTTGTTGTCCATGTAAACAAACTAGTTGCACAGGACCTATTAATGACATTTTAAATAGGGAACATTCCATAGGGAACATGAGAGTATCATTTTTTAAAAATTCTCAAAATATTCAAGGATGGTAGGAGCCGGAGACAAACAGATAGAAAGGTAGACAATCGGACAGACAAATGCACAAATTGAAATCATATTCCCACTAAAATTACAAGAAAGTGTTAAAACGCTCATGTAAACAAAAGTGCAATTCCAGCAAATTTTTATTAATAGCTCTTAATGTAACTCATTATTTTTGTGTGGCTCTGTAAATCAAATGCTAACCATACTATATTACAAAGAAAGCAATCTTTTGTGCACACGAATAACATTTTTCAATTGCATAAAGCTTTGTGGAAAATAAAATTATCAAAATTTTGTTTATAAAAATAACTCTCATACAATACAATGCTTTGGAATACTTTCAAGTGTCCCTGTACATAAACCAGTTAGAAATGTACTCTATTTTACATAGGAAACATCCTATAGGGATCTAAATAACATATAAAAATTTCATTAAAGTTTCTATATAATAAAAGTATTAAAATTAGGTTTATAGAAACTCCTCTCATAAAACAAAATGCTTTCGAATATTTTTGGGTGCCCCTGTACACAAACCCGAAGAGGTATTCCCTCCATTTTCAATTAGGGAGCATCCGATAGTGAACTTGAATAAAATGTATCGGTTTAAAGAAAGTCCATAAATATTTACGGGAATTAGAGCGCACAAAAAACGACAGAGTGACAGAGAGACGGACAGACGAACAGTCAGACAGATACAAAAATTTAAATTATATTCACACTAAAAAAATGATAGAAAGTGTCAAAAACGTTTAATGTAAACGAAAGTACAATTCTAGCAATTTTTTTATTAAAAGCTCTTAATATAAATGAATATTTTTGTATCACCTTGTAAATCTAATGATAACCATGCTATATTCTATGCAAAGCATTCTTTTGTGCATATAAAAAACGTATTTCAATTTCCCAAAATTCGTGGAAAGTAAAGTTATCAAAATTCGATTTATAGAAATATCTCACAAAGAACGCAATGCTTTGGAGTGCTTTTGAGTGTCCCTGTACACATACCAGTAGAGGTATAAACTCTATTTTCAATCCGAAATGTCCGTCTGTGAACTTGAATAACATATTTCAATTTCATTAAGATATGTCTGCAGTAAAGGTAGTAGGCTTTGGAGTGCTTTTGAGTGACCCTGTACATAAACTAGTGATGGTATGTAATCTATTTTATATAGGAAACATCCAATAGTGAACTTGAATAACATATTTCAATTTCATGAAGATATTGTACAGTAAAGGTATGAAAATAGGGTTTATAGAAATACCTCTCGTAGATCACAATTCTTTAAAATACTTTCAGGTGTCACTTACACAAACCACTACAGGTATAAACTGAATTTTCAATAGGGAACATCCGATGGTGAACTTGAATAACATATATCAGTTTCAAAAAATTCTATAAATATTTACGGGAGTTAGAGGGCGGGCAGACAGACAGACGGATAATATAATATAAACTCTAAATTTTTTCTTACCCCTAAAATCCTAAAGTCTCCAGTTGTTCCCATGATGTAAAGATGCTTTCAATAATTTTAAAATACTTTCTTTACTTAAAAAGAAAAAAATAAAAAGTAGCAAAAAGTATTTATCTAAAATCACTAACTTTAGAGAGGTTTTTTTTTTTTTTTTTTTTTTTTTTTTTTTTTAATCTGAAAAATGTAATAACAATATTTACGTAATAACGTAATAACAAAATTTTATAATTTCTGCAGTCACTCATTAATCATTATGCTATTATAAATTACATTGATAACATACATAAAGTATTCATGAGCACACAATTTATCAGCACTATGGAATCGCTTATAGGGAACAAGAAAGCAAAATAAAAGAGGCATCTTGCATTGAATTTGGTACACTTTACCTGCTTCTAAAAATACTCATATAAAGACGTTTCCACAGATAAATCTATATACAGTTTAACAGTTGTTGTTATTATGCTTGAGACCAACATCATAAAGGGCTACGCAAAATGCAAAAAATAAATAAAAATTAGTATTCGTCGCTATTAAACTATTTATAAATACCAGCTGGCTTCACCAGCTGGCTGGCCAGAGACCCAAGAAAATTTTTACCAAAAAACAAGCTCTCGGGCGCCTGCGACGCCAATCGTAATTTGTTCTCTCTAAAAGTCGCATAATATAAAAATATTGAAAATTCAAATATTTTTAAATAAAATCTTAGGCGCCTGCGGCGCCAATCATAGCTTGTTCTCTGTAAAAGTGGCTTAATACTAAAATATTAAAAATATAACGATTTTAAATTAACTCTTGGGTGCCTGTGGCGCCAATCGTAACTTCTTCCCCTATTCTTAGAACATTTGTATCGCTCTTTTATTTTTTAAGAAATAAAACACGTAAAAGAAAATATATAAGAACAAAAACACTTAGAGATGATAATAAATTTGTTGTTGGGTGAGTACACTGTGGGATATAAAAGTTTAAGGCTGAATAATTATGTTATTTTTACAAATTTATAACTATACATATATTTTATAAATCATCAGAAATTTTAATAAATCATCACATTTAAATAACTTTCTACTGCAATGCTATAAATTAAAGAATTTTAACTGTTAATATTAAAATATATTGCAGCAAACAAACAAAAAATGTGCTACCATTTTATAAACGCATAAGAAAAATTTATTAACACATTAAACGCATAAGAACAGTGCCTGAATTGCATTAGTCCAAATCGAAGCTGAAATTTAAATCTTCTGCATTTTCATTAAAACAGTAATCCATTTCTGTAGTTCTTGAATGGTTTAAGATATCTTTCCAGACGATATTACGAGTATGGCGTTGATTTTCTATCGGCAAAAGTACTTTTAATGATGTTTTTCTTTTAACTCTTGAAAAAGCTACATAAAGCATCCCATGCATAAAAACTGGTACTCTCAGATCAACACCTACAAAGTCAAAAGTTTGGCCCTGTGATTTATGCACTGTCATAGCAAATGCTGCTTTTACAGGAAACTGATGTCTAGATATTGCGCAACCAAGTTGACCTTTTGATGATTGAAGTGTGATTCTTGGTATATGTACATCTCGGCCACAGTGTTCACCAGTTATTATTTTTGCTTTAATAATATGATTGCACAGCTCAGTAACAATTAATCTTGTACCATTGCAAAGGTCTTCTGATACATCTATACTACGCATCAACATAATAATAGCATTTTTTTTTCAGTTTAAGTTCATGAGGTGGTAAATCGGAATTTTCAACAGAATTTAAAACGTCAACAGTAAATTGAAGTCCTCCTTCGGGTTGGTTATTTACAGTATCGTAACTGTGATAAGTTTTGTACTCTCCGGGTAATTTCGAAATAATTTCAGTATTTAACCTGTCAACATGTTTGTTAAGAGGAGCAAGTATAGCTCTATTTTTCATCTCTTCATAATTTTCATTGACAAAGCAAAAACCAAAAACCTCATCAATGAGATTTCCATTTGAAATTATGTCTTCGGGTAGCTCAATCTCATCTAAAGACCTAATCGGTAATTCTCCATTACCAACTTTTAAAATACAGTTTGCAAAGTCTCTTTGTTCTGGATCAACCCGCATATTCTCATCCAGTGAATAATTCCTAAATTTACACCAAAGCACACTCTTTTTAATTGATAAGTCAATAAGTTCTTGTTTATTCGCTCGCAGTTGAACTGGAAGACACTGTCTGAAATCTCCTCCTAAAACCATAATTCTTCCACCGAATGGCAAAGTTGCATTTCCAGTAATACAAAGTCTTGTATATGAAAGTTTTTCCAGTACCACCAGGTCCGTCAATAAAAAAGCAATTTGATTGAATATTCTCATCATTGATTGAACGAAAGATAGCATCCACAATTTCAATTTGTTTTCCTCTAAGAAGTTGATACATTTGTTGACCTAGTAGCTGCTGATTCATTGACATTTGACAATTCTTGATTCGATTCAGTTTCATAATCATCAATATCATCAAATGAAAACTTTTCAACCCAATATTGAAAATTTCTACCTTCTGTCGCTTCTGAGTCGAGTTTATGGGCAATTACACGGTATGCTCGCTTGATAGAATCTTCAATTGAAATTCCAGTTCTTTCACCTTCATGAATGAAATCTTCTGCGAGATCTTGCTTAAACATTTCCCACAGCCGTTTTGGGTTTTCTGGTGAGCCTAGAATCAAAATCTGTGTAAAAAGTGTTCTCATTGTCCTTGGCAGTTTTGAGCTTGCAGATTCGGACAATCCTTCAATCCATTGTTGGTCATCATAGCATAATCCTCGTGCTAGACAAGCTTGCTTGTATGTCGCATGTTCAATAATATTCACTGTCAGTTAATCCTTAAAGCTGGTTGCATCTTTTACATGATACAATAACAGTCGTAAGTGATATAATTCAGGCTGTACAACAAAATTGACATTATGTATTCTTCCAATAACTTTTATCTATCGTACTCTTTGAATCCATTCACTGTTTCTTGCATCCCATCTAAAGTGTTCAGGCATTTGCCAGTAGTAATAATAGATTGGCTCTTCCTCCGTGTCTCCATTTGATTGTCTAATTTCATGTTCGTCCTTAGCCTTTTTATTGTGCTTGAAATATGCTTCCAGAGTCGAACCTTTTTGTCCTGTATCAGCTAAATTTTCCTGAGCCTGATCTAAATTTACAATTCTGTACTGGCCAGGAAGGTGAATTGATAATCGTAGCACACTATGACTCTTCTTCTGAATTTCATTTCCAAATAAACGCCAACATGCCTCTGGTGGAGTGATGCATCGACCCTCAACATAAGTATTTGCTTCATTGTACATGATTTGTCTTCCTCCTTCAACAACTTTAAGTGAAGCACAATCAAACCCTTTATATATGTACTTGTATAGATACTTCACAGCCAAAATGCTTCCAACATATTCAACGTTTATATGACAATTGTACTTTTTCAGTAAATATGCATTATAAGGAACAACATGACGATTATCTCTTGTTATGCGGCTGCCATCAACACTCTTACGATACACTGCACTTTCATGAGAAAAATCTCGACTGTGAGGGTCCAATTTGGGATCATAACGCCTTCGATAATTTGGTTTTGCATTGTCTGCCAATGAAGATACATCCTCAAATGATTTTGGAAATTGAAAGCGGCACTTCATACGTTCACTTTTATTTACCATGCATGCAGCGTTTGGGTTCTGTTCGTCACAGGGGTTATGAATCATCCACTTTATTACAAGTTCTCTCAGATCTGTATCTTCAAAGTCGGGAATCTCTGCAGAAATGAGATCATCCAGTTCTTCAGGATTATGAATCTTGTCTTGAGAATACATAATTAGAAGAAGGTGAATGTGAGGAAGACCTCGCTTTTGAAATTCAATTGAATATACATAAGCAGCAACTTTTCCAAATATCTGCTTCTTATCAAAATCTTCAATTATTTCATCAAATTTCAATTTTGCAACTCGAGTTACAACATCTGGTCGGTCTTGAGGAAGTTGTTGTATAAAAGATCCATTTTGTAACTGAATGTGCAAAGCGTTTTTTATTTCAGGCCAGTTTGCATTACATGTCATTGTTATGAAGAAATCTGGAGAACCAAGACGGCGAACAATTGCCATAGCATCTTCAAATTGTTCAGTATAATAGCGTGTTGACCCTGGGAAAGATGATGGGAGAATGACTTTCTCTCCAACTGTAGCTTTGTTTTTTTCTACTAAGTCGTTTATCAAACGTGTGACTTCTATATAATTGTCAGCAAGAATCTTCTTTTGATTTGCTTTAATCCACTGAATACGATCTCTTTCGACCCTAATAAAAGTGTCGACAACATACTGTTGAAAAAGTCTGCCACCAAAATGCAATGCATTAAATTGTATTTGTCGCAAGTCATGACCTGTAGAATTCATTCTTGTGGACAAATAATTTATTACTTCAGGTCGAAAAGCAAGTCTGTTCTGAGCCAACTCAAGGCGCATTGCATGATGCCGCGAAGAATAAGGTGTAGTCAATGGTATATCAAGCGAAAAACCATCCGTACCCTGTGGGTAAAACAGTGGATAAGTGAATGGCTCAATACGTTTATCAATATTTTTTAGAATAACAATTTCCTTGTTTCGCCGATGTACAATCATTTCATTTTCTGGGAAACTCTGATCGGCATTAAGTGTGAAGACAGCGCAAACTTCATTAATGGATGGTGTATTAAATCTTCTGTAATCACTTTCCTGAGGAATTCTGAACAAAAGTTGAACTTCAGGTGCAGATAATCCTTGTGCAGTAGCTTGCTGTTCAACTTCATACTGAACTTCTCGCATCATCATATAACCCTGTGCATAACCATTCTGTGCCCTTATTACGAGCTCTAATAATTCCATGAGTTCACGACTTATTCCATAATTCAGAGGATGATGTAATCGTTCGTCAACAGCATTATCAGGATCCAAAAAATACATCTGACCGTATTGAGGTTTTTCAAATTCTCCATGTATGTCTTGAGTCGGTTGAGCAGCCAAGTTCATTTTGTGGTATACTTGTCCACATGCAATAAAACTGTATATGCCATGACTGTTGATGGTTCTGTCTTCTGACACATTGAAAGAAGAAAAAGCAAAACAGGAATTCAAGTTTCTGATTCTTTTATGAAATTCTTCAGCAAGTGGATGGCAGTGCAAAAACAGTCTTGCTAACACGTTCGCAAAATATGGTGCTGGCAGTAATAATCGTCCATGAAGACAACAATCACCAAAAGAGTCTCTATGAAGACGATTGCAAACACGTTCCTCTGGAAAATGTGATGCTTTACAATGAACGCATTTCACATTGAATTCTCCTAAAGTACTATAGTTCACATCTCTACAAACTGCTATTTTGTATGTTGGGCACCGATTTCGCAATGCCACTTCATATCTTGCTTGTCGACGTCTTTTCTCTTCTAGGCGTTGTCGTCTCTCTAGTGTACTCTCTGATGCCCTACGCTGAGAAGCTCGCTGTCTTAGATCTTCAAGTCGCTGGATTCTGCCTTCCGTGCTCTCCCTTGCTCGATGCTGAAAAGCTTGCCTAGATATACTCTCAGAACGTTCCTTTCTGTACATCTGTCCCATTTCCCTTATATTTTGGCGACATTTTAATTTTGATGCACGGATAGGCCTAGCTTGATATAAGGAAGTACGATTAATTAGTTGGTCTGCATTTGAAGTACTTTGTTCCTCTGGATTAACTGGTATCACATCATTTGATCGTTTCATCTTAAGAATATTTATTTAAACTTTTTGATTTCTAAAAACTCGTATTTAAATTTTAAATGAAAGTTGTTTTGATTTTCTTGCATATAACTTGATGCCACATATCAGTGTTTCAGAGTTTTTAAAATGAACGCGTTTAAATATCATCCTTTGAAATAAAATGTTTATGTTGTAGTTTGATTTTAAAGACTTACTAATAACTCCCTGTTTAAAAGAATCAGAAGGTTTTTTAATTTATACTAACTCAATCACAAAACAAAAAGATTTTTTTATCAAAAAGAACAACACTTTCGTTTTCACATTTTTTAACCTCAGACTCCTCTCAGTTCAGTTCGTATTTATTCTCAGTAAAGTTGAAAATGTTTTTTTAGTTCAGTTTTTTTAATCAAATTTCAGTAAATTTAAATGGCTTATTTATCAGAAATTAGAAGGTTCTTATTTTCACATTTTAATTAATTAAGAAAAAACTAATCATCCGATTGATAAGCTGTTTAATGCATCGGATTTACAAAAATTTTCCCTTTCATTTGGTATCTTATTTGTAACGATGCGACTGATATTTCTAATTTATTTTCTAATATTTCTGATTTATTTTCCTCATTTTAAATAAATGTACGTTTTATTATTATTATTATTATTATTATTATTTTGTCGAAAAAAAAAAAAAAAAATTGGCAACAATTAAATCATGGATAAAATGCTAAAATTTAAATGTCTTATTTATCAGAAATTAGAAGGTTACTATTTTCACATTTTAATTAATTAAGAAAAAACTAATCATCCGATTGATAAGCTGTTTAATGCATCGGATTTACAAAAATTTTCACTTTCATTTGGTATCTTATTTGTAACGCTGCGACTGATATTTCTAATTTATTTTCTAATATTTCTGATTTATTTTCCTCATTTTAAATAAATGTATGTTTTTTTTTTTTTTTTAATTATTATTATTTTGTCGAAAAAAAAAATGGCAACAATTAAATTATGGATAAAATGTTAAAATTTAGATGGCTTTTTTATCAGAAATTAGAAGGTTATTATTTTTACATTTTAATTAATTAAGAAAAAACTAATCAAAAATTCGAAAATCTGACTTCGATGTGCACAATCACCCTTCGGGGGCACCTTTGTGTTAAATCTCGTGACTGTCCGAGCTACCGTTTTCGAGATCAGTGAAATATAGAGCATTTCCTCATGACGTCTGGTGGTTGGCAAAAAAGCGCGCTCGACTTTCCCGCGCCCCGCCCACCATTGCTAACCGCATAGCGATCCGCCATCGCTATGCTTTTCCCAAGCCTTTTTGCCAACCACTCATAAAAGTTGAGATGTTTGTTTACAAACAAGGAACTGCCCTATACACATATTGCTCACTTAATAGTATAAGATGAACGTGACGTTATAAATAAAATAAAATAAAAATAAAGCTTCAATTTTCGTTTCAAAGTGAAGTAAAAGGTTTATCATAAATGTCTGATATTGGTTGTAACAGTTGTCCAAATTTCAAATAGCAGTAATTTTTCATTATATTTCTTTCATGAAGATACAAATGGTTTCTCCCGACAAATTCATCAGATGTCGAGCGTCACGCTGCCTAGCATTCTCTAAGGGAAATATTATTCCCAACCAAACACATAATAATTATTGGCGTTTTCTTTAAAGAACGAGATCAAAAACTGACCTATTTAATCAGGACGAGTGTCACTTTTGCTGAAAAAACCGAATAATACATGCAAAAAAAAAAAAAAAAAAAAAAAAAAAAAGAACGTCAAAATAGAAGTTCGCAAATTTCAAGAAAAATGTTAGGGCAGTTTTTAAAATATCAATTTTCGGTCTCACTTCTAATTTTCACTAAAACTTGACGAACTCATCTGTTCAATGGCATCAAGCTATTACATTATCTGAAATAGAGTTAAATCTGTAAACTACCGGATGTCCCCTAAGTCTGTAGACAATTTAAAAATTCATAACTATCGAACGAATTGATAGAATTGAGCGCGGTTTGCGAAAAAATCATTCTCGTGAAGGGATTTTTTTTTTTTTTTTTTTTTTTTTTTTTTTTGTAAAGAAAGAAAGAAAATTTTTTGTCGACGATAGTTAGACAAACAGTTAAATTTTTCGCACAGATGTAAAAAAAAAATATGCAAATGGAAGTTCTATAAATTGCACAATTTTGCGATTACAACAGTTTATTTCTTATTTTGTCTCCGACTTGTGCACACATGAAGTTTTAATTGCGATGCTGACTTGGTGGAGAAAGCGTTATAGGCGAAGATGTTTTCCCTCAGGTGCGCCGACTGAACCTGCAGTTAGCAGTGTTATAACTCGTTTGCAAACTATAATTTGTGGTGACGACGGACACACAGAATAGGATTTATATGCCTGTGAGCATTTGCATGGAAATAAGTACAGTTTTTCATGATATGTGTGATCTGGTCACGCACAGCGCCCTCTATCGACAAATAGCTTAATTATTATTGTTCTTTATTTAGAAAAAAAAAAAAAAAAAAAAAAAAAAAAAAAAGATTCCCCTTCACGAGAACGTTTTTTCGCAAACCGCGTTCGATTCTATTAATTAATTCAATAGTTATGATTTTTTAAAATGTCTACAGACGTATGGGACACCCTGTAGCTCTGTAAACTAGATCTGTCTGAATTCTGAATTCGTTGTTTTGTATGCATTCGTTTTGAAGGTATGTATTATATTATATTTTATTTACTTCTGTTTAATTCTTGTGAGGGAGTTAATTTTCTTGCATAAAACTTAAATTCCATAAAGAGATAATAAAAATGTATAGTTAAGATACATTATCACAAAATTAATTACAAAAAAAAAAAAAAAGGGTAATTTTAAATTTAACATAAATATATATATATATATATATATATATATATGTGTAAATATATATATTTCTAGATAGCAGAATATTAATATTATATTTAACAACTTATATACATTTATAAATCATTAATTTTTCTGCCTATTACTCTCTCCCTACATATAATTAAAAAAAAAATGATTTGTGATAACTATTAATTAAATACAGGAAAAATTAAACGAGTGAGAGCCAATTTTCTGAAATTACATCAACGTAAGCCAAACAACTGACCCTGAACGAAGAGCAAGTTTTAACATTACTCACTATTACAAAATCTAAAAGGTAAATAAATATATCACCTACTTTTCCTAACTCATAAAATGGACTCTCACTCAAATTTGTATTAACCATTTAACCATGAATTCTAAATTAAAAATTTCCCAGAAACTCGTATTAAGAAATATTATTATTATTATTATTATTATTTTCTTGTCCAGAAGTTCCATAACAAATAGGCCAAAAATTTCTAATTTAGTTCTAGTCGTATTTTTTAATTCTTGCACTACCTTTTTTTTATCAGCATTAAAAAAACTAATAATAGCAGGAGACTTGGCGTTGGAATATTAAAACAGGAATAAACTACTACGTCAGAAACGCCAAAGAAAAATTATTGAGGTGCATACAGCTGTTTCGGTAGCCTAAAGCGTACCGTCTTCAGCGCAAAAAGAATTCTGAATCTGGAGAAGTACTCGTATATATTGGAGAGGGACCGGATTTAGTTCAACCAATAGGATTACGGAAGAGGTGGGGAGTGTGGCCAATAGGAATTAAAGAATGTGTAGCTGTGTAAACAGTAGAAAAATTAAGGAAATGTGGACTGAATGTAAAATTTCCAACAATCAGACAAATAGGGAACAGCAAAATCACAATTTATCAGGTCTTTAAAATTTTTATAAATATGAAAAGCTTCAAAGAAATCGAGTTCATGAATGGATTTAGGTCTGCAAATTATTTTAGCTGAATTAAATTTAAAATTATGATTTTCCTCCCAGCAATGTTTAGAAATAGCCGATTTATTGGTTTCTTGTTTGCGGACGTAATTCATATGTTCTTTTAGACGAAATTTAAGACTGCGTTTAGTTTGGCCAATATATGATAAACCACACTGAAAGGAAATACTATAAATGCCCCAAGAATTATGCATATCAATAGGATCTTTTAACTGAGAAAAGGTGAGTTTATTGGAAGGCGAAAATATTATTTTAAAATCATATTGTTTGAGAATTTTAGCTATGGTTTGACTGGTTTTAGAAAAATAGGGTAAAACAATACTGATATTAGTATTGTTTTACCCTACCGAAACAGCTGTATGCACCTCAATAATTTTTCTTTGGCGTTTCTGACGTAGTAGTTTATTCCTGTTTTAATATTAAAAAAACTAGTTGGCATAGGTGGACTCTGCTCAGTTCCCCATCATATTTATGTTCTCATAAATTTCTAGTGCGAGACATATTATAATCATGTTAAAAGAAATGAATTCGACCAAAGCTTGATACAGTAACAGAATGAAATCCCCGCCTAATAGGCTATCCACCGTTCACTTCGATATATTTATCTTATTCTAATCTATTAATTTATTTTATCAGGGTCAATTCCGTTGTTTAGTTTTCATGCTACTATTTCCAATGCAATAATCCTCAAAATTCACATTTATATGAAAATTTTACAATTTCGCAATGTTGATAAAATCGTAAATTACGAATAATTTACGAAATTTTCCTATTAGAATATTTGTATTCAATCATGTTCAAACAAATATCATAAATGTAATTCTGAAGTTGTCTAATGAATTTATGATCCTAAAAAATGGAAGTTTATGCTCAATTTTGCCTTATTCTGACATGTTAAGTAAATCGTAAATTTCAAATAACTTACGAAGTTTTTAATTTGGAAAATCCATAGGCTATGATATTCATGCCAGTATCCAAAATAATATTTAGAAAGTGGTTTGACATCTTTACGATGAAAATATCCCTCAAGATTGACGTTTATGTGAAAGTTTGCTCTATTCTGCCATGTTAAGAAATTCGTAAATTTCCAATAACTTACGAAATTTTTATATTGGAAAATTCATAGTCATTAATATTCATTCCAGTGCCCTAAATAATATTTCAAAAGTAGTCTGACAACTTTACGATGAAAATATTCCTCAAAATTGACGTTTATGTGAAATTTTGCCCTATACTGCTATGTTAAGAAATTCGTAAATTTCCAATAACTTGCGAAATTTTCAAAGTAGCATATTTATAGTTACTGATGTTCATTTCGGCATCAAAACTGATATTTTAAAACTAGTCTGATATTTTTACAGTAAAATGTTTCCATTTAATGCACGTTTAAGTGATTTTTTGTCCTATTCTCCCATGTTAAGAAAATCGTAAATTTCTAATAACTTACGAAGTTTTTTAATTCGAATGTTGCAAATGAATAGGGTTCTTGCCAGTGTCGAAAGTAATATTTTAAAACTGATTTTACCTCTCTGCGACAATTTGTTCTTGGGATATCGTGTACAGAGTCTAACAAACTAAAGGACTAACAGACACCCTACAGACAGACACCATACAAATTTTGTCATTTTCGGATTCCTCACACCTGAAAATGTGTAAAAAAGTCAAAAAACCGAGGTCTAAAATTTTCACGATTACCTAAGTTCCCCATACCTATAGTATGATGGGAATCTAATACGACTAAGACTTAGTAACATTTTAAATACTTTTAAACTCAAATAGATCATAAATAAATATATATTTATAACACTTAGACAAGATAAGTAAATACACCATCATTTAAAGTTCACAGCAATCTTTAATTAGAGAAAGTTCTTTCTATAATTAAAGATTAATTATTACAAAAATTTCTCGTTTTTATAGATACTGTTATTTGTATACATTAATTACCCATACATATAGTCAGCACGTAAGACACTTTCCAGATTACATTAATCTCATACAATTACCAATATAAAACAGAAATAAATGGAAAATATTTAATACAATTTCTTTATATATAAATAAGCTAAAAAAAATAGATATGGAAAAGGTACTTATTACAATGTTCTCCTTTCACTTGAAGGTATATCAAGAACGCAGCAACATCTCAGAAAAGTGTTATCGGCTGGCACAACATTTCATAAAAGCTCTTCTCGTTTAGCATGTGAAGATTTTTTTTTTAATTTAATTGCACTCCATCGCACAACAGCTGCATTAGGAAAAAAATTATCATCATGGAAAAGTTTGAAAACTGTACTAATAGGGATCTATAAACGGAGATGGCTGCTAGGCCTAACCGCCGTTCCAGAATCCAAGCAACTCGTGTTGCACTACCCTTTCAATAAGTCGTCTAGACATTCTCGCCACATACAATCTCCTTGACGTTCCATGAAGCTTCCGATATAGCATCACAGCAAAAAAACAAAATACCATTCACGTAGCAAGCCGAGGATTATTTTTTTCAACAACAATGTCATAATACACTCCTTGACTACTGTAGACTAGGGCTGGAGTATTTATCAATATATCCCCAATTATCAATATGTTTTTAATATCGTAATAACGATATTAAAGATCTTGCTCTGCTGATATATCCCTCTAACGATACTTCTTAGCGCGCACTGAGCGATCAATCTATGCGCCGATAAATAATGTTGGCTCCACTAGCACCCATCACCACGCACCGAACAAAGCGAGCGCCGAATAGCTTATACTAATGCAACCCCTTGTGCGCGCGCACTCCATCGATGTGCCGATAAATAATGTTGTGCGCCAATCTTAAATACCTTCTTCAAATTCTGCTTTCCCCACCACGCACCGAACAAATCAGGTTGGTTGGTTGTAGGATTTTAAGGCCGATTGACTCCTGATGTGTCCTAGGCCTAGGGGAGAATGCCCTCCGTGGGGGTCTTTCTAAGGGGTCCTAGCCCGTATTTACGCGAGTTTCGGAACCGAACAAATCAGGAACAAAAAGAGAGCTGAATAGCTTATACTAATGCAAGATGCAACCCTTTTTCTTTTTCCCTCCTATTCTATTGCTCACTGATTAAAATAGAGAAGCATAATACAAACTTCCAACCCCAAACGATCTCTCTCTTTCATTAAGAAAAAAAACTAAGTTATCGCAGTGTATCTACTTTCTTTATCTTTATTCGTGCTACCTACCAAATCGAAAATATCACTGTCCAAAAAGTCTGAATGATAGTCATCGAGAAAATTAAGTTATCACAGTATGACTTCCCACTCTACATTCATGCATTTCCCTGCCCCTAAACGATAATATGAAAGAATTTATTCTACCGTTAGTATAAGTCGTTTGATAATATTGCACATCACCACTCGTGGATCGTAGGTGATGAAAACCACAGACAAGGCGATACAAAAACAAACGCTTATTATGACGAATGAAAACAATATCTTTTGTTTTAGCTCATTTCCTGCTATTGGTTCATTGGTATTGGTCTATTTCAAAATGTCGATATTTACTGGCCAATAACATGCGAGCTTCAACATGTGTTTGACAAAGATCATCAAAGCCGAACTGATATCTACTAGAAGAGTTTTTTTGCAAATTTTCTTACCATTTACTAAAAAATTTCTGAAAATATAAGCAATTATAGAATGTAATTTTTTTAATATTATTTTATTTTATTAAATATTTCGATAAAATATTTTTTTTTTATTAAGGCTGTACAGTACATCAGTCAGATACCTCCCTTTCTCCTTTCCCATGTAATCCAATGGGATTTTCTTTGCTTCGTTTTATAAAAATATCTCATTCAAAAATGGAGTTTTTCTAATTCTGTTTTTGGAATATTACTCTTTGAACGGGTCGCCTTTTAGCTTAGCGAGCAATTTTTCGAAAAAAATAATTTAAATATTTTATTTCAATAAGTAAATTATGGACTCTAAGTGTGGATCTCTAAGTAAAATATTTAAATTTATTTTTTCGAAAAATTGCTCACTAAGCTAAAAGACGACCTGTTCAAAGAGTAATATTCAAAAAACAGAATTCGAAAAAATTCATTTTTGAATAAAATAGTTTTATAAAATGACGTGACAAAAATACTATTGGATAACATGGGAAAGGAGAAAGGGTGCTATCTGACTGATGTAAAATAAAGTTTTATCTTCAGCAATTTTACAGTGACAGTTTCTTTATAGAATTATATAACATTGAATAGTTTATTACTTTTTTTTATGTAGCATTCTTTCTCTTTCCTTTCCTTTCCTTTTTTTTTTTTTTTTTTTTTTTTTTTTTTTTTTTAAGCCGTACATGTTAAATAAAATTCGTTTAAATGCAAAATGAGTTACTTTAAGTAACAAAATGAAACTTTAACATAATTTTGTTTAAATAATATAATTTTTATACTGACAATGTATACATACATATATATATATATACATATATATATAATATATATAATTAAATTTTCAATTATTGTGAAAATATAACGAATGTGAATTGAACATATATATTTAAAAAATATTGTAATGATTTGGTAAGCAGATACAAAAATAAAAATGACAAGTAACTGACATTTAGGATGCATATAAGAGTTTTAAGTAAAAGATATTACTCTCTACGACCAAAAAAGGTGTATTCAATGAAAATTCTGAACTATTTATAATGGCAATTCTGAACAATTTAAAATGATTTTCATTTTTATTTAATACCTACATCTTAAGACAATCTTATACATCATTCGAAAGGTATTTTTAATTTCTTTTATATTATCGAAAGTGGAATTCGATATTTTACCTGATTTACACGGTTTGGGGTGTCCTGAATCGGTTCTCTTTTGTGTCTTAGCTACTAATTAAAGTAATTTCATAAGTAATCAATATTTTTACCTAATATAAGGCTTAGTTCATTTAATTTGGGAGGCTACAAATATTGTGCCGAATCATATAATACAGATCATAAACACTTCTTTACAAACCAAAAATAATTCGAAAATAATCTAATAGCTCGACGATACAATTCACAAGTTTCTTAATTTTCACTTCTATCGTCAGTCCCCAAACACTGCTTTAATTTTTTTTTTTTTTTTTTTTTCGGGGGAGGGGGGGGGAAGGGGGGCACAGAAAAATAAAATGATTTTTCATATCACCATTTTACCGATTTTAATGATATATTCTATAACTATCACTTGCGTTTTATGAAGATCACAAATGAGTGTATTACATACCAGGGGGATCAAGGGGGCGTAGATGTAAGTAAAACATATTATTCTTTAAACTACATTATTATCAATTTTAAAAAAACTTAGTGTGTATACATCTTACTGTTTAAGAAAAATTACAGTGAGTGTTACACATATCTGGGGAGCAGAGTGAAGAAAATGGTTGTTTTTATATATAAGTAATATATAAGTATATAATGTTTTTATATGTAAGTAAAATATATTATTCTTTAAACTATCCTATTATCAATTTTAAAAAAACTTAGTGTGTATAAATCTTACTGTTTAAGAAAAATTACAGCGAGTGTTACACATATCGAGTGTTACACATATCTCTCTTTCTTTATATGTGTATATATATGTTACATAGCTGTTTAGAAGTACGTTCTGTGATATAGTTTTATTCTCTGTGCGATTTTTTCCAGTGCGATTTTTTCCGGTGCGATTTTTTCCCAGTGCGATTTTTTCCGAGTGCGATTTTTTCCGGTGCGATTTTTTCCAAGTGCGATTTTTTCCGCCTCCCCATTTTAGACGTAGGAATTTTTCTAACAAAAATTTCACTCCAAAGGATACTTTCTCATACAATAACTAAGTTTAAACACTCTACTTTAACTATTTGACAGAGACATTTGAAAAGATTTTTAAATGGAGCTAAGCACAGAAAAATGTAAGAAAAAAATGCATAGAATTTTTTAACCTGACCTTTCTATTAAAATAAAGAATTTATTTTCGACATGAAAAGGATGATTACTGCTAAATTCTAGAAACTTACGCAAATGAGAAGTATTTTTTTAGAACCAAAATCAAAACTATTATCAAAATAAACCACCTCTGTCGCAGATTAAAAAAATAATTAACTACGCAGGAAAAGAAAGCTTAATTAGTTCTGTGACAAATGCCCCTGTCAAAGGAAAAAAAAATATAAAGAAAATGTGAAAGAAAAGCGCACAAGGTAACTGAATATTATACAGTGGAACATTTTATTTATTTGTTTGTTTATTTTACGAATATCACAACTATTATAATGAAAATTAGAAGTCAAAACATAGCAAGGGCTACTGCACAATTAAGAAACCAAACTTCGACCCCTTAATCAGCGAGAAACCATTAACAGTGTTCTGTACATACTCATGTGAATCTTGAGCTTCACAGTGAGCATTACCTACACAGACACAAACAAAGGAGAATTTTCGAAAATTACAAACTGAAAAAAAAAAAAAAAAAAAAAAATTACCCACACTTAACTCACCAAAAAAAAAAAAAAAAAAAAAATCCAGTCACAAAAGAAAAACTCAACTGCCCTACCTGGATGGTTACCCACCGTAAGCCAAAGCCTTTTTTTTTTTTTTTTTTTTTTTTTTTACAATCATTAAACTCACATACAATAGGCTTTTTTTTTTTTTTTTTTTTTTCTACAAAAGGAGGGTATTCTAAAAGAAGAAAATGTGAAAGACAGAGGGCATATATATATATATATATATTTTTTATGGTCACCGGTTCATGGAAAACATTTTACATACATAAACAATCAATTGACCGCTATAAAATACTATTACGAATATTTCATATGATTACACAATTATATATACTTGATACTTGCTACAATATTCGAATACAAATACTAGAATATATGATTATGATGCACTATTACAATGTATACAGATACTTTATAATCAATAATAAAAGCAAGTTTACATTAGGTTACTATATTATACAATTACATAAAATTATACTTTCAGAGTTTGACATGTTTATTTCCTTTACTCGTATTTTTTTTTTTTTTTTTTTTTTTTTTTTGTATTAGAGTGCTTGAGAAGAAATTTGATTTTTAGGCTAATCACATAATTATTTCAGTTTATTCGTGATTGGTCGTTGTAAAAAGTCTCTGACAAAGCCAGTGCAAACTTTAGCAATTTAGTCTTTTGACAAATCACACTTATAATAGTAAGTGATGTTGTAGTGTCCATTGGTGATTCCAATATAATGTTATATGGAAGGGGTCGCCCCTAAATGATAAAAATATATGCACATATAGGTACATATTATCATGAAGTGCAAAAGTAAAAAAGATTTAAAAAATACAGTTACATGCAATTATTATATTTAACTATACATAGACAATGTGTTGACACATGAGCCTGGCAAGCAACACAGAAAAGGAAAAAGTTAACACATACAAATGCTTACCAAACTACCTAGCCCTAAAAGGAAATAAAACAAAACACATACTTGCACCCACAAAAGTATGCTAAGCTAGAAATAAATAATGTTTCAATTATTGACTAACACAATAATTTATTACATAATTTCTTTACATTATACATAAAGATCTGAATCTAATGCTTAATAAAGATACAGCTAAAATTATTCTTGTGAGCACACACACACACAGTTGAACAGGTAGTCGTTGGCCATACAAGTACCAAAAACCATTTTAATAAACAAAACTTTCCTTTCTGCCCATTAACTCACAAAAAAAAAAAAAAAAAAAAAAAAAAAAAAAAATTCTTGTCTTAACTTCTCTAAGACCAAGTCAGGCAAACTATTGCAGGATGCGGAAGTGTTACACTTGGAGACTGGAACTATTGCAGGGTGACGAGGTGCTACACTTGGAGGTTCTATAACTGTTCCAACCTCCAAGTGTAGCACCTCCTCATCCTGAAATAGTTCCAGCCTCCAAGTATAACACCTCCTCCTCCTGCAATAGCTCCAGCCTCCAAGTGTAACACTTCCGCATCCTGCAATAGTTCCTATCTCCAAGTGTAGCCCCTTCACTTCCTGCAATAGTTTCAACCTCCAAGTGTAGCACCTTCTCTTCCTGCAATAGTTCAAACTTCCAAGTGTAGCACCTACTCTTCCTGCAAAAGTTCCAACATCCAAGTGTAGCACCTCCTCATCCAGAAATTGTTCCAGCCTCCAAGTGTAACACCTTCTCCTCCTGCAATAGCTCCAGCCTCCAAGTGTAACACTTCCGCATCCTGCAGTAGTTCCAACCTCCAAGTTTAGCACCTTCTCTTCCTGCAATAGTTTCAACCTCCAAGTGTAGAACCTTCTCTTCCTGCAATAGTTCAAACTACCAAGTGTAGCACCTACTCTTCCTGCAATAGATCCAACCTCCAAGTGTAGCACCTCCTCCTCCTGCAATAGTTCAAACTTCCAAGTGTAGCACCTACTCTTCCTGCAAAAGTTCCAACATCCAAGTGTAGCACCTCCTCATCCAGAAATTGTTCCAGCCTCCAAGTGTAACACCTTCTCCTCCTGCAATAGCTCCAGCCCCCAAGTGTAACACTTCCGCATCCTGCAGTAGTTCCAACCTCCAAGTTTAGCACCTTCTCTTCCTGCAATAGTTTCAACCTCCAAGTGTAGCACCTTCTCTTCCTGCAATAGTTCAAACTACCAAGTGTAGCACCTACTCTTCCTGCAATAGATCCAACCTCCAAGTGTAGCACCTCCTCATCCAGAAATTGTTCCAACCTCCAAGTGTAGCACCCCCCCTCATCCTGCAATAGCTCCAGCATCCAAGTGTAACACCTCATTACCATGTAATAGTTCCAGCCTCTATCTATGACTTCCAGTTGAATATATTTTATGTAAGGATTTAACTGTTGACCATGTGGTACAAAAGTATATATAACTGCTCTGTAGTATGTGTAAAACTAATTCCCTGATGATGCCTTCTTTTATATAGGCGAAAAGCTTTGGAAGTTTTTTTATATTTTTTATATGGTAATTTTATGTATCTTCCATGGGTCGCAAAAAATGGAGTCTCATCAGTAGTAGAGTGAATGCTGGACTGTAACGCAAACAAAACATATTTTAACTTATCGTCTCAGTCATTGTGGTGATTGTTGACAAAATAGGTAAGAGCATTATTCATAGTTGCATACCTTCAACCTTAGCATTACAGCATGGGTAAAAACTGGAGGTATGTAGATGTACGTGCCTGATTCCTAACCGTTCATAAACCTGAGCGATAGCTCTACTCATGCAATTAGTCCCCCGGTCAGTAATTAATTTTTCTAGAGTACATGTCTACAAACAAATTCCGCCGGGGCATCTGCGACAGTATCAGACGTTATGCTGGGTACAGCAAAAGCCTTGGGCCACTTAGTAAAACCCTCAATAAAGATTATAATATATTTATTGCCCTTTTCAGTAGTGGTATAAGGCCCACAAGTATCTAAATGAATTGTCGAAAAAGGTTTCTCTGGGATTTCTAATTTCTGGAATTCAGCCAACCTCTTGGATTTATGGGCTCTGAACTCCAGGCAAGACTGGAAAGTGGCAACAAGTCTTTTTTACATCTGCGTACATACCCTGCCAATAATAATTTTCCTTAATCCGATAGAGTGTTTTGAAAAAATCCGCACAGCAAGCAACATTAGATTCATGAGTAAGACTAAATATTTGAGGAACCTCAGTTTTATGCAAAACAATTTTCTTACCCGCCTCCTTCCTAGACTTAGGGCTCAACATTTTACCCATTAGTACCTCATTTTTAAGAAAAATTTTCAATGCTTAGGATTAGCTGGTAATTTTTACAGAGCCTATTATTCACATATTTACAAAATTTGTCTCTATCCTGAGCCGCCTGAATATCATTCAACAATGAACAATTATTATTGACCAGCAGATTCAGTATCATAACAGCCTTCACCACTCCCAGAATCTAAACTATGATCAATAAAACTAGACAGAAAGTCTGGCAGAGTTGCACTTCCCTTTTATGTACCGTGACTCAAAGTTGAAGTCGCTGAGAGCACATAACCATCTCGCAATCCTGGAAGTTGGGTCTTTAAGCTTTAACGCATACGTAACAGCAGCATGATCAGTGTACACAATAAATTTCCGATGGTAAATGTAATATTTAAAATATTGGGTAGCCCACAATAAAGCCAATAATTCCCGCTCAGTCACAGAATACTTAGATTCAACCTCTTTTCAGTTTCTTACAAGCGAAAGCTACAGGGTGAGAAAATATTGATTCGTCCAGCTGTCATAAAACTGCTCCTAAGGCAACAGCGGAGCTATCCGTGATAAAGTCCTTAGACATATCGGGTAATTTCACAGATGAAATTTTTATTAGCTCTTGTTTTAAATCTGCAAATTCAGCCTCAGCTTTTTGCGAGCCCACGAATTTATTTTTATCTTTTGTTAAATTAGTGAGAGTTGTAGTTCGTTTGGGGTAGTCACTAATGTGACGTCTGTAATATCCCACTGACCCCAGAAAAGACCTGACATGCTTTCTATTGGAAGAACGTTTAATGTTTTCAGTTACCTCATTGAAACCTTTGGACAGCCCCTGCCTGCCTGGACTTCAGTTACCTCGATATTCTTTTTCGCAGGATAAATTTTTTCATCCATGACCTGAAAACCCAGAAAAATAATTTGGGATTGGAAGAAATGACACTTAGAAGATTTTAATTTAAGTTTATGCAGCCTTAACCTACTAAATACTATATCTAATTTCTTGAAATGAGAGTCAATATCTTTAGAGGTCACTCATATGTCATCTATATAAATAAGAATATTCAGGTGAGATAAATCACTTAAAAACACATTCATTAACTTCTGAAAAGCTGTGGGGAAGATTTAAGACCAAATGGACTTTTGGTCCATAGCAATAGCTTATCATGAGTGACAATACCAGTAATATCAGGTTGTAACATATGAAATGTCCGATTTTCATGGTCTACTAAAAGAAAGAATATATTTTTACAAAACAAATTTTATTAATCAAAATAGGAACCATTAGCTTCACTACACTTTTTTCAACGAGAAACAAGTTTTTTTTTGCCGGTATCATAAAATGTAGTCGTCCTGGAGGCAACAAATTCATTGAATGCCGTTTCAGCATCCTTTGGATTTCTGAAGCATTTCTCCTGCAGGAAGTTATCGAGATGTTTGAAAAAGTGAAAATCTGTAGGTAAGAGGTCAGGTGAATGTGGTGGATGGTCTAAAACTTCATACTTTAATGTGTGCAGCTTCTGACGAATGATCATTGAAACATGCGGTCTAGCGTTATCATGGAGAAGAATAGGGCCCTTCCCATTGACCAATGCCGGCTGTTTACGTGTAAGTTTCTGGTGCATTTCATCGATTTTTCCACAATATTTCTCCGCTGTGATGGTTTCGCCTGGTTTTAGAAATCTATAGTGAATTAAACAAGCTGAGGACTACCAAACATTCATCATAACCTTCTTTTGATGGAATTTCGGCTTTGGGAAGTGTTGTGGAGCCTTATCAGCATTCAGCCACTGCGCTGAACGTTTACGATTGTCGTACAGAATCCACTTTTCATCACAAGTTACAATTCAATTGAGAAAAAGATCATTTTGGTTGCGAAGAAGGGCAGACGAGATTTCAAAACGTTTGCGTTTCTGATTCTCATTCAATTCATTAGGAACCCATTTATCCATTTTTTTTAAATTTGCCAATCAATTTTAGATGACGTGAAATGGTTGTAGGAGATACACCTAGTTCTTCTGCATAATCTCTAACAGTATTGTCTGGAATTTTTTCAACTATTGCTCGTAAAACCTCATTGTCCACAACAGTCTCTGGTCTGCCCCGGTCTTCGTTTGTGAGACTCTCTTCCCCAGTTTCGAACTTTGCATACCAAAATCGAATGGTACGTTCATTTACAGAACCGTTTCCAAATGCAGCATTAATGTTTCGGGCAGCTGCTGCAGCATTATGCTTACTTTTCCACTCATACAAAAATAGCACTCTAAAATCTCTAGAATCACATCCTACGATTAAAGGTATAAACTTACCACCAAATCACAATACTTTTATTTGAAACACATCAGATGAAAAAGACAAGGTTTTAGCTTTAAAATGATACATAATTAAAGACTATATCAAAAAAGTTTAAAAGGAACCAAATCTCAAAAATTTTACTGGTGAGAATCGGACATTTCATATGTTACAACCTGATATGTTGCTGATCGGGAGGGATTTTTTGCTGAAAGAAACAACTGGTGAGGTCCATTGTTGAGAAATATTTGGCCTCAGCCAGCGAGTCAGCGGTTTCTGATATATTTGAAATAGGATAACTATCATTAGCAATTTTTTTATTAAGTTTTCGAAAATCACAAGCGAGGCGGAAGGACTCGTCTGACTTCTTAACCAAAGTAACTGTCGAAGCATAGTGGGAGTTTGAAGGGACTAAGATTTTAGCCTTAATTAAGGTATTGATTTGCCTATCCATTTCATCACGAAAGTTGTACGGAACTCTATAAGGGTTACACCTCACGGACGTCTTGTCAGCTGCCTTAATATTAATCAAAACTGTATCACAGCCAGGGAGATCTAAAATTGATGCCGCAAAAATATGTGAGTTATTTTTTAAAAAGTTTTCAAATTTCATTTTTAATTCCGTATCTAAATGATCAAGTTTAAAATTTGTGTCCCACTCAATGTTAATGTTTTCCATCTCCCCAATTTCATCTTCCTCAATACAATTTCCATTACATATTCACTAGATTGTTCACTAAAAATTTCTTCCATAAAGCAAACTTGTGAATTTTTATTTAATGATAATAGTCTGAGAATTAGGGGATAAAATAAATTTCTGCTTCGCAAAAACAGGAATGGGTTTTACACGAGTATTTAAAAAATCTGTACTCCCACAGTTTTGTGAGAAACTAGGAATATCAAAGTGTTCCCTAGTAGGTGTTCTGTCCTTAAAGTTTATCTGAACATTAAATTTTACTACCCTGTTTTTTGTAGTGACCCTTAACCCCACACGAATAGCACGTAATTTCTCTTCTAGGTAGTCTGGAATTTTGTCTAACTTCTAAAGACTGCACATTTGTGCTTAATTTACTACTTGTTCAGAAAGATCGACAATTTTAGAAGTTAAATTATTTATGAGTTCCAATTAGCTCACAGAGTTTTGCTTTTCGACCTTCTGCATAGCGCAAGCCATTTCTAAATTAGATCACTGAACTTAGGTGAGGGTTTCATAGTTTTACAAGCTTTTTCCTCGGCAAGAGCAATCTTTTCAATTTCCTCCACAGATCTGGGCGTTCTCGACATAACACCTCTACGTATACAGTCAGTAACAAAAGTGTCCGAACACTAGTAAAAATGTCTATGTAAAAAAAGTCCACTTCATACGGTTTTGTTAAATAAATCCTTGTCGAATCATGTTCTTACACTGACTAAGAACAGGATTCTACAAGGATTTATTTAACAAAACCGTATGAAGTGTACTTTTTTTACATAAGCATTTTTATCTTCATCAGCTTTCTTAGCATCTCTAAAGCGATTTGTTTCTAGAAGAGGACTGCCATCAGACATATTCAGTGACAACGGAAAGAATTTCAAGGGAGTTGCTAACTATCTTAAGCAACTATTTCAAATCATTCGTCCTGAAGATGTTCAAAATTTTGCTACCAGCAACTTCATCAATTGGCACTTTATCTCACTATATTCCTCCCATTTCGGTGGACTGTGAGAATCTGCTGTTAAATTGACGAAAAGTTATCTAATTAAAGCTTGTAAGGCTACCATTCTAAATTTTGAATAGCTTACTACTCTTTTATGTCAAATGGAAGCCTGCTTAAATTCCAGACCATTAACGCCACTTTCTTCAGATCCATTGGATGTTAGAGCCCCTCACTTCCGGACATTTCCTAATAGGAGTTTCACTCCTTGAAATTCCTGAAAGTGGAAATTCACCAAATCTCACTTTATTTTCTCGTTGGACTCTAATCCAGCGAATGAAGCAAGACTTCTGGAAGCGATGGTCTAGAGATTATCTACTTTACCTGCAGAATCGACCTAAATGGATCAATCCACGAACTGATCTTCAAGTTGGGGACTTGGTAGTTATTCATGGTCCACAATTGGACGTTGAATTTCACCACTCTGTGTCCAAATGTTGAATACACGAACATGAATGTTCTTCATATGCATCTCTCGAATACGGCTGATGGCTTCAAAGTTGAAAAAAATTTTGACGAAAAAGTATTAGTCCTTTTCCTTTTTTTAAAAAGAAACTAACACCCCTTGTAAAAGCTAAATTAAGAAAATCACCGTTTTCTTCTGCTTTCTAAAAACTAGTGTTATCTACGGACGCCAGTAAATGAAATATTCACACTTTTATCTTTAAAGCGGCTACTCAATTGAATAACACGTACTGCGTTTCTTCTTAAAATTCAAATATCAGTAAAAAAAGAACACAGCTACGTTGAATATTATTTACAAAAAGAAATCATTTAAAAAATATAAAAAAAACCTTTATTCCCAATGGAAAAAAAACCTGCTGCTCTAAAACAGTAAATTACTTATTCTAAAAATTTTAATACCCACGAGCTCTCGATTAAACGAGACCAAGTATCATATTTTTTTTTTAACTAACGTTGCCATCCAATAATAATAATATTCATAAAATAAATAATAGATATAATAATACATTTTCAACATCCTCCCACCTTTTGATTATAAATAATAATCAAAACATAAAAACTATTAGTCAAACAACTTTGGTACAAAGATGGCAACATTACATTTAAAAAAATATAAAAATGAAAAAGTAAAATAAATAGAAGAATGATCAACAATATCTAATATAATCTACAAGTTCAGTCTTTCCGGCACCTTAATTCTTCGGCCAACTCTACTAAACTTCATTTGCTCATTAGTAGTACTGTCTGAAACTTTGGAGATGTTAGCTGAATCTTTAACTTTACTGAGAGTCATAGGTGTGGGAAGATCTTCAGACGATGTTATCTCTAGGGGATAAACTCTTTGAATCGGGCGTAAGAGCTCCTTTTGGGAAGTTTGCACTTTAACAAGTCGTACTTGTCCGTCTTTACCTGGTATAATCTCAGTGATACGACCTAAAGGCCAGTAGATTCTCTTTTTATTATCGGCTCCCACCATAACAATTTCGCCAACAGTAACAGTATGTTTGCCTGACTTTTTGCTTTTACTTTTACGTAGAATAAGAGCACCAAGATATTCAGATCTAAAACGGCTTCGTAAATCTTTGAGAATGGTTTGTCTGTATTTGAGCCTTTTACACAAAAAATTTTGCTCAACAGCATCCAAATCAGGAAGACTGCATTCATGCATATCTTGGATGAACATCGATGGCGAAATTGGTTTTACAGCTTCCTCTTCACAGATGTAAGTAAGAGGTCTTGAGTTGACTACCTTCTCACACTCAGCTAAAACCGTCATCATTTCTTCGTAATCGAGACGTGCCAGCCCTAACACTCTTTTCAAGAGATCTTTTAGAATTCGAATTAATCTCTCCCACCAACCACCCCACCAAGCAGCAGTTGGGGGATTGAACTTCCAATCAATAGCGTTGATAGCTCCATGTTTTCGTATGCGTTCCCAGTCTAGTTTCTTGAAATAGTTGGCTGCTCCTACAAAATTTGAACCATTGTCACAGTATACAGTAGAGCATCTTCCTCTGCGAGCTATAAATCTTCTAAAAGCCATTAAGAACGCATCTGTTGAAGCAGCAGTAACAAGCTCCAAATGGACCGCTCTGTATACTGCGCAAGTAAAAATTAAAACCCAGCTTTTCTTGTTATCCTTGAGAAATAATGGCCCAGCCATATCAACACCAATTATCTGAAAAACTGCAGCATCTTTAACTCTGTTTTCTGGAAGTGGAGGACTGATTACTTCTAAGTTCTTTGACCGAAATCTTTTGCATGCAGTGCAGCTGGCTACAACATTTTTCACCGCCTTTCTGCCGTTTAGGATCCAATACTTTTCTCGAAGTATATTTAATAGTATCTGGACACTTAGCATGGCAGTTCTCAACATGTGCTTTATAAATTAGCCGTTTTACCACTTCATGTTTTGATGGAAGAACAATAGGTTTAAGAAAATCTTCATTATCCTTTCGATAAATAATTTTGGTCTTCAAACGAATGACACCAAACTCGTCTTTAAACGTTTGCAAAGTTTTCAATCTCTTTTCGTCTTCTTGAGAAAAAAACTCATTCTGAATTAAAAGTAAAACCTTCATTTCTGCTTCATGAATTTCTGAGGCTGTCAATTCACCATGCTTCTTCCAATTTAAATTCTTGCAGTTGTGCTTGAAACGAAGGATCCATGCAACAAGGCGAATAATTCTGTCATAACTAGAAAAGTATCTATAGTACCAGTCTTCATCAACAATAGCTTCGGTATTTGTCAGTATACAAGTCTTTCTAGGTTTTTCCTTTTCAATTTCTTCCTCATTCCAATCGCGATTGGAGAAATCCATCATTGTTCGAAATTCAGAAACATCTTTCATCCATTGTGGACCCTCCCACCATTTTGATGAGACTAGATGCTTTGCTTTGCATCCTCTGGAGGGCAAGTCTGCAGCATTCTTCTCCCCCGTTATATGTCTCCACGATGAAGGATCACTCAGTTTTCTGATCTCCTGCACTCTATTTCTTACAAAAACGGACCAATTTTCTTCTCGCTGTATCCAGGCAAGAACCGTTGTAGAATCACTCCAGTAATGAGTTATAACATTTCTCCAACCAAGAGCTTCAATAACCGAATTCGTCAGTCTCGCTCCAATTACAGCAGCTAGAAGTTCCATTCTAGGTATAGTTACACCTCTTAACGGAGCCACTCGAGACTTTGCTGCAAGCAAAAATAAATTAACTTGATTAGCATCCTCTACTCTAAGGAATGTAACTGCACCATAGGCATCTTTGCTTCCGTCAACAAATGTGTGAATAGTGCAGTTGCTTAAATCTTCGGAAGATACTCGAATAAACCTAGGTATCTGTATATCAGACAAATACTTCAGTTCTTGAAACCACTGCATAAACTCTTTATGAAGCTCACCAGTTATCTCTTCATCCCAACTCGTTCCTAGTTTCCATGCTTTTTGTAACATTATTTTTGGACAAAGCATGACTGGTGAGGTGAAGCCAAAAGGATCAAAAACTTTGTGGACGACAGACATCATAGTTCTTTTTGTTAATTTTTCCATATTAATGTTGTCTAACCATTTCATGTTAATTTTCAATGTGTCTAGCTCTTTATTCCAAATAAGACCTAATACTTGAGTCTCTTTCTTAGAACTAGTCTCATTACAGTCGCCAGACCATTCCCATTCTCTAAGATCAAAACAACCTTTGGCCATTAAAGCTTTAGAATTAACGATAAACTTATCTAATTCTTCTTTGTTATTAACACTGGTAACAACATTATCTACGTAGAAACTCTCTAAAAGCCTTTTCTTTAAAGATTCTTCAAATCCGTTACAACGCCGAATATGATACTCAATTACCGCAGCCAAAAGGAAAGGACTGCATTTAACACCAAAAACAACTCTTGTATGGCGAAATACTTTTAGTTTCTTACCTTCTAAGTTTTCCCACCATAAAAAACGCAGGAAATCTCTGTCGTCTTTACGAATGCTTATTTGCAGAAAAGCTTTTCTAATGTCAGCGATAACGCCAAATTCTTTTTCCCTGAATCGAAGTAAAATATCTGGGATAAGTTCCATTTGATTAGGACCACATTCCAAGCATTGGTTTAAAGAAGGATAATTTGCTAATCTAGCTGAAGCATCAAACACTGGGCGAATTGGAGTAGTGCTGCTACTAGGTTTTATTATAGCACGATGAGGTAAGTAATTGCCATAAGAGTTTACTTCGTTCTTGGGAACTTCCTCAATTATGCCTTCATTAATCCAGCTCAGAAGAACATCTTCATATTTTTCATACATGTTCATCGCTATAAGCTTCGCTGTTGTGTATTCGAGCCGTTTCTTCGCCAAACTCAAGTTGTCGGGTAAAGGCGACTTATCATCAGCCCATGGCAAACAAACTTCATAGCGGCCCTCTCTATTAACTGCCACTGTTTCTAAAAAATGCTCTTTAGTCTGAATATCAGACTCGTGTTTGGACTTCTTCTCAATAGGATCATAGATTCCAATTAAATCCAACTTCCATAGATTTGAGATTTCAGCTTCATTTACATATAGCGATAACACTGACATCGCCAAGTTTTCTTCCGAGGCTTTTCCAGGCGGTACTTTTCCCATTAAGGTCCAACCTAAGTATGTTTCTAAAGCCACGAGACCCGATGATAAGACTTTTCTTTTTCCTGTCAACATTTTTCCCATGACGTCAGCTCCGACGAGAATATCGATTGCTTCACATTTGTCGCCAATGTCCGTTAAATTAATCTCATTTTCTTCTAACTCTTTTATCCAAGGGCCTTTAAAAACCGGTCTAATATTTTCACATATTATAGACTGATCCAAAACTTCGAAATTGCAGCCAAAATTTTCTTTCAAATGTTTCAATGTCACTTTATAGCAGTTATGCTTGACCTCGCTAGTGATAACGCCGCCAAAAAGGGAATGAACCATTTTCTCTTGGCGAATAGGTATATAATCCATTTCTTTGGCTACACTTTCCAGAATATATGACTTATGCGATGCGGAATCAAAGAGCAATCTCACAGTTTTCTGTTTATTGCCAGAGACCAATTTGGCTTTCACGGTTTGGAGAAATATCTTTGGACTTCGTTTGTTGAAATTGGACATACTAACATCATTTTCTGCAGGTTTTTCTTCTTTCTTTTCTACAGCCCTTTTTTGTGAATCAAGTACATCACACATTAGAGGAAAATGCTTTTTAGAACAGATCACACACTTTAGAACTGTTCGACATTTCTTAACAGTGTGAGTTGGCGATAAACAGGCAAAGCAACAACGCTTATCTTTAATTATTTTTTGTTTTTCTGCTAAACTCATTTTCTGAGCTGAAAAACAATCTGAACTTGAATGTTTGCCATCACAAAAAACGCAAGATTTCTTCACCTCTCTATTTGAAGTGGCCGTTAATAAACCCGCAGCAGTAGGTACTTTGCTTTTCAAATTTTCAAAATTGCACTGCTTCCTTTTTAAAGGTTTGTTCTCTTGGCTCTTTCCTAAACCGAAACCAGCTACTGCCAAAGATATCCTTTCTTCACCTTCAACTTCTTTTTTGAGAAATTGCATTAAGTTATTTAACTTCTCCTTAGCATCAGTATTTGAATGAGAAATGTTACGATTCCAAGCCTTTAAAAAATCAGCTGGGAAACAAGATTCAACCATGGGATACAATATAGATGCACATTTATCCGTGGTTACACCTAATGTTTCCAATGCACGTAGATACGATTCAAGTCTGTCATATAGAGAAGTTAATGAAAACATTTCCTTAATTTGAACAGAAATAATTAATTTTAGTAACTGTCTAACGTATACTTCGACTAAGAGGTCCTCTCTTCCAAAGCGTGATTTCAGGCTTTCAATCGCTTTTTCATAATTGGCGCCAGTTGGCGGAAAACTTTCAACTACTTCTCTGGCACGGGAACCAGCAACCGTGGCTTGCACTAAATACTGAAATTTATCTTCCGGTGCGATATCTTCATCTTTATGCACCTGCTGAAATTGACTCCAAAAAGGAAGCCAATCTTTTAAGTCATCGCCAAATTGTCTAAATTCCAATCTTGGCAACGTAAATTTCCTTTTTGAATTGCTTAAATCAGGTACATAATTTAGTGGAACAGATTCACCTCGACTTTGAGCTTGAATTCTAGCGAGCTCGATTTCTTTTTCAGCTTCAAGTTTCATTTTCTCAGATTCAAATTTCATTTTTTCAAATTCATTATCTTGTTTCATTTTTTCCTTTTTATCTTATCTTTCTCTTTCTTCTTGCTCTTGCAATTTTCGCTCGGCAACAGCATTTCCCAATAGTACTTGAACAAATTCAGCATCTTTCTTGTATTCTTCACTGTTCAATATAATATTTTTTAAACCTGAAATAGTAACATTGGCTGGTACTTCTTCGCCAATTTCAGACGCCACATATATCAAATCATCTTTCTTAAATCCTTTTATTGCTTGAAACATGTTGCTACTTCCTGTCGCTCAGACGCCACAAATGTAAAAGCTAAATTAAGAAAATCACCGTTTTCTTCTGCTTTCTAAAAACTAGTGTTATCTACGGACGCCAGTAAATGAAATATTCACACTTTTATCTTTAAAGCGGCTACTCAATTGAATAACACATACTGCGTTTCTTCTTAAAATTCAAATATCAGTAAAAAAAGAACACAGCTACGTTGAATATTATTTACAAAAAGAAATCATTTAAAAAATATAAAAAACCTTTATTCCCAATGGAAAAAAACCTGCTGCTCTAAAACAGTAAATTACTTATTCTAAAAATTTTAATACCCACGAGCTCTCGATTAAACGAGACCAAGTATCATATTTTTTTTTAACTAACGTTGCCATCCAATAATAATAATATTCATAAAATAAATAATAGATATAATAATACATTTTCAACACCCCTCTCTCCCGCAAAACGAATTTCCGGATTATTTTCAAACCGATAACAGTTTCTCCTTTCGCAGACCATCATGTCTGATCCTTTGACATTATTCTTTATGTGTTTTTGTTTTTAATACTTTGTAACACATTAAAAATGGTTTACGGCATAGATTTGTCTATCTATCTGTCTGCGCTCTATCTCCGGTAAATATTCATGGAATTCTCTGAAACTGATATATGTTATTCAAGTTTACTATGGAATGTTCCCCATTGAAAATGGAATAAATACCACCATTGGTTTATGTGCAGCGACACACGAAAGAATTCCAAAGCATTGTGTTATATGAGAGGTATTTCTATAAAGCATATTTCAATACATTTTATTTTGCACAAATCGTAATGAAATACACATTTATTATTCCTATGCACAAAAATTGTTTTCTATAAAATATAGTATGATTAAAGTTAGAAAAAAAAAACACAAAAATATTCAGATAAATTAAGGATTATGGTTGAAATTTGCTGTAATTGCAGTTTCGCATTGTTTAAGCGTTTTTCACTTTAATCAACGCTTAAGAGTGATTATGATTTGAATTATTCTCTCTGTCTGTCCCTCTAAAAACCTCCAGCGTCCGTAAATATCTTCAGAATTCCTTTAAAATGATCACTCTTAAAAAAAATCTTTTCGAGTTCACTATGCGTTGTTCACCATTTAAAATGGTATTAATAACGCAGCTGGTTTGTGTACAGGAACACTCAAAAGAATGTCGATGTCTTGCGTTTTATGAGAGGGGTTGTTACTGCGCAAATTATAATTAAATTGAAATTCGTTATTAAGATGCTAAAATAGGTTTTTTTTTTTTTTTTTTTTTTTGGCAGAATATGAAATGTTTGCCAATAAGATTTACAGAGCTACACTGAAATATTCAGATATGTTATACAACAGGATACTGCTAGTGTTTCATATTTCGTTTGTGTTAAGCGTTTTTAACACTTTACAACAATGTTTAAGGGTGGCTATCAGTTTAATTAACAAAAAAGTTGTAAATTCTTTGAACAGCTAACTCCACATAGACGTTTTGCCACGGAGCAGAAAGAAGGCATGTGACCATTCCTCTTACAAATTACAAGAGGATATAAAACTATTTCGACTGATGCCCTCACCGTAATAACTGGGATTGCCCACGCCCACCTGCAGGTCTCCCAAACGTACATTAAAACTCAAATCTTGCAATTAAAAGACCCTGACCTAACTAATATTATCTTCCCACAAACCCCCATTCAAACTTTGACCTGCAGTTGGGATATTCACCCAGGCAAGGATGTTGCTCCAATGTTAAGCAACTGTCTTAAAAATAACTTTTCTCCCTCTGCTCCGGTGGCGATCTACACGGATGGTTTCAAGACAGATACCGGGGTTGCAGCCGCATTTTGCGTGCTGGAACAGGGTATCGAGGGCCATCAGTGGGCTTGCAGGCTCGAGGACTTTAATACGGTATTTCAAGCAGAGATCCACGCGATCGCTGAGGCCATACAATGGGCCAGTGTCGCATACTCTAATCAAAGCGTCAATATTTACAGCGACAGTCTCTCGGCCCTTCAGGCAATAGCTCGACATCGGAGCAGACATCCGCAAATTCAGCGCATTAAAAAACTCCTAATGAATCTCGACTTAACTTGCACCCTGGCACACGTTTCTGCCCACAGGGGTGTCGTAGGCAATGAACTAGCTGATTCCCTAGCAAAAGAAGCCACTAATTTCCCCACAAAATGTTCTTCAATTCCCGCTCCCCCCTCCTACGTCAAAAGTAAAATTCAAAACTTAATGAATCTCAAATGGCAAGACCTGTGGGATACTTCAGAGAAGGGAAGACATACCTTCTCACTGATTCCACGGGCCCGCACTAACTCTTGGACTTTAACTCCCCCTATTACCGCATTCCTAACAGGCCATGGGCCCTTCCCTTCCTATCTATACAAGTTTCATTTCCGACGCTCACCCTTGTGTCCATGTGGAGAGGAGGGTACTCCACTACATTATTATTTCCACTGCCCCCTAACAGAAAATTATCATTTAAGAAATCCCTCCCCTAGACCAATTAATTGGCTAGACGAAATTCTAACAAGAAAACCGCTAATAAATAAACTAAATAGCATCTTCTCCTACTTAATGAACATTTCAAACCTAACAGATTAATATCAAATTATAGTAATTATAATAATAATTCTCTAGTCAAAATTAAATAACCTTAAGTTTCTTCACCCTGTTATCTTCCTCTGTGGTCGTCCGAGTTGCTTCTGAAGATATCCTCATGTAATATCAGTTCTAGATTCCAAACGTTCTGAAGTTGCAGATTACTCAGAAACTTCACCAGTACCCCGCTAACCATCCTAACGTCACCAGCAGTCAATCAAGGACCGACTTGAGCCTCAACGTGAACCTATCTACTTCCAGTTTCTTCCCATGATGGTCAGCAATTAATGCTGATTAAATCCATGCATACGCATGAATTGTTTCTACTAAAGGAACTGCCATTCTCAACCTCAGAATCTGCGTCATCTATTATCATCTGGTTTTGACTCTACAATATCAACTATCGTCAGAATGCCATTTATCGCGTGGGGCCGGCTAGGCCCGGCATGCCGACCAAATACTTTATGTACATAAATATCTGTAAATACTCATCGCCCTCTGTCGCTGGTTGGCTAAGCCAGGCGATGCATGATGTAATTTTTTTTTTCTCAATAAATGTCGGAGCAGCTCACGTGAATTATCCTAGAAGCGCTTAACACCGCTCCTCGAGCGGTGAGCGGGGGCTGTTCCCTGTTAAATAAATCCCTATTGGATAACTTATCGTCCTCTAACTTTTTAGAAATTATGTTCGCCATGCATTCGTCACTTTTATCATGAACTTCAATGAAATCAATAAATCTCTCGAAAATTTTACATTCTCCGAAACTTTCGAAGAAAATTATAGAAAACCTAGAACATTTTTATTCTTTTATATTTTACAGAATTTCGAATTCTAATTTCCGCTCACATTTCGTACTAAGGATTTTTAACGATATACAGCCAGGAATAAGGCAAGTTTTGGAGAAAATCACGGATAAGTCAGACACAAACTTTTATATAGAAATGTTTATATTTATTAATGTTTGTATCTCAGCTCCTAATTAACATAATTTTATAAGTAACATATCATTTTAAAACTTATTTGAACTGGAATTAAAAAGTACAGATCCCAAATATCTGCTGCCAGATGACACTTAAATATTTTAAAATTTCAATATCTCCAATTCTAATTATGATTAAATTACTTATAATACATGATTTGAAATATATTTTATTGGAGATTTTTACACTGATATAAGCCATTAAAATTCCGTGCGGAAGTTTCAGCACAAACTCCAGAAAACATAGAACCCCTTTATTCCAATATATATCCAATTCTAATTATGATTAAATTACTTATAATGTATCATTCGAAATATATTTTGCAGTAATTTTATTGAGAACTTTTAAACTGATATAAGCTATTAAATTCAGTAAGGGAGTTTCAGAGAAAACCGCAGAAAACCCGGAACACTTTTATTCTTTTTTATTTTGCAGACTTTCGAATTCCGCTCACATTTCTTTTTTAAGGATTTTTAACATTATTTTGCCCTCAATTACGCAAGTTTCGGAGAAAACCACGTCAAAGTCAGACAATTTTTTTATAACAATGTTTATATTACTATTCTATCCCAGCTTCTAATTAACGCAATTCCATAAGTAATATATCATTTTAAAAGTTATTTGAATTGGGATTGAAGAGTACATGTTGCAAATCTCTGTCGCCAGATGTCGCTTTGATATATTAATAATTCAATATCACCAATTACGATTAAATTATTTGTGAGTATAGATTAGGAAACCGTAGGCTCCACCGGGTTGGGGATTTGCGAGATCAGAATTTTCAATGTTCCTTTACACTGTGAGCGAATAGACTGTTCCAAATCATAAATGTAAAGGGGCGCCTTAGTCGTAACAGATCAGAAATTTGCTACAGTTAAAGTTTTCAAAGATATTTGCACGAGCGAGCAAGCTGTTCTAAGTTCTAAAACGGGGATTAGGCGCAGCAGCCCCACCGAGCGGGACTTTGCTAAGTTAGAATTTTCAAAGATGGAGATTTTCACATGGTAAGCGAACAGACTGTTTCAGATACTGAAACGGGAAGGGGGCTCCGCAGGCGCTACCGGGCGGAAATTTACTACAATTAAAATTTTCAATAAAGCTATTTTCACTATATGTCAATGAGCTGTTGTAGGTCCAGAAACGGAAAAAAGGCGGCGCAGGCTTCACCTAATGGGGGTTTCATACAGTCGGATTTTTCAAGGATAGCGAACCAGCTTGTCGCTGAAGGCGGCTAGTTAATAATAAACTAGTATCTTTAGTAGAGACTCTGAGAAAAAAATAATTAGTGACCAAATATAGAATGACATCAGTTACAATACGAGGAATCGCTTTTCACCTATACTTTTCATTTTACATGGATAAGTCAACTGCTGCTGCCATGCCACCTTTCACCTACCGCACCCACAAAGATACGTATATCGTCCTCGTTCAGATTTTAATGCTCACTCACTCGCACGCATCGTGCGCTTATAAATAATATTGCGTTTTCAGGTTTTCACTCTGTTTTGGTCATACGTCTCGTGTGAGGAGAAGAGAGGAGGACGTTAGGTTGCTCTGAGCTTGTTACAGACGATGCAATGTACGATGAAAAATAGTCTAGCATAGTGCAAATAGCGAGACTAGCTGGACCTGGTGGCTGCCGCCCCTCAGTTCCCCCCCCCCCCTCTCCGTAGATCCGGGCCGGCATTGTTCAGTACCGTTTTCAAGTGCGCTGCGCGTTAACGTTTGCTTTTTTGAGCTATCTTTGGTGTCATAGCGTGTTTGGTGCTTGGGGATAAAAAATATTAAAAAGAATATAGGAAAAAAGGAAAAGAAATTGAAGAAAATATGAAATAGTCTTTTTAACCAACAGGGAATATTTATATTTTTACATAAAACCAAAAAGAGATATGAGAGATTATAAATAAAGCAGCGAAAAGATAAATACTCGGATACTAAATTAAATTCTGTTTAAGAAAACTTTGACATTACGGTTTAAAATCTATGTATAATCGTTCGACGCTGCAAATTCAATTTCTTATGTTTCTGCACTTTCTGTTTCGCGCGTAATAAAGTATTCTGTCGTGTTAAAGGGAAAATAACAAAATTTTTAGCTATTTCAGATTTTTAAACGATTTTATTTATTTATTTATTTTTAACTTTTTTTTTTAATAAAATAAATTATTTTACACCATTGTATGCGAAATGAAAATTAAACTTAAAAGTACTACATTTTTATGCAAATTTTTTATATAAAACATCTCATTTTCCTAAGCAAAGTTACACATATAAAAAACAAATACATTAATTATTGTAATAATATTTGAAAAAAAATGTAGTTCTAAATCACGCTGTATTCGTGCTTCTACATTTTTACGCCCGACGAAGGGTCGGGTTAAGTTTTTTGACGCAGAACACATGTTGCGGTTCTTTTGTGAATCACGATAGTTTTCAAAATTGAGTCAGCATAATTTTTATGCATTGCATATGCATAAAATGATGCATTGCTTATCTAATTTGACGCAATTCCTTTTAATAGAATAAAAAATAGTTTTATGCCGCATATTGCGGAAAAATTGGTATAACAGTGCCACATCATGGACAATAAACTCCAATATTGAATCGTTATAGTTAATCATAATATAAATCTCTTATGATTAATTTTTATATGATTCCATCTTGTAAAATGCAGGAGAAAAAATACCACGTAAATCTTCAAAAAATATATCATAGTAGCGTGAACGCCCCACTAAAAATAATCTCAAAATTTTCTTTAAAAAAAATCTGCAAAATATCTCAAGTTATTTGGCCCACTTCTTAAGCCTATATATCCTGAAAAAAATCTACAGAACATGATTTTAAGAAAATCTAAAGAATACAATCTGAAGAAACTCTATAGAACATAATCTTATTCTACAGATTTTTTTAAGATTATGTTTTCTAGATTTTCTTTAGAATATATAGGCTTAAGAAGTGGGCCAAATAACTTAAGATATTTTGCAGATTTTTCTTTTTGTAGAATTTCTCCAAATGTTCTAAAATAATTATACAGGATTTGGACTGCAGAAATTCTACAGTTATTTAAAAAACACATTTTAGAAAACATTCTAAAAATTTCCTATTTATGATAAAATCTGTATAAATTTTTAAATTATTTTAACATTATATATTATTTAAACATATATTAATACATTTACAATGCATGTTTCAAGATTGCGAATTTTCTTCAATACTTAACAAAAAGGGAAATAAAGAAAAATCAGATATTTGTGAAAATTAACAGTCAATTTACAATATATATGAACATATTAACATATCTTCATTATTATTTAGAGATAAAATAGTGATAATTATGTACAAAACCCAAAATCTGATTTTTTGAAACTCTCAATGAACTTGATAATTTAAAATAAGAGTAAAGAACACATGTAAGACACCATATTTTCATAAATAAATATGGAAAAACACATAAAAAGAAACTGTTCAGGTATATGAAAATAAAAGAAAATTTTTAAATAATTTTATTATTTTAAAGTGCAATATTTATATATCAATAAACTCTTCACTTATTACTGAAAATAATTGTCTATATAAAATTAATTATGCAATGATGCGAGCCTTTAAGTAATTATTATCAGTAACTTTCATTTAATTTCACTTAAATATCATTTAAAAATATGTTCTGAATTTTAGTAGTCTTTAAGAATAATGAAAGATAAATAATTATAGCCCAGCAAAATGAAATTTTAGTTTTAAGAAGAGATAGATAATATTAGGTGAGGTATGAAACATTAATTATAATTCATTTATATAAAATGTAGTTACTAGACTGCAAAGTTAAAAAAAAAAAAAATCAAATATTTACGTACCTATTTTATGAAGTCAGAAAAACTATTCATTGTGAAAAATTCCATGAGACACAAAAATGAAAATTTATTCACTGATAAAATTTACATTCTCAACTGTATTTAGAGCATTATCAGGATTTTTTTTTTTTGTACGATTTGTGCCACACATTTAGCTTTTGCCTCATGGCATTTCTGACCTGGCTTACAGACACATTGAATTTATTACATACATAAACTTGTATATCTGTTAGAGCATCAGGATTTAAAATTGAGATTCTTCTACATCCTGCAATGCCTTTTAACACACTTGTGCCTAATACCTTAGGTCAGAACACTACATCCAATAGGTCTCCTGTAAATTTGGAGTAGTCTACAATAACTTAATCTGTAAGATTCTACAGATAACGTAGACCCAATTATAGTAAGTTCATTTAAATATGTGGATTGCACTATTGCTGTTTCATTTTTATTTGAAGATAAGGATTTTAAAGTTTTATACTTGTTTTCATATTTTTGTATTTTTCTTTGGTGGCACAATTTGTTTTCTTCAGTTCTTCAATTTCGTTGTCCTTCAAAAGTATCTAATTCACATTCAAGCATCGGGCATTTAGCACCGTTTTTGATTTTCATTATGAGAAATTCTTTCTTTCACTCTTTTTCAAGGAGCTCCCTATCTCCCTCTTTCATTTTCAACTTGTTTTCTTTTCCATTTTGCCTAAAAGCATAAAAAAATATATATATACATGCATGCACTTTTAACAATAATTAACCAAATTTATAATTAACAAAAACATCTTTTAAAATTTTTACAATTTTTTTAATTTCATAATCTACTGAAACTTTTTTTTTTTTTTTTTTTACTTAAATGTGGTATCGCTTCACCCCAGTATACAGTGCCCCACACCCAGGGTTAGCGAGTTTTTGACAGTTTAAACTAGTGTTCATGTTGTGTGCATTTTTCAGAGGGCACCACACCCTGGCCTTTTTAAAAGTGAAATATGCACCCTGTACATTCCCATCTGCTACACAGTGGCGTACTAAGGGGGGGGGGCGGAGGGGGCTAGCTTTCCGGGCTTCTGGTCATAAGGGAGGCTCCATAGAAAACCTTATAGTATGTGTATCTAGTGAAGTTGTAACGCAATTGTTTTAATTTTAAGCAATCGCTTCACTCACCGCCGCCGGAAGCCGAAACTAATTTTATTCTATGGGAAATTTTTCTTTACAAATAACTTATTAACTAATACATATTTTTAAATTCTGTTTTCACATTCTGAAAATTCCCAGCTGTTAAATTGACGGACCTTTTTTAAATATATATATATATATATATATATATATATATATATATATATTTTTTTTTTTTTTTTTTTTTTTTTTTTTTTTGAAGCTGCAAAACACGAATTTTCAATATGTGAAATTTTTTCATTTTGCAATTTCAAAATAAAATATTAAAAAAATACATTTTTAAAAAAAGTCCGTCAATGTAACAGTTGGGAATTTTCTGAAAGTGAAAACAGAATTTAAAAATATGTATTAGTTAATAAGTTATTTGTAAAGAAAATTTCCCCATAGAATAACATTGGTTCGGCTTCCGGTGACGGTAAGTGAAGAGGGCCGTTAAGCCGTATGTTCCTGTCTAAAGAGCTTTAATGTAGAATAAATGCCGCAGAAAATCAATTCCAAAACCAAAAAAAAAAAAAAAAAAAAAAAAAAAAAAAAAAAACTCATTTATGCAAAGCCTGTCTAAGGCATGGCAAGTGGTATCAATGCCCCTGGCCTTCTTAATGAGTTGGCTTCTGAATCAGTCTTAAAACTTACATGAGTGTCTTTACCTAGTAATAAATTTAAGTTAAAAAGTGCAAAGGGGCCTCAATCTAAGAGAGGTTTTAATTAGGGGTCCCCAGTGAGACTTTCGCCCTGGGCCTCGAGAGTTGTAACTCCGCCACTGCTGCTATATTATTATTTTTTAAAGATACTTTGCCGTTTTCGCTGTTGAACATACCTTTATAATAAGTTTTATATGATGTAACCTCGGACAGCACTTCAATCTTCTGTCCAAACTCGATCTGAAAATTCCTCAAGAGGTAATTTCTGGGCACGATCTATGAATTGTCGGCCTGTTTCATTGTGTGGGCGGCGGAAAAGAACGGTAGCCGCGGATTCTCCAATGGTTTTTGTACGCTATTATTATTATTATTATTATTTTACTTATTTATTTATTTATTTATTTTGCAATAAAACTATTTTTTTTTTAATAAAGAAATCAGCGAATATAAAACAGACCTTTGGCAAAAGTTTTTCAAAATAGTCATACGAGAAAATAGCGTATATTTTAGAAATAAGAGAAAAGTAATGTATAATTCAGCAAACTAAAAAAGCAGAAATCTTACTGATTTTCAGAAATCGCCTTTGAAAAGAGGGCAAATTTTATCAATTAATACCGAAATAATAGCTTATTTTAGCAATTAGATACATTTAAGCATAACTTTTTAACAGTTAGTAGGGAAATATTCGCGTATTTCTGAATTAGACCGCAAAGTTTTTCCGTATTTCGGGATTCAGCTTTGAAAAAAAGCACAAATATCATCGATTATTTGCAAAATAATTGAGAATTTAGTACTCAACTTTGTAAAGAATACAAATTTTATAGACTAGGGGCGAAATAATAGCAATTGGTCACAAAAATATAGGGAATTTCAGGAAGAGCTTTGGGGAAATAAAAAAAAAAACATGAATTTTATTGATTAGTGGCGAAATTACAGAATATATTTTTCTTCCCCCTCCCTCCAAAAATTTCTAAATAACAAGGTGCATTCTTTTTTTTTTTCTTTTAATAATAATGCATAAACCTGGAAAAAAAAAAAAAAAAGTGGGAGTTTTGGTGGTAAGAAGAGTTTTTTGGAGTTCTGATGGTAAGAGGAACAAACCATTTAAAACATGCAAAATCCCAAGAACCAGTTGCTAAGAAAGCGATTATCGCCAAAAGAAGGTGCAAAAAATCATAGTGATATTCCGGGAATTTTTCTCCATACCCAGTATAAGGAATCTATACTCTACTACTATTCTGCTCGAGGGGGGGTCTGGAGACACAATGTAGCAATTGCGATCACTGCGGTTAAGGGTGGCACACCCGCTTCGATATCCCTCAAATGTATTTTTTTATGGAACATAGAGGGCACAGAACCCATGGCGGATTGTACCATTAACGTACAGGAAAGTCTTTTATCAGTTCCAGTATAAAATTTGCAATTCTCGAACTACAAGTTCGATACTCTACGGACTGAGCTACCGAATCTCACTCGAGAAAGATGCAGTCAGGAAAGATTTTAGCCAAGTAAACGCTATTTAAATTAAATATAGACGTGACTAATTGTAGTATTAAAGTTGAGTAAGTTTTTCATCTCACTATTGGTAATTGGCGACGGTCTGGGACGCGACCTTGAGGATGGTCCGGAGACATCTGCAGGTGATAAATGGTTGCATTCTACGTATGTTATTTATTTTTAATATAAACATTCGATTTTTGACTCCATCGCCGAGATGAGGGCAACACCACAGGATTACAATACAAAACATTAAAAAAACACCCAAGGTAAAGCGCAAAAAATGTACAGTGTGGCAAGCGCTTATGATCGAATGCTTAAAATATTACTAAAAATGTTAAGCTTTCCAGATGGCGCTGCGATCGAATTTTTTGCTCAAATCAAAGAGCTGATTGGCTTTTCCCAGTTTCGTCTGCTCAATCACGTGATCTAAGCACATAATTATTCAATACGAAGTCTCAGATTTGATGTTGTGACACGATTACAGTGCTTCGATTACAGTGACATCTGGTGAGAGGCTTAATTTTTTAGTACAATTTTATTTGCCGCTTTCTACACTGTTTATTCTAGACGCTGTACCCAGGGCCAACGGAAGAATCGAACCATTCTTCTACACTCGAAAGCGATTAGCGAGGGCGACATACTCACTCGATCACAGAGGGCCTGCATTCAGCGTAACAATTATTATTAAAACTACAAGATTTGCAGTTAATAATTCTATAAAATTCCCTGTAAAACTCTAATGGATAATTTTACAAAATTTTTTATATTATTATTCGTAAATTTATATAAAATAAACTGCCAGAAGTGTAAAAGTAGTAGTTATGCACATGTTCCAATTTTAAAAAATCCCCTCCGCAAAGGATTAAAATTGTGATGGCGAGTCTACGGACTATCCCTAGGTATGTATCCCAGGCTGTCTCCAACTGCTCATTGCGTAGCTGTAGTTCGAATTAAAACCTAATCAACCTCAAGGTTGGTTGGGTTGGTTGTTTTTTTTTACGTCGCACTAGTGCTGCCCAATGAGCAATTGGCGACGGTCTGGGACTCACCCCTAGAAGTGGTCCGGAGACATGCCATCACAATTTTTATCCTCCACGTAAGGGATGGCTCTCCCACATCGGTGATCCCCAGAGGTATAATTTTGATGGGAACATGGACACTCAACCTCAAACATTTTAAATATTTTAATGTTGATTTATTTTATTTCAGTATTAATTTCAATCAAATATTCTAATAATCAAATATTCAACCAAATATTGAAATTCAGATTAATTTTTTAATCGTCTGCAAATTTATATAAAGGCACATGCCGAGTACTCCAGACATTAAATTACTCCAGATTACTACATGTAAATGTAATCTGGAGTAATGTAAAAGCGTAAATCTGAAATTGAAATTGCATTATTTTAAATATAAGCAATTATGAAACATTACATAAAACAACTGAAAATATTAGATCTAACATTTAACACAAAACAAAACGTCACTTTTTCTAAACAGAAACCTCTAGATTTCAGAAAATATGTTGTGTGTTAAGTGGGTTTTAACGTCGCACTATAGCTACGCAGTGGGAAATTGAAGACGGCTTTGTATTCACTCCTAGGGATGTTCTGGAGACATGCCATCATAATTTTGATCCACCGCGGAGGGGATGACTTCCTTGCTTCAGTAACTCCTAGAGCGGCAGAAAATACTACTCTCCTATACTTAAGTTCCTTGGCATCATTGAAAGAAGGTTAATGTGATTTGGCGATGACTTTTTCGTATTTGGCGTTCAAAACGTAAAGTTTAATAATTTTTTGCAGCTTTCATTTTGAGATTCAGCAGCTAATTTTTTTATCAGTGAATTAAGTGCAGCATAAACTATGCTCTGCAATTTTTTCAAGAAAATCGGTGATTACAACTTGAAAGAGTTCCCTTATAAGTATGAGGTTTTAAAATTAGAAGTCATCTGTAGCTTTTTATTATGCAGGATATATATATTGTCTCCCTAACTACATTCTTGACTAAATTGTTGCTGGAAAGTCTCTAAAAATGTTTTTTTCATACCTGAAATATTAATGAAAAATTTTACAGTATTCTTTCTCAAAATATATAATATTTGCCGATCAATTTATTTTAGTAGAAAATCGATAATGTTTTAGTAACACATACACGTGATATCTATCTGAAATGTGAATAATTTACCAAACATGAAATCCTGTAAATGTTTTCTTTCTAGTTCAAGTTGTGTAGATATTTTCTCTTTATTTTATTTACAGCATTTAATGGTGGTTGTATGAAGCATAGTTATTTTTCGAGCGAAGCTGCATACAGCATATGTTGCAATTTTATTGAACACTTTTGTACAGATCCACCTTTAACCATTTTGCGCTCTTTATTTAAATGGAAATTGGGAGGGGGTGATACTCGTTTGCTTAATTATTGTGAAGACTCTGTATCTGGTGTAAGGTAATTTATGCATGGCAGGTTTCTAAAATTATTATAAAATTAATAACACTGAGTTCTAATCAGTTCTAAAGACAGAGCATATTATTATGTAAGCATTAAATTAAGAATGTTTATGGAGTTTTCAAAATTTTAATTACAAGTTTTCACAGCATTTAAGATGTGCATGTAATTACACTTGCTCCAAATAAGATAAAAGTTATCTATCACGTACATACATATACAGAGCGGCGAACATTTCTAATTTATTCCGTATCATTGTTTGCATAATACTTTATTTCTTATGTAATCGTAATTGTATTTTAGTGAAAATTACGAGATACTTTCTCTTGCTAACAATGCTGCGGAATAAATTAAAAACGCTGACAGTTCTGTATGTATGTATGTATATATATACAGCGCAACCAAGTGTTCCGCGGCCAGCAGTGAGAACAATTCGAAAGGCTCAGAGGGGTGCCAAATTGACCGACAGGTTGGGGTTTATTAAACATCCAGTCATTTGGCGTTTCCATATTTGCTTTCAAATACAAGGGTTATCCTTCCTGTTCTAACATTGAACTCGTACAGTCATCTCATTTGCTGAGGCTTCTAGTGGTTGAAGTGTGTATGTATATATATATATACATAAAATTAATCAAATTTTTTGAAAATTTCAAATTTCAAATTATTAGTTTACTGTAGAATGGAATGGATTGTTTTAAATATAATTCTCCATATTTAAAATCAAATGATAATTTATCAAAAGTTCGATAACCTTTTTACCTGGAAAGGGAGAGGATAACTAAACACTTCGTTTTTATTTTAACTTTTGAATGTGTATAAACTTTTTTTTAAAGGTCATCATTGTATATATTTATATTCTTCAAAAGATTTTCACTTAAAATATTATCCTTTTAAAAATTTTCTGCGTCGAATGTTTCTCCCAATTTCATTGAAATAATTACACTTCATTTCGAAATATCGTACAATTTTATTTCGAGTAACCCTCGCCCTAAAAAGAACCCCAAACTTGGAGAATAACCTCTTCCTTCTCACTCCCGTGAAAATTACGGGTGAAATTTCGCTCTCTATTTCTCATGCCCGTGATATTTCCGAGCTATAGTGTTCAAAAGTAATGTACGTAGAAAATTAACAGATACCCGAAAAGTTTATTTCTTATTTTACACTCTAGATAACAGTAGCAGACAATTTGAAATGTAATTGGAGATGGTTTATTTTAAACTAGATGTCAGGACTATCAAATTTTAAATATTTGTAATACTTATTTTATCATCGTAGTTTATTTAGGCTTTTGAATGCACATGGTTTTGTGATTTGGGGTAAAATATATTTTTTAATATTGTTTATATTATGGAGTGATAATCAGAAATTGACTCTGATTCTAATTTTAGAATAATGCGTCTGACAAGGAAACATTGAAAAGGTGCCGTCTTCCAAAAACATTGAAAAAAATATATGTGATTCTACTCTTCATAAAACACCAGAAAGTGAAAAAATTATCAGTTGAAATGAATAACAGCGACCACAAAAAATTACCAAAATTAAGCAATTTTGATAATTTGCAGCGATTTGATGAATGCAGCTATTTAGCGCTAATCATCAAGGCGATAACTTCGCTAGCACTGAGATTGCCGTGTACAAACAGAACAGTTTTTTGCTTCTCTGCAAGGTACTCAAAATCAATCGCCTAACAGTGTGAAAACGCCAAATATGCTTAATTTGGTGAATTATGTAAATTTTTATTATTATTATTATTATTATTATTATTATTATTATTTTATTTTATTTTATTTTATTTTTTTAATAAACTGCGAGTAGTCCCCTTAAAAGCGCTTAACATCACTCCAAGAGTGATGAGCGGGGGCTGCTCAATCTTAAAATATGCTTAATTTTGATATTTTTTTGTGGTCGCTGTAATTCCTTTCAGCCGATAATTTTTTCACTTTCTGGTGTTTTATGAAGAGTAGAATCACATATATATATTTCTCAATATTTCTTGAAGACGACACCTTTTGAATGTTTCCTTGTGAGAGGGATTCGGAAATTAGAGATCTTTATGAGAGTTCGGATAGCAAATCTGAGAACAGTGTATAGGTGTTGTATTATACGTAATTTTTTTTTTCTTTCTTTCTTTTTTTTTTTTTTTTGTTTTTGTTTGCTTAAAAAACACATTTTTTTTAATTACTTCTATTTAATGGAAATCAAAAATTCAATCATAATAACACTGATTGTTGTTTTTTCTTCAAATTTAAATTTTCTTGATTTCAAGCTAAAGAAAATTCTAAAATTTAAAAAAGAATCCATATATTGTTCATAGATTTTATTTTATGCAATTTTCTTGATTTTTTTTTTTTTTTTTTTTTTTTTAACCGCTTTCTTGAGAATTACGAGGATTATTAAGGGGTTAAGCAGATTTTTATCAAATTACTTTTTAGGTATATACAGCTTCCCAATTCTTTTTATAACATTTTCTTTGTAAATTTTAGGTTTTACAACAGTAAATATTTTTGTGTTCATTATCCCCCCCCCCTTCTTTTTTTCTTTCTTTTTTCACCAGCATTAAGTCAAAAACCTGCACTTCGGTTTAACATGTTAAGTCATGACATCAAATTTTTAGCAACTACAACATCTTAAAATTTAGTCTCAGGTTCTTAAACAGCAGTTTTATTTCTAGTATTCAAATGAATATTTCGTTGAAATTCAAGTAGTAACATATACTTACCAATTAATTATTTTAAAGTTTTCATTGCAGAAAAGGTAAACTTGCTTCTCAAACGTCACACGGAAGGATTTTCCAGGAATACATCCTATTTCTATTACTTGTGCATATATTTTTCTTGTTCAGAGAAAGAATATTTGATTCTCAAAGTTATACACATTAAAAAAAAAAAAAAAAAAAAAGTAAATCAGAGAGGGAATAAGAAAAAACACTAAGTTGTCACTAGGCAGGGCTGTTATAAATATCTTGCTATTATGAATTACAGATTACAAAACATTCTTAACCCTTTAACTTCCACACCATATATTCTATTTTAAATAGCTAAATGATTTCAGAAAATAACTATGTGACACAGAACTGATCATAAATATATAAAACACTTTTAACTGTCAAAAAATTTTCGGTTTGAAATATCTATAGGTAATCCTTATTAAATTCAAATACTAATTTAATAAAGATTTTGTAAGTAAACACTTTAAGTTGTAAAAAACTCATGACAGTTTATATATAAAAAAGTAACAGCACGGTCATTCATTAGATGAAAAAACTAGGGACGAGTATACCATTAAAGCAGAGCCCCCCAAGAACATTAAATTGACTTTTGCATTAAGCTTCCTTTAAAACATTATTTATTAAATTTCGGTGTAGTGCTGCTATCTACCACACAGAAAAACCAAAAGCTTAAAAACCCATAAAATAAGGATAAAGTATTCAAAAACTGATGCTTAAAAATGCTAAACATTTTGTAGCACTGTGAAAACCGAGAACGTTAAAGGGTTAACTAAATTTAAAGTGGTGTTTATGTATAAGAAGTACTTTATGCCTTATTATAACATTTGACATAAACTGTAAGTTGAAATGAATTGCAATATAATGAAATTAGAATAATTTTACGATAAATAAATTCGAAATCCTTGAAAATAAAAGTCGCATTTAAAGAGACAACTGAATAACATATCATTAACTTTATTACACTATTACAAGTTAAAGTGACTTTCATTGTCACGTAAAGCATTCCTTAATTAATACGCTTTTATTAGCTTCACCTGTATGTATGTATGTATGTATGTTTGTTTGTAACTGCTCTGGGAGCAAACAAAAAGTTTATATTGTAAAAAAATACTTTCCTTAAGTGATCGATGTGGCGTTGAGGTAAGGCTCCGCGCTACGAACCTAAAGGTCTAGCGTTCGATCCCAGTCAGGGGAGAAATTTTAAAAATGGTTTTTGTTTAATTCTAAGTTATTTTAATTAAAGATTTAAATGTATGTAAATATTATGGTGTGTCACTCACACGCTTTTCTCTTACCCTGCATTTTATTACTAAGATAGATATTTTGTGCTTTTTTAGTTCACATTTCTATAAAAGCGTGTTCTTTAATTTTTTAAAACTATAATATTATTTAATGCTGACTTTGATATCACACTCTTCTTTTTCTTGATGGTAGCTTTGCTTCTTCGTTCAGGGTTTATCTCAGCAAATATTCTAAAAATGTGAAGAAAAAAAAAAAAAAAAAAAAAGGAAACTTTGTAGTAAAATATAATTTTAAAAGCACAAAAAATATGTGCCACATAATTTTTACACACATATTATCACTGCTCTCTCTTTTTTTTTTTTTTTTTTACTTTCTCTTACCCATAAGGTAGAGAAAGTATTGTTTTTGAGTAAAATTTTCGAACGCGAGATTTGTTATATTTACACGTTTTGAGGTCCCCTGAATACGAAAATCATGTTTTTAGCAAATGGTCTGTGTGTATGTCTATGTGTGTGTCCACCGCTCATTAGAATGTGGAAAAAGAGGGGAAAAGAGGCTAAAAAACCCATAGAAATAGCATGGGACGAAAACCCAAAAAAACTCACAATGTCAAGTGTGTTAAGGGAAAAAAAAAAAAAACGGCTCACACTGGAAGTAATAAAAGGACAAAATTCACTAGAAAAAGACATCGAAGAGAGGGAACGGGCGGGCTGGGGTATTGGTCCTATCGTCCATGATTAATACGACTGTGTCTGTCTGTTATCAGCATATCTCAAAAACAAATTACGGCAGAAAGTTCAAACTCGGTATTCTAAATGTGTATCATATAGGGATGCTACAGTAAGCTTTTCGTTAAGATCAAGCAAATGGTTCGTGTACAGGGACAATCAAGAGAATTCTAATACATTACGTCTATGGGGGAAATTGCAGGTAAGTAGAGTTTAACGTCTATAGACTGCACTAAACCAAATGAAACGAATATATATTTTTTGTAATAGAGATAGTCAACTGGGAAAAATTTTTGTGTATGTAGGAGCCTCGCCTCCCCCCCTGGGGGGGAGTCCCCCCCTCGAGAGTAGTAAATTTTCATGATGGGTATCTTTCAAAAGAGCTCGCCAATACCTTTAAAACGAATGGTTGAACCATCGATCTGCGATAATTTAAAACAAAGTTATCGATTTTTTTTTACTTTTAACGAAAAAAAAATCTTTGAAAAAAAAATCGTATTTTTTTTTAATATTGAGAATAAAATGGACTTTTTTTGGATATTTGGTGTTATACTAATTCTCTAATGTGGAAATCGTCTGCATTATCATAAAAGATAATTTTTTTTATAATAAGTTTGTAAATAATTTTTTAAAAACAGAATTATTTTTTAATAACCGAATTAAATTCTATATAAATGTAGGTGCATTAATGAAACGGGGGGTTGAGGGGAGCGTTAGCCCCCCTCACACAGAACTATTTATCATATAAAACTCTCCCGAAGCCTAATTTGAATTGTTTAACACAGGTTTACATAACATCGTTATCTTACTGCTTAATCTCCAACCTGTATTTATAGCATTAAATTTCAGGGTAAGAGAAAGTCGTGTGAGTGACACACCAGATTATTTTTTTTATTATGCAGATAATGGATACAGGAAAAGAAGAAAATAAAGCTAAAATAAAACTTTTTTTAAATGCACCATACAAAGCAGGTTTCAATATTACATAGTAGTTTGCAATATTTAAAAAAAAAATGAATTGAATTGACTGCGCAGTTACAGCAAAAAAATTTAACTGCCTTTTTTTTTTTTTTCATTTCCACCAAAAAGTATATATATATACATATATATGCTGAAACCGATTAATATGAATGAAAAAAATTCTGGACCAATTTATTTGAACAAATATTCATGTTAAAAAGGAAAAAAAGTATTTTGTTGTAAAAACTATAATATTAACTATGTTTAATATAGTTTAAAAACTGGATTGTTACCCTCATGATTGGGGGACATAAACAAGAAGAAATTTCGCGAGTTTAAAAGCGAAAGACCCATAATGGGCATGATTACATTTTAGATAAAACTATTATTCCATAAATCTACAACATTATTCAACAGGAGATAGATAAAAAGGAAAGACAAAAGGAGCGTGGGATGGGGGGGGGGGCGGGAGTGTCACTTTACGGTTATTTTTCGTACATTAAGATAAGTAAAACAAGGACTCATGGCTTAAATTGTATTACGAACATACGTACCTGAACTAGGATTTGATCTCGACACCTAGAAACTGAATTATAAAGTTCTAATCAGTCGGCAACAAGATAGATGAGACGTCAAAGCAAATTATAGCATAAACACCCTGTCTAACATCCCGAAGAATTCCTGCATCAAAAGGAATCTAAATTTTGTTACTAAATTACTGAAAAAGAAAACGGAGGGGGGGGGGCATAAATTATAAAGTTCGAAATCAAAGGTCATAACAGGACCCTTACTCAAATTTAGTTAAAATCATAATCCCATTAATCTACACTAAAAATAATACAAAAAACCTCAGTAGGGACATTGATAAAGAAGGAAGAGTCAATAAAGAAGCGGTGGGAGGGGTGTCATTTTGCAATCACTTTTAGCACATTAAGGTTCATAAAACAAAGACCTACGGCTTAAAGTGAATTCTGAACATCCATGTCTGAACTAGAATTTGAACCTGGTATTTGGCAACTGAATTACGTATTTCTAATCAATCGCCGATAACGTAGGTAAGACATCAAAGTAAAGAAATCACGACGCATTGTAACAATAGGAATTAAAATTTGATGGGAAATTAGGCTTCATAATTAATGTACAGGACCTTACAAAAGTATTCCGACAATGTCATGTAATCATCCAAATTTTGTAAAATTTCGAAGAATTATTTTTGAATAACATAAAATAAGTTGAAATGATTTTACAGGTGTTCCTTTACAGAGAAACGCAAAAGAATTTCATAACATTAGAACTTATGGGCAAATATTTATCTAAGCACATTTTAATGCGTTTATGCTGCATTCAATGGAATTAACATATATTATAAACTTATTTAAAAGCATATTTTCTCGCTCAAAAAAAAAAAAAAAAAAAAAAAAAAAAAAGGTATGCATCAGCTAAATTTATTTACAGGACCACACAAAAAAATTCTATGACATTCTGTAATCCGTCAAATGATGCCAATGTCAAATTAGGTTGAAATATAAGTGAGATATAATTGATTAGGCGTATCGTTTTCAGTGGTGTATATAATAACGGCGGCTTCTTTTCAGGGACACACAAAAAAATATTGTACTATTAGGGTCTATAGACTGTATGTATTAAAACTTTATTTTAACATGGTTATACTAAATATAATGAAATGTTTTTAGAATGTTTAAAAGCAAGTATTTCTATGGAAAACTGTGGACATAGAATTGATAATTAGTTTTTAGGGATACACAAAATAATTCCGATATGTTATGTAGTCTTTTTGCATGAAATTTGGTACAAGTTTTTTCTGATTTACAAGAAAATGATAGAAGGTTGTTTCTAAGAAAATATATAAATATACATATCACAGATCTGTCCAAACTTTTCAGGAAGGGTTCTGTTTTTGTGAAATTGTGAAAATATTTCACATAACTTAGTAATTTAGAGTAAAATTCAAGTTCTTCCGAACTATTCAACTAGGGTCCTGTTTTTTGTTTTTGTGAAAAATGTAATTTTGCAAAATATAATTACAATTAAGGTTTCATTTTAAACAATGACAGTCCATGTTTAAAAAGCTGAATTCACACATATGCATAGAAAGCTTTTATTTAATATCAGCTTTTCAGAACAGCAAAGCATGTCAGATTATTCAGGAGACCTGATCATTCTATAGGCGATTAGTTTTCAACATGAAACAGATGTATCAAAATGTCTGTTTTTAAAGGGAGAAATTTTGTGAAGGGTCTTTTTATAAGGATAAAAAAAATTCTGTGAAAGGTCCTTTTTTAAGATAAAAAATTTCTGTGAAGGGTCCTTTTTTTAAGATAAAAAATTTCTGGGAAGGGTCATTTTTTAGGATAAAAATTTCGTGAAGGGTCCATTAACGGACCCAGGTTTTCTACTGGACAGACGCCTGCATATGTAGAGATAGAGATATAGACAGATATACAGCGTAAAGTCGAATTGAAAGTTGAAGGGGGCGGTATCTTCCGTCAGAAATGTATCTGTTTATGTAGCGAATCATCATATATATGCATATATATATATAAAGAGCTTCATGTTAGGACTCACCCGAAGAGACAGAAAGCGAAACACTTGTATTAGATTTGGGAGCAAACCAATGTTACTGATGTTATTTCTAGAATTAAGTTAAAATGGAGCTGGGCTGAGCAATTTTCGAGAAGAATTGAAGATAGATGGACCACCAGTCCTATTTTGGATACCAAGATACAATAAAAGACCGAGAAAGAGACCAGTGTGTCGTTGGAGTGATAAAATTGTGAAGTTTGGAAGAGCAGAAGGGAGAAGAATTGCAGAAAACAGGGCAGATTGGAATCACCTAGAAGAGGCCTTCGTCCTGTAATGGTTTGATAAAGGATGAAATTGATGATGATAATGATATATATAATTGGAGTAAATAAAAATTTTCACTGATCTAATGAATAATGAGTGTGGAAAATAGGAAGTTGAGGCTAATGATCTGCAGCTCTACTGGTTATTAATATTTTACATGTTTATTTATTTATTTATTTTTCAGGAGTATGATTTTAGCACTTGTGTGTGAGATATTTTAAAATTTATTCAACGAATCACAATATTATCAGAAATATATTGCACTTAGCTTTAAACCAGCAAAACCAGCATCATAAATGTAAACTCAACTCCTCCAATCAATTTTCCAAGTTTATGTCCAAAGTTTACTTCCTATCTTAAAGAGAATCTATTAGCTGCATTTTCAGATTGCCCCTGAAAAGTTGAAACGAACTTTGTTTTTAAATGATATTTATAGCATATGACACACAGTCTATTTCTTTAAAATTTTAAATAATATTATCAGGAGAAATCATTTAAAATAACATATAAAAGAATAACATGTTGACGTTTTTTTATGACCAAATTTTCTGCAATGTCACATAGCAGCTGGGAATCAAATATCGCCTCAAGAAGCCTTGGGATTTTATCACCTGCTTAAATTAAGATTGTTTCATTTGCAGTTACGGATATGGTTATTTTCACAGATAAGATAGATTATTTCGAGAAATGTTGTCTTTTACGCATAGATATATACATTATAATCAACAATATTTTTTTCTCAATTCATCCTTAATTAAATTAAACTTATATATATATATATATATATATATATAGTGATACACTGATATAATATATTTAAGTAATGATATGTGATGACATGAAAGGGAAATGTTATAAACAACAAGAAAAATTATTTAACAAAGTCAATAAACAAGAAAATTAGTTAAAGTTAAACACTATTTAAGCCAAAAAATTAAAGTATGCTGTGCTATTCTCCTCAGCATGTGGGAACACAGCTATTAATAACTATGTAGTACTAGCAGGTTTCAAAACATATGCAGGCTAGCATACTCCAATTATATTTCAAACTGAATGGTAATGAAAAACTTAAAATTGTAAAATCTGAAAGGAGATTATGAAAGTATTTCTATTTCTTGAAAATTAAATATTGAAATTGGAAAACCATATAATACAGCTCATTGAAATTAAAAAGCTGTTTATAATAAAGCTTATTTATATAGATATTTATATGAAAATGCTAGCCAAACATATCGAACCTGCCAGAAAAAAGAAGAATACTCACCACCTGCAAGAAACAACAACTGCAAAATCCATCTTAGCTCAAAAACCTTTTAAACATTGAAATTCTTTTTCCATATCCATAGATGTCCAAAAAACTTACCAGGTCTGGCGAAACAAAATAACTCCAAACATCAGCAAACGATCGTCGAAAAAAGGCTTTAAATCGTAAGCATCACACTGGACACCTCTATGGATTACCATTCAAAATAAAGCTAGAAGCTGCTGTGCTGACACTAAAAAATTCAAATTACTAGTATAATGAGAAATGAAACTTAAAGGATACAAATCTTTATAGTATAATGAAGCTTGAAAATTATATACTTGTTTATTAAAATTGAGTTTAAAGTTACATAATCTCTTAAATCTTAAAATTTGATTAATAACAATATTTATGTAAATTCTATGGCTCAGATTAGAATACCAAAGCGGCATACAGTTAGTAACAAAGTTGAAGTTTTTTCTTTTGTCAAATAAATCAGTACATAAATTTTAATTTTTTAAAACAAATGAAATATCCAAAAAATCAGCGTCAAAATTAATATTGTTGGCTTTATTTAATTTTAAAATGTCTGGATAAATTAAATTAAAAAAATTATCAAAATTAATGCTAAAAATAATCAAATCATCAATATATCGATAAGCATGTAAACAAATATTATGAGTTACAGTGAACTTATATTTAAAGAAAAATAAGAAAAGATTAGCCGCACTGGAATAATAATTAGTTCCCATACCAATACCATGTGATTGCTTGAAAATTTTATCATGAAAAAAGATATAATTATTATTTAGACAGAAATGACATAAACTAAGAAAAAAAATCTCTAGGAATATTCAATTCATCTTCAATATAAAAAAATGCCAAAAATATTTTTTTATGATATCATAGAGTTCATTTATAGGAATATTACTAAATAAGTTTTCAAAATCATAAGTTTGAATAGATGAAGGTTTAAAAGTGATTCTATTAATTAAATCAATACTATTATCAATAGACCAAAAATAACTTGTATTCTTATATTTTAATTTTAGAAAATCATGAATTTTCTTTTTAAAAAAAATTGCAATTTAATCTTAAATTTTTTTCCGTGCAACAAATAAATCTTAATTTAACTTGATTTTTATGAAACTTATGTGTTATAAATAAAAATGGAATATTACTTTCATTAAAGATTTTATTATTATATGAAAAAAGAGATTTAATCTGTTTAGAATATGCAGTAAAACGTTTTTTAACAATCGCAGATTTCAAATTTAATTTTGTGTAGTAAAAATCATTATTAAGTTCTTTTAAAGTTCTTTCAAAATAAAATTTTTTTTAAATGATACCATAATTACTGGCATCTTTATCAACAGGAACTAAAACAAAATATTTTTTAAATGATTCCAAGCATTCATTATCTTCCTTATAGAATTTTTGGTAGTTATAATTATCACTATTTAAACATTCAATTAAAAAATTGTCAAAATAAACAAAAAGATTATATTTCCATTCATGAAAAGCTTCTATGGGTGTATTGTATTTATAACAAATTTTATAAATAAAATTATTTGTATCTTTCAAAAAGATTTCCTTGACATTTGATTTTTTTAAGTGTTTTATTTAATCTAAATTTAGTACCCAGATTCATTAAGAGCCTTATATTATCATTATTTATTATATTAAGATCTCAAGTTATGATTTGTTTATAATTATTATCAATATAAGAATTAAAATCATCACTATTACGTATACATTTATTCGTATTGGAAGGATCAACTGATAAAGCAAATTCTCTGTAATTAAGAATTTTTTTTTACTGAAAGATTTATTATATTTAAAAGCAGTTATAATATTTATATTTTTTACTAGAAAAAGGAAATAATTGTCGAAACAACTTTATTCAATTTCAGGTTAACAAATAATTTTTGCAATCAAGAAATTGTAAAATATTCATTTAATGCATTATTTTTATTAACTTTTAGAAGTTTGAAACTTATTAAATCTGTAACTAAATCCCTAAACTGATTATTAACAACTGATTATTATTAACTGATTATACTTAGAAAGCAAAGAAGAAATCTTTTTAATTGTTATGATTTTCAAAGAATAATGCCTTTAATTTATTAACATTTAAAGATTCTGTAAATAATCTTTCCTGTTCATTTAGCCAAAGAAAAGGTATAATGTCATTTAATTTTTTACTACTAATATGAGAACCCCTCTTGCCTCTTTTAATTGAAATTCAGTTATTTACTTCATAAAATAAATTATATACATTAGAAATCTTGTTTACATTTAGATTATTGAGTTCTGTATTTAAGCCATAAGGATATAACGTTATAAATTTCAAAATATAATCATTTTCTTTAAAAAGTCTTTCATTATCATCAGTAACGTAATCAAAAATTTCAATTTCAGTATTCTCAAATGAATGTGATTTAAAATGTGAAATTTCAAAAGAGGAGAATTTTGATTTATTTATTTGTGACCTGTGCTTGTTAATTCTAAAATGTAATTCATTTGGTGTTTGACCAATATAACTTTGAAAACAATGTAAACAACTAATTATGTGAATAATATTGCTAAATTTACAAAAACTAATAAAACCAGGTGGCAGTACCTCACTATCAGCCTTAGCAACAAGACAAGTTTTACATTTCTTATTATTTCACTTTATATATCTCATATTAGCTAATTTAAATAATTTTTATAAGTAAATTTTTATAGGCACTTTGACCTAATTGCTTAACAACAAGAAATAATTAACAAAATACAACCATTAACAACATGTATGATGAAGGAAAAATATTCAAAATAAGCACTAAAGCAGCTTTAAAAAGATGAATATTCAAATAAATTAAATTATATATAAGTGACAAAAAATAATTTGTATAAAAAAGGCGCTGAAAGCAGCACAAAATTATATACAAAAACAATAGTATATTTAAATAATGATAAGTGATGACATGAAAGTAAAATGTAATAAACAACAAGAAAAATTATTTAACAATATCAATAAACAAGAAAATTAGTTAAACACTATTTAAACCAAAAAAATAAATTATGCTCTGCTATTCTAAATTTATATTAAATAAATTGCTAAATTTAGATTAAATAAAAAACTTAAAAAATCAAATGTCAAGGAAATCTTTTTGAAAGATATAAATAACTTTATTTATAAAATTTGTTATAAATACAACACACCCATAGAAGCTTTTCATGAATGGAAATATAATATTATTGTTTATTTTGACAATTTTTTAATTGAATGTTTAAATAGTGATAATTATAATTACCAAAATTTCTATGAGGAAGATAATGAATACTTGGAATCATTAAAAAAATATTTTGTTTTAGTTCCTGTTGATAAAGCTGCTAGTAATTATGGTATCATTTGAAAAAAAAATTATTTTGAAAGAACTTTAGAAGAACTTAATAATGATTTTTACTACACAAAATTAAATTTGAAATCTGCGATTGTTAAAAAATGTTTTACTGCATATTCTAAACAGATTAAATCTCTTTTTTCATATAATATTAAAATCTTTAATGAAAGTAATATTCCATTTCTATTTATGACACCTAATTTTCATAAAATTCTTGTTAAATTTAGATTTATTTGTTGCGCAACTAATAGTATTCGAAAAAAAATTAATATTAAATTGCAATTTTTTTTTTAAAGAAAATTTATGATTTTCTAAATTTAAAATATAGATCCTAGAAATTTTTTTCTTAGTTTATGTCATTTTTATCTAAATAATAATTACGTCTTTTTTCATGATACAATTTTCAAACAATCACATGGTATTGGTATGGGAACTAATTATTCTTCCAGTGCGGCTAATCTTTCCTTATTTTTCTTTGAATATAAGTTCACTGTAACTCATAATATTTGTTTACATGCTTATCGATATATTGATGATTTGATTATTTTCAACATTAATTTTGATAATTTTATTAATTTAATTTATCCAGACAATTTAAAATTAAATAAAGCCAACAATATTAATTTTGAAGCTGATTTTTTGGATATTTCATTTGTTTTAAAAAATAATAATTTATGTACTGATTTATTTGAGAAAAGAAAAAACTTCAACTTTGCTACTAACTGTAATCTGAGCCACAGAATACAGGTATTCTAATCTGAGCCACAGAATTTACATAAATATTGTTATTAATCAAATTTCAAGACTTAAGAGATTATGTAACTTGAAATTCAATTTTAATAAACAAGTATATAATTTTCAAGCTTTATTATATTATAAAAATTTGTATCCTTTAAGTTTCATTTCTCATTATATTAGTAATTTGAATTTTTAGTGTCAGCATCGCAGCTTCTAGCTTTATTTTGATTGGTGATCCATATAGGTGTCCAGTGTGATGCTTATAGTCCAAGCGGCGGCTGCAAAAAATTGACTTTATAAGGTGTGAAGCTGATTTTTTTTCTATAGATAGAATTCATTGTTACAATGAAAATCTGATAGGGTTGCCTGGTCCAAACCGTCAAGTTTAAGAGAAACAACCTCACTTCCGGTCACAATTTAAACGATTTTCGTACCCCACAAGTGTAAAGATGAAACCGATACTAAAATGTAGAGATTAATATGCTCTTTAAAATGGCATAGGGTTGCCTGGTCAAAACCGTCAAGTTTCAGAGGTTGCCTCGATAATAGGGGTCAAATTTAAACGATTTTCGAACCTCACAAGTGTAAAGATTAAACCGGTGCTAAAATGTAAAGATTAATATGCTCTTTAAAATGGCATAGTGTTGCCTGGTCAAAGCCGTCAAGACACAGAGGTTGCCACGAAAATAGGGGACGTATTTTACGATTTATTTACTTAAGTAAAAAGTGATTTACCCAAGTGTAAAGATGAAACCGGTGCTAAAATGTAGAGATTTATATGCTCTTTAAAATGACATAAGGTTTCCTGGTCAAAACCGTCAAGACTCGGAGGTTGCCTCGAAAATAGGGGTCAAATTTAAACGATTTTCGAACCCCACAAGTGTAAAGATGAATCTGGTGCTAAAATGTAGAGATTAATATGCTCTTTAAAATGGCATTGGGTTGGCTGGTCAAATCTGTCACGTAAATCAGTCAACCACAAAAAAATAGGCGAGTTTTGAAGATTACTTAACGAAGTGTAAAAAAAAATATGAATAGCATTAATAAAGAAAATGAATAAGGATGAAATTATATGAATATTTGAAAGGTGTGGCTGGTTCCAGAATGTACAGCATAGAAGTTATTTTAAAATGGCTTATGTTTGCCTGGTAAAAATCATAAAGAAATAGCGGTCAGTCTCTATAAAGCTAACGACTATTAAAGGTGCATACTTGCCAACTTTTCCGGTTTTCCCGGAAGACTTCCGGTTTTTTAACGTATCTTCCGGTCTTCCGGACAGATGATGAAATCTTCCGTTTTTAAAAAAGTCGCCGATATCGTTCGTTTTAAAAAGAAAACCCAAATATTTTACGAAACCTCCGGATTCCCAATCTTTCCCCATCCATAACGTAAATGTCAATATTCATTTCAAACTTGCTTTATGAGACTGTAGAACATGTAAAGAAATAAAATTGCTAAATATTTCTTGCTGATGTAATTATTTTTTGCCTCTCCCCCTTTCATTTATCTCCAACTAGTGATCAGCAATCAAATGTTCTGCAGAAGTCTTTTGTTTCCTAATCTTTAGCCGTCTGCAACATAAATGATAATATTAATTTTAAACTTCTTTCATTATATTCTAGAAGTAGAGTTGAAAGAGTTTAATATTTCTTACTCTGTAATTATTTTTGTATCCCCCCCCCCTTCCTCGGATTGTGATCAATGATCAATTCTAGAAACAATAAAGCAATGGAAGTGCTCAATATTTCTCACGTATGTAATTATTTTTAGATCTTTATTGCTGAATATAATGAATCTGTTTATTTTCTTCAATTAAATTAAATATTTGTATGTCATATTTATACCAAATGTGTAAACATGGGAAAAACATGAAGAATAATTTTTTTCATGTAAGAAATTTTTTTCCAAATCAATTTAAGAAAATTAATACTCATTGGTTTTATGCACGTTTGAAACTGATAATTAGCTACTGCTACTTTTTTTTATATGTATGATTAATGTACATACACAAAAATCCTATTCTACTTATTTAAAAAATTAGTTTTACTTTAACTTAACTAAGTTTTTTGTCTATTGTTAAATAAATTTCTTACAGATCCTGTTTTGTAGATATTTATATGTTGAAGAGGAATAACTTCATTTAAAACTTTTATATATTTAGTATAATCAATCTATTGTAAAACGTTTTTATAGATTGCTTCTAAATATTAAAATTGTAAAACTGTATTACGCCAAAAAGAAAAAAAGAAAAAAAAGTAAAATTTTTTTTTTTTTTTTTTTTTAAATCTTTTGGTTTTTCAACAAAAATCTTCCCTTTTTTCATTAAAATTGGTTGGCAAGTCTGAAGCTGTTTAACACAAAGTGAAACACACATGAAGACTATTTAAAAAAGGTTAAACACGAAATTATTATTATTTAAAAGATGAAATTGCGAGCTAAATGTAGAACATACAACACTTTTCAATTTGCTTACGATTGATGCTTCAAACCTTTCAAGGTATAGCGGTCAGCTTAGAAAAGGAAGTGAATTCCAATATTCGTTTATTCTATTTGTTTTATGATGTAAGAGATTTTAAAGCATAAAGAAAATTAAATTATTATGCGTGACCATTCTTTTTCTAATCAGTATAAAACTAATTTCAACTCACGAGCTCGTTTTTCCCCCATTTTGCAATACTTAAAATATTCAAATTGTGTCAAAGTATTGAGGAGATAAATTCCCTGAAGAAATGTATGCAGCTGCTTTGTACAATTTTATACGAAAATTTTGGCTTGTGCCGATTTTGTTATATTAAAAATTTGTCAATTTTAGAAAATTTTCTCTATTAATTTTTTTATATCTAATTAAAAATAATCAATAAGAATTTCTGCAAATTAATTATGAGTACAAATAAAACGAAAAACATTTTAAAAAAATTGATAAATGTTTCGCGTCTCTTAATAACTATGAATTAATTTATGAAATTGAAATTTGTAAATCTTGCTGCAAATGTGAAATAACGTTTTTTTCTTTTTTTTCATTTAATTTCATTATTTATTTTGTATGCTAACAGAATTTTTTATTATGAATTTCTTGGGCATTATTATCTTCATTTCTGTTAACTTTTGCGGGCGTAATTTCTTATCATTTTTACTATTAATTCGTTGTTTTTATGGGAAATTTTAGAACAGTTTCGTTACAGTTTATTTATTTATTTTTTCTTTTTTAAATACTTTTATATATTTTTTTTCACATTGTATAAAAAACCCTTAAAAATAAGCTGTTTTTTTTTTTTTTTTTTTTTTTTTTTTTTTTGGAGGCAAGCACTATTTTTCGAGAATATTCACCTGACAACCCTATGATACTCTAAAGAGAATATTATTCTCTACATTTTATAAACGGTTTAATTTTTTAATATGTTAGGGTAAGAAAACCGCTAAAATACGCTCCCCCCCCCCACACACACACACAAACACATTTTTCGTGGCAACCTCTTTTCTTGACGATTTTGACCAGGCAACCCTATGCAATTTTAAAGACTATATTATTCTCTACATTTTAGCACCGGTTTCATCTTTACACTTGGGTAAATCTTTTTTACTTGGGTAAATAAATCGCAAAATACGTCTCCCTTTTTCGTGGCAACCGCTGTTTCTTGACGGCTTTGACCAGGCAACCCTATGCCATTTTAAAAAGTATATTATTCTCAACATTTTAGCACCGGTTTCATCTTTACACTTGTGAGGTTCGAAAATCGTTTAAATTTGACCCCTATTTTCGAGGCAACCTCGGAATCTTGACGGTTTTGACCAGGCAACCCTATGCCATTTTAAAGACCATATTAATCTCTACATTTTAGCACCGTTTCATCTTCACACTTGTGGGGTTTGAAAACCGTTTAAATTTCGACCGGAAGTGAGGTTGTTTCTCTTAAACTTGACGGCTTTGACCAGACAACCCTATCAGATTTTCATTGTAACAATGAATTCTATCTACAGAAAAAAAATCAGCTTCACACCTTATAAAGTCAATTTTTTGTAGCCGCTGCTTGGACTATTATCTCTTTCTGTAGTCCTGGAATCTGCCGGCGTCACAGTAGTACAAGTCACAGTAGTTTTCCCAATGTGTTGCTCGCATGGTAGTACAATCTTCTTTCTACCTTCATGGTTGCTCTAAAGAAGCAACTTTTTTCTGTTGCAGCAATTTTATCGCCGGTATTCGAGCGACATCGTGTCTATCAACCAATGAAATTCTGGGAGTGTGACGTCTTCTGACGTCAGTCCCTTCTCCCACACCCCATGCCTAGAGTAAGACTACTATATAACAGGATGAATCATTCACCGCCATTTGTCCGTCATTGCTAAAACTAAGACTATTGTATATGACTATTATGTGAGGTTATATAAGACTATTATATAATAGTATTAGGTTTGGCAGTGACGAACTACCATATAAGATTATTATATGAGACTGTATAAGACTATTATATAGTAATCTTAAGTTTAGCAATGACGGACTTAACGTACAAATCAAAGAATCTCTAAACCGGAAAGAAGGGAAGGCTCCGTAGATGTAATGTAAAACGAATGTCCCCCGTCTAAAGGAAAAATTTGTATTGCAGTGAAGCAAATTTACAGGGGTAAGAGCTTCTGGCGGATTCTTGGCGATTTGGCGAAATTTGGCTAATTAAAGTAGCGATAAATCACTTTATATTGTTTAAATGCCATGATTCACGATGTAATGCTCTTTACGATATGATATGAAGATTTATTTTTAAAATCTTTTACACTAAAACAAAAAAGGACTGCTTTTTAATTTAATAACAATAAATAAAAGGAACCATCGAATAATATTTTAAACAATAATATTATTTTCAAATTATATTTACTTATTAAACAAAATAATTAAATAAGTAAATTAAAAACTTTTATAACACTCTGTAACTCTCAGGGATGAGATTAGCAAAAATAGAAGAAAGCTGAACTGAAACTATACGCGAAGACAAGACAGTGAAATTAAATACTAGAATTTTGATTACAAAACCTATTATATTAGAGTAATACATATTTATTTTAATCTTCATTGTATAAAAAAAGAACAAATACACATCAGAAACATAAAAAAAAAAAAAGCTGAAAAGCTAAATGTACAAAAAAAAGCGGAAATCAGCTGAAAATTTTGAATATAGATATCTCCCCCCCTTACTTAGATTTTATCATTACATTTTAAGAACCTTGTTAATATTTATTTAAAAAAAAAAAAAAAATGCAGAATATGTCTATTTTTAGCACATATGCATAAAAAAATTGTTAAATACTTTACGAAATATACATATATAAAACAAGGGGAAAATATTTAAAGCAATCACTTACTTAAAATTTTAAACATTTTACATAATGAGATAATTTTATATTTGATTATCAATTATAATGGAAGGTATAGATATTTATTTTACAAAATAAATTAAAAAAAGGTCTACATTTCCTAATAACTGCAAAATTGATTTAATATCACTTTCAAGTTTTATTTACTTAATAAAAAATGTCATAATAGCACTAAAACATTTTAAAACTCTTTTGAAAATAGTCTAGTTTTCATTTTTCTTCTGCATTGTTTTACTAGATTTTATGAAATTTGTCAGTATTTATCTTATATTTTGTTATTTAAAAAAGTGAGCGAGAGAGAGAAATGCATATATATAGCACATACACAGAATTTTATAAAAACTTTTCATAAAATGAACAAAAACAGCTAGGTTTCAAAAATTAAAACTAAAAGAAATAATCATCTCTAGAAAAAAGCAATTTCATAAAAATACAGAAAATGACCACTACTTTTTAAAAAACATAGGCTAAAATGATACTCGCCATTACTAAAAATGTAGATATCCATATTAGTTGAATACTGAAATAACAGATGCTATGGATGGCTACATTTGTTTATAAACAGCCAAACCGAAGCATCTTAATTTCAGTGAATGATGAAAGAGTAATCCATGAATTCATAAAAAATAAGTAGAATTACGCTGTAAACAAAATAATCGGGCCGAACTCGAACTGATAATGAACGTTGATTTCATATCTTTACCGGTAACACAACACGAACACACATCATAGATCACAGAGTATTTTAGAAATGAATGTATAATGTTACCTTGAAATTGACACATTGATGATTGATCGATTACTATTTATCTTGCTTTAAAATAAAACACAAAAAATAATCTTTCTGACAGAAAGTTGAAATTACAACATAACGAAGTAGCGTCTGTCTATTTTGAAAATGGCGCGCGACCAAAGATTCTTTGCTAGCCAGCCAGCTGCTTTTACAGGAGCGGTTTCAGGCAACCCTATTTGGCAACTGTAAAAATTATTTCGCCCTCAAGTTAGTTTCCTTGCAATACAAAGTTTTTCTTTTTGAAAATATTCGTCCAACAGATGGCGATAGTTACGACTTTTAAAGCCTTCCGTTCTTTATTAATAGATATTCTTTGGTACAAATGGCGGCGAATGATTCAGCCTGTTAGCCTAGTCAGTAGTCTTAGCCTAGAGCCCCTAAATAAAATAATAGGCCGGCGCATCACCGCCATTTTTTTGCCTCCGAAGAGGACAGCATTCCCGCTTGGCGTCCTTATCGCTTCCCTAATGATTTTAAGAAATCTTGATCTGAAGCTAATCCGGTCAAGATAAGAACAATAAGCAACAATAATATTCCTAAAAACACATTTTTTTCACAGTACATTCTCAGAATGTCATTTTATTCTGAGGATATCCTATGGATGTACGATGTGTTGTTAGGGCGGTTTCTGTTTCTTTTACAAAATGTCGCCAAAACTCAAATAAACAGTAATGGAAGGTCTGTGAACACTTTATATTCACTTCTTTAATGATTATAGCAGTTTATCGCTAAACAAACTACCATATCATAGTTTACTTAGCTGAAATTATGAAATATAATAAAATAAGTTACTCTAAAATAACGTAAGACGATAAAAAAAAAAAAAAAAATGTTTGTGGTTTGTTTATCAGAGAAACGCGCTGGGTACATATGGCAACCCTAAGGCAACAAAATGCCTGATGCGCCAGCTCGTATATATAGGAGCCTTACCCATTAGGGTGGATCGAAAAACGCGTTTTTTCTGCAATACAATTCTAATAGCGCGGAAAACTTGCGCATGGGCGTCATTATAAATGAAAAAAAAAATTATTATTTTTTTTTTTTTCAAAATTTGAAATCGCGCAGAAGGCCTAAAGTTACCAAAAAAGTCAAAATACCGGTAAATTTAAAAAAAATGCAAAAATTACAAAAAAAAAAAAAAAAAAAAAAAAAAATACGTTTTTGTTCTAATAGTGAAAAAAGTGTTTTAGGAGTATCCTTAATGCATACAAAATATAATTAGACCCATTCTTGTTTTACTGAATTCGCGCAAAAGTCCTAAAGTTGCGGGTTGTATCGTAAAAAAACGATATTTCATGATTTTCGACGATTTTTAAACATGTGCCAAAACCCATAAAATTTTTATTTTTAATTTTTAATAGTGTAAAAAGCATTCAAAATAGTTTTCCCAATCCAGAAATAATACTTTCAGACATGTTATTCCTTAACTGTATTCGCGCAAAAGGTCTAAATTATAGTATGAGTTAAGTTATAGAGTCCCGTAAAAAACGCCGTTTTCAATATCTGATGAATGTTTTTTAACACATTAAGGTTTGTAATAAGACTCTAACAAGTGATTTACAAAAAATGTATTAGCCAAACATATCATATTGCAGCTCTCAGCTCATTTCAACATTTAATCTGTGCTGAAATGACCCAGGACTCACGGCGAAGACGTGGCTGCAAGGCGAGTCCCACCTCCACCCTACCCAACAAACCAACCAGGGTGAATTTTATTTACAATATTTACAGTAACTATTTACTTTGTACAATGCATATATGTTCGTTGTAGGCAAAAGGTTATTTACAAAGAAAAATTTTGAATTCTGACTTTGAATTAAATGTGGGACTCAGCTGTCTTGATTTTAAAGTAGCTCTAATTTAACCATCTCGATTTTCATGTCCGCACACTTTTTCTGCTGCTTCTGTAACCAGTTTTACACACCTCTCAACTGACTGGGTGTGGCATGGGAATTTGAGGTAGTTAAACTCTGGTAGCACTTTGTCTTTCAATAAAGAAGCAATGTATTCAGTTGGCATCTTGGACAGTAGTGGCGGCGGTGTTAACTTGCAGATTGACCAATCAATTAGTCGTTTGCACTAAAATTTATTGAAGGTATTTTGAAGTCTCTTACATAACCTTCAGCTGATGGCTTATTTCTGGATTTAAGGATCCCCCTGTAGCCAAAGTATCTAATGTGTGGTCTCTCATCCATTATCATAGCCAACATCATATTTTCAGGGTGGCAGAAGAATGCGTTCCTTTGAATTACTGGATCAATGATTTGCTTGATATTGTCCGGTAGATGCCTGGTTGTTTTAACTACCTTCAAAATATGCTTCGGTCCATCTTTCACAGTGTAGTTTTTCTTTATATCAAACCAAACAGGTGTATATGACTTCACTATGTAATTTGCAAGAGTGTGTAACTCAATTGTTGGACTAGTTTGGGATACATACAATCTTAAAACCCGGTTAGCACAGGTTAGCCAACGAGAGTGGCTGATGCGTCCAGGATCCCTCGCAGCCAATTCTGGATTACAGATTCCTGTTTTGACCGCTATTACAATGTCTAGGAGATACTTCTGATCTTTACTCAGATCGTTTTTAGTGATATCAATGACTTCTGATTGTATCGGCTCAAAATCTACAAAAGGGAGTTTCTCACATCCAGGGAGTTGTTTTCCAACTGGACCGCTAAATGATGCTGGTCCTGTTGTCGTTCCATCCAAGTGATCAAACAAATGCCTATAAGGTAACTCGTTAAAATGTAGCAAGCAGATAAACCATTGCAAAGGACGGCGACACTTAACTTCAATGTTTATGTACAACACCGCTTTTCCATCCAGTGTTTGTGACTGTTCCATCACATCCGATGGCCTCCACTGCACTCATATCAAATTCCTTCTTTTCCAAGTGTTCGTAAATACTGTCAGCAATTTCATTTGCGGTACCTTTCTTTGGTGTGACATGGCCAATGTATTTACCACCCGGCTCACTTATCACGCTAATATGTTCTTCTTTTATAGTTCTGCGGTACATTTTAGCTCCAATCTTTCCTTGAGTTATTGTATTATCTTTTCTTCCATCGAAATAAATTGCGTTGACTTCTTTCATCTGGTGGTCTTCTTCCGTTATTGCTTTCCGAGTCTTCACTTTTTCTCTTCATATTTTGTTTCTGTCTATGACTTTTGCTATGTTTTCGTCAGATATCAGTCCCAAATCGTGTAAAACACCGGTAGCTATTGCAGCGGTGGCTCCGTCCGACACCCCGAACCTGTCACACAGCAAGGATGTTGTTGTCAGCTTCGAACGCATCTGCGCAGGAGAAGAAGGCAACAAAAAACCTACATCACAGTCAGCGTCTGACGAAGTTTTCTGTCTTCTATTTTTTTCATCACTGCAACCCCTCATTACACTTTTGCTTGTGCTGGGAATACTAGGATCAAACGTAGTAAGCGATTCTTGAGACAACAACTGTTCTCTTCTTTCTTCTCTCTTTTGTAATTTATTAGTTTCCTGTGCATCCAAACTACCAATAACCATTTTCCTGGCTGTTCTTTGATCGTGCATAAATTTCAACTCTATGTCTGGAATCTTTTTTACTTTTTCACATTGACAAGCTACAGTCAAAGGACAGGCTGTACTACCCTTACAGACAGGGCCAGACTTAGACTACCTGGAGCCCCGGGGAAAGCCTATTCTGGGGGGCCCCCTTGCAGTGGCATAAGAGCTCTTTAGGTTGCAGAATTTCTGCATATGCCTGTAGGGAGGCCCCTTCCAGAAGGGGGGCCCAGGGCATTTTCCCCGTATGCCCTGCCGTTAGTCAGGGCCTGCTTACAGACAGTCTCACATGTGCAAGACAAAGTTATATTACATTTACAGGCAGCAATATCGAAAAGTTTGGTTTTCGCATTCTGTACGAAAACTTCTACTCTTTTCTTATAAAAATCTTTTTCACAGTCTCGATTGAAAGATTTTTTAAACGCAATATACGAGTTGTAGTATGATTGGGTCATTTGGACCACACGAGTATGTGTTACTGTTGGGATTGTGGCCTTGTTATAAATCTGAACTATTTGAGTTCCTACGGACTCGGCCACAGCTACAAATCCTAACTCTTTCTTATTCTTACGGCTAAATAACAAAGAACGTTTATACTTCTCATCTAAGCAACAGAGCAGCATATCCTCGTATGTACGCAGCGATATTCCACTTAGTTCTTTGGGCTGCGTTTGGCGACTCACACTACGCGTGGGCGAGTCCGCACGGTGCCGCCGGAGGGGAGTAAGTGTTGTGGAGAGAACAGCACCACGTGTGGGTAAGTCCACTTGGTTCCGGCGGAGGGGAGTAAGCGTTGTTCTTTTGCGCGAATACAGTTAAGGAATAAGGGGTATAAAAGTATTTTTTATGGATTAGTAAAACTATATTACATAGTTTTCACACTATTAGAATAAAAAAATACAACTTATATGGTTTTAGCACATGTTTAAAAATAGTCGAAAATCATAAAATATCGTTTTTTTTTACGATACAACCCGTAACTTTAAGCCTTTTGCGCGAATTCAGTTAAACAAAAATGGGTCTAATTATTTTTTGTATGCATTAAGGACACTCTTAAAAACACTTTTTTCACTATTTAAACAAAAAAGTGAATTTTTTTTATAATTTTTGCATTTTTTTAAAATTTACCGGTATTTTGAATTTTTTTGGTAATTTTAGGCCTTCTGTGCGGTTTCAAATTTTTAAATTTTTTTTTTTTTAATATTTTTTCATTTATAATGACGCCTATATAGTTTTATTACTATTTTCCTATTTTTACATATCACACCTTTTTTAGCACGTAAAATTAGACTAAGAAAAATATGCAATTGCAAATAATTATGCGCTTCAACATTCCAAAATGATTAATTCTTGTTTTAGATTTTACATAGCAGTTACTTTTATGAGGCACACTTTTTCCACTCATCTAATTTCAGTTCCTCATATTAAATTATCAAAAATCTTTTATTACTTTTCAAATGATTATAGCTAAACCATTCCTCACAATAGTTTAAAAGCAGAGTTCATTTTCACTTTTTACAAAACACACATTTTACGTAAACATAAAATTTGATTTAGAAAAATATGTATTCATAAATATTTAAAAACTTCAACTTCGCAAAAAAGATAAACTATAGTAATACTACGTAGTATCTTATTCTAATTTCAGTTTCTATATAGCACTTGATTTTACAAAGTAGATTTTACAATGATCTAATTTCAGCTCCTCATATTAAATTATCAAAAATATTTTATTACTTTTCAAATGATTATAGCTAAACCATTCCTCACAATAGTTTAAAAGCATAGTTCATTTTCACTTTTTACAAATTACACATTTTACATAAACATAAAATTTGATTTAAAAAAATATGTATTTGTAAATATTTAAAAATTTCAACGTCGCAAAAAAGATAAACTATAGTAATACTACGTAGTATCTTATTCTAATTTCAGTTTCTATATAGCACTTGATTTTACAAAGTAGATTTTACAATGATCTAATTTCAGTTCCTCATATTAAATTATCAAAAATCTTTTATTACTTTTCAAATGATTATAGCTAAACCATTCCTCACAATAGTTTAAAAGCATAGTTCATTTTCACTTTTTACAAATCACACATTTTACATAAACATAAAATTTGATTTAGAAAAATATGTATTCGTAAATATTTAAAAATTTCAAAGTCGCAAAAAAGATAAACTATAGTAATACTACGTAGTATCTTATTCTAATTTCAGTTTCTACATAGCACTTGATTTTACAAAGTAGATTTTACAATGATCTAATTTCAGCTCCTCGCAGTAAATAAATATTTTCTAAAATATTTCACAATATACATATATATATATTATATAATATAAAAACTCAAAATATTTTTATGAATATTCAATTTTTGATATTTAGAACATTTCCCAAAATAATTTATAGACAATGTTCTCTTTTTCTTTACTTTTAAGTATCACACTTTTTACATGACAGTGAGACTTGATTTAGAAAAATTTGTAATTATAAATACTTATAAATTTCAACTTTTCAAAAAACATTAAATTAGTAGCAATTTTTAATTTCTAGTTTTAGATTTTATGTACCACTTATTTTTATGAATTAGATTTTCTACTGCCTTAATTTCAATTTGACACGTTAAAGAATCAAAAATCTTTTGATTATTTTCAATATTTAACATTTCCTAATACAATTTTAAGAGCAACATTCATTTTTCACATTTTATTTAAACGTAAAATTTGACTTGGAAAAATGTGTAATCATAAATACTTATGAATTTCAATATCAGTTAAAACGATTTTCTGGTGTAATTTAATATCACAACTAAATCTTCAGTTTTTACACAGCATTCACTTCTTAAAGCAGACTTTTCTCTGGTTACAATTTCCATTCATGTCATTAAATTTTAAAAATCTTTTAAAAAAAAAATTCTTTTTTTTTAGTATTTATAATATTTTACAAAATTATTTAAAACCATTTTCTGCATCACTTTTTTTTTTTTTACACATCAGAGAAACTTGAATTTGAATTATGAAAATATTTAATAACCAATATTTATAAAATTAAATGCTGGCTCCAACCAAACTGAAATCAATTAATGAAATATAATGCTTGTCAAACATACGCACTAACACTACGAAATCGCTAAAATACTGAGCTCCTCATCACTGTGAGATTCATTTTGCATTATATATCAAAGTTTCCGCTCATGGTGCCTGAAATTTTTAGATATCACTTTCACTTCCTTCTGTTTTGCATATTAGGGAATGTTTATATGCTGCACTAACAGTCATACATGATAATTTGAGTCAAACTTCGTCGAAAAACAGATACAACGTGAAAATAAAAATCATCCCGTTAACTTTCACTTTCACGGCAAGAACACTGCTAATATACGTCTTTGGTTTTCCCAAATCTTTGCATAGGATGTGAAGTTGTAAAAGAGTGAATATCGAAAGAAAATTCAACTTTCGGAAGGATAATAGGAACCCGAAAATCTTTCAAGAATGAATGAAGAAAATGTTGCCCTATTTTTTTTTTTTTTTAATCTAGTTTTATAAAACTAGATATTTAATTAAGGTATTTAATTACGATATTTAATTAAGGGGTAATTAAAACTAGTATAATGTGACCATCATAAAAATTTCCTGTATTTTTTAACCGACTTCAAAAAAGAAGGAAGGTTCTCAATTCAATCAGTATGTTTTTTTTATGTTTGTTAGCTCATAACTTCTGAACGGATGCTCCGATTTTGATACTTTTTGTTTTGTTGAAAAGGTCTTGGTCTGAAATAGGTCCCATTGTAATATCTTTACGATCTAAAGAAAATACAGGATACCTAAAAAAATCAGTCCCAACTCTTTTAACTGCTAAACGGCTGCAGCGATAGTGATAAAAATGGTATGTAAATATAGCAAAGTGGCCATGCAGTACAAGGTTAAACCGCTTGCAGCGCCACCTGGTGGAAAATAGGGGAGTTAGTGTTCCTATCTCGAAAACGGTTGTAAAGAAAAAGTGAATTACAATGCTAAAGAGTATCACGGATTTAGTACAAAAATATAGTTTAGACATTCACGCTAACGTTCCTATCTCGGAAACGTTTCAAACAGGGGGAAGAAGTAAATTATAAAATTGCAGAGCATCATCGATTTAGTACGACAAGACAGTTTTGACATTGATGCTAAAAATACAAGCGCTAAAAACGTGCATTTTTTTGTTCGCAATTTCTTACACTATACACACTTGAGCTACATTACACACGTTGTAGCGTAGCTGGTGAGACATACGCTATATAGTTCAAAATACGGTTACTTGATACTTTTTGTTTTGTTGTAGAGATCTTGGTCTGAAGTAGGTCCCATTATAACATCTTTACTATCTAAAGAATATAAAGCGCCATATGGTGAAAAACAGCGGAATTAGCACTCCTATCTCATAAACGGTTCAAGATGGGAGAAAAGTTAATTACGAAGTTGTAGAGCATCATCGATTTACTACGAAAGACAGTTTTTAGACATTATTGCTAAAAATAGAACGCTTAAAACGTGCAGTTGTTTGTTCGCAATTTCCTACACTGTGCACACTTGAACTACGTTGCACACATTGGAGCGTAGAGGATGACACGTATACTCGGTGGTTCAGAGTGCTGTTACTGTAAGCGGTCACATCGATTAGCGCAAAGTCGTTTTCAACCAACTTCAGAAAGGAGGGTGTTCTTATAATTCGAGCTATGTGTTGTTGTATGTATTTGTAAGCTTATAACTACGTAAGAGATGCTCCAATTAACCGAGTTCAAAAAGGAGGAGGTTCTCAATTCAAAGCGTATGTTTTTTTGTTTTTGTTTTTGTTTGTTAGCTCATAACTTCTGAACGGATGATCCGATTTTGATACTTTTTGTTTTATTGTAAAGGTCTTGGTCTGAAATAGGTCCAATTGTAAGATCTTTACGATCAAAAGAAAATACAGAGTGCTCAAAAAAGTCAGTCCCGACTCTTTTCACTGCTGAACAGCTGCAGCTATAGTCATAAAAGTGGTATTTACTTATACTAAAGTGGACATGTGCTACGCGATTCAACCGCCTAAAGCGCCACCTGGTGGAAAAGAGTGGAATTTGCGATCCTATCTCGGAAATGTTTCAAGACAGGGAAAAAAAGTGAATTATAAAATTACAGAGCATAATCGATGTAGTACGCAAAGATAGTTTAGGCATTAATGCTAAAAACAGAACGCTTAAAACGTACATTTTTTTGTTCACAATTTCCTATTTTGTGCATACTTGAACGACATTGCATATGTTGTAGTGCAGCGGGTGACATTTATGCTATGTAAAATTCAAACTATGGTTATTGTAAGCGGTCACATCGATTAGACGTTTTAAACCAACTTCATAAAGGAAGAGGTTCTCAATAAAAACCATGCTTCTCGTTGTTGTTGTTGAAATTTGTTAGCTTATAACTTCGTAAGTGATGATTTAATTTTAACACTTTCTTTGTTGTCGTAATGATCGTGGCCTGAAATATGTTTCATTATGATTTTTTTGTTGTCGTAATGATCGTGGCCTGAAATATGTTTCATTATGATTTCATTAAGATATAAACAAATTACAGGATACTCACAAAAGTCTGTTCTCACTCTAACTGCTGAACGCATGCAGCTACAATGGTAAAAGCAGTATGTAAGTATCGATGTTGAAACTTCTGTCCGTCAGCTGCAATGTATATTTTGCTCTTTGTTTTAACTTTACGCTGCGCAATTTCCAGCGCAGCGGGTGACACGTATTCGCTGTAAAGTTCAATATATATGCCTAACAGAATTTTCGGTTACGAATACAGCATATCTGTTCTTTACATTTCTAAAGACTTTCTTATTTAACGTATGTTCGTTCAATAGATAGTTTTTTGCTCATATCCGATAAAGGCAAGAAAAGTGACACAACTTACAAATGCAGCATTTGAGAAAAATCAACTTTAAAATAACTTGACTAGAATAAAACTGGCACAACTGTCTTTCGAGTGGATAACTTTCTAGATGGAAATGTAACTTTTTTATTCACATTTGGTGCATTTCATGTATTTTTCAGTGACATAGACCATTTTTTGAGTAATGTCACTTTTCTTGGAAGTTGTGATTTGTGAAACTTCCGTCGAACGTCTTCTGATGCTCTGCTATATAAATAAGTTTTCACTGAAAAGAGAAAAATAAAATCTTTTTGTAAAAAAAATAGAACCGACTCCAAAAAGGAACTACTATTCAAACATCTAAAAATGAAAGAAAATTGGCAGAAAATGGAACTGTAAATTGCGCCTAAAAGTATAAAATAATTTCCTTCGCCAAACAACCTATAACACTACAATTAATCATAACTTTTGAAGTCGGCGCAAAATTAAATATAAATTGATACCTTTATTCAATACAAAAATCAAATCTTATTCAAAATACACATCTCATATTGTTACCTGCAAAACGCAGTCGAAAACTACTTTGATTCAAGAAGACAAATAAGATTTCGTAAGCAGCAAAAGTTGGCGAAGATGCTGGTATCTGACGTCCATGGTGAACTTAAAATCGCAAAATTATCTGGCAAACATATTTAATTTCTTTGGGATATCATGATTATTTTGATAAGGTATATCAAGAGAGTAATCAAAAATATGAAACAACACATCGTACAATATATATTATGAAAATATACATCTTGCGTATATATTTTTGCCTTACGTTTTGATCGCCGAATCCAAAAGCCATCAAGGATGATAGTTATCAAAGTTATACCAAATTTGCAAAGGAAACTCTAACTTCGTAGAAATATTAATACCGCATTGTGAAGATTGTTCACTGTTCTATGTAGATGCTACTAATGGACCAGTTGCATACAGTGATAAAATAATAAAGGAAACATGAAAATGGATCATTCGAGACAACGGCATTTGTTGCTACCGATCTAAAGTCAAACCTTTAAAAACTAATTTAATTTTATTTAATTTTGCGCCGACTTCAAAAGTTATGATTAATTGTAGTGTTATAGGTTGTTTGGCGAAGGAAATTATTTTATACTTTTAGGCGCAATTTACAGTTCCATTTTCTGCCAATTTTCTTTCATTTTTAGATGTTTGAATAGTAGTTCCTTTTTGGAGTCGGTTCTATTTTTTTTACAAAAAGATTTTATTCATACGCAAATTCAAGCAATGGAAATTATTTATTAAAATTTATGTGCCATGAAGAATGCAGACGATTTTCATCTCAGAGAAATATAACACTAAAGGGCCAAAGAATGTCAATATTTTGTCCTACAGACAACATCTGAGAAAATACTTTATATATATAATGAAGTAATATATATATATATATATAATGAAGTAAATCCATAACATAACTTTAAATTATCACATATCTACGATTCAATCATTCATTTTAAAAGTGGTGATAAGTTCTTTTGAAAAATGCTCATATTGAAAGTTTATAACTAGTATTCTCCCCGCATTGGGAGTTAGGTTGAGGATAAACTCCCGAGGAGGGAAAGAGACACTTCTACATATAAAAAAAGAACTTCGCTAGTTGTCTATTACTATAATAAATAACTATATAAACTTTAATTTCATAATGACTGGTTAAAATAATTCAAACTGCGCACATTTATACGAAATTTTGTCCTACACTGCCATGTTAAAAATTACGAAAAAATGAGAAAATAACGTTATCTGTCAGGGATTTGTACCAAAAATTTATTGGCACTAATTTACATCAATGTGTAACTACTTATAAAATTGTATAAAATTATTTGCATTATTTCTAAAACTCCACCATAACATTTTTATTACGCTTACAGAGACAGACATTTTTTAAAAATCGTGAAATCGTGTTCTGTATTGTGTAAATACATCGAAACATGAAGGACAAAATTTTTTATGATTCCAATATTTTTTTCTGTTGAATATACATACAAATCCTGTATGTGTGCGATAACCATAGCAGTAAATAAACCCGGTTGTTTAAGAAGTATTTTGTCGGCATATAAAAAAGGTTAAAAACAATGAATCACGTCAAAGCTAACCAATGAAACAACTAATGTAGTAAAATCTCGCATTTCGAAAAAAAATTCTGTTTATTTTTCAGGTAGCTATTTTCACTCGTTGCGGACACATCCTGTGATCTAGTGTGCTTTTGGTGTTTCGATTTGTGACATTTAGTGATATTGTTTCTATATGTCTAAAAGAAACGAACTTAGTTTAGAAAAACATGTGCAGATACAACTGTTGCACGTGCAAATTAAATCACAGGTACTAATTTCGAAAACTGTGAATTGTTCGCGGCGATCTGTCGAATATGCTATTGAGCGATTCGCCATGACCGGATCACATGTTAATAGGTCCAGAACCGGGCGATGACGGATCGCGACAGACCTCGAGGTCCGAAAGGTATTGAGAGAGTCATTAAAAAATAGGAAGAAAACTTCATCAGACCTCGCTGCTGATTTGTCAGAAGGTTTTAATAAAACAATATCTGCTTGAGCCACTCGTAGACGGATTCAATCAGCTAGTCTAAAAAGCTGTAAAGCCACAGAAAGAAGCCATGACTCTCCGACAAGATTAAAAGGGCACGGTATGAATGGACTCTAAAATACCGAAGTTTCACCGAACAGGATTGGTCAAATATCGTGTGATCTGACGAATTAGTTAGTCAGATTGGTGTTCTATAAAATTTTGACAATTTGGTTTGTAAATAAAATTTATTAACCTCAACAAAAATAATAATGATAATAAGCTAATTCTCTACAATATTTATTCACATTTCAGATTTTTGGTACACCGGGGTGACCTATGTCGGTCGTCGAGTAGGCGAGGAATTTAAACCAGAATGGGTGGTACCTTTCCGACGTGAAACACGGCGGAGGCAGCGTTCTGATTTGGGTCTGCTTGAGCGCTTCTGGAGTGGGACATATGTTCGTGTGTGAAGGCCGTATAAACTCTGTAAAATACATAAATGTCCTAGAATCTACATTATTGCCCTCTTTTATATCACATTTTAGCGATACAAACATAAACAGTATAAGTTCCAACAGGATAACGCAACCTGATACAAAGCTGTAAGTACAATTGCTTGGTTTCGGGAAAATGATATTGAGCTACGGGACTGGCCTGTCCAGTTACTGAAGATACCCCATACCGGAGATACCCCACACCACCGGAATACCCCATAGACCATTTATGGAGTTTGTTAAAACCTAAAGACAGGCGTTACTCAATCAATTCAAAAGAAGAGCTAAAGAATCGGGTGCGCCTAGAGTGGGATGCTATAAACCCTGAAGACTGTAAAAAGCTTGTGGACTCTATACAAAAAAGATACGTTTTGGCTATAGCATATGTGATTATGAGGTTTCTTTTAATAATCTGTATAAAATTATATGAGGCTACCACATACATTCGTGGAGATATAATTGTTTCTTTAAAATATCGTAAAAAATGCCACTTTTTAAATTATAACACATATGATATTAGACGCAGTACAAAACCGTTTTTAGAAAACTTGCCATACTACATTAGACAGAACATACTGAAATCATAATGCAAAAAAGACTGAACAACATTTGAAATATGATCATTTTTACTAAATAAATTTTAACTACGCATGCGCAATCTTTTCGGAAATTTCATTTACATAATTTAATAGCCAAAAGTATTGATCTACTTATATGAAAACTCCAAAAAAATATCGTATATAAGTTCAAAAAGTTATGGGGGATACAGTGGACAGAATTTGAGATCCTCTTAAAAAATATGAAAATGATAGGGGGTTGTTATCAATATTTATTTACAATCAACGAACACTGTATTAACATTGATTGAATGAAAATAAAAAATGTGGGTAAAAACTTTTATGATTAGTTTCTATTTTGTGAGGAACTGAATATCATTTCCTTCTACCGCCTACAACTTTTCGAATTATGCTATCATGCTTCAACTCGAATGATTTAAATTGTGCAACAACTTTTCGCAATAGGCTGTTTCTAATATAATATGCCAAGTTTCCTAAAAATGGCTTTGCGCTGAGTTTAATAACCTATGTGTTATAATTTAAAAAGTGGCATTATTTTGCGAATTTTAAAAGAAACAGTTATATCTCCATGAATATACGTGGTAGCCTCATAAAAATTTATACAGATAATAGAAAGAAGGCTCATAATCACACGCTAAAGCCAAAACTCATTTCAAGAATTACTTTTTACAGAGTGATCCGAAACATTTTGATTTTTGTTTAATTTTTTGCTGATTCTCTTTTTCTCTTCTTCTCTTTGGGGCAAAACTTTTGCTGAAATATATGAGGCATAACATGCTCTTTACACCCGAAAAGTTTCAAGATAATTCGTCAAGAATTTTTCTAGATGTTTGGACAAAACATCTAAATTCGTAAATGTGTAAGTACAGTCTTGATCATAAGTATTGAGCACCCAGGTTATCTTTGAAATGTTTGAAGAATATCAAATTAAAATAAATTTAAACAACTTGTATTGATTCAAAATTTTTATTATTCACAAAAAATCAATATTTAGTGATCTCATTCTCTCCGACATTTATTTTTTTCTATATTTCTGATTATATTTTCTCCCACCCCTATACGGTAGAGAATGTGTTCCCTTCAAACATGAGCCATTTGCATATCCATAGATATTTACTTGCCTCTTGATGAGTTGAAATAGTGTCGATAAGCCGAACAGGACATTCCCCTTCTTTAGTATTTTATTAGTTAGCTATATTTAACCCATTATAAAACAACGCTATGAGTCCAACAGTAATTTGTGCATTGAATTTAAATATAATCATTTATTACTACTAACATCTACGTCAGAGGTAATATATAGTTTTATTACATACATTAAATAAAATAACGTCAAAGCCGTTATTTTATCACGTGAAAAAGAAATATTGAATAACAAAATATAACTGCCAACACAAAATGTTGTATATGAGCTATATAGTTAAATAGTATATGTAAAAAAAAAAAAAAAAAAAAAAAAAGAGTTAGTACATTTGATTTAAATGGTACAATCGCCATAAAGTGGCAGTTCTTTGTAAATATTTTTATTTTGTCGTAGTATCCATCTGACCGCTTCAGAAATTATTGGTGATATAAGCCCATCATTTATGTAATGTATCTATCATGTTCTGGATGATCAAATCCAAATTGTTAGGATTGACATTTGATTTATCCCTCAAAAAATTCTTGATCTTTTGAATACTCTTCATCAGGTGAATGCATTACATAAGCAGTACTAAAACGTTTGATTACGGCACATGAAGTATTGTTTGACATGAGTAATACGTGTGTTGAATAATATTGTCAAGAAGTCTAATTTTGTATAGATAAAATAAAGTTAATTTTTTAGTTTTTTCATGTCTTCAATTTATATCAGTTTACCTCTCTCCCTTAACTTCTACCTTTTAACAAAAGAGTACGTAAAGCAGTGGTTTTCAGTCACCATTTCAAAGTATTTAGTAGTGTAGTTAAATATCGTTAATATGCCAAGTTTTGACAGGTACATGAAAGTTTCAGTTTACTCTTTATTCATTATTTTTTCCTTGTTTTAATCGAATTTTAAATTTTTGATTCCTCTCTAATTGGTAGTTAGCAACACTACTCCAAAATTTAACAAACAATGGTGCAGGGAAACCAACATGCAGGAGTCCCTTTAAATTTATTTATAACCCCTTGAGTGCGCAGTTGCTGCTTTAATGATACACTCATGCCTGGTTTTTTTCACCTCATAATAGGCGTGCTATTATTTTGAACCGAAACAACTGCAGCGAGTTCTTGCTGTTTGTAATATTTATTTCCAAATGTATTTATTGATTAAATTAATTATTATTTGCTTTTAATCGGTTTACAAATAAATGTTTCAGAACAAAAAATAAATAAAAAATCAGGGCAATCAAAAATGTTATTATATTAGGTCGCTGCAAAAGTTCGTGCGGACGCGGATCATTTTATTGCCTCCAAAAACGAGAGCTTCTATCGTCGTGGTATACATTTGTTACCCGAAAAATGGGCAAAGGTTGTAGAAAGTAATGGAGAGTATTTTGATTAAAAATTATCATTTGATTGGATGTATTTTTATGAAATGAAGCAATAAAAAACCGCACGAACTTTTGCAACGACCAAATATATATATGTATATTTATTTACTTTCTCTTACCCATACGGTAGAGAAAGTATTGTTTTTGGGTCAAATTTTCGAACGCGAGATTTTGTTATATTTACAGGTTTTGAGGTCCCCTGTATACGAAAATCCTGTTTTTAGCAAATAGTCTGTGTGTATGTCTGTGTGTCTGTCTGTTATCAGCATACCTCAAGAAAAATAGTAGCAGACATTCCAAACTTGGTATTCTAAATGTGTATCATATATAGATGCTACAATAAGCTTTTCGTTATGATCAAGCAAATAGTTCGTGTACAGGGTCAATCAAGAGAATTCTAATACATTACGACTATGGGGGAAATTGCACGTAAGTAGAGTTTAACGTCTAAAGACTGCACTAAACAAAATGAAACGAACATATATATTTTGTAATAGAGATAGTCAACTGGGAGAAAAATTTTGTGTATGTAGGAGCCTTACCTCCCCCCTCGAGGAGAGTAAATTTTCATGATGGGTATCTTTCAAAAGAGCTCGCCAGTACCTTTAAAACGAATGGTTGAATCATCGATACGCGATAATTTAAAACAAAGTTATCGATTTTTTTCCCTTTTAACAAAAAAAAAAAACTTAGAAAAAAAACTTTTTTTTTTTTTTTTTTTTTTTAAATTTAATATTGAGAATAAAATAGACTTTTTTTGGATATTTAGTGTTATACTACTTCTCTAATATGGAAATCGTCTGCATTACTACAAAAGATAATTTTTTTAAATAATAATTTTAAAAAATTATTTTCTAAAAACAGAATTACTTTTAATAACCGAATTAAATTTTATATAAATCTAGGTGCATTAATGAAACAGGGGGTTGAGGGGGGTGGCACCCCCCTCACACAGAATTAATTATTATATAAAACTCTTCCGAAGCCTAATTTGAATTGTTTAACATGGGTTTACATAACATCGTTATCTTACCTCTTAATCTCCAACCTGCATTTATAGTATTAAATTTCAGGGTAAGAGGAAGTCGTGTGAGTGACACACCAGATTATTAAATATATAGTTACGATGAGCTATATATCAAATAGGAATTTTTGAAATTCATTTAGCAAATTTCAAACGAAAAGTGAACGTTGAAGTGTTCGTATGTTGTACTCTGGTGTAGATAATAGAGTTTTAATTTTCCATCTTCTGAGACTTTCAGTGCCACGGAAAAATGATTCCATTATGCTCTGGAAAAACTGAATCTAACAAAATTGAGAGTATTGGTAATTTGGATGTAAACAATGAAGAGATAATTTTGTGGTCTTGTAAATATTACGCAAGTGAAGCAGTTGTATAATTAATTGCGCGCGAAGCAAGTGCAAAAATTAATCGTGATTCAGTGAGTAATACGTGTTTTTTACATAGAATCGAATTCAGGTAAAACTTACAGAAGTAGGAATGTAGTAAATATTTATAGTAAATAGAATGAATCTCGTAAATATCTTCTTTAAAGAATAAAATACTGCTAAAAATGATATATATCTATAAAAAGAAAAAAGGAAAAAAAAATTATAAGTGAACAAATCATAATTCATAAATAATCTGCGTAATGTCCATATATTTTAAAGATTTTTACCTTTGAGAACCATATACTGCAGTAATTGCTTTCCATGCATTTTTCTCTTTTCTTTTCTCAGATTTGTTAGTCTTTGTTTCCTTGTGACCTAAATGCAATTCAGCAAGAAGAACCAGAAACGATATAAAGTAGCCACACAAGAGGAATATGAATGCTGAAGCAACGTCTGTGAGTTAACTTTCGTTTAGTGGAATCGCATTCCGAGTTATATGATGAAACAAAGTCGTGAGACGTAAGCTGAAAGTCGCGGAAATATTTGAAATAAAGACCTGAAGACATTATTCTATGCACGAACGCACGTATGAGGATATACGTGCGCTGTACACGCATATTCCTTCTCAACTCAAACTTTTATTATTAGGAAAAAAAAAAAAAAAAAAAAAAAAAAAAAATCTTTTATCATCGGGTAAAAACTCGCACCGGGTCCCAAACCCATGCGCGCTGCGTGCCTATTCCTTCCCCACCCTTCCAGCCCCTCCTAATTAACTTATATATACCAATTTTGAACGGTCTTACTCAATTAGCTGAGATGCAAAAGAAAACCTGATCAGGACACCTTAAAATTGTAAATCAGGTGAAATCTCGAATTTCACTTTCGATAATATAAAAGAACTTTAAAATATCTTTCGAATGATGTATTAGAAATATTTTAATCATAATTAGAATTTGAAATATTGAAATTTTAAAAAATTACAGCGCCATCTGGTGGTAGAAATTTCTGTAATCTATTGTTCCATAACAAAGCTTTCAAATGATGTATTACTCATGAAATTATTTTAAATAGTAGCTGAGATACAAAAGAAAACCTAATCAGGAGACCTCAAAACGTGTAAATCGGGTGAAATCTCGAATTCCATTTTCGATAATGTAAATGTACTTTAAAATGTGTATCAACTAAAATAAGTTTTCAAATGATGTATTACTTATGAACTTTTTTTAATTAATAACTGAGATACAAAAAAAAAAACTGATTCAGGACACCTCAAAACGTGTAAATCTGGTGAAAACTTACGATAATTTAAAAGAACTTTAAAATATCTTTCGAATGATGTATTAAAAATAATTTAATCATAATTAGAAATTGAAATATTGAAATTTTAAAATATTACAGCGCAATCTGGCGGTACAAATTTTTGTATTCCACTGTTCGATTCCAAATAAAAAAAGCTTTCTAATGATGTATTACTTATGAAATTATTTTAATTAATAACTGAGATACAAAAAAAAAACTGATTCAGGACACCTCAAAACGTGTAAATCTGGTGAAAACTTACGATAATTTAAAAGAACTTTAAAATATCTTTCGAATGATATATTAAAAATAATTTAATCATAATTAGAAATTGAAATTTTGAAATTTTAAAATATTACAGCGCAATCTGGCGGTACAAACTTTTGTATTCCACTGTTCGATTCCAAATAAAAAAAGCTTTCTAATGATGTATTACTTATGAAATTATTTTAATTAGTAGCGGAGATACAAAAGAAAACTAATTCAGGAGACCTCAAAACGTGTAAATCTGGTGAAAACTTTCGATAATATAAAAGAACTTTAAAATATCTTTCGATGATGTATTAAAAATAATTTAATCATAATTAGAAATTGAATTATTGAAATTTTAAAATATTACAGCGCCCTCTGGCTGTAGAAATTTTTATATTCCACTGTTCGATTCCAAATCAAAAAAGCTTTCTAATGATGTATTAGGTATGAAATTATTTTAATTAGTAGCTGAGATACAAAAGAAAACTGATTCAGGATACCTCAAAACGTGTAAATCTTTTGAAAACTTTCGATAATTTAAAAGAACTTTAAAATACCTTTCGAATGATGTATTAAAAATAATTTAATTAGAATTTGAAATATCGAAATTTTAAAATATCTGGCGGTAGAAATTTCTGTAATCTACTGTTCAATTCCAAATCAACAAAGCTTTCAAATAATGTGTTACTTATGAAATTATTTTAATGAGTAGCTGAGATACAAAAGAAAACCTAATCAGGACATTCCTCAAACCTATATATACCACGGTAGTCGGGTAATTGGAGAAAGAATAAAAAGTATTTTTTAGTTCCTTCAAATGTATTTTTTGCTATGGAAACTCCTATCGTCTATTGAAAGATAGATTACGTGTTAGAATAAAATTTAATTTGCAATTAAAATGTAACTGCTTTGTTTATTAATGAAAATTGATGAAATTTTAACTGCAGGTTGGTTTTGTGCTGAATAGGTTGCATATTAAGTGTTGTGTGCGAAAAAGAAAATTTGAAGCACTTTGAAATTTGCAATTTTTAACCCCAGTTCAAGATTATGTGACATTAATGAGTTCCACATGTTTTGTTTCCGTTCGAGACAGCCGTTAAAATCGTCTGCTGATAGAACGCCTCTTTTTAAGCAATAAGGACTTTTTGGTCATTTTTCGATAGATATGGGTCAACGTTTTAATTAATATCTCCGAAACTAATTAAAATTTTTAAATTCTGTTTTCAGGAGCCCCTCGGGAAGGCTCCTGAGCATCCGTATGTCAATTTTTGTGCTTCTGCGTTCAATAGGGGCTGAACGTATAAAAGAACAGACAGACAGACAAACCTTTCCTTTTATTATTATAGATTAGTCAGACGTGAAAGTAATATTTTAGTCTATGAATTTATCACAAATAAAAGGTGCAAATTTAAATTTTTGAGTAAAATGGCGCAGCTACTATTTAAAATTTCACTGATTTATGATATTCTTATGTTTTTACTTCTGAAGTATTATAAAGTATCAAGTATATTTTACAGTTTTTATATTTTTTCTATTTTTTAAAAAATAATAATGTAAGCGATTTAGTTTAACTCCTATACTGAATTGTTCTCTCAAGAAATAATAAAATTATTCACATAAAATATAATTTTTCAAAAGCCTATTTGAGCAGCTTTAAATAAATATGTTAGATATTGCTTTTTTACGTGAAAATATTAAAAATTGCATTAGGATGTGTTTTTTTTTTTTTTTTTTTTTTTGTATTTCAAATCAATAAAAATAAATAATCACCCATAATTAAAAAAAAAAAAAAAAAAAAAAAAAAAAAGAAAGAAAGAAATCGAATTATCTTTTATTTTTAAAAACAAAACATTTTTTTTTTTTTTTTCCCATTTTGCTTTTTATATTATCTACTTGTAAATTCCCTTGTATTTAGATGGGAGGTGCCGGGTTCGATCCCAGGTCGCGCTCATCGACCTAGCCGTTCGGAGTTTTCCGTGGTTTCCTCCGAAACTCGCGTAAATACGGGCTAGGACCCCTTAGAAAGACCCCCACGGAGGGCATTCCCCCTATAGGCCTAGGACACATAAGGAGTCAATCGGCCTTAATCCTCCAACCAACCAACCCTTGTATTCAGTTATTTAGAAAAACTCTATTGTAGTATTATTACTATTCAAACCAGAAAAATTATCTTTACAATAATACCCAAAATGATCTATTTTTTATTTCACTTCTTTAAATTAAAAGACTATAACTTAAAATGTACTTATTCATTAATTTATACGTTTGAAAAGAAAGACTAAACAAATCAGCACCTTTCGAGCCTATGTTTTTCTTGAGCAGCACAATGCAGGAATTTTTATCTCAGAAAGAGAAACAAATATATGTTAGTGTTCTTTCCGATGCTAAAACAAGATTTCTACGTATACTAGTAGTGTGCAAAATCTAGACTGTTTTTTATATTTTTATAGACACTCCTATCAGTTTTCCTAAAGATGCAGTAATAATTCAAACGCGACTCTATCTCTCTGAAAGCTTTTTTCCTTTTTAGTTATTATAATTAAATTAAAAACTTCTAAAAGTTTAAAATCTGCAATGATTTCACGTGTTAACATAATCAAAACATATATAAAACCACTTTTAAACACGTATAAAAAATTATTTTATTAAAAATGTACACGAAGCTTTTCGCTACTATTACGTAGCATCATCAGCTGATGTTTTTTAACATAAGAAAAGAGAGTAGACAGCATACCGAAGTAAGCATATACCGAAGTAATTTTATACAATTAAAGTAAAAAAAATAAGTCTTATACACAACATGATTAGTCACTTGAGTTCCTTTGGGGTTACACCAGGGTTACATACCAAATCCTGTAAAAAACACTGAAAAATGAAGATTGAACCTCTTCGAGATCATCTTACATCGTTGTTGCGTAAGTTTAGAAAATGGAGTTAAGTTCATAACAGGTCACATTAGAGCTACATGACAAAAAAAAATTATTGAAGTAAAACAAATCTTGAGCAGAAAAGACTGGAGGTTTCAATAAAAATTAGAAGCGAAGTTACGAAGTTATATGTAGTTATGAGGCAAGGTTGAGTTCACGGAAGGTCACACCAGTGTTACATGGATGGCAACTAAAAATATATAAATTTCATTAATGTTATTGACATAACGTGTACCAGATTTTATGAAGAGATGCAGAATCTTTAAAACTGATAGCTTTTTTGCATTTAATAATATTTATTGCTTCTGTTAGGATAAGGTCTTGATAACACGTGGAGCAGTTATTTCGGCTTGGGACCACAGGAGAATTGCAATAGGATTCTCATACAGAAATTCAACCAGTGCTGAGCTTTTTTCTTCTTTAATACTACGGATGTGTTCACTTATTCTAGCTTTGAGGGTACGGCATGTTTGTCCAATGTAGTAAACACAGTTCATCATTATATTTAATAGGGATTTTATTGGCACCACCTGTAGGTCTGTTGAGATCGCTGTTATTAACAACTAAATGTTTAACACGTTCGCTGCCGATCCCGCGCCAGCGCGGGATGTGCGTATTGCTTTACAGGTGAAAGTCTACTTTAGGCTGCCGCTTGGCGAAATTTCGAAAATCGCCAAGACGGCGCCATTTCGCATCGTGTTCCGAATAGCAACCTTACACCGGCGGCATACGAAAGCGAGTTTTTCGGCGATCTAACCTAAAAAAAAAAAAAAAAAAAAAAAAAAAAAAAAAACGCGTCTTGAAAAAAAATATCCGAATAATAATAATACATAGGACAAAAGGAAAATTTTCATAAAATAGAATTAAAAGAAAAAAAAAATAATTACGATTTTTTAACTAATCACAAATACAAAAATAAAACTTAGATTATACAATCACACCAAATGTCCCTGAAAAGTGTGTTGCTTTAGTAATTGATAAGTGTTTAGATGATAGTTTTTTTTATTTCCAATAATTTAACAGCTATAAGTACAGTCGGTAACAAAAGTGTCCGAACACTAGCAAAAATTCCTATGTAAAAAAAGTACACTTCATAAGGTTTTGTTAAATAAATCCTTATCGAATCATGTTCTTACACTGACTAAGAACAAGATTCGACAAGGATTTATTTAACAAAAAAGTATGAAGTATACTTTTTTACTTAGGAATTTTAAAATTAAAAGTTTTCAAAAGTTGTATAAAGTAAATTATTTATCATTAATATTTTATTTATAGTCCTCATTCATTAGGAATGAAAAAATAAATCCGCAACTGGATAATTATAGCAAATTTTAACGATTCTCTATTAAAATGGTACTCTGATCTGTTCACTATACCCCTATCTCAAAATGCATGAAATTAAAAAGTATACAAAATTTTGTACTGTAGCAACCAGTATTAGCATGAAATTCAAAAATAAGCCTCTAAAATTCAGGACCGTTGTTGCCCAGTCGTTAGAGCGCGGGCTCGGAATTGGAAGATTGCGGATTCGGTACTCGAGCCTGCCAAAAACCATTGTATATACTAATGGTGGCTGGTGCTCATAAAATCTGTCGTGCCCGCAATGTTTTCCATGTTCCCATATTAATTATACCTCTGGGTGTCTACGAAGCGAGAGAGTCATCCCTTCCATGGAGGATCAAAATTGTGATGGCATGTCCCTGGACAACTCTAGGGGTGAGACCCAGACCATCGCCAATTGTCCATTAGCACTAGTGTGACGTAAAACACAATCAACAAACCAACCTCTTAAATTCAAAAGTACCTCTTAAATTCCAACTCTATTCAACCAGCCAAACAGTACTAACGCAAACATCACAAATATTCATATTTCAAAATAGATGGTTGGTTGGGTTTTACGTCACACTAGTGCTGCGCAATGGGCGATTGGCAACGGTCGGGGACTCAGCCCTAGAAGTGGTCCGGAAACATGCGATCAAAAATTTGATCCTCTATGGAAGGCTATTTCAAAATAGAATACTTTCTCTCTAATAAATCACGTATCATCAATATGCAACCGAAGTGATGGAGTCAGCGAGATATTTTATCTGCTCAGTACAAACGACTCTATTTGCTATGGAAATTTAACTTCTTACTCATTAACTCCAGAGTTTGCTTGTAACGAGCAGATGAATTTTTACACGTTTGACGTAAAACAGCGTATTGACGTAACACATGACGCAAATAAGCAAAGGTAAACACAAAGCCTATAACATCTGGCGATGTAGCGCTCTTGTGCAACACGTCAAACATATTCGGCGGGTTAAAGGAAAAAAACGTCATTTCAAATTTTAGTCACGTGAAACCGGCAGCGAACGTGTTAACAGTAAAGGGGGAGGTAAAAGGAATTAGTAAATTAAATTTACGGAGAATAAAGTGTTTGAAATTTTTAAATGCGGTACAGAATCGTGAACTATTGGTATATTTAATTTTAGTAATCTGGTTGTTATTTTCAGTATTGTTATAATAGATTTTATTCTTGACTTTATTCATGATTTTTAAAATATTGTTTTTATTATACCCAGCATTAATACCTAATTGAATAATTTTATTAATTTCTTTATTTTCGTTAAACTGAAAAGAAGTATAATTAATGGCACGAAAAATATAAGAGTGAAAAAAAGCCATTCTAAATTCAATAGGGTGAGCGGAAGAAGCAGGTATGGGTGAAGGGATGAAAGAAGTTTTATAATAAACGTCGAACCAAATAATAGAGTTATCTTCATTATGGTGAATACCTAATTCCAAAAAGGCAAGAGCACGGTTAATTTCAAATTCAAGCGTAAATTTTATAGAGGGAAATTGTTTATTAAGAATATCTATAAAGTTAAGGAGGGAATTTTTAGAGAATGGCCAAGAAATAAAAATGTCGTGGACATAACGTAAATATAAGGCGGGTTTAAGAGTAACTGAAGCAAACACACGTTCTTCCAATTCAATTAATAGTATATCGGCTAACAAGCTAAGGGGGGAGCCTATGGGGGCACCAAAAGATTGTTTATAAATAACAACATTAAATAGAAAAAAGCTATTGGAATTAATTAAATTAAAAGCTTCTAAAATAAAATTAAGAAGGGGGGAAAGGACTGGATTCTTTTTACATTTATTAGCAATAATAGTGTAGACCTCATCTAAAGGAATATTAGGAAAAAGAGAAAGTATATCTAAACTAAAAAATTTATCGGTACGGTAACGTTTAGTATTTAAAATTCTATTTTTAGCTTCAATACCGGAATTAACAATACGTGGGTTATCAATGATTATGGATTTAAGTAGATGAAGATAAGAATTTTCTAAGAAAATAAGTAGTTACTACTTATAAATAACGACTTATTTTCTTGAAAAATTCTTATCTACTTAAACCCATAATCATTGATAACCCACGTATTGTTAAACTCGCATTGAAAAACTTGTCCTTATTCTAATTTGAAACAAAACTTATAACTGTTGCAATTGTTATGAAAATAAGCACTCTCTGAAAGCTGATATAGGATACTTCGAATTTTCTTTTTTAAAAAGCATTGGAATAAAATATTTGATTAAGTTAAGTACTTAGCTCAATTTCCAAATTGCATGTTGTTTACTTAAAAATATTTCAGATTTAAATAGAGAAATTCAGCGTATTTCAGAAACAAAATAAATAAACACTTCTGATAATTCATCAAAAAGTTGTTGTACAAAGGGTCGACGTCATTATCCAAATTGCGTATTGTCATCCAATAATTAGAAAAAGTTAAATAAATAAAAATTTAATAAATATTACTTACAAACTTTGAATAAACACCATAAAATGCAATAAACTCGCAACAATTGTTTCGGGTCGAAAAAACACACGACCCTGCATCAGGCGAATAAAGTAAGCACGAGTGCTGCAGTCAAAGCGGCCCGAAACAATTGTTGCGAGTTTATTGCATTTTATGGTGTTTATTTAAAGTTTGTAAGTAATATTTTTTACAACGCCAGTTTTGTGGTGTTTTTTTATTAAAAATCTAATAATTCGAAATCGGTCTGTATGCTCCGAGCAAATGAAACAAAAACGATAAATCATGCTTTTTACATAAATTATTGACATTTTCCAACTATACGTTGCACTTTAACTTTGAATGTACTTTGTTTACATCCTCATACGACGGACAGAGAGCTAGACTAATTGAATTAATAATCGCATTTAAATATTGTTGGAAAGTGTAAATAAACTCTTAACACAAAAGAGATGAATTTCCAGCAATTTTCAGTTATAGTCCTTTATATATCTGAATAATTTTGTTTAGCCCTGTAAATCTTCTAGCTAATCATATTTTATTTTATCAACTTCTGTTGCATATTTCTCAACTGCTGGATTGAATTTCAGTTTATGTTCATAATCTTTAATTTAGTAATATATATATATATATATATATATATACTACTTTTAGTCAATCAAATAAATCTGATAAATAATTCAGATAGTTCCGATTCAGTAAAATAAATAAATTTTGTTTTAGCTAACATAATTATTAATTAACAATGCTTTTTCACAACTCTTATAACAGATTTTAACTATTTTATTGTGGTTTTAAAAACAGACGGGTAATGACATGTGGACGGAGCATTCCATTATTGGTGTCGTGCTACTTGCGACCGTGTGATTTCCGAAATAGGGGGTTATCGTGCGTTTTGCGAATGGAACACCTGTTAGCTTGCCCTCTGCTTCTTTCCCCTCCCAGAGAGCCCAATTCCCCTCTCCTAATCTAGGAAGAGATTAACTGTTTTTGTTAGAAGTTGTCTGGAAGAAAAATGATATATACGGACTTTGAAAGTCAACCCTTCTCATTTATATTTGGGTATGTCCCCTCTCTGGTCATAGATAAGCTGATAAGATCTTTTAAATTTTGCCTGTGTTAAAACATGATTATTGATCGTTATACGCGCTGATAAATGTGTATGGATGCTTTTAATCTGTATTCAAAATACTTCATGTGTGTGTATATGTATATATATATATTCTAAGTATTTAAAAAAATTATTAAAAATTACTTTATTTATCAAATGTGAAAATTTTTAATACTTAATTTATTTAATAGAACTATTTGAGCTTTTAATTGAAAAACCAATTTTTAAATATTTTTAATTAAAAAGAAAAATTCTATGAATGATTAAAAATGAAATTAAATAAATAAAAATAGTTTTAAAAAATTAACTAAAACGATTAGATAAACAATTTAATTAATAAAAAAATTATATATTTCTAATGAATTGATTGAGATAACTTAAGGGTAATGTTTCGTTTTTCAATGGGGGGGGGGGGGGGAATCTGTTTTAAAATAATTTTAATATTAAAAGTTTATATATATATAGGGGTAGATAGATATAAGGATTATTATAATTAGAAAAATTAGTTAAAAAGGTATTTAATAAAATATTATAAATATATACATAATTTTTAACAATTAAATTAGGTACATTTTCTTAATATATTAATATTTATGAAATTTTAAAATTCCAAATTTACTTAAGATTTTTAACATAAGCCATGAAAACACAGGAATACTGGAGTTTTTTTTTTTTTTTTTTTTTTTTTTTTCTTTAAGTAAAATATAATATATGTGGGCAGAAATCAATATAAATTTGAAAATAATTATATTTATAATCTACATTTATTAATAAATTTTTATCACTTGATTATTATTGATTGTATAAATATTTGTACCTGCTTATAGCTTGGACTGTTGGTGTTTGGTGTTTTGGGAGAAAGGCTGATTGACTACTCTATGGTCTTAGGCCTAAGGAGTAGTGCCCTCTGTGGGGGGTCTTTCTAAACGGTCCTAGCCCGTATTTATGCAGGTTTCTGAGAAAACCATGAAAAACTTTTAATGGCTAGACCGACGAGCACGCCCTGTGATCGAGCCCGGCATCTCACGTCTACCAGCTTTGAGCGTAGAACCACTTGGTCGCTAGTAGGCCCTACAGCTTAAAATAATAATTTAAAAAAAAATCTGTATGAGTAAATATTAACCCAATAGCCGTTACCTATTTTTTCACTCATGCTTTCTAAATCGTTAAGCACATTCGACTAGGAACTCTTTTAAATAGGTTTTGAGTATAAAAGGTATTGCTTTCAAGAACGTTAGTAATTTTTGGGGGGAGCAAGGGCGGAGTGACAAGTGTCAAATCTCATAGATAACAATGCGGTAGATAACAATAAGGAGCTAATCCTGACTCCTGAAGGTCATTGCTGTGAAATTTTCAGACAGTAAATTTTTCTCGTAAAAATATGGTTTGATACTTTTTAGCTGTATTTCGTTTCAGTTGAACTGATTTGATATTTTTAAAAATGTGTCATTTCACTCATGTTTACAATCTTTCTTCCATATAGCAATTAATTTTACTAGAGAAAAATAAGCATTACATTAAAATAAATGAAAAATAAATAAATAATAATAATAATAAATTAAAATTATTTTAGAACTTATTCTCATTTGAAAAAAATCTACAAGTGAGCCAAAAAAATTATTGAAACTGGAAGAATTTATTTATGTGTTGAGAAAAAGGGAATACAGATAAAAAAAAAAAAAAATCTTTTTATTTATATTAGTAATTTAAATAATAAAAACAAATTATTTAATAAGCAAAATTTGTATTTATTTAATTTTTTCTGGCAATATTTGACAGACTTTCTGTTGCGTATTGTCAAATTAGATTTAAGTCATTGCATGGCAAATTTTAATTTTCTTATTTTTAAGAAATTAACAGTTTTGACATGTAAAATCGTTTATTAAATTTAACTTAAATGCTTTACGCAAATTTAACTTGCGATTAATAATTACCTTTGATAGCAAACGCAACAACAATAGATTAAACACAATATTTACGAATCAAAAATGAGCCCTATGTAAAAACATTCCAATTAAATATTATTTTAACTTATTTTGAATAGAAATAGTTAAACAAAATAATTAATCAAAAATGAACCTATAGGTAAACATGCCAATGCAAATTATTTTTATTTGTTTTGAGTAGAAATAGTTATACAAAACAATTAATCAGGTGAATGATTTTAATATGAGTGAGCACGAAAACAGCCCTTTTTTCTGATGAAGGTTTGTATTTTTATAGTTTGACCCGAAACAATTGTTATTACTAACAATTCGTAGGTTTTAGAAAATAAGGGTGATATGCTGACAAAGTTGTTAAAATTCAGGCGTTTAGAATATAATTCACAGAGAAAGTGTGTAAGCTATACTTCTTCTACTTTGTTTCAGGTACGTAAACATTATGTTTTAAACTTTGAATATGACAAAAGAAAAATCAAAATAAAGAAACTCGAAAAAAAAAAAAAAAGTATAATATTTATTTAGATTTCACTTTTTTGCTAATTCTTAAATTATCTTCTGTTAAATATTAACAATAAATAAATAAAAATAAAATTTTTATTAAAATTTCTTTTTTCAATGGAATTTTCCCCCTAAGTATGCTAAATATTAGTCCAGGTAATTAGAGAATTCACACGGAAAAATTCATGGTGGTTCAAGAAATTGGGATGCTTTATGTACTTCGATTATTTGAATCCAAATTTTTTATTTCTTATCAAAAATTTCCCCTCCAATCCCTGTGTATCAAATCCTTATCCTCGAAAAATTATCTATTAAAAACTATCGCTTTTATTATTTTACAGAAAATACTTAGAAATTCGAAACTGTGTGGAAAATATGCAACAAGTAAGATTTTTTTATGTAAGGTTATGGGGGAAATAATATGAGAGAGGACCGAGTGTATTCTTACTCGCGTTATGCAGTTATTTCAAATCCGCAGTTGTTGTAATTCAGTAAATATCACCCGAATTTAAAATGAATTTATTTCTAGAACTATATTCTGAATTTTTCAAGATAAAGTGTCTTAATGCATCAAGAATTATTAGCTTCGATTAATAGGGTTGGTTGGTTGTATGATTAAGGCCGATTGACTCCTTAAGTGTCCTAGGCCTATAGGGAAAATGCCCTCCGTGGAGGTCTTTCTAAGGAGTCCTAGCCCTTATTTACGCGAGTTTCGGAGGAAACCATGGAAAAATGCGAACGGCTAAATCGATGAGTGCGACCTGGGGTCGAACCCGGCACCTCCCATCTATCGGCTTTGAGCGCAGAACCACTCGGCCGCTGGTGGGCCCCTCGATTAATTGGGAATATATGAATAAGGCATTTCGCTCAGAATTAGTAAAGGCCCCAAAAGTAATGAAATATTCAAATCGTAAAACAATAGCTCTGAGTCTGAAACTATACTACATTTATGATAATGAGCAGTTAAAATACAAACTGGGACTTTTTCATAACATATTACATTAAGATTTATTACTACATAAGATTAAATTCAGACCTGCAGTTATCATGGTTGTACATTGAATACAAGGTAGGAAAAAGGCTCTAGAGCTTATGAGACTAAAGGTGTGATAAAATCGGAACAAAATAAATATTTTAATAATGTACACGTTGTGTACTATTTTACTAGGATCTAAATACCACACGGGGCATCAAGTCCAAGACTTTGTAATTAAATTATGAAAAAATTATAGAATAGCGCCCCCCATTGAGCTATGTATGCTGAAATTTAAGACACCAGTTTATGTCAAACTGCAACTAAATAAAAGTTATACGAAAATTCTGCTCATTAATTTTTGAATTAGAGCTGCTATGAAAGTTTTTTCGCGTACATAGGCAGGCAGGTCTTTTCATAAATGATCAAATCCTCTTCAAGATCTTTCAAAACGTATAAATAAAATAAAAACTGGAAATCGAAATTTTTTATAAGTCCGATATATTTTTCTTATGAAAACAGAAGAAAGTAAAACTCTGGTATATAGTTTATTAAAAACTAAATAATCTGTGTGTCTCTCACGAGGCTTTCTCATACCTTGCATTTCAAAGCTACACAGATAGATTTTATATTTAGACGTAAATAAATAAGGTAAGATAATGCAGTTCCATCTAGTTTAAAAATAAGCTAAAATCGGTTTACGGAGAGTTTATTTGAAATATAATACTGAGTGAGAGGATTAAAATGGGAGTTTAGGGGGCGGCATTCCCCGCTCCCCTCAACCCCCTGTTTAATTATAATGCCTACATTTATTTAAAAAAAAAAAAAAAAAAAGAATCTACGCTGTTATCAATTAGCCTTGAAACTTGCAAATTGTAATGAAATTTTAAAGTGGCAATCAAGAACCAGTTTCAAAATAAAAAATTTTAATTTCCTGCAGTTTTCTTTTCTTTTCTTTCTTTCTTTCTTTTTCTTTTTTTGGACGTTATGCTGAAAATTGATATACAAAAAAGTAAAACGCTATAAAATTTCACTTTCGTGTTCAGGGCACCTCAAAACGTGATATTATACAAAATACGACAGTCAGAAAACAAACTTCAAAAAATACTCTATTTACAGTATGGGCATTAAAAATTAATTTTTCTACCTCGACAGAGTTCGTCAACACAGTGAAATATAACAATACATTTGAATCAATTACATTTAATCGAAAAAAAAATTATCATAATTTTGGGGTGCTCTGTATACTAGCTACAAAACATATACATATTACGGTGTGTACTTAAATTTAATCTTGGATCAAAAACACAAAGCACAAAATGAAATACAATTCCAGAAATTGAAAACTGTAGCCCCAATGTATCCAAATACTTTGGGTAGCCCTGTATATGAATAATGAATGATATCCATATCACACGCCGCGCAAAATATGCTTTGTTGCATGAAAAAAAAAGTTTATTTCATTTTATTTTTTTTAAGGCAATCTATAGATGTTATACTGTATAAGAAATTTCGCCCGTAGACTTAATGTATTTGAAATCTTTTGGATGGCCCTGTATACGAACTCTTTTCTTGATCTCAATGAAAAGTTTAATGTAGCATTACTATATGATAAAAATATAAAATACCGTCTTCCTACTACTATTTGTTCTTGGGATATGCTGTTAACACACATATACAGAGAGATAGATCAACCGCTATAAAAATATGTTTTTTAGATTCAGGAGACCTGATAACGTGTAAATACAAAAAAATCTCTATTTCGAAAATTTGACCCTAAGACAATACTTTATGATTTTCTAACGTAAGGATAAGTAAGTAGGTAAATATTTGATGTGGAATTCACACGACCATCCCTTATCCTGAAATTTAATACTATAAATACAGATTAGATATTAAGCAGTAAAATAACGAAAACTGTTATATACATATATTTAAAACTTACTTATATTTATAAAAAATTCAAATTAGGTTTCGGAACAACTTTATTTGACAAATGCATTTGCGTGAGGGGTGGTGGGTACATACCCTTTCCCCCTCCCTTTGATTAATGTAACTACTTTTATATAGAATTCAAATTTATTGTCAAAATAGGTTCATTTAAAATTATTACAACTTTCTTATTCATTGTTTCTTGAAACGTACCAATCTTGTTTAAAATTTTCCAATAACAAGCATATCAACTTCAAGAAACGACTGAAATTATTTGTTTTAGAGTTATTCTGAAAAAAAAAAAAAAAAAAAAAAAAAAAAAAAAAACAGAGACAAAGATTAAACACTAAAAACTTGACTTAGGTATACAAGAAACCCTGAAAATTGTGAATATATAAAAACAAGCGATGCATATTTAACTTAAAAAAAAAAAAAAAAAAAATGTATTTATAATATGGGTATGAAGAATTGATTACAATTCCTGTCCAGTTTTCCTAGACCTGGTAAAGTATTATGGTAAAGAACTTCCTCTAATTACATGCAATAAAAAAGGATGTTTCGCTTAATTATTGGCAACCCTGTATATCGTCTAGAAATTATGGACACACTATATGTTGCACATAAATACAATCCTATTTTAATAACACAAGTCATAACCTGAAATACGCTTCCTTAAATTTTCAAATATTGACCCATTAATTATATTTTAATTCTTTTGCGGAGAACTGTAAAAAAACGGTGAATGGTTTTCATGTACCATATTCTACGTGAAACCTGCTTTAATGTCTAAATATATATATATATATATATATATGTATGTATTCATTTCATTTGGTTTAGTGCAGCCTATAGATGTTAAACTCTACTTATATAGAATTACCCCCATATGCGTAATGTATTTGACTTGTACGATATCTACCGTTTTGGGTATCCATGTACATGAATCATTTTCTATATTGCAATGAAAAGTTTAGCACAGCAATTCTATATGGTAGAGATTTGAAATACAGAATTAAACTTTCTGCTTCTATTTGTTCTTGCGATATGCTGATAAAAGACGCACAGGCAGACTCACAGACCAACCGCTAAAAACTCTTTTTTCTGAATCAGGGGACCTTAAAATACGCAATTTAACAAAAAATCAATTTCCAAAAATTGAACCTAGAAAAATACCTTCTCTACTATATAAATATGGGTAACAGAAAGTAAAAAGTGTCAAAAAGTAAAATATCAAGATAATAATAAAAACTAGTTAGTTGTGTGTGTGGTCGTTAGAAAACTATCTTCAATTTCTTTATTATTTATAACAGCTTTACCTACTAGTTACATGAAAATAAATAAATAAAAAACAGAATAGAATGAAATACCATTAATGATAATCAGCACTGCTTCTAGTAATGACTATTTTACATCTATAAATTGGAGAATTTTAAAAGAATAGATGCTGAAATATAGTAATCTAAAAAGTCATAGAAAGTTCATAACTGTAGTGACATCTTTTATTTTTGTATAATATCTATCTACCATTCGAACTTTGGTGTATTTATTTATCATATAAGGTGTGATATTGCCTCCTCTTGGACAGAGTTAAATTACAGCAGAACAGTGTGAAATGTCTGCAGATGATCGATGTCCCAAATCGTATAAATATATTTTTTCACTGTGACTTAATTTTTGTGCGTTTATAAGTTAAAATAAAATCCTTCCTTTAAATGGAAAAAAATCAGAATGTAGCGCTACCTCCGGGAAGATATGTCTAAAAATCTAATGAGCACTAATTTATTTCCAACTAAATATAAATCTTGTTGAATTTCGTTCGTAAAACTCGGCGCTAAAAAAATTATGGTAACACGCAGAGAGATTTTCTGTGTTTTTTCAAATCGCTTTCAGGACAACTTGAAATGTGTAAGTCTACTAAAATCGGGAAGTCGAAAGTTTTTACGAATTCAGTAGATTCTTCTTGTGCAAAGAAGAAGGTAAAATATAAAAGAGTTAATAAGATATAGTGTTAAAAATTTATATATTGAAATCATTACTGAAATTATGTTTTACATTGAATGTTAAATAATTGCAATCCCTTTTGAAAAGCATTAGAAACAAATATATGCATTTATTATGTAATTAAAAATGATCTTTTCTTTCTATTTTATTGATCGAATAGAAAGAAATCATCATACATTCATTACTTCCAAAAATAATATGGAGACTCTTTGGTTATAAACAGAAAGAATAGTTTGAATAAAGCGAACACCTAGACCTAGATTTTACACCTGGGGAACAAAATTCTTTTTAGGAATATGTGACAAGTGACATCTTACATTGTTAAAACAGATTGCAGTAATAGAACAAAAAATAGTACATTGTAAATCCGGGTTGAATATGTTTCGAGAACGGTTGTGGAAAACATCGTTTGACATATTTTCACATAAAATGTATGTGCTTAAAATGAAACATTGCAATTTCAGAAATAGCTTCACAATTTCCCATTATTCAGCAGAGAAGAGGAAATAGCTTTGAAATAGGAAATAAATAAATAAATAAAAGTAAAAAATAAAAATTTTAATTTTGAATCAATAGTAAGAACTATTTTTGTGGAATTTTAAATCTCTGTTTCAACTTTCTTTTTTATTATTCCATACGTATTTTAAAAGTAATGTCTTTGTAGTTTTAAATCATTGTGCAATTAAAAATAGCAAAATGAAAAATAAAGGAAAACAGCAAAATGAAAAATAAAGAAAAATAGAAAAATAGTATTTAGTACGGAGGACTATTAATTTCAATCTATAAAACTTTTAGTTTTATTTTTTTAATTTTTAATCTTTATTTTTTATCTCATGTTTTGATCGTAAGACTGGGCTATGTACTTTCTAAGTTAACTAACAAGAATAAAAATTAAGTGTTGCTACTTAAATTTCATACTTTAGTTAACTATAAAAAATCTAATTGTCGTGAGAAAAACTGTTCGCGCACCTGGATTTAGAAAAATCGCCCCTGTCATTTGTTACTGAATTTGTAACGATAGAACTGATATTTATAATTTATTTTTCCCTATTACTTCTGTGTAACACAACAAAGGTCTTCAAAAACTGGAGACGACGTTTTCATTCAGATCGAAAATTAATAGTCCTCCAGTCTAAATATTATTAATAATAAGGTTGGTTATTATTAATTTAATTATTTCATGTATTGAAATCAATATAGATTTATTACGGTTAATTAAAATTATTATTTTATCACCAAGTTTCTGCTTTAAGAATTTCCTTGTTTATTCGCTTTAAAATTCCTTTTCAAAAAGTTTCCATAAAATCCCATGAAAATTCACTGAGTGAAAATGAATTGACAAAAACAGGAGTTAAACTTTTCAAGGGCTACCCCTGAATTCAAGTTTTTCAAAACTTTGAAGTCTCTGAATTTCATATTAAATTAATTATCATTATTATTATTATTATTATCTGAAAAAAAATCTCATTTTGAATGTGTAATTTTCCTTGTAATGTATTAACAACTCTCAAAATACCTCTTACTCTAGTTCTGCATGTATATCATCAATAAGTCTCTCCTATCTGACAGCAAGTAATACTTTTCAGGGTTTTAGCATATTATATAGTTTCATCCCTGCAAAATATTTAAACCAGATAATATAGCGATTTCGTGTTGCTCGTAGCCTAGAGATTCTAGTTAGAAATTTGAAAAAACCGGCATTCTTTATTTTTATTTATTTATTTTTTACAGGTCTCATACATAGACGTAGCCGCTCAGTTTTCTGCAGTTTTCTCCGAAACTTATAACATAGCTGCCAACTCTCCCAAAAAATTCGGGAGACTCCCGAATTTTGAGGCAATCTCCCGAACTCCCGAAAAACATTAATATCTCCCAAATTTTACAAAATTTTCATCACACGCTGCACCTATTTTTTTCCCTCTGTATTCCCCATGCTGACGTTTCAGACATGTGATTTTTGCTATTATTATTATTTTGACATAAAGCAAAACAATTTTTCTGCAAGTAAATTCTTATAACAATGTTCACTAGGTTGTTGTGGCAATTACATCTTTTTCTTATACAGTCTATATATCATCACCTCTTGCTTATTTAACTTGCACAAAAGTTAATTCTTATCTTCTCTCGGTAAAGGTTTTACCTATGAAGTTTGGTGTGATTTTAATCAGTAGATTCTAAGACGTTGCAAACTGCAAAATCACAAAAGGCGAATTGAATGTAAATTCAATTTAAAGGAATAATTGAATGTAAATTCAATTTAAAATATATATATATATATATATATATGTTTTCACAAAGGCTGTTTCACATATCAAATTTGGTGCATTTATTCTCTATATAAATTGAGATTTAGCATTCATATTCATGAGGTAAACTGCAACACAGCTTCGCCTCTTATCGGGCGATATGCACTGAAAATGGACGGGCAATATTGTTTCATTGTCGTCCTCTTATTTACTTAGTTTCGTGCAATTATATTAAATAGAATCTGAGATATATCCTTTCCGATTATGAGGAAAAAGGAAAAAAGCAGCGCCACCTATCTGCCGAAAAGCTTTCAAAGTTAATCAGTTTAATATTTCGCTATGAGACCTCTCACTTACCGAATTTTGTTCAATTATACCGAATAGAACCTGAGGTGTAACCTTCTCTTATACGGATGAAATCGCACATTATCAGCTATACCTGTTCAGCGATTCACCAGAAAAGTATCTGCACCGAAAGTTGATAGGCCCTAATTTCTGTCAAGGTGCAACTGCATACAAATTTTTCTGAAACTCTGTGCAGTATTTTCTGAAATGTAGTTTCTACAAAATTTTTGTCACACACATTAACAGACAGATATTTTCTAAAAATTATAAAATCGTGTTCAGGATTTCTGAAATCGTGTTAATCAGTAGAAAAGCGGAAGTCGAAAATTTTTACGAATCTAAAACTTCTTTCTACTGAATATAGCAGAAGTAAAAATGTTTAAAAATCCCGATGGCACCGTATATTTTTTGGTTTTGCACATTTTTGTATTCTATAATGTCATTATTATTATCTTTTCTATTTTTCTGTATAATAATATCACACATGAAAAGTATGTTTTTTAAATTACTATGTTGTTAATTTTAATTATTAAACAGAAGATCGTACATAATATGAATACTCTAATTACTTAAAAAAAAAGGGGGGGGGGCACGAATTTTATTTTTCTAAAATTTCTAAAATTTTTAATTTTCTAAAAATTTTCTAAAATTTCTTTTTCTTTCTTTATTAATCTTGGTAGATTTTTCATTACATAATATTATAATTATAATTATTATTGTTGTTGTTGTTGTTGTTGTTATCTTTCTTGAAAAATATTTTAACAATATTCTTTTTAAAACGAGATAATTAAAACAATATAATACACATAAACAAAATTTTAAAATTAATATTAGTGTTTCCCTATATTTTAACTTTTAAAATTTAATTTCAAAATATTATATATATTTTTTAATCAGTTTTATATCCCATTTACAGACCTAATACCCGAATTTGAAAGAAAATACAATGCTATTTTAAATAAAATTAATATATATAAATATATATATATATATATATATATAGGTATACTCTTTTTTTAATTATAATATGTAAGCTGTAACATATATATATTTCATTTTCAGTATAACAAAACAAAATTAGTTCCCATCGCATAAAAGTAAGATTTTCAATTGCATTTCTTATCTGCAATGCACGTGTCGTTACTATAGAAAAAGGAAAACTACTTGGAATTTTACCTATTGTAAGTTTATCGATATCTCAACAGACACGCGTCAACAGCTCATCTTTATTTTTTGCCGAAAGTTCAACCCCTTGTCAATCACCCAAACTTGCAGGGGGGAAATGATACCTGGGAGAAGCCGTCTTTAACGGTTTAGGAGAAGAAATTCTAGTTAAGGGGGTGCATCACGGATCGTCAAGGTCATCCAAAGCCTACGTTATTCTATGGCGAAATTTTTTTATAGAATTACACATTACCTAATGAATTTTTTTTAATTCTGTTTTCACAATCAGAAAATTCACCACCATACACTGAAGACCCGTGAAACAAAAACTGTTATATTTAATTTTTAACCCTTTATTTTTAAGCTGTAAAATGCGAAAAATACACTTGTGTTGCTTTACTAGCCTCTAACTTATCAACAAATTGCAATATCTGAAATCTGTATAGCGTGTCTCTTTCTCAAGAAAATCAAGCTTTTTATTAATGTTTTTATAAATTGTTTTATTTAAATCTCTATTAATGAGAATATAAGAAACTTTAATTTTTAAATTGAAAAACCTCAATTTCAGCAGATTTCCCCGCCTCCCATCGGAAACGCCCCGCGAAACTTACGGGAAGTCATTAAGATTGATTGATGATATCGTTCATGTCGAAAGGGGAAGGGGGATAATGGTGTCGTTAAAACATACTTTCTGGGTCCACACAGAATTTTTCTTTTTCAGAGTCCAAAAAAAAAGAGAGAGAAAGAACTCTTTGCTTAAAAATCTAATATAAAAAAAAAAAAAAAATGTTTGTGTCTCCGACTACCTCTTTACGTAATCTGAACGCAAAAAGATGCGAAATAACTCAAGGACTCAGAATTGAGCATTTAAATAAAATTATTTCAATTAATTAAAAGACATTAAATAAAATCCCTGTAATAGTTTTAGAATTATTAAATATTTAATTAAAAATATAAAAATAAATAAATAAATAAATAATAATAATAAATAAATGAACTTATGAGTTTATTAATTAATTTATTTTGTCCTTGGCATAAATTCATTTACACGCGAAAAATAAAAATAAAATAATAATAATAGTAATGATAATACATACAAACATATATATATATATATATATATATGTACCGTTACGATTTGATTGTGAAATTTTTCCCAATTTGGTGATAGCTTTTCCTAAGCAGAGCAATCGTTAGATTTTTTTTTTTATTATTATTATTACTAGGGTGCTCTGCCCCTTACTCGCTTCACTTATTTACCCCTGCGGCACTCTGCACGTCTATTCGCCGCTTTATCTTTCACTGATATTACTAGTGCATAACATAAACCAAAAGTAGAAAAATGAAATTCAAGAAATCTTCATATTTATTGTCTAATTGAAATATATAAGTACTATTTAAAACTTTTTATTACGAAATATTATTCTAAAAATCAGTAAGTATATATTTATATATAGATATATATATTTAGAATAGAAAAAAAAAAAAATCGTAATATCTAGACCATTTTGTGTTACATCTTTAGTATACGACCCCATTGGCAACTTTTAAATTTTTGTTTCTATTTAGAGATGATTTTTTTCGTGTAATTGTTCTTCTTATCTGTCTCTCTCTCTCTCTCTCTCTTTCTCTCTCTCTCTCTTATTAAAAAAAAAAAAAAAATCTAGGATACCTACTTTTTCTAATGCCTATACTTTTTACTAATAATCTTTTAGTTAATTTGGGACGGTATATAATGCTTTCTATATATTTTTAATGTACAGTTAGATAATTTTACCATTTCGAAAACATCTGGTGAAAAAAAAAAAAAAAGCCCATTACCTACTATTACATTTATTATATGCACTTTTTTGACATAATGTAAGGTCAAAAAACGTAAAATTAGCCTAACAAATTAGACACTTAACAATTTTCCAGCGAAAGAAAACTGATACATGTGTAAAGTTATACAAACAGAATTTACATACCAAGTTAAAAAAAAAAAAAAAAAAAAAAAAAAAAAAAGGTAGAGCCGCTTTTAAAAAGTACTGATTTCCGAGATCTAAAACTGACCTACCTAATGAGGATGATTGTCAATTTTCCTGTAATAGCCACGTAATATATGCGAAAGGATATCTAAAATGATATTTATGTAGCAATTTTCAAGAAAATCGTAAGAACCGTTTTTGAGACATCGACATCCACCAAAGTTTTTCAAACTCAATTATTGACAACAGTTACATACGAAAGGGTATCTAAAAGAGATTTATTATGGCGAGTTTGCACAAAAATTCCTACAGCCGTTTTTAAAGAAATGCACTTGCGAGACCTCAAACTCATTTTCATGAACTAACCAACTATTACATACGAAAGGAAATCTTATATGGTGTTTATATAGCAGCTTTGAAGAAAATCGTTAGAGTCGTTTTTGCGATACGGACTTAGGGTCCTACTTCCGGCTTCATATATCTCCCTTCCGGCTTTCCAAATTTTAACCAAAAGTTAAAATTCATCGGCACATCAGACCTAACTCAATTCTGAAGTTTCATTGTTCTACCTTTATTGGTTTCACAGATATGACAGTCAAAAGATTCACCCCATACATGCACACACACACTGACCAATTGCCAAAAACTGCTTTTTTGGACTCAGGAGACCAGTTAAAACTCCACATGAAATTTTTGAACCGAATACAATACTTTCATTACCTACGGTAGTCGGATAATGAAAGTAAAAAGTTTATTATTATTATTATTATTATTATTATTATTATTATTATTATTATTACTTTAATTTGGGAAAATCTCCTTCAATTTTCCGTGCCTAAAGCTTGAAGTTTTAATTTTCTATCAGATTGAACAAAAAAAAATCTGTTTCAGAACCCATGCATCATTCATAATTTATAAAACATTTTCCCCATTACTATGGCATTTATATATATTGTAAAAAGAGTCAGAGGTTGATTTTTATATAAAAGGAAGTTACTAAAATAAATTAAAAATATGCATAGATAAAGAAAGATTTTCCAGCATTTTTGTGCTAAAAGAATTAGCTATCGTGGGTGAAATTGATAAAATATTTTTGATTTGATTTGACAAATTTGATTTTGTTTGTTATATCAGTGTCAAACAGCAGACAAACCAACCCATCATAGAGACATAGACGGTAGAAAGAGTCTGATTTGAAGTTTTTTCTTTAATATCATAAAGATTTTTTTTTTTTTAAACTAATTTTATGACATTAAAAAATTGTAAATTGTAATGTCTGGACATAACTTTAAAATAATAATAATTTGTTAAAAATAATTAAATAAAGGAATGAAAAATTAAACTATGGGTTAGGAAATATATAATAGTGCCGTTGGAGCGATGAAATTGTGAAGTTTGGAAGAGCAGAATTTAGAATTGCAGAAAACAGGGCAGTTTAGAATCACCTAGGAGGGGACCTCTGCATAGGATTGATTTTACTTAAAGTTGCAAGTAGAAAATTATTGAAATTATTAATTTTGTTATCCTAATTGTTTTATAATTTATTGCTTTTCCTTTCTGCAGAGATGTAAATTATTTTGGGAAATAATAAGGGCGGTGGGGGATGAGGTTCTAAACTAAAAGCCTTGTAAATATTCCAACTTCACGTGTGTTATTTATCATAGATCCACAGTTAAAATATCAGGAAATGAACGTATTATTTTACTTTTTAATTTTTAACGTTTTCTTAATTAAAGTATTTGCAGCTCTGCATGTGTCGGATTATATTCCATCAAAATTCGAAAATTACATTAAAATTAGACCCAAAAATAAATAAATAAATAAATAAAATTTTTCCTTGAACTGTAATTCTACTTAATTAAATCTTGAAACTGTTTAGACTCAAGACTAAAATTTTAAGGGAGGAACAGGAAAATGTCATATTGTAATAAAATAATGAAAGAAAATTATATTGAATATTTACTGAAAAATTTTAAAAAGGTTTTCATTATATATATATATATATATATTGCATATTAAGTTTTAAGATCAATAGCATAAGATAATAAAAATAATGTACTTAAAAAAATCTAAAATTGCGGAACATTTTTAGAACATATGGAACAGTTTTATTTCACATGTATTTCTTTGTAAGAGGGATACTCCCCTCCTCCATCAAACCCACTTATTTATAATGCATAATTGTAAAAATAAACAAATGAATAATAATCAAGGCTGTTACTAATTTGACTTCAAACTTGACAACCTTGCTCAAAATTTTAAGTGGCAACCTAATACGAACTTCAAAATACCACTTTTGAATTTCCTGCAGTTATCTGTTTTTATGTTATTCTGATAACAGATATATATACAGATCAACCGCTAAATAATGGACTTTTATAACCAGGGAACCTCAAAATGTGATATTATGAAGGAAAAAAAAAAAAAAAAAAAAAAAAAAAAAACTAGAGTTGAGAATAAAACTACTAAAAGTAATTCGTTTACATACAGTATGGATATGAAAAATTAATTTTGCTTCGTGAGCAAGTGTTCGTCGGCATAATAAAATATAGCAAAGCACTTCCATCAATTACATTCAATACAAAAGAGCGTTTAGCTTAATTTTGGGTAGCTCTGCATATTGTCGATAAACAATGTTGTGTATTTAAATTTATTCTTACTTGAAAAACTTCTAACACAAAATTAGTTATAATTCCAGCAATTTCCAAGTATAGCCTCAATATATCCAAATACTTTGGAGCTCTGTAAACGAATGATTTCCATACCACAATCTACACAAAACATGCTTTTATGCATTACAAAAAAAATGTTACTCACTTTTGTTTAATCAGCCTATTGATGTTAAATTGTACTTATCAGAACATAATTTATTTGAACTTTGAACCCCATAAACATCATGTATTTGAATTCTCTTGGATATTCCTGTACGTGAACCATTTGCTTTGTCTCAAGGAAAAAATTTAGTGTAGCATATTTATATGAAACCCATTTAAAATACCAAGTTTGGACTTTCTGCTATTATTTGTTCTTGATATATGCTGATAACAGACAGATACACACACAAACCAACCGCTAAAAACATTTTCCAATTCAGAGGATTTCAAAACGTATAATTATATAATAAAGGAAAAAAAAACTCAATTTCGAAAATTTGACCACAAAACAATACTTTCTTTACCCTGTGTATACGTGAAAGAAAGTAAATAGTTAGAATTAAAAAAAAACTTTTGAGTAAACATATTTCCTATTAAAACTTAAAAAAAGAAAAAAAAAAAAAAAAAAACACTATTTTTTAAAACACACTACTGTGGGTTTGAATCTTTCGACAAGAGAGAGAGCTATTTTATGTACTGTCTGAAACTACATATGTAGTATAAATAATTCAATAAACATTTTCTTATAATATTCATATATTTTATGCGTGTATTTATAATTAAAAAAAATATTTTCTTCTGTTCCGAAACATTTTGTGTAAAGAATTTTCATTTATTCATTTAATAAGATTAAATTTCTTGACATTAGAATTTAAATCTTAAATCTATTTATTTTAGTGATTTACGTTTCACAAAATATTTCACTGAGCGATGCGATAGTTTGTATATTTTTTTAGAGGCGTTCTTGTAGATAATTGAATACAGGTGCGAAACTGTCTCTTATCACCTTTGTCACCCCACAGCTAGGAGAGGAAGTGTCAAAATAATTAAGGTAGTCAAGAAGATAATTTTTCAACTAATAGGGGAATTCTACTATTCACTGATTGGAGCTCTCGGCTGTCAGTTTTTAAAGTTAGGCCAACCCCAATTTTTTCTTAGAACCTGGGCGGCCATGTTGAAAAGAAATCTTCATTTCCGGATGCACGCCCTTAAAGATAAACCGTCTGCAACGGTCTAACTACACTTAAGGATGAGGGGGAAAAGCCGCTTGTAACGGTCTAGCGACAGAAAACAGAAGCGGAAAAAGCCGCCTGCAACGGTTATAGGGTTAAATTTATTACAAGCTACGCATGTCCAGAGAGCGTTCTTATTTCTCTTGTTTCACGGTAATTATAAGAATTTCAGGCACAATTCAAGCTTGTTTAACATTCTGAATTATTGCTTTTTCTTAAAAACTTGCTATATCAACAGTCATTAAAAAAAAAAAAAAAAAAAAAAAAAAAAAGTTATATTTTTCTATAAAATATTTAAATGCAGAATATTAGGCTATGCTTTATTTTTTTACTGGTTAAATATATAATACTAAAAGCACAATACCAAAAAAAAAAAAAATTAAATACACAATGTTGTATTGCAAATAAAATGATTTATCAATCAAAATGATCTATCAATGATTTATAAATCATGATTTTTTAGAAGCCTAAAGTTTTATTTTTATATTAATCAAAATGTTATAATAATGTTTCTCCAAAAACATGAATATGTTTAACATATACAATATTAAGCATAGTTACAAATAAATTTTGTAGTGATATATAAAAGTACCACCGCATATTTCGAATGAACATAAAACTAATTCATAATAAAATTTTAAAAGCCTAAAGTTTTGTTTTTTACATTAATCAAAATGTTGTAACAATGTGTTTTTCAAAGAACACCATTGTATTTACTTTTCAAAAAATCTTTATAAACTATATTTTATTAAACTAAATTTTTATATGACAATTAAATTATAAATATAGGTTTTTGACAAGGAGGTTTTTGGCATGACGATTTGAACCATGGTTTAAACCGTCAAAAATTGTCATGCGTCAAAAATCTGCCAACCCTGATAACTAATATGAAACAAGTAAAACAGCATAAAATAATAATAATAAATTATTAACACTATTATGCAACATCTATGGATTTAAATAACAATTTTAATATAAATGTTAGAAATATAATTCATGTATAACATAAGTTTAAAATAACATCACAATAATTGTATTGTTTAAAAAGTAAGGTCATTAATTAAGATGTTTGAGATAATAGTTAAATTATTGAATCAAATTGAAATTCAATTTAACGAATTACTTTAAAAGTACAATATGGCATGTTGCCTAAGACAATTTTTAATATCCTTAAAACTTCTGAACTTGCAGATGGTCTAAAATCTCATTTACATTATGATCATTTAATTAACATGTTAATTAATCAAAGATTTCCCATTAAATTTTATTTCTCGCTTGCTTATTTTTTTAGAAGTCGTTGTGGCTTCTTCTAGTGATTATTGTTTTCTGTCATATTTTGTTTACATTTATTGTATATAAACAACAATATACAACTCATAATAAACTTTTCATTATATTTTGCCTTGTAAAAAGCTTTATTTCTAAATGCAAATATTTATTAATTCAAGTCTTCCTTGATAATGTATGATTATTGTAATGATAAGTCAGTACTTGACGTAAATAAAAATTAACTTGATGTAAAAAAATAAAAATAATGTATAAATAAATAAAAATTAACGTGCAAATACACACATGTATTAAAAAAAAAAAAAAAAAAAAACACGTTATATATGAGGACCTGTTATACAATATGCATATACAAATAACACTATTTTCTTCCGAGAGATTATTTATAAAAGCAATAAATACGACACAATTTTTTTTATTGTATGTATATAGTCAACTGTAAAGGGATTAAGAAAACATCTGCCTTCCCCCCTTATGAATCAGTGTATGTCAGTCATAGAAAAAATATATATATATATTTTTAACAATAGTCTTATAATTGAAATATCTAATTTCACTATTACGGTGTAAAAAATTTCACATACACACAATATATATATATACACGCATACAATGTATTTTCATACAAATTAAAAGCATCCATATACATTTATCCACACAACAGAATCATGTATCTTAACTTAACAGAAATTTAAAAGATCTTAAAAAATTAGAGATTGTCTAAAAGCTGTTCGTTCGCTTTCGCTACTAATTTATCTTGAACGAAAGAGGGAGCATGCTCAAATGAAAATGAGAATGATGGACTTTCACAGTCCCACTTAATCGTCCTTTTTTTACTGAGAGCTTTTAACAAAAGTAGCTAATCCCCTTGATCGATTAGGGAATGATGACTGTGCTCTCTGGCACGATACCCCCTTATCTTGAAATGGGGAAGGAATAAGCTGCCAGGTGTAAGATTTGTTCGCAAATAGCACTATGCGGAAATCGCACTCTCGGAAGTAGCACGTAACCCCATTATTAAGGGAATATAAGTAAAGGTGGCAAAGATGAAACACGTGACTGCTAAAAAGGGTTATATTTTCTGGGATTTATCGCGATATTGGCAATTTTTTGTTCTGAATATAATTATTATTATTATTAAAAGATACAGCAAGCAAAACTTGTGTAAAACACTACAGCTGCTGAAATTTATTTTTACCACCTTGTTATTAACATTTTCCAACAAAGTTCAAAAGTGTTTCTAACTTCGGTTTGTCTATACTCGCTTTAACTCTCGTAAATAATCATGGACATTTTTAAAATCATATAAGGTATAATACATTTAAACTAATTCAGTTTAGAGAATTAAGTATAGCAATTATAAACATTTTATAAAAATAATTACTTAAAAAAAATGAAATAATAAAATATTAAAAAAAAATCTTACCTGTAAAATAAAATCTTTATTTTACATAACTTCTAGAGCTTTTAAAGAACATCTAATTGGAATATTTTGCTATAAAATTCTTTTTAAATTCAAAACAATCGAACTTTTAAAGTAAAATAAAATTTTTAAAAAGAAATTTCAAAGAAAAAGAAAAATATCGTTTGCTTAAGAAAAAGCAGAGTTTAGAGCATGGCGAGAAAATTTCACTATTGACCAGTTTGGTTTCCTGTAGTTCAATAGTCTCGTGACTTTTTTATGAGTTATCTTTGCCACTGAAAAAGGTTGCCATTGTCCTGTCCACTTTTATAATAGGTCTATGGGTAACGACAATGTTACGAAATAAATGTTGGCAACCATACTGGTATATAAATGAATGTTAAATTATCAATATATTAATACGCAGACATAAAAATTTTCGTATGTTTTAAACTTATTTTTAGGAAAAGAAGAAGCTAAAAAGTAGTATCGTTCAAAAGGTATGGATAATGTGCGTTGTAGAAAATAAGTCTTTTATGATATCAAGAAGGCGTAGAAAATTATCTTTCATTTGTATACACTATTTTTCATTTTATACACGTAATCTTTCGTATTTAAAAATACCTATCGAAGAATTTTATTAAAAATAAACACGCTATTCTATATATTTCAATACAACTGCTCGTAATTTACTTTATTTTCTGGACATAATATTTATTTTGTTTTAAAACACCAGCATAACGCTGCATAAGGGAATTAGTCTTTAAATTATTAAGACGTTATTTTTATCATTTGTCTTTTGGCAACAGAAGTGGGCATTTTTTTTTTTTAATTGTTGAGATAATGATTTGAAGTAAACAGTGTTCTTTTATGTTAAAATACCCAGAAGAAGAACTCTAATCGGTTGCAGTGAGAGGCAGAGGCACATAGAAAGAGAAATTAGTAGTGATATATATTGTAATAAAAATAAAGATGCTAGCCATTTTTTTTTTTTTTTTTTTTTTTTTGGGGGGGGGGGGGAAATAGAGCAATTACTTAAAACAAGGTTTACACTGAAAGTTTAAATTTCTATATATATTCTTTAAATGCTCACATAAAACTAGTGTGTTTTGTTTGGCCTACACTTAACTTTCTTTTACATTGTCCAATAAAAATTAACGTAGCACATATTATTTAGGAAGATACTTAGCAGAATAATTTTCCATAATAAATGCAAGTGATTTTTCACGCATAGGAGTACAATACTGAATGTTCAAATAAAGTCAATACTTTGCAAATCAAAAAATACTTTAAAGTGCATTTTGTCTTATTTTTTTTATTATTATTATTTATTCTTCTATTTATTCACGTATTTATTTGTTGAAAATGATAAATAAAAACTGATAACTGTTTTAAATTATCACAGATCTATGGTTCAACCAATTTATTTTTAAATGTTGACTAGTTCTTTTAAAATATGCCAATATTGAAAATTTTCACGGTTCCTCTACATATATATCTATAAATTTAGTTGACGATTGCTATTAAAATTATAGTGAGAGCTACTACTTATCCAATTTTCTCCTACTTTTTACAACTGTCACATTTTTTCCTACTATTTCCTACTTTTGGTTCAGTTTTGAAAATTTGAGATTGAAGAATTTGTAAATTTGAGAATGATTTTTGTTTTTATTATTATTATTATTATTTTTATTATTCTGAGTAAAAAAAAAAAAATTCAAAATCAACTACAGTACAGTCTCATAAATCCGAAATTCTTAAATCCGGAAAATTACAAAATCTAGGATAATTTGTAACTTTAAATATTTATTATTGGATTTAGCTTCTTTACTTGCCGATAGATAGCAGCACCATTCAATTTTAACTTTAAGTGATTTTCATTCAACTCTTTTTTATATATATATATATATATTTTTTTTTTTTTTTTTTTTTTGGATGAGATTTTTAATATTTACAGTTGAGTACCATTAATCCGAGAACCTGTAATTTGCAATGTTCCGGTAAAAAAAAAAAAAAAAATTTAATTTCAGCAGAAATATTTTTATTTATTGAATTATTGTAAATTTAAGAACTATTTTTAATTAAATATGTAATTTTTCGATGTATATTTTTGATATTATTAAATTTAATTGCAAAGTGAAGACTACAAAATGAAAATGCATATTTAATTGTCTTGAAATTTAAATTTTCAATTAAAGCCATTATTGAATGATAATTCTTCTATAAGCAATACATTTCAATTCTTCATTACGCTGGTAAATTAAGATTGATAATTAGAAAAATTGAAAATTTTTGTAAAAATCATTTGAAAAAGACTAGAAATTTTCTTTCTTTCTTTTTTTAAATTTAATTCGAATGTGTTTTATGTAATAATATTATTACATTATTTCATGAAACCTAAGCAAGAGAATGTTTAATACACATTTTGTTCGGAAGATGGCACCACCAAATATTCCTATACTGTTAAATGGTTGGTTGGTTGGTTGGAGGATTAAGGCCGATTGACTCCTTATGTGTCCTAGGCCTATAGGGGGAATGCCCTCCGTGGGGGGTCTTTCTAAGGGGTCCTAGCCCGTATTTACGCGAGTTTCGGAGGAAACCACGGAAAACTCCGAACGGCTAGGTCGATGAGCGCGACCTGGGATCGAACCCGGCACCTCCCATCTACCAGCTTTGAGCGCAGAACCGCTCGGCCGCTGGTGGGCACTGTTAAATGGATAATAGTTGATCTTTTCTGTAAATTTGGCAGGGAACAATTTTTGAAATTGTAATCAAATTATAACATTAGAATGTGAAAGTTCTTATTTCAATTTTTTTTTTAATTATTATTCGTTTGTAACTTTGCCCTTTATCTTTGAAACTGCATGTCTTTTTCTTCTGTTCTTTTTTTTTTTTTAAAACCTTTCTGAATAAATATATACACTAAGCGACAAAAAAAAAAAAAAAAAAAAAAAAAAGCCGCACTGCAGAAAAAATTACTTATATCTTTTTTATTTGTATTAATTTTAAAATTAAGGGTTGAAACAAATAAAACTGTCTTGTTTGCATAATACCAAAGGGCTGAAATGATACCTATGTACATTTTCGATATGATATTTCGCTTTATTACTCTCTACGAAGTACTTTATAAGAATCTGCATAAAACTTCCGTTTTAAACATAACGCAATAACCATACACTTTGTATTCTATTATGATTTATTATATAAAATAAACAAGTTATGTTCCAAATATCACAAATACTTTTTTCTAGTTTTGGCAGAGTTGTAGGCTCCGAATTTCGAATCCTCTCCGCCGCCTTTTTATATACACGAAACATTTTCGAGCGAATAGCAATTAGGACTATTTCCATGTCTGGTAAAGAAGAAATTCTATTATATATTTTGTGGGATTTAACTTAAAATGAAAAAAGATATGATTACTTACAGAATTATAGGTTCTGAACTTCTGATGGTACTGGATAGGAAATTTTGACAATTTGAAGTAAATAAAATTACCACAGACGCCACGTAGTAAGGTGCATTATCATCTTGAAATGCTGTTTGCGGAAATGTCCAAGATACCTCCAAAATAGTCGGTCAGGCACCACTTTTTTAAACACTGTGTTTTATTTCGAGTTAATTGATCCCTTGAGCATAAAAATTTGCTCGACTGTTTGAAAAGTTATGCACCTCCGTACCATAATGTACGGAGAATGTGTCACTGTTTTAAAAGTGATATTTTCATTAAGAGGGTCACATTTTCGTTGTCAGATCTGCTTATTTTCTTTAGCTCGAAATAAGTTAAATTTGACTCATCAGAGAGAACCAGTTCAGCTCAATGATTAACTAATCATTTTTTAATTTTTTTAGCCATCTGAGGTCTTGCTTTCCTAAATCTCTACACTAGCAATGGAATTTTTAAAATTTTTTGTCATTTAAACCTGATTTGTTTAATAGTTGCTGCACTGTAGTTAAAGAAATCATGCTGCTGAACACATTTTCTAAATCTCCTTTATGTTCTAAATGTAATTTAAACCGATTTTATAAGCAATGGGTTTTTAACTTACGGTCATCTGGCTTGGATGAGCTACATGGCGGCCTAAAGCCAAATTTCCAGTTTAAACAGGCGAAAAATTTTATATCTTGCTAAAAACCATTTTACCAATATTTCGTTAACATTTAATTATTTTACCATCTCACGTATTAAAATATTTTTTGATTTTCATTCAAAAATTAATACTTTTTGTGGCATCGTTAACTGCCTTGTTCTTACCTTTTTCGAAATAATTTCTAAAATTACAATTTTCCTGACAATTGCATTTTGTTTTTAACACTGGCTCAATGCTAAAGTGTATGGGGAAGACAACATAATAAAATCTGATAGAAATTTTACTTTTTAAACAATAAAATTGGCTGTTGTATAATTGTATTGGCATAACTGTTTTAATTTGTAGATAAATTACTTTAAAAAATAATTCATCTACAAAAGGAATGATTGTTAAATGAGGAATTATTTAAAAATATATGATTCTTTATTCGAAAATTTATCACAGTATAAATGAGAACTTTTTTTTTTTTTTTTTAGATATTGAAACCTAAATTTTTAGTATAGGTGTAGAGTAGGTTTGAAATAATGTATTTGAAAGTATAAGTATGTATTCAAATTAATAATTCAAATTTGTAATAAGTATACTCGTATGCATCTCTTATTTATTATTTATCCACATACAGTCGAGACTTGCTATCGTGAATCTCAAGGGAGATAAAAAATTTGTTCTTGTTATCAGTAGTTTATGCTACCAGTAACTAATTTTCATATAACTAAACAAATCTTCATTTTGACGGGGACTGAGGAAACAGTTCATGTTAAAAGTAAATCATGTTAACAGTGTTCACGTTAACGAGGTTCGACTATATAATAGATTCTCCAATTAGTCTATAGTTTGCACTATAATCTATTTTAAAGCATAAGTAAAGTCGGTAACAAAAGTATCCGAACACTAGCAAAAATTCCTATGTTAAAAAAAGTAGAGTTGATACTGTTTTGTTAAATAAATCCTTGTCGAATCATTGTCTTAGTCAGTCTCAGAACATGATTCGACAAGGATTTATTTAACAAAACAGTATTAACTCTACTTTTTTTATATAGGAATTTTTGCTAGTGTTCGGATACATTTGTTACCGACTCTATGTATACTACTTATTTTCAAATTAATAATTTAAATTTGTGGATTTAATAATAAATGTGGATAAATTTGTCATTTATCCACATATAAATTTTTTTTTTTTAATCATTAACAATCCGTATTTATCATAAGTGTGATTTAAAATTAAAAAATTAAAGAAAAAGTATGTATATATATATATGTATAATATTTAATAGCTTTGACCTATACATGGCGATAATATGGGAAAAGGAAGAACTTGCTTTACGAGATTCCTCCTTCAAAAGTGGACCTAACGCTGAACTGACCGCAAAATGGCGCTAAATGCAGTTGATGTACCACGTTAACTCTGAGTACAATGAGAGCGCATCATTATTTTTCTAATTATTATTTTGTTTTATAATTAATATGTCTAAATCTCGAAGTGTTTTGTATTTGGATGTGACTCGGGTTGTGCAATAACCAATAAACAAAATAAAGACCTGTTTACAATCCGATATTGTTTTCTGCTGTCAACAGGCACTGATTACCCAATAGGCACAAGAAGTATGTGTTCCCCTGGAAAATTTTGAAAAGGCCCCAAATTAAGCAAAAAAATGGGCCCCGAATTGTAAGCTTGTGGTCTAAAAGTATTGTCTTATTATAAAACGTCACAGTCCTACCTGACTGCACAACTATCATTTCTAGAATATATAGCATATATGCTAATAAAGCTTTTACACATTCATTTACAATGGAATAATTTCATATATTGTGGTGAATATAGGCTTTCACCAGTTTATATCTTGGTACAAAAAATCAAGTGAATTTGCTTGTCTATATTTTAAGCAAATTTACTTGTCCTCAATTCCAGGTAATTACAAAATTTCATGAAAAATGTATAAAATTTTCAAGATGTTTGTATGAGTCTTTAGACCAAGAAGTCAGTGGGGGCCCCCAAATGGATTTGAGCTTCCCCTCAATTGTAAGGTTAATCGGGCCCTGGCTGTCAAGGTGCATATGCTTCAAGAAACATTGTTCATTTAAGTTATTTATTTTTTAAATTAAGTTATTATTAATAAATTTGGAAGGAGAAACTTCAAAACGGCCTCTTTTTTTTTTTTTTTTTTTTTTTTTAGTTTTATAAACGCTTTATTAAATATTGAGTTTGTCAGAATAACAGGGCTTCATTATTTCATTTGTAAAAAAATATACAAAATTTATATCATATATATATAATACTCAGGCATGTAAAACAAAAATAAAAACTTTACATTTGACATGCAAATCTTAAGACGTACGTTTAAGAAAGCGACGCAGTTTAAGTCATGGATAAGCAACTTCATTGAAATGTTATTAACAAGTGTAAATCTAGCTTTATAAAATCTGAAACCTGAAATTTAAATAACTCTCTGGCGACCAAAGTGGACCAAACGGCCGTACATGCAAAAGCCCAAGGCTGGCAGCCGAAAGAAGAAAAGCTATCCCCCACAAAGAGAAGGGTCGCGAGGTATTCAATCACTTCAACAATTGTTGACAGTTGGTCTCTCTTTCCTATTCCGAAGTAAGAGCTATTAAGATGCGTACAAATACTAGCGATTTGAGGACGACAAAGGCGGGCTCTATTAAAATCCCTTTGGTGTGTGATTTGAGTCGCCGCGAAGCTGGAAGAGCCGTTTTCTTCTCTGGCAAACCTCCTACTGTGATAATTGCATGGGGAACTTGGGTCTCTTTTGTAAAAGAGCAGTAAAAAGTAATATCCTTCATTGTAAACATGTGCAAAATTTCAAGGGTCACTTTCGGACAATGGATAATTTATGACTCTGTCGTTGTGCATCGTCGCTAGTGTTTGCACGTACCTTTAGTCTGCTTCGTAAAATTTCCCCAGTTTAGAGCAGAACAGGGATGTTTCATCAGTTTGATAGGAAAATCATAGGTTGTTTCAAAATACAGTTCACTGAAAGATACGAAAACGCTAAACATAACAACATGTCATTCGATCACTTAGACATGACAAAATGTTGGCTGGTGATTAATAATGTAAAGGTTCCGACTGTCAGCTACATAATGGATTTTGAAAAAAAAAAAAATTATTATAATCGATTATACACAGCCCTTTTGGAATCTGGACACAACACCATTACATCAGAAACAGGCTGTATGGTCAATTATTCAAATTTCGGTAAATTATATCCAATCATCTGTTTCAATCTTGCTCATCACCAAAATTATACGGATACGAATAACCTGATGATTGAGTTCAACTGGAGGCTAAGAAACACCACCACTAAGGATTCCTTTTTCTATTTCATCTTACAAGAGCGTAAAAAATGCTTCTTAAATATAAAAAATCAAAATATTACCATGATCAAAACATTAAAATTATAAGTTGTATCGAATTGAATTTTGTTTTCAATTTTTATAGTCGGAAGATTATAAAAACATTTTTTGTTTAAATAATGAAATGACTGCATACTATCCGCTTTTTGACGAAGAAATTGAACAAGGGCCTCCTGACATCCCCAAAACAGGCTTTAAACTAACGAATGATGGGAATTATGATGTGTAGGATAAGATTCTTAAAAACTGTAAAAATCCAGTAGACTATAGCGACGCCACTACGAAATCCTTCGTCTCTGAGAAGTTGAAGGATTTTAAACGACAAGTTAAGAAAGATAATAATACTATGGACAACAACATTAAAAATTACATGGCGGAGACTACGAAAAAGATTGAAAGCTTACGAGCGACTAGGTATTAACGTTTCCACACGAGAAATACGCATACGCATAGTCCGTAGCTTTCTTGGCAAAATAAAGAACCTTTGAAGTCCGCCAGATTTGCAATTTATCGCTGATTTTGTTATTCGTCTCTCTTTATATTCTAAACCAATAACATGAATCACGATCACGGATCACTTTCTTGTATGTTTGTTTACATTAGCTTATGTTCTGCTCGCCTGATTTCTGTCAGAATTATTGTTAAGAGATTGATTATGCTATATATATTATTGATGAGCCTTTTATAATCACGGATTGAAAATTCTGCATAATTCTATCCTATCGCTAATATATAATCGCCGATCGTGTTTTAAAATACATTATAGCTGGTTAGCATTATAATTGCTATTTGTTATGTCCATAAACTATATATATATAATAATAATAATGTTTTATTTTAACTAGTTCTCCTTAGAATAATGTAATTTTTATTATCGATAGTAAACAGTTTTTGAGGATTTTATTGGGTAGATAAACATGAACAACTGTCTTCAATTCCTACATTTCACAGAAAAATGTAATTGTGAAAAATAAAAAGAAGTAAAGTAAACGTCTGTGCAGCATTGTGTCGTTTGAAGAAAGACAATGTTACACGGGACGTTTTCTTATACCAAAGATTATATTTCATATAACTGTTTTCGTTTTTTTCATGTACCCAGTACTACTATTTTTCAAGTCTTAAGTCTTTTTTTTTTTTTTTTATGTTGAATTTTAGTACATGGTTCATGCATATTAAAAAAGCATTTGCTAAAATCAAAACACTCATGCAACATACATACAATAATAATAATAATAATAAACAGTTTCAAAAGAATTTTTACACTATGTTAATTTTAGTTTTAATGTAGTACATTAGTCAGATTCACACTTTCTCCTTTTTGTTGCTCTGTATTAGAAGGCTATTGCATTCTAAAATGAGGTTTTTTAAATTCTACTCTTTGAATATATCCCCTTTTATCTTACCAACAAAAAATTATTTCTGCTTGATAATCAAAATTAAATTTACTTTAATAAAATAAAATTAATGTTATTTCTTTAATGCTCACCAATATAAAATCTGCATGCTCAAAGAATAGAAATCACAATACGTCATTTTTGAATGAGGTACTCTTTATAATACAAAGCGATTAAAATTTCGTATATGGGAAGGGGGAAAAAAAAGCGAGGAACACAAATATGCAGCTTTAACTATGCTTCATATATATATTTTTTTATTTACATATTTTTATTTTCACATTTATATTAAGATTGTTCAATTTGTTCATAATTTTTGGATTTGTGTTTGAATTGCATTTGAAAGGATGCACTTCATTCAATAGTAAAAGTCAAGCTTTAAATGTGCAAAATTAAGACATATTTTTCATCATTAAAATATATCTAAATTAAAGTTGAACATGTATTTTCCTTTCTCTTTTATTGACTGTTATAATATCTAATTGTGTACCTTTAAAAAAATGAAACAAAATATTTTACTAATATAATCATAATTGAAGGGTTATTTTAATACGAAAACTAATAGGTTGTGGCCATCACAAAACTTTTTTCTATGTGATTATAGCGCCAATTACTGTTTAAATTGTAGAAAAGTTTAACCGTAGCTCCTCACGATAAATATTTTACACATGAAGTTCAATGCAATTTTAATCAGCAGATGCTGAGATATAGGATGTGAAAAATCATAATAGCAGCCCACCTGTCGGCTGATAAACACCTAAATAAGGTCGACATTCATTTTCATAATAATTGTCTTACATATCAAGTTTCATGCATTTTTGCCATAGAAGTTGAGACTTAGCCTATTCATGGGGGTAAATTGCAGTGCAGTATTGTCACCTGTTGACCGATCTACACCTAAAATAAATCACAATAGTTTTGATAATGGCTGGTTCTCTCACATACCAAGTTTTGTGTAATTATGCACAACCAGTTAGTTGTAAGGCGACTAAGGCGCCCGTTGAAAAATAATCATTTAATTTTATTTATTTCTCACTTTAAATAATTCATTTGCTAGCAAGCCCGTGCGATATTTTCGCACTTTATATATGTCTTCGTTAACTTTAAAATTAAAAATTATTATTATTATTATTATATAGACGTCATTTTTTCATATGCATGAACAAATTTAATATTTTATTTATATATGTATATATTTTTTTTTTTCTGTGAAAGCATATTTTATTTTATGCTGGAAAAAAAAAGGCAAAAATTTAAATGTCTATTTTAAGCTGTTATTTTCATATTTTAATTAATTTTAAAAAATCTAATCACAAATTCGTTATAAATAAGGTACCAAATGAAAGGGGGAATTTTTCTGAATCTGTCGGATTAAACAACTAACCGATCAGACAATTAGATTTTTTTTTTAATTAACTAAAGTATGAAAATTAGGAGACAGAGTCCAAGGAAATCTCTTAAACATAAGGTGTGACAGAATCAGGCATTCATGAGCGTAACTACGTATGCTGATAGAATCTGAGATATAGCCTTCCCTTTCTGTAATATTTTAAAATTTCCTTATTTCCAATTCTAATTATCATTAAATTATTCTTAATACATCATTCGAAAGATATTTCAAAATACTATTATATTATCGAATAGGGTCAGGTGGGGTAAAATAAGTCAGGGGGTAAAACAGGTCAGTTAAAAAAAAAAAAAAAAAAAAAAAACTCTTTAAAATAACATCCAAACATTTTTTAAAATTCCAATTTTGCTGATTTTATATATTATTTATATTAGTCTTCATTTTGTATGCAAAATTAAGTGTAACTGATACTTTTCAGTTACAGCCAGTAATTATTTGTGTGTTTCGCATTAGTAACTTGAATGTGTTGCTAAGAAAAACTTTGGTTTTGAACTAATTCAAAAGCAAATTTTACAGTATTTTCTTATCATATTCCAAAAAGCACATTCTTAAGAGGAATTTCCTAAACTTATGTGAGAAAAAAATAAAATATTAATATTTTGGAGTAAAAAAACACTTGTGGGGTTAAATAGGTCAGGTAGTGAATCATGTTAGGCTTAGCAAACTTAAAGTAACTAATTACACTTTTTTTTTGTGTGCGTTTTAAATAACTCCATATGTATTCTTTTAATATATTTGTTTAAAATTAAGCTATGTATTGTTCTGGAGCTATTTCATACAAATAGATATAAAATAATTTAATGTTAAGAGAAAAAAAAAAAAAAAAAAAAAAAGACAATACAGATTAAAGCTGAATCAAAACATTCAGTTTGTAGGTGTAATTCAAAAAGTTGTTTCATTCTAGCTTATTTAAGAAGAGTGCCAATTTTTCATACAAAAGGCAAGCAGGACATAACATTCTCCTGAAACCGTGTGAATGAAACTTTGCAGTTTAGCATCAACTTCAAATGCAAGAGTGGATGAATCTAGATCATCAATCAGCAGTTTGACAAATTAATTTTAGTGCGATTTCAACAGTCATGGAATAGATACTATTTACTTATTCTCCTTTTAAATACATAAAATCTGCTATTGTGCTATTATAAACACTTTATCACCCAATCAAACATTATCTTCTAAAGAAGCTTTGAAAAATGCACAGAGAAAAAAAAAACTCATACGCAACAGAAAACAGGAGTAATTTTAACAGCCAACTTATTTTTCAATCGATTGTATGACGAAAAAATCAACAGAGATGCTAAAATCACAGAACCATCAACTGTAAAAGAAACAAAAAACAAAGTCTTTCTCAAGAAAAAAAATTTGGACAGCATTAATATTAATCAATTCGTAAAAATTGGAAAATGTGTTAAAGTAGAATTTCCTGGGAAAAGATCAAAGAAAATATTTCAGGGTATCGTTCTTTCACACAATCATGAATATTCTGAAAAATTTGAAGGGATAAAAAAACATGGAAATAGAATTTCCTATTGGATTTTCCAGAGAAAAATATTTCTGATGTAGATGCATCGTAAATCTAAATGTTCTTCCCGAACTAATGATGGACCATAGAGACATTTTTTTTTTCCTTGAAAGAACACAAAATAAGTTTTTATCAAAAAAAAAAAAAAAAGGAATATGTATTTGTAATTGTATTTGCATGAAGTAAATTGTATTAAAATTTAAAACAGTTTTAAAGGATGACTTATTTTACCCCAACCCATGGGGTAAAATAAGTCACAAACAGCATATTTTAAAATTTATCTTTCAGTACAAATATTTTGTTTTTTTAGAGATATTTCTCTTAAAATGTCATAAGGAATATTCATTTGCACATTTTGTGCAATTTTTTAACAAATGGAACCAATACATTTTCTGCTGTTTAAGTGCATATGTAAAATATGCTATTTTTTGACCTTTTTTACACCACCTGACCCTAATCTACATTAAATGTATCTAATAGAGGGCGCTATTCACAATTAACACTAATTTACAACATATTTTTAAGTAAATGTCACATACTCATGTCCTGAAAGGGGTAAAACCGTTCAAAATTGGTATATATGTTTTTGGCGCCTACGAATCAAATGAGGATATTTTCAAAGTGTAAAATTATTAGGGTGGCCAGGAAGTGGGGCAAAAAATTAGAAATTGAGTTAGACCGCTCAAAATTGGTATATATATGCTTTTGGGGGCCTACGAGTCGAATCAGGATGTTTTCGAAAGTGTAAAATTATTAGGGGGAAGGAAAGGGGGGATTTCGAAATTGAGTTAGACCATTCAAAATTGGTATATGTAGGTTTTATTAAAAGGGGCAGGAAGGGTGGGGGAAGGAATACGCACGCACAGCACATGTATCCCTTAATTTGTGCGCACGCAGCTCTGCCGAAGCCAGTGGGGACCTGGTGCATCTTTTTTCCAGATCAGAAATGATTATTATTTTTTATTTCTTTTCTTAAGGATAGTGTTAATGAGTGATAATATGCAATTTTGAGAATTCATTCATTATAGAGATTCATTTAAAAATAGTGATCCGCTAGCGGGTGAAGCTCACTAGTCTATATTATTAAAATCTGTGTGCATGCGGGACCCCTTAGAAAGACATATATGGAAGGCACTTCCCCCTCAGTCCTAGGACCTACAGCAGACAATCGGCCTTATTCCCAAATCCAATTCTGTCATGCTGCCACTGAAACACGATAAACTTAAGCATTATTTGTCACACGGACTTCGAACCGGTACCTCCAGACGGAGAATTTATTGCAGATGTTCTTTATCTAATTTGCTAAACGATGTGACACTAAGTAATGGAGATATTAATTAAAACGTCGACCCAAGTCAATTGAAAAATGACCGAGAATCAATGACGAATTGCTTAAAAATAGACATTCTAATGGAAAATGGAGAAAATAAATTAGAAATGTATGTCCTATCATTACAAATAAGGTACCAAATGAAAGGAGTGATTTTTCTGAATCTGGCGGATTGAATAGCTTATCGATCGGGCAATTAGATTTTTTAAAATTAACTAAAGTAAGAAAATTTGATGGCAACAAATCATTTGAATCTAAACTGAGAGCAGACAATTGACTGAACTATCTGGACAGAAAATAAAACATCTGCAACTCATCAAGTCACGTATTTTTGAAGTGGAATTAAAAATTGCAGTTTTCAATTTTTTTTCAATTTTCTCTCACAAACACAAAAATTAATGTACAGCCTGTACAACACAAGATCAACTTGCAGTTCAAATTTCATTAATTTTGGTTATTAAACAAAAAAGTTACATTTTTATTGCAAATTACATTTTATTCTAACACATGTAATCTCTCTCTTAAAAGATGATGTTTCCATAGCAATAAATACATTTAAAAGTAAAAATAATTCTTTTTTTTTTTCAAAGTATTTTAAATTGTGATATTGACACTGAAATTTTGCATTATTTATAAGTCCCGGTATTATTAAGAGGGACGGAAAAGGGGGGGGGAGGAAAAAGAAATAGAAATTGAGTTAGAAAATTCAAAATTAGTACGTATAGGTTTTTGGGGCCTGCAAGGCGATTGAGGATATTTTCTAAATTGTAAAATTATTAGGGGGGGGGCAAAGGGGGCAAAAAATTAGAAATTGAGTTAAACCGTTCAAATGTGGTGTGCATTGGTTTTACGAGTCTACAAGTGGAATAAGGATATTTTCAATTGGAAGTGTAAAGTTATAAGGGGGTGGGGGAGGGGGCAAAAACATAGATCATTCAAAACTGGTATATGTAGGTTTTTAAGGTCTACAAATCGATTACGTATATTTTCAAAATGTAGAATCATTAGAAGGGACGGGAAGGGTGGGTGAAGGAATGTGTGCGACAACGTGCATATCCTTTAATCTGTGCGCGTGAAGTGCGCACGGGTCTGTGCTATTGAAGGCAGTGGAGAAGCAGTTTTTACCCGATCAGAAATGATTTTTTTTTAATTTCTTTTCTTAAGAATAAAAGTTTATGAGTGATAATATGCAGTTTTGAGAATTCATTAATTATAGTGATTTACTAATTACAGTGATTCATTAATTATAGTGATTCATTTTAAAATTGAGACCCGCTAGCGGGGGATGCTCTCTAGTATATCAATGAAACCTGATAATTTAATAGTATGTAATAAATTATTTAATTATTTTACTAATGAAGAGCAATTTTTAAGGTCTGAATTATACGAAATTTTAAATTTAGGCAGAGTTAAATTAAAGTTAGTATGATAAAGATTGCAGTGTTGAAAGGGGGGGGAGGGTTTTACCCTCATTGACCCCCCATGGTGTCATATTTCAAGAAATCATTGTTGGAACTTCATGAAATTTTAAATTCGGAATTGAATGGTTGTGAATGTGACAAAGACTGCACCGTTTTAAGGAGGAGGTTCTTACCCCTACTTACCCCCATGGTGCATTATCTAAAAAAAATCATGGTTTGAACTTTATGAAATTTTAAATTTAGAATTGAATGGGTGTTAGTATGCCAAAAATCTATACTATTGAAAGGGTGGAGGGTCTTAACCCCATGGTGCTTTCTCTCGAAAAATTATGGTCCGAACTTAATGAAATTTTAAATTTGGAGTTGAATAGGTATTAGTGTGTCAACGAATATACCGTTGAAAGCAGAGGGGGAGGTTCTTACCCGAATTCACACCTTACAGTGCTGTTTTTCAAAAATCATGGTCTGAACTGCAAAATTTTAAATTTGTAGTTGAATGGGTGTTAGTATTTCAAAGATTATACCATTGAAAGGGCGGAGGGTCTTACCCCCCCATGGTGCTTTCTCTCAAAATATTACAGTCCAAACTTTATGGAATTTTAAATTTAGAGTTGAATGGGTGTTAGTATCTATGTCAGGGAGTGCACATTGAAAACCCCCGGTGCCTTATCTCGAAAAATTACATTCTGAACTTTATATAATTTTAAATTTAGAGTCGAATGGGTGTTACTTGTTAGTATGACAAAGACTGCACCGTGAAAGGGGGTGAGTCTGATTCCTCACTGTGACTTTTCATAGGAAGTTACAGTACAAAGTTTACAATTTTTAATTTTGACTTTATTGGGTATTTACATGATTTAAACTACATGATTTAATAGAGAGCTTCTGGACCTCTTCCTTGCATCTTGCATGGTGCTTAGTAATTTAGAAACTTAGAGTGAGAATTACACAAAATGTTTAATTTGATATTGGTTGGTATAACAAAAACTGTTTCTTTTGAATGTGAGGGAAACCAATTATTTAAACTATGAAGTTGTAAAGTAAAGGATTAAAATGAAAAACTTGTGACATATTACATGCTTCAAAAAGCAGATATATGTACGATGAATGAAAATTATTAAGTAATGATTGATATTGGGTACTTAAAACTCTGTGGAATCAGCTGTAGAGATGCCATAAACTCTCTAAAATAATAATAATAAAAAGATATACAAGCTGTTTTATTAACTGTCCTGAAATGAGGACAATAACTGGTTAAATAAAATCGCAACAATTGTTTTGAGTCGAAAGAACACACGACCTTCGACCCAAAACAGTTGTTGCGATTTTATGGTGTTTATTCAAAGTTTTGCAGTTATTACTTTAAAATGCCAATTCTGTGACTTTCTTATTAAGGGGTTAATTAGCATTCATGCTAAACACTTTATTTGCACCAAAAACATATTTTTAAAAATCTGAATTTGAGGCATGTTAAAAAAATTTTATAAAATAAATTTAAGAAGAAAAATATGAATGTTTATTTATAAAAATTATTTGTACTATTTTTTTTAAATTAGCATCTTTCTTTTTCCTCATTTAAAATTTCCGTTTCAGCTAACAGCATTTGGTAGATTTCAATTACACCATTATAAAGCACAACAAAGTGAGCACTTAAAATTCTCTGTCAGACGACACTGCTATTCTTCATCTTAGAAATAATGTTGAAATCTGTGCACATCAGGGTTGGAAAAAACCCAGTGGATTTTATCAGGGTTTTTTCAGAGTATTTTTGGGTTTTATCAGAGTTTTAAGGAATATTTCCTTTCTTCCTTTTTTTAACATTAAGTATATCATTCACAATAAGATAATTAAAAAAATTAAATTGTTATTTATTCATTAAAATCCAAATTAAAAAAATTAATTTAAAAACTTCTAAAGTCCTTTTAGGATTAAGTTATAAAGAAATTTTAAATATTAAATAATTGTACTTAAAATATTCTAAAATTCTTTTTATCTGCCCTTTACAACAAGAAATTTGATTTTAATAATTATTTCATGTTTCTTTATTGAACTTTTCGTAGTCAATAGATTTTCATAAAACAGTTTTAAATTATTGTCCTTCTACATTACATAGCAGTGTTGCACTGTTAAAGTTTTCAGAAATTTTTTAAAATTTGATTTTTATTTATTTATATTTTACATTCCTCGAGTTCAACAGTTTTCTCTATATTGGCAAACAACTCTGTTTTTTCTTGCTTTTATTTTTTTTCAATATAATTTTTTATTCTGTTTTAATAAGATAATTATACATAATTTTTCATGGGGAATTTTTCAGGATTTTTTTCTATAGAGCAGTTTGAGTATCTCCAATATTTTTGAAAATTCATTGTTCATGTTTTAATAATGTATATAATATTTATTTTATATTTGTGTGTTTATTGTAAATTAGACAAAGGTACAACTTTAAACAAGGATTTTGAAAAAAAAAAAAAACACCCGGGTTTTTTCGGGTAGGGCAAAATTTAGCCAACCCTGGTGGACATGCATAAGCATAATATATATACAGATTTATATGTGACATAAAACTTCATCAACATCTATAAAAAATTTTAAGCTATATTAGACATCAAATTTGTGAGATAAAAAAGTTTTTTTTTTTTTTTTTTTTTTTTTTTTTTTTTTACGAGTAGATAACACATTTTTCTGTTGAAAAAATAAAATGAATATGTAAACTCCCTTGGCATCAGATTAATATGCTTTAAAGCTAATTTTAAGTCTAATATAAGGCTTTGTAAAGTTTCTATGATACATAAGCAAATTTAATTTTTTTTTTTTTTTATAAATTTATATTACTTATAATTTCTTTGTCGAAAAAATAAAATGAATGTTTTAATTCTTTTGGCATCAGCTTAATGTGGTTTAAAGCTAAATTTAAAACTAATATAAGGCTTTGTCATATTTCAATTATAATTCATTTTAAAAAATTAAAAATGGTGTTTGTGTTGCGTCAGAAGAGGTTAAAAAGTACCTCTATGCAAAATTCTGTAGCTCTGTGGTCAGCAGTTTAACCGATACATACAGAACACAAACACACAGCCACCCTATTTTATTATACATAAAGAACATATATTCAGGCATGAGAGTGCAGAAAACTAAAAAAAGAGGAAACACGCGTGTAGGGAAAACTATACAAATGTGTTCATAAAATTTATTTCAAATGAAAAAATAATGCTCACAGGAAAAAACTGTACAAAATATTTTAAAAGTGACAAATTAAACTAAAAGAATAACACATCAGCACAATAAAACATGTGTTTAAAAAAAAAAAAAAAAAAAAAAAAAAAAAGCTAGCAATCAACATTTAATAACATATACTGGTGGTGGAAAATGGGAAAGGGGCGGGGGGGGGGGATTAAAAAGTAGTTCATGAGTGAGAAATATTAAACACAATTCTTCTTCTTTATGGGTTCTAGAATATCATAAAGTATGTTTAAAATTAATATTGACATTTTTGATGTAGATGGATAAATATTCAAAAATAAAAGGCTTCCCGTAGAATGTTTGATTGGCGATGGTTAGAGATGAAAAAGGGGATGGGGGAGGACAAAAAAAATTACATGAGTGAGAAATATTGAATAATTCTGTTCTTTTATATGTTATAGAATATGATAGAGTACGTTTAAAATGAATATTGACATTTATATTTTTGATGGAAAAAGATTGAGAATCTAAAGTTTTTCGTGGAGCGTTTGAACACTGATCGTTTTGGATTTTGATTTTAACAAAATAAAAAATCGCGAAATTAACAAAAATCACAAAAAAGCGGAAAATCGCGGATCCGCGGAAAATTCTCATGCCTGTATATTTCTTTCTGAATTACAAACAAAATATAATATGCATGTCACGTGTGAATCTGCAAACTGCATGACATTCACCTAATTGGAAGCTATCAGCCAAAAAAAAAAAAAAAAAAAAATCTTGCATCTTAGCAAAGTCTATTTTAAAAATAATAATAAGTTAAAATAAAATAATTACTCGCCTAAGCATTAAATATACTCTTCATTATTAAATACTAATTAACAAGTATAATTTACATTAATGTTTAAATGTTGATACTTATAATTTATTTTAAAAAATATTTGTGGATATTCTGTTCTGTCAGTTGAAAAAATATTTTTACAACTATAATGACGTCAGTTTTACTGCGACGTTAATTTTTCACAAGGCTGTACATCAATTTTATTATTAACACATATATTTTTTCTTAAAAAAAAAAAAAAAATAATAATAATAATAATAATAAAAGGAATGTGTAAAAATTAGTATTTTAGTAGTGCCAGCTAATATTTAATCTTTTCATGTCTTTTATTGGGATTGTAATTAAAATATTGAAATTTCACATTTCAAAGTTTATTTTATCAAAATTAAATACAGCATAGAGCCTTCAGTTATAAAGTAGTTTCCGAATAGTGAAAAAATATAAATAAATAATTTAATTGATTCTGTAGTTCCAGAGATTATCCTTCATATCAACTTTTCCTTTTTTTATATTAATATAGATAAAGAGCTTTTTAATTTGATATTATATTAACCCTTCTTCCCATCTGATTAATATATATATACAGTTTTAAGATTAGCCTGTGTGAATTTATAGTAAAAAAAGAAAGAAAAAAGATTATTTTTAAGAGACAATAAATAAGCCGACTGAAAAATGTTTGTTATTTGTTTGTAGTTTTAGAATATCAGTATATTGAAAACATCTTTCAATAAACAATCTTTCATGCAGATATCTATTTAGCTTAGCTATTAATGTTTTTATCTACATTATTTTTAGCTATTTTTGTATTTTAAAATTATATATTTTAAGCACATAGCTGTTTTTAAAACATTTATTGCTTTAATTGTAATTTTATTCGTGTTTATTAATCATACCTTTGTTTCATTTCAATTATAAGCTGTAAAACTAATTAAATATAGTTTCCACATATTTTGTATGAAATAAATGCAGCAAAAGTTAGTAAAATTTTCTATGGCAATTAAATAGCATTACAGTACTATGTTAGACACCATCTTGTTTTTGCAGATACAAGTTGGCGTCGAAAAAAAATTGCAAGGCACTGTCCCCTATTCTTCATTAATCTCAATTATTATATTAGCAAATAAGTTAACATAAAAAAAAATTACCATTAATATTAAGAATTACCATGTCTAGAAAATTTAAAGAGTTTGGAAAAAATCGTTTAATATTCTAAAAGTTTTGTTTTTTATTTCAATCCGAATTAATTTGTTTATTTTTTCTCAATCAGAGAAATAGAACAGATTTGCTTATGGAAATTTTTACACACTTAAATTATAAAATTAAAATAATCTTTTAAATTTCTTCTATTTAAAAAGAAATATATAAAACACAGTGAAATTCACTTACAAGGAAACATTCAAAAGGTGTCATCTTCAAAAAGTATTGAAAAAAATATATGTGATTCTACTCTTCATAAAACACCAGAAAATGAAAAAATTATCTGCTGAAATTAATTACAGCGACCACAAAAAATTATCAAAATTAAGCATATTTGGCGATTTAGCGCTGTTAGGCGATACGTTTGCTAGCACCGAGATTGCCGTGTACGAACAGAACCGTGTTTTGCTTTTCCGCCAAGTACTCAAAATCAATCGCCTAGCAGTGTTTAATCGCCAAATACGCTTAATTTTAATATTTTTTTGTGGTCGCTGTAATTCATTTCAGCCGATAATTTTTTCATTTTCTGGTGTTTTATGAAGAGTAGAATCAAATATATTTTTTTTTCAATACTTTTTGAAGATGACACCTTTTGAATGTTTCTTAGTAACAGAAAATTAATTCTTTCTCAAATAATTAAAAAAAGAAAAAAAAGAGAGAAAAACATTGTATCATCACATAAACATTTATTTTCATGGTTACAAATGAAACTTTGTAAGATTAGCAAGTAATTACACATCAAAAACAATTCATTTTGTAACATCTAGCTCTTATGAAAAATAGTCATAGTAAACAAAACAGAAATATTTTAAGCAGCTATAAACAATTAGTAACATTTCTATCTCTTTCTGACTAAAAATGGATAATAATAAATAAAACATTAAGTATAACAATATCTGTGAATATCAAGTAAAAGTTAAAAATATAAATAAATAAATAACTTACATATAAATATTTGAATGGTAGTTTAAATTAGGGCAATATTTACAAACATTTAGAATTTAACTATTTGCAAAATCTTTTTACACTAGGCACATAGTGCTAACTAATGAACTTTCAGATTAAATTTTAAATTAAAAACTTTATTAATCAATTTCTAGTGAAATAATAATAGAAAGAATACCTAATATTCATAAAAAAAATTATGGAAACCACATGGCGTCATTCATTGCAGGCCTAAATGTTACGTACACTTTGTTTAGATTCAGTTGAAAAAACAATTTCAAGTTTCTAGAAATAAATTCTAAAATAGCCAGAAAAACAATGTATTTAGATATATTTCCAAAACAGCAGATTTTTCCTTTAAATATAAACTTTGTTTTAAAAAAGATACGCATGCAATTTTAATGAACATACAAATATTCCTTCTAATCTGCAGAGATTGGATATTTCAACCAAATACTTTGTAGACAATATACAGGCCATTATTTGCTTTGTTAATCTTTTGCAGATACAAATTAATTTAGTATTAATGCATGAAATGAATGATAAAATATATGTATAATAATTTCAGATAACTGTAAAAGTAAAATGTCTGACTTTACCATTAGAAAATTATAGCAATTAAAAAAAAGTATAATAAATAATAATAAATCAGCATCGTAAAATAATATAAACAAACATTATTTATCTTAACTATACAAATTCAAAGTATCTTAAGTTATTAATTTATCAATTAGTAGCAGTTTTATTTTATTTAATATGTCTACTTAAACATTAGAAAATTTTAGACTTCAATTTCCATAAAAAATACTAATTTTCCTCTCAAAAGTTTCAAAATTTCATTGTTTACATCCAAAAATGGATCATGGATTGCAAGAGGTTCACTGAATATTAGTATTGAAGAAAAAAAAATTACAAGTAATGGCAAAAGTTTAGGATGACGAAGATAGACTTCAGATAAATTCAAACAAGTTTTATAGATTAAATTTCCAAATTAAAGTGCAGAAACAAAAATTTATTAACTGCAAAAAGACAAAGATTAATTAAATCATTACTTTTCAGTTTTGAAGATTAAAATAATCACAAAATATTAGTAACATTGAACTCAGATTTTAATAATAATTCTAGCGTACAAGGTTATACACACACATATTCATCATTTAAATTTTAACTTTTCTATTCTTATAAAATAATGTCTTTAAGATAATATAAAAAGCAAGTCACAAATGCAAAAAGTGTAAGAGAACTATATATACACAGAATTAAACATTAGTAAAATCAGAAAATCACATTATAAGACATTTTTAAGAAAGTGTTATCATATACAATATCACATATGAAAAAAAATATTTTAAGAATGTTTCAATTTATTATACATTTTGTAATAAAAATAACAAACTGAAAATATTTACTTTAAATAAACATTTTCAGAAACATTTAACAAACTTAAACTAAACTACTATTTCAGTAATTTAAACTAAAATAAATGAAATAAAAATAAAAATTCAAGAAACAAGTCAGAGAATGTAATGAAAAATCTTGTAGAATATTTAACAAATAGTACATTAAAAAAAAAAAAAAAAAAAAAAAAAAAAAAAAAACTTATTTTTTAATCTTTTTGACATGATGTCTCTTTGCTTTTTTATAGTTTTATTTACAGAAGCTTTCGCTATTTCTGGTAATTTATCCGTCAAGCTTGGACATTATGAAATGTCCAAATATGAATTAATTCCACTTATTTTTTCTTTTGCATATAGCAAGACATCTTGTGAACTACACTCTGACAAGTGTCTTTGTAGAGCTTGAAGTTAATTTATAACTGTACTTCATGTAACATCTATGTTTAAGTCATTCTTTTGTACTGATGGCACAATAATATCTTTTTCTGTTAGTTTAATGTTTTCCCCATTAATGATCAAATTACTATCAGCTGGGCTATCCGGCATTTCTGTACCATTATGTCCTTCATTCAGACAAACAAAATGGATATGTTCGCATATTAAGAATCTTACACTAAAGTCTACACACGAACAAGTCATAAAATGAATACAAATATTACCGTCTGCACACTTTATTTCACTGCTGCAATTTTCATTACCTTTTTCAGTGACATAGGTAATGACATTTTCACCTACAGTTTTTAACACATTGAACACGTTACTAATTTTAATTACATTATATTCTGGCATATTCAGGCTGCTTTTATGCCGATTGTGTACAAGTCCAATTCGTTTTGTTAATTTGCCTCTTTCGGTACATATACTGCGGGATAATATTTTTTTAGCTACTGCATTAGTTACTAATGTAATAGCCTTATCCAATCTTTTTGTAATTGTACCACCACTTTCTTCATATTTTAATTGCCGATGCCACCATTTCAATTTCCTAATATATTCCCACCTAAATTAATGCGATAATAATATGCCCATTTTTGAGGCCGTATCAAATAATTTTTCGGAAAATAATTCATGAAATTCAGTTCTGAATCTTTATATTTGTTAAAAAAAATTATCCTTCATTTTATGGAAATAAGTTATTTTATCAGTCTCAGTTAACATTTCATTAAGTTCGATTTTGAACTGTTCTTTTCAACTTTTCTCTTTTATTTTTGAGTTTATATTTAAATTCCAGTTTTTGTTCACATGCCAGGAACATAATAAATGCGCTGGCTGATCATTGAAAATAGATTTCAAAGCATTGACATAAATCGCAGTATCATCAGTCATAATAACATTTGTTTTCAAGTTTAGTACACGTTCTTTTATTGCGGAAAAAAATGCCATCATTGTTTCAGTGTTTGTTTTACTTGAGAAAAGGGTTGCAATTGGCAAGCCTTCATGGTTTCCACCATGTACCATGAGTGTCATAAGATGAAACCCATACTGATTCATTCCATGGGTGGAATATATCATTATGGTGTGATTATATAGTTCCAAGAATAATCCCAAGAAGAAAATCATTCTTACTGATTGCAGGGAAATTCAATAATTGTTCTCCTACAGGTTTATAAATAAGTAGGGGAGTACTTTCATCATTTCGCATTTTTCTAACCATGAGATCAATGGAAGTAGCGCCATCTTTATGTAAGAAAATTTCAAGATGAAAATCTCTCTACGGATGTTAGGCAAGTCCTTTTGAGTAGTTAGGCCATATCGTTCAGAAGGTTTGTACTTTTCCCGTGTTTTGTCAAGTATCTTGGATATAGGTACTCCATCACTTAATAATGATGCAAATTCTAATTTTTCCGCTTTGGATAAAGGCAACTTGACTACTTCTTTTACGTGGCCTACATGCACAGCTTAATATATTACTTTGATTTCAAATGCGGATTAGAAAAAACTTTTATGTGGATTAGAAGAAACTTTTACAACTGCTGGACACGTACATCCAACTTTTATAGATCAGATCCTCCAATTTTCAGATGCCTACTTCTGTTTTGACTTGGATTATAGGTCCCACTCCTGTGTCAGATATAGTAAGATAATTTCTGATCACTTTTTATAGAAGAATTTCGTTTAACAATAGAAAATTTATCTTCTTTTTCAATTTTTCTTTTCCAATCTAAAAATTGATCCTCAGCATTGAACGTAAGTTCTGTGAATTTTAATTTAATATCATACACAGTTTCCAAATAATTATGAAATTGTGACAATGCATAAAATGTCTGGTCACATATTGCACATGATTATTTTCCTGAAACAATATTCTTTTTCTGTGTAAATTCTGTTTGACATCTTTCACAAATAAAAAAATCAGGTGGCCCTGAAAATGGTCTTTTTTAGACATAAAAAAAAAAGAAAAGAAACAGCGAAGAGCAAACAAAAACAATCTAAAAACTGCAAAGCAAAGCAAAAGAAAAGGAAAAACGAAGGATGAATGAATCAATCTACGGAATGAATCATGAATCACTCGCTGCGCTAGTTTTCCGAATCAAATTCTTTGGCATATTTGTGATGGTTGCCGGCATATCACCAAAAACTGAACGGTAACCCCAAATTCCATTGGCGCATGCGCAGTTCTCGTGTGAAAACGTTATACCTAGCCGCTCGTGAATCTACAATATGGATAGCAGATGAAACTCTTAAAACATGTCCACCTGATTTTTCCCAAATATATTCAATATTAGTCTATGGGAAATATGAAAATGAAACTATTCCCTGTGTAATAGCCCTAATGAAAGGACGTAGCAGCAAAATGTATGAGGTATTTTTCCGCAAAAATCGAATCAATATTAAAAGAAAAATTCAACAATATAGGAAATTTTTCAGAGTTTCTTTGTGATTTTGAAGCACCTGTAATTAAACTGTAGCAGAAGTTTTTCCATATGTCAATATTAAAGGATGTATTTTCCATTTTGCAGAAGCACTTTTGAGATACATCTACATGACGGGAATTAGAGCACATTTAATGGATTCAAATCAGCTTATAAGTACAGTAGACTCTCGTATAACGCGGGGGATACATTACGCGTAACAGAAAATCGCGTTATAGGAGACATACATTGAGCAGACGATTTCATTCCGCAATGAGACCAAAAGCGTCGGGTGTTGTCATGGTAACGGAGCAATCCTTCCTTGAACAAGTTGAAAGTAGAAAAGATGTCGTCACGTGTTTCCTTTATTTCACGCGTTATACGAGACTCTTTATCGCGTTGTATGAGTAATAGTCGCAGATTTTTCGTCGCGTTATACGAAATCGCGTTTTGTGGGAGCGCTTTGTACGAGATTCTACTGTATATGGTTTAGAAAGGTAAAAAGTTTAAGTTTGATGCGTGAAAACTTAGTGCATTTCACTTGGTTATTTATTTTGGCTTCAGAAGCATATTCAACTGCAGAAGGACATGATGGAAAAAAAAAAAGAAATCTTTGCTTAAATTTGTTGAATATTTTTATAATACATGGCTATCAGGTGTACATTAGCCATTGCATTTATGGAATCATTATACAAATGATAGATCACGAACAGCAAACCTCATAGAGAGTTATCATTCATTGCTGATAAAAATGACATTTGTAAAGCAACGGAATAAGCACCGCAAATTCCTCGCTTTTCTCTTACTAAATTAAACTGTATAAAAGCGGACGCCAATACTTCTTATTTACACTTTAAAATTATTAAAGTAGCATCTCTTGTGCTCGTATAATAATCCCTATAACATTAAACATACGAAAATTATTCCTACGGAAAAAAATAGTTCACTAAAATTAAAAATTCAAAACTATGAAAAAATGCAACTAATATCGTTGCTCTCTTTTATTCTATTCTTTTTCTTGAATAAAAAACAAACTATGGATGCCACACGCACCACATAATCTTTACATTTTAACAAATTTTTGAAGATAGCACGCGATCATATTTTACATAAAAATTAAAGCATTAAATTCATTTAACTCTTTTTTTTTCTTTGACATATTGTTCAGCACGTGAACTTACAAAAAATAGAGGATAAATAATAAACAAATTTACACTGAAATGGAAAATGGCTCAGTTATAACATCCTCCCACCTTTTGATTATAGGTTATAATCAAAACCAAATGTTGCAGGTGTAGTTCTCATAACATTAGTCTTTCAGGGACTTTAATTCTCCTTCCCGCTTTGCTATATCTGACTGGTTCCAATTCTAAAGTTACAACGGGTTTAACAGTTTGAGCAGAGGTTTACTTTGAATAGTATGCTTCTTTCAGTTTTGAACTATTATTTGATGATGTTACTTCTAAAGGATATAATCTTTGAATAGGTCGTAAAAGTTCATGTTGCGAAGTTTGAACCTTTACAAGTCGAACTTTCTTATCTTTTCCAGGAATAAGTTCTGTGACACGGCCTAGTGGCCAGTGGATTCGTTTCTTGTTGTCAGATCCAATTAATACAATATCTCCGACAGCGATAACCTTTTCTGGCTGTTTTCTAGTTGCTCGCTGTATGAGAGCACCCAAATATTCGGATCTGAATCGATCTCTCGAAGCTCTGAGTAGGGACTGCTTGTATCTGAGCCTCTTTGTTAAAGAATCTCGCTCAACTGCATCAACATCTGGAAGCTGAATTTCATGAACATCTTGAAGAAACATAGATGGGGAGATAGGTTTTACAGTCGCATCTTCAGAAAGGTATGTTAGAGGCCTTGAATTCACTACACTTTCAACATCAGCTAAAAGAGTTGTCATTTCTTCGTACGTAAGACAGGCGCGTCCTAAGACTCTTTTAAGAAGGTCTTTTATTACCCTAATCAGCCTCTCCCAGAAGCCACCCCACCACGCCGCTTCCAGTCTATGGAGTTGACAGACCCATATTTTTGTATACGTTGCCAATCTAAGATTCTCAATAAATTAGCTGCGCCAACAAAATTTTTTCCGTTATTACAGTAGATAACAGAGCATCTTCCTCTGCGAGCCACAAATCTTCTCAAAACCATCAGAAATGCATCTGTTGAAGCAGAGGTCACTAGCTCTAGATGAACAGCTCTATATATAGCACAGGTAAAAATCAAAATCCAACTCTTCTTATCGTTCTTAAGATACAAGGGACCAGCCATATCTATGCCTGTAATTTGAAATACGGCAGAATCTTTTCCTCTGTTTTTAGGTAGAGGAGCACTAGATGTCCATAAAGCCCTTGAATTAAATCTTTTACAAATCACGCAGCTGGCTAACACAAGCTTTACACTCTTTCTTCCGTTGAGAATCCAATACCTTTCTCTAAGCAAATTTAAGAGGATTTGTAACCCCGCATGACAGTTCTTTACATGAATATAAAAAATCAGTCGATTAACAACTTCATGCTTTGAAGGGAGAATTATGGGATGGAGAAAATCTTCACTATCTTTCCTATAAGTTATTTTAGTTTTCAAACGAATGACCTCTTGCTCATCCTTACAGGTTTGTAATGTCTTCAGTCTTTCATCACTTTCCGAAGAGAAAGATTCCTTTTGAACCACACGTAGAGTTTTTATCTCAGCTTCCCGAAATTCAGTAGCCGTCAATTCGCCTATACTCCTCTTCTCAGGATTTAAACAATTATGCTTAAAGCGAAGGATCCAAGCAACTAAACGTATGATTTTTTCATAACTTGAAAAGTAGCGGTAATACCAGTTATTATTGGATGGAAATTCAGGCTTCGTCAACATACAAATAGACTTTGACCTTTCTTTCTGAATTTCTTCCTCGTTCTAATCTTCATTGGAAGTGTTCATGTGATTTCTAAATTTTGCTGAATCTTTCATCCAATGTGGGCCCTCCCAGCATCTGATAAAAGCTAATTGCTTAGCCTTACAGCCTCTAGACGGCAAGTCTGCTGGATTCTTCTCACTTGGTATATGTTTCTATGATGAAGGACTGCTTAATTTCTGAATCTCTTGAACCCGATTTCGGACAAACACAGACCAGCTCTCATTTCTTGATATCCAAGCAAGCACTGTTGAGGAATCGCTCCAATAATATCTCTTCATTTCCTGCCAACCCAAAGCATACACAACAGTTTTCGCCAAACGAGCGCCAATAGTAGCTGCTAATAGCTCCATTCTTGGTACAGTCGTATTCTTTAAAGGCGCAACTCGGGACTTGGCAGCAAGCAGAGTTATTTCCCCTTGATCTTCCTTTTCTATCCTCAAGAATACTACTGCTGCGTAAGCATCTTTACTTCCATCAACGAAAGTATGAATTGTGCATTCATGTAAGTTTTCTGGAGTGATCTGGATATATCTTGGTATATTAACATCATTTAAATATTTAAGTTCTTGAAACCATAATAGGAATTATTTTTGTAATTCACCAGTTATTTCATCATCCCAATTAATACCTAATTTCCAAGCTTTCTGTAACATCAATTTAGGATAAAGCATCACCGGAGCAGTAAAACCAAAAGGATCAAAAATCTTATGAACTGCCGATAACATACTTCGCTTCGTAATCCTTTCTGTGTTGAAATCGTTTAGCCATTTCATGTTGAATTTTAATATATCGGAAACCTTATCCCAAATCAGACCCAATACTTGAGTTTCCGTCTGGTTCGACGTTTCATCGTGATCACCAGTGTATTCCCACTGTCTTAAATCAAAACCACCATTTGCCATTATTTTCTTTGAGTCCGAGATAAATTTCTTTAGATCTTCTTCACTGTGCACACTAGTAGCGACATTGTCTACATAAAAACTGTGCAAAAGCCTTTGCTTGAAATTTTCCTCAAAACTTGCACTATTTTTGATGTGATATTCAATTACTGATGATAAAAGAAAAGGGCTACACTTTACACCGAAAACGACTCGTGCATGCCTAAATACTTTAAGTTTCTTCTCTTTTAGATCTTTCCACCATAGAAATCGCAGAAAATCTCTATCCTTTTCACAAACGCTAATTTGAAGAAACGCTTTTCTAATATCAGCTGTTACACCGAATTTTCTTTCTCTGAAACGTAGGAGAATATCTGGAATAAGCTCAATCAAATTTGGGCCACACTACAGACACTGATTTAAAGATGGATGGTTAGCCAACTTTGCTGAAGCATCGAAAACTGGACGGATAGGTGTTGTACAACTGGTCTCTTTAATAACTGGGTGATGAGGTAAGTAATTACCATAAGAGTTCACTTTGGTAGCAGGAACTTCTTCTATGATCCCCTCATTCAACCAGTCCATAAATATATTTTCATATTTTTCGTACATGTTCTTAGCTAATAACTTAGAAGTTGTATTTTCTAAACGTCTTACAGCCAAACTCAAGTTATCTGGTAATGCAGATGTGTCGTCAGCCCAAGGGAGACAAATTTCGTAACTACCATCCTTGTTAATTTTTACTGTCTCTAAGAAATGTTCCTTTGTTTGACGGTCAATCTCACTTATAGATTTCTTTTCTATACTATCTGTTATTCCGATCAAGTCCAATCTCCATAAGTTTGAGATATCAGCTTCATTTACGAACAAAGACTTCACCATCATTGCTAAATTATCAGTTGAGACTTCAGTGTGAGGCGCCTTGCCCATCAATGTCCAACCAAGGTATGTTTCTATGACAACAAGACCAGATGTCAATGCTTTTCTTTTGCCAGTTAACATCTTTCCCATAATATCAGCACCAATCAATATTTCGATAACTTCACGGCAATGACTTACATCAGATAATTCGATTCCATATTCTTTCAACTCTTTCATCCACGGGCCATTAGTGACCGGTTGAATGTTTTCACATACAATAATTTGATCCATCACTTCAAAATTGCAGGTGAACTTCTCATTCATATCCTTAACCTTTATTCTATAACAATTATGTTGGCATTCCTTTGTTGTAACTCCGCCAAACAATGAATGTATCATTTTTTCTTGACGAATGGGAGTATAATTCATCTCTTCTGCTATACTTTTCAAAAAATAAGATTTTTGGGATGCTGAATCTAACAATAAACGAACTGTTTTTTGCTTGTTTTCTGAGATGAATTTGACTTTTAAGGTTTGAAGGAATACTTTAGCACTTTGCTTATTAAAATTTGTCATGTTTACTTCACTACTGACTGAATTTTCTTCAACCCTTTCTTGTGCAGTTTTACCTTGAGAATCACGCAAATCGCACATCAAAGGCACATGCTTCTTAGAACAGATAATGCATTTTAAAACTGCTCGACATTTTTTCACTGTATGATTAGGTAACAAACAAGCGAAGCAGCAATTTTTATCCTTTACAATCTTTTGTATCTCAGTTAAACTCAATTTTCGAGCTGAAAAGCATTCAGAGCTCAAATGTTTGCCTTGGCAAAAAATGCATACCCTTTTGAAATATAAAGCAGAAGACGTTGTCAATAAACCTGCAGCTGTCGATATCTTATTTCGCATATAGTCTACACTTTCACTGTTTTTCCTTTTAGAGTATTTATTATCTTCACGCTTTGTCAAACCGAAGACCGCTACAGCTAAAGATATTCTCTCTTCACTTTCTACTTCCGTTTTCAAAAAATGCATCAGATTATCCAACCTTCCTTTAGCATCCGTATTAGAAGAAGAGAGATTCGAGCGATTCCAGGCCTTCAAAAAGTCTGCTGGGAAACAAGACTCAACCATAGGGTATAAAATGGAGGCATATTTATCAGTGGTAACACCTAATGTTTCTAGCGCCCGTAAGTATGACTAAGCTTATCATATAATGAAGTTAATGCAAATTTACCTTTTGTTTGCACAGATATTATCAATTTCAATAACTCTCGTACATACACTTCTACTAGAATATCTTCCCTGCCAAAACGAACCTGTAAACTTTCCACTGCCTTTGAATAATTGGCGCCAGCTGGCGGGAAACTTTTAACAACTTCTCTTGCGCGTGAACCAGCGATTGTTGCTTGTACTAAAAACTGGAACTTGTCCTCTGGGGCAATCTCATCATCTTTATCAATTTGTTCAAATTGGCTCCAAAAAGGCAACCAATCCTTAATTTCTCCGCCAAATTTCCTGAATTCCAGCTTAGGTAAAGTAAATTTTCGTCTCATAGTACTATTTTCATAATTATTTAAAATAGCATCAATTTGAATTTGCCCAGATGATTGTATTCTCGCCAATTGTAAATCATGATTCAATCTTAATTTCTCTTTCTCCAGTTCTGCTTCTTTTTTCCAGCCTTAATGCCTCAGCTTCTTTTTCTAGCTTTAATGCCTCAGCTTATTTTTCTAGCTTTAACTTCTCAAGTTCTTTTTCTTTTTCAGCTTGTTTTTCTTCTTTCAAAGCTTGTTCTTGTTTTTCTTCTTTCATTTTTCTTTCAGCTATAGCATTTTCTAAAATATCTTTCACAAATTCGGGATCCTTTTCATACTCTTTACTATTTAAAATCAGCTCTTTTAAGCTTGCTATTGTGAACGTCGAAGGCAAAGCCTCTCCAATCTCTTCGGCTACCCACTTCAAATCTTCTTTTTTAAATCCTTTAACGGTTTTAAACATCTTTTTAATCTTAATATAATCAAAATAATTTTACTTCACTTGAAAGGTCCTGTCGCGGACGCCACTAATTTTATGTAAAGCAACGGAATAAGCACCGCAAATTCCTCGCTTTTCTCTTACTAAATTAAACTGTATAAAAGCGGACGCCAATACTTCTTATTTACACTTTAAAATTATTAAAGTAGCATCTCTTGTGCTCGTATAATAATTCCCTATAACATTAAACATAAGAAAATTATTACGGTAAAAAATAGTTCACTAAAATTAAAAATTCAAAACTATGAAAAAATGCAACTAATATCGTTGCTCTCTTTTATTCTATTCTTTTTCTTGAATAAAAAACAAACTATGGATGCCACACGCACCACATAATCTTTACATTTTAACAAATTTTTGAAGATAGCACGCGATCATATTTTACATAAAAATTAAAGCATTAAATTCATTTAACTCTTTTTTTTTCTTTGACATATTGTTCAGCACGTGAACTTACAAAAAATAGAGGATAAATAATAAACAAATTTACACTGAAATTGAAAATGGCTCAGTTATAACAACATTAAAGAAATGCGTGCATCTTTAAAAAACTTCTTAAAAAAATAACAATTAATGCACAATCGCTTTCAACAACGAATTAGGCGATTAAACAATGGTATTTATAAGCCCTCTGAAAGCGATTTTGTTTGTACCGAGATCTTCATAATAAGACACTTTTATCAAAAAGTGAGTTTAGAAGGAGGACATGGCATTTATGGCCTCATATCTCTAATTTAAGTTTCACCGACTTTGCATTAATATGTATTGAGATAACTATTTATATGAATTATGTAAATTACTTGATAGGATGATAATATATCAAAATATTAAATAAAAACTATAAAACGTGCATGCAAGTTGACTCTTATTTATACAATTAATACTATGATAATTTATATATATATATATTATTTGCATGAAATGTTTACTATCTTTTGAAGTTCTTTTTTTTCTGGCAAAATAATTTTTGTTCCTAAATGTGACAAAAATTTTCAGATATTCATATTCAAATAAATTAAATAGCAGTTTTTATCTTTGGATTTTTATCATTCAGAAAATTTTATTATAGAATTTTCATTCAGAAATTTCCATATTTTACTATGAAAATATGAAAATTTAATTAAATTTTTATTATATTTTTAATTTATGTTATTATTAATTAATACTAAAAATTTTATTATGAGAACTTTTAGAAAATCAGAAAATTTTATAATATTATTTATGATCAGAAAATTTTATAATATTATGAACCTAATTATAATGGCTGAAAATTTCATGCACAAAATAAAAATGAAGCTGGTTTTGCTATTATATTATAAATACTATTGGTATGAAAAGAAAATGTGTAAGATTTGATTATACAGGATGGCTAAGAAATACTATTACAAATATTGAACCATTTTATTGTAAAACTATAAAATAGAAACTGATAAATACGCCAACGGATAAACACTATCAATGAAAGTTTACCTTGAAATAATTTGATTAGAATCGACCACCATCTTTATCTATTACTAACGATAATCTCATACGCCATTGTCCAATTGAGGCATGAATCGTTTTAAGAGCACTTTAGCTTTAGAATGAAAAAATTGGGTATAGGGGGAGTCAAACATTCACAGAAAATAGCATGGGGGAAAAAAATCGTATACTCACAAGTGGGGGAAAAAATAAACAAACACTAGTAAGAAAATGTAGGAAAAATAGACGAGAAAAAGAAATAGAAACGCGGGAATAGTGGGCTCAGGAGATCTGAAGTTATTGCAAAGGCCTAGCTACATCTGGCCTAAATTGTGCTCTTACAGAGAGCTGCCAATTATAGAACTAGAGCGAGAAATTGTTTTACCAAACGATTAAAATTAACTCTTAATTTGATTGTTACAGTATTTAGTAGCCAACCTGTAATTTTAGATAATCAAATATAATATAGTAATGAAATACCTTTGATATCCATTCCAAATCTAGGCATTTTCGGAATTCTCACTCCTGAAAACGTGTAAAAAAGTCAAAAAACCGAGGTCGAAAAGTTTCACGATTACCTACGTTCCTCATACCTAAAGTATGATGGGGAACTAAAAAAACTTTGGCATGTCCCTGTACACGAACTACAAATGGAATGCACACCCAAAACTATACAGCTAATTTCGTGGGGATCATGAACATGTGTACCAAATTGCAAGTCAATAGCGGGATTTTTGCGGCCGCTATCGCGCGACAAACACACAGAAAAACATCCAGACGGAACCCAAAACCGTTTTGAGTCTCAACAGAGGGCCTCCACTGATGTTTCGGCAACTACCTGTATCGACAAAAATCGTATTATATACAACCCACGGTCATAAGTATTAGATCACTTCTTTTTCAAGAAACCTAATTACGAAACAAAAGCTTTTATTTAACATAAATATTTTTATTAATGCTTCATTTTATTTTTTTATGAATAATTACTAATATGACTTTACAGTAAGTAATAAAACTTGATAAAAAAAAAAAAAAAAAAAAAAAAACTAGTTGGCATAGGTGGACTCTGCTCAGTTCCCCATCATATTTATGTTTTCATAAATTTCTAGTGCCAGACATATTGTAATCATGTTAAAAGAAATGAATTTGACCAAAGCTTGATACAGTGACAGAATGAAATCCCCGCCTAATAGGCTATCCACCGTTCACTTCGATATATTTATCTTATTCTAATCTATTATTTTATCAAGGTCAATTCCGTTCTTTAGTTTTCATGCTGCTATTTCCAATGCAATAATCCTCAAAATTCATATTTATATGAAAACTTTACAATTTCGCTATGTTGATAAAATCTTAAATTACGATTTTCCTATTAGAATATTTGTATTCATCAAACAAATATCATAAATGTAATGTTGAAGTTGTCTAATGTATTTATGATCCTCAAAATGGAAGTTTATGCTCAATTTCGCCTTATTCTGACATGTTAAATAAATCGTAAATTCGAAATAACTTACGAATTTTTTAAATTGGAAAAATCATAGTCTATGATATTAATTCCAGTATCCTAAATAATATTTCGAAAGTGGTTTGACATCTTTACGATGGAAATATCCCTCAAGATTGACTTTATGTGAAATTTCGCTCTATTCTGCCATGTTAAGAAGTTCGTAAATTTCCAATAACTTACGAATATATTGGAAAATTCATAGTCATTAATATTCATACCAGTGTCCTAAATAATATTTCAAAAATAGTCTGATATCTTTACGATGAAAATATCACTCAAAATTGACGTTTATGTGAAATTTTGCCCTATACTGCCATGTTAAGAAATTCGTAAATTGCCAATAGCTTGCAAAATTTTTAAAGTAGCATATTTATAGTTCATGTTTCTGATGTTCATTCCGGCATCAAAACTGATATTTTAAAACTGTTCTGACATTTTTACAGTAAAAAGTTTCCATTTAACACTAGAACGCCGGGAACCTTGTTCACCCCTATAACGCCGGCTGGTGTCATTTTGACACTGTTCAAGTCAACGATGTGCTTCGGAGTACCTGCATTTGGTCGCAACCAATGCTTACCTCCAACGAAAAATGAGAAAAACATAAAAATAATTTTCCATAAAATAATTAAAATCCAAAGGGATGCTTTTAGAATTTTGATCACTGAATGAATCTCCGCGTGAGCAGAGACCAATCAGAGTGAAGCACCAGGAGTTAAAAAAAAAAAAAATAATAATAATAATTAATAAAATAAATAATAAATAAATAACTCCTTGAAAAAACCTAAGTGTAACAGTGAAACTGTTACGTGCGTTGACGAGACGGTCTGGACGGCGAATCCTCCACTAACTTTCTCTTAAATAATGAACCCATACCCTGGGAGACATGTTATAAATACTTAGGAGTTTATATTGATTCCAAATTAACGTGGTCTCGTCACATCTCAGAAACTCTGGGTAAAGCCAAACGAGCCACGCATTCCCTTCATTCTCTGTTAGCTTTTAATAGCCACCTGTCCATCAAAAATAAATTATTACTATATAAATCCATGATCCGTCCTATCCTAACCTACGGGTGTATGATATACGGATCTGCTTCGAAAACCAACTTGGATAAAATTCAAAAGTTTCAAAACAAGCTATTGCGCAGGTTTTTGAAAGCTACTCGCTACGTCCGCAATGATACTATTCATCAGGATCTCCGAATTAAGCCTATTTATGCTCAATTTCGGAAACTTGCATTGAAGTTTCACAGATCCATTCCTACTGTTGGAAATCCTCTGTTGGACTCTATTCACAGATACGACGCTAGAGTCGGTCGTGGTAAAAAACGGCCTCTGGCTATTTTAGTCAGAGGGGATGATTTTCTCCCCGTCTCTAAAAAGCGTAGGAGTATAACTTCCGGAGTCACCTAACTTAGTATTTCCATCCAAAATTCTATTTCCCCTAGATTGAACGAAATGTTCATCTAGCTTTGGCTAACCCTAGTATCAGGCTTATCTACTGAACTTTGTCAGTCGCGAGCTTTGAACCGTGAAATTGTTACTTCTTTTTTAATTATTTTTTTTTATCAAAATTTCCTAATTGCTGTATATTTTTTTATTATTTGGCTTATTTTTTAATTTTTTATTAATTTTATTGTCTTGTAGTGTAGGGATCTGAGGTCTCCTCTCATTGGCCGATTTCCTGGCCTCTGATTGGCTTTCAGTTTCTGGACAAAATCCTCTGTGATTTTGCTCGTTTTACTTTCAGTGAGGATTGTGAGTGCTATGTGTGTCTCTGAGAGGTCCGCAGATCCAGCTCAGAACTTAGTTTCTGGCTGGACACTGAGACTTTCGTAGGATTCATGCATACACTTCACTTTAATCCTCCTGAATTTTAATTATGATAGGAAAAAAAATAAAATTTTATGGCCCCCCCCTTTTTTTTATTATTAATTGCGGGACTCTGATTATTATTAGCGGTTTCCTGTGCCCCTTTGGACGCCCTGCTCTACTCTTGACACTGTTCAGTAATAAGCGAAACATTTAAATACAATTTTAATACCTTGCTAATTTTGATGATCTTTTAAAAAATATAAATGATATACAATACATTTAAGGAAATTATTAACTTTTAAACAATGAAATTTTATTTTAGCATTGTGATTAATATGGTATTAAGGATTATTATTAATCTTTACATATTTTAAGTAGTATTATAACAGGTAAATTGTTCAGGTAGATAACAATGGAATAAAAACAGAGTAAAAAACTACTCACATTATTTACAGTCAATACACGTATAGTTCACATGTTTGGTGCATTTTCCACATACCACTCTTTTACAAGAAGAACACATTTTATTTGATAGATTTCCGTGACATTTTTTTATTTCACACTTTCTGCGCTTAGATAGATTTTCAGATTGTAGTTCATCTTCATTTTTTCTCTTTCTTTCCCTCCGTATTTTCTTGTATTCTGCCTGCATTTCTTCAGCTAAACTTTGAATAAAACTACATCTCGATACTTTTTTTCCAGTTACACATTTGAAAATAATCCAAGCATTTATAGCAGCAAAGTCTAAAATGTTGTAAAATGTATGAACAGGCCATCTTCTTGAACCTGCTTTGACTGAATATTTTCTTGCCATTTGATCAACAATATCAACGCCACATTTTGTTTCATTATAAAAAGTGACGGTTTCTGGCGTTTTCTTTGAATTATTTGCAATTGCAATGTTTGAATGCATCGAACTTAAAATTATCACATTCTTTTTCTTTTTGCATTGGTATGCTGTGAGTGTTGAACCAGAATCCTTATTTTTCAATATTTTTGTTGTGTATAACTTCTCTTTTCCTGACCTTATACAATCTGGAATTTCTCGTCTAGCTCTATTCATCGTACCAACTAAACTCGTGCGTTTTTCATTTAGTTTCTTCTCCAATTCTAGAGATGTAAAAAAATTGTCAACTGTGACATTTCTTCCCATATTTTGAAAAGGCTCAGTTAGTTTTAACACGACATACTCAGAAAGTCTCTGGTTTTGATACCTTTCTTCATTTCTTCCTAGATATGGAAATGCGTTCAATATGTATTTAGTTTCTAAATCTGCAGCTACCCAAAATTTTTGTCCATATTTATCAGGTTTTGATGCTATAAATTGAGTAAATGGACAGCGAGTTTTGCTAGGAAACAATTGTTCATCGATTGTTATGTTCTGGCCTGGCATATAACAACTAATACAGTTTTCAATGAAATGATTCCATACTTCCGAGATCATTGCAAATTTATCGTGTTTTATTCGATTACAACGCGTCGATTTTATATCAAATCTCAAAAATCTGGAAATTTCGCAAAATCTGTCTCTGGATATGGTTTCTTTACAAAATTTTAAACCCCAGGTTTCAGACCACAATGAATGTAATTCCAAGTTTCGAGCTCCAGAGACTCCACGAGCATACAACACTGAAATATATGCAAAAAACTCTTCTCTTGAAAGTGACCAGTTTTCATTTTTTAGCACTCTGCGTGCTTCGGTCACTGTGCATTTTATTATGTGCTCTAAAATAGTTTTATCTATAAACAGCAACCAAGCACTCAAAACACTTTCACTATTTATATTTCTTTTTGCATAACTAGTAGGGCCACTTGTTTCTCGCAATATATTTTGGTTGGTAAATCTTCCAGATGCACTCACATATGTGCATTCTTCCCACTGTGAACCATCGCGAGCCGTAAATATATCGTTGTTTTGAGAATTATCAACGCATGTTTCCTCATCACTTTCAGAATCGGAAGATACAAAAGGAACAAAAATTTCATCATCAGATCCTCCATCAATTTCGGAAAACTCTCCACCCTCGGATTCATTATCGGACTCTTAGAAGCTTTTCTATTTCTTCTTGGGTAAGTCCTCTTTTACTAGACATTAACAAACCTTTATGACTTTAGTAAAAAATACGAAAATGTTAAATTGACTGCAAAATCTAATAAATTCACTAGTAATTCGAACGCTATTATCACAAGAAATAGATTCAAAAAACCATTCTGCTGACAGCAGGTGTTTACACAGCTGCAATTGGTCACGTGATAACACGTGATCACCAGGTGCAAGAAAGCGCATTCCACTCGTCGATCACATTCTTCACTCCAAAACTACCGTTTAAATAAATGCCTATAGTAATGAAATTTAATTCGAAGTAAAAAAACTCAAATTATTGCCGTGTCAAATTGACACCAAGCCGGCGTTCTAGGTAAATTTTCCTGTAAATAAAGTTTAGTAAGAGCTAACATCTTAACATTTTATATGTGTATTTTCCCTACACATTAAATAAAAGTCAAGAAAAATTAATAAAATTCCTCGAGTTTTTCGAATTTTACAACGGAACTTAGATGCTTTAGTGTCAAAATGACACCGCCCGGCGTTCTAGTGTTAATGCACGTTTAAGTGAATTTTTGTCCTATTCTCCCATGTTAAGAAAATCGTAAATTTCTAATAACTTACGAAGTTTTTTAATTCGAATCTTGAAAATGAATAGGGTTCTTGCCAGTATCGAAAGTAATATTTTAAAACTGATCTGACCTCTCTGCGATCATTTGTTCGTGAGATATCGTGTACACAGACTAACAAACTAACGGACTAACACACTGATAAATATTTCATCATCTCCATAAATTTTTCATGCTTTCATTGACATCTATTCCGGAAATATAAACAAACTAATTTCTTCTATAATTAAATGTAACCTTGAACATTGAAATATTATGAAAAGCGCGTGGGCGAAAAGAATTATAGACTGATAATGACTTTTTTTCTCTAAATAAACATTTACAAAACTCTTTTATTTCATTCAACAATATAATGTAATGATTGTACAAAAAATATAAGATATTAATTTTTTCTCTTCAAATGTCATAATATAATATACTAATTTATGATGCATAATAATATAATCAAAATTGTAATTTAAATTCTTCTTGCAGTTTGTAATAAGTTTTCAACCAGAAAAGATGCATAAAAATGCATTCCTTAAAATATATCCTAATAAAGCTAATTAAAACACCGAATTATTTCCAGAATCATTTAAACTAATTTAAATAATTAGTTTTTTACATTATTAGTTAAAAATATAAGCTTATTAGAGAATAGTTAAAAAATGAAAATGCTGGTAAATTCATCAGCCTTAAGAAGACCATTTAGGATATAATTTGGTGCCAAGAGATGAAGCTGCTACTGCACTACAGTATACAAGGTAAGTGAAGAGTTTATTGTTTTTTCTTTAAAGTCTTAACTTGTATCAAATATAAAACTACCGAGGTACTAAAGTATTTACTAATAATAGCAACATTTTGACAATGACAGCTAATTTAAAAATATTTCTGGCATCTTAATAATTAATATATAAGTAGTGAAATAATTAAATTCATATTACATAAGCTCTTAATGGTGGAAGTAATTATTACAAATTTAAATTAAATTTAACGATGGCATCGTACAAAGAAAATGCAATTATTGATAAGCTAAATCCATCTAATTATGCCACCTGGTCTTTTAAATTAGAGATGTTACTGATAAAAGAAGACCTTTTTGATGTCATCACAGAAACCCCACCAGAGCCTATCACTTCAGAGTGGTCCAAAAACGATAAAAAAAAGCTAAAGCAATGATACATTTTTTTATAAGTGATGATAAAATCGTTCACGTTAAGGGTTTGTCCACATCAAAAAAGTCAAGGCTCAAACTCAAAAATTTACACGAACGCACCAATCTTTCCAGCAAGCTATACTTGTTAAAAAAATTTATATAGCTGCAAATTAGCTGAAGGAGGTAATATAATAAAACATATAACACACATTTTAGAAATAAAAGAAAAACTTACTGCTATTGGTGAAAACATTAACGATTCTCATTTATCAGCTTTACTACTGTTCTCACTCCCTCCACCATATGATCCTCTTATTACTGCTTTAGAAGCAAAATCTGAAGAGGATCTTACACCAAGTTATATTCAAAGCAAGCTCATAGATGAGTATAATAGAAGAACTTGTAACAAGAATGCGTTACTAGTTGATGAAAATGCTGTAGTATATCAAATAAAAAAACACAAATGAATTTTCAGAGAAAACGAGTAAAAAAATTCTGCACGTACTGCAAGATGAAAAATCATAATACCGACGACTGTTGGTACAGAAAAGACAAAAATAAAAAACAAAATTATTCATCGGAAGGTTATTATTTAATTCATCTTTATGTTTTGAAAGTAGAAGTGAACCAACAATGAAGCATGACGGGGATGAAACAAATGCATTCGACGAAGAAACTGATACAAGAAACAAATTAAAAACTTAGCAGTCATTACCTCATATGGAAATAAAAACAATTGGATAGTCGATACCGGCTCCTCCTCGCATATCACAAATGATAAAAATCTATTCACTGAAATAAAAAATTATGACAATTCAAACATGGTTATAACAAACGGAACATTTTAACATCACAGGGCTCAAGAGATGTAGTTATATAACTACCGAAACAGCTGAGGGAGAAATAAACAAAATAAAGTTACTCGACGTACTTTTTGTTCCAGACCTATTTAATCTCAGTCAGAAAGGCTATTATGGAATGGAATTAAACCTAATTTATCTCATTTGAGAGTATTCGGGTGTAAAACTTTTGCGTACATAAACACACAAATAAGAAGAAAATTAGACAATAAAATGCAAGATGGAATTTCCGTAGGTTATGACTATAGATCAAAGGGATACAGGATTTACACGGGAGGAAAAGGTATTATTATCGCAAGAACGGTTAATTTCATAGAAAATCAAAACTCTAAACTCTCATTACAAGAAAAACCAGAAAATGATATTAGTCAAAAGGAAACTGTAAATGTCGAACTTAATGACACACCTGAAAATAACACCGAAGAAACACTTGAAATAAACAATGAACCTAGAATATCCTCGAGATCTAATATTGGTGTACCCCCAGATCGACTAATTTACATGGTAAAGCATGATCCAATACATGAATCGCAAATTTGGGCGGAAGTTCAAAAACTCACAAATCCCGTTGAGAAAATAATTGGATAAAAGCAGCAAAGGATGAAATATCATCGTTAAAAGAATACAACATGTGGACATTAGTAGATCCACCACAAGGAAAGAAAATTATCGGTTCAAATTCGACCTTTAAAACAAAATACGATGACACTGGGAAAATACAAAAATTTAAGGCACGACTGGTAACTCAGGGATTTCTCCAAAAATTTGGGGAAGATTATAATGAAACATTTCCACCGGTGGTGTCCTATACAACAATACGTTCTTTCCTAAACTCTGCAGCTTACCACAAATTAAACGTAAGACACATAGACGTTAAAACAGCATTCCTACACGGTGACTTAAACGAAGAGCTGTATATGAAACAACCCGATGGATTCGTTAATCCAGGGGAAGAAAAAAAGTGTGTAGGTTGAACAAATCAATTTATGGACTCAAACAAGCTGCTAGAGCTTGGTACTTAAAAATTGGGAGTTTCCTAAAAACCCTAAATTATGTCGAGAATAAAGCCGTTTCGTGCCTCCATGTAAACAGTACGTCAGACAACATTTCGTTTATTATAGTCTATGTCGATGATATCTTAATTGCCGGAAATAACAGGCAAATTAATGAAATAATAAGGAAATGAAAGCAAAGAATTCGAAGTTAAGGATTTAGAAGGGGTTAGTTTCTATTTGGGCATGAAAATAACTAGAAATGATAGAGGGGATTTCGAAATAAATCAAAAACTGAAAATCGAAGAGTTAGTACGAAAATTATATTTAGAAACCTCTAAACCAACATATACACCAATGGAAACAAATTACTTAAAATTTTATGATAATGATAACCCATTATAAAACAACACTAAATACCGACAAACAATAGGAAGTTTGCTATATTTGGCAACAGTTAGCCGTCCTGACATATTTGCAGATGTAAACATATTAAGTAGGCGAAATGAAAGTCCAAGAAAAAAGGACTGGGAAACAGTAAAAAGAGTTGTAAGGTATTTAAATACTACAATAAATCTAAATTTCGTTATCAGTACCAATGAAAAAATTAAACTAGTAGTTTACGCAAATGCGGACTGGGAAGGAGACAATTCCAACAGAAAATCAACATCAGGCAGTGTCTTCATGCTAGGAGAAAATCCTACTCAATGGATCACAAAACGCCAAAATTGCGTTGCACTTTCTTCGGCTGAAGCTGAATTTATTTCCGCTACAACAGCTGCGAAAGAAATTGTATGGATACTAAAATTATTAAAAGACTTGTACTTACCTCAAGAGTTACCTACCAAAATTTTTGAAGACAATATTTCATGTATAAAATTGATAGACAATGGATTTTCTGGTAAACTGAAACATGTTGATCTACAATACAACTACTTAAAAGTTCTGAAAGAAAAATATATTATAGAACTTGAATATTGTCCAAGCGATGAAATGACTTGACTGTTGATATTTTCACTAAAGCCCTTCCAAGGCAGATTCACGAAAATCATAGAAAGAAATTGAAACTGATTAGTGAAACTTAAAAGATTTATGGAGCTGAAGGGGGAATTGATAAATATTTCATCATCTCCATAAACTGTTTCATTCTTTTATTGTCATCTATTCTGGAAATATAAACAAACTAATTTCTTCGATAATTAAATGTAACCTTGAACATTGAAGTATTATGATAAGCGCGTGGGTGAAAAGAATTGTAGACTGATAACGATTTTTTCTCTCTAAATAAGAATTTACAAAATTTTTTATTTCATTCAACAATATAATTTAATGATTGTATAAAAAAAATAGATATTAATTTTTTCTCATCAATTGTCAAAATATAATATAATATAATATAATAATTTATGATACATAATAATATACTGAAAATTGTAATTTAAATTCTTCTTGCAGTTTGTAATATGTTTTCAACCAGAAATGATGCATAAAAATGCATTCCTTAAAATATCTATATTAATAAAATCAGACTTTTGTCTGTAAATTTGTCGGAATCGAAAAATTTTGCGATATCTTCACGTTTCACACCCCATGAAAGCCGAAAATGACTTCAGAAAATTTTGCCTGTGTGTGTGTGTGTGTGTGTGTGTGTCATCATGTCCGTTCGCTTTTTTTGTCCGGGCATCACTTGAGAACGGAAGGACGGAATTCAACGGCGCTTGGCAGGGATTTAGGTCTTCACCCAACTTAAAATTATATCTATCGACTTTTCAGAAATTTCCCCCCGTTCCCCCCTGGGGGGTAAAAGACTAAAACACGTTTGGCCGGGCATCACTCGAGAACGGCTGGACGGAATACAACGGCGCTTGGCAGAAACTTAGGTCTTTACCCAACTTAAAATTATATCTGTAGAAATTTTCAAAATTCTGATTAGTGTTTAAATTGTGGGTAAAAAACGCCTGCGCATGCGCCATAAATATTTTTTCACTAAAACGCTTTGAATGGAAAAATAAAATATAAAAATAAATTTTTAAGATAAAGACTTTTTTTATTCGCGTGATTCACACTACAAATTATGAAAAGATTGAAATGAAGTTTTGCCATCTGAGTTTCATACTTTAGTTAATTTTAAAACATCTAATTGTCGTATCGAAAAACTGTTTACACCCCAGGATTCAGAAAAATCACCTCTTTCATTTGGTACTGAATTTGTAACGATAGGTCTGATACTTTTAATTTATTTTCCCCTTTTTCCGTTTTTCCGTTGCCACTTAAATTTCATACTTTAGTTATTTTTTAAAAATTTAATTGTCGCATCGAAAAACTGTTTGCACCCCTGGATTCAGAAAAATCACCCCTTTCATTTGGTATCAAATTTATAAATATAGGTCTGATATTTCTAATTTAGTTTACCCTTTTTCCGTTTTGAACGCGGATTCGGTAAAAGGTTTTATATTTATAAATATGCATTTATATATATTTTTATTTTCGAGAAATAAACTGAAATATTTTTAATTTTACGTGAATAATAATAAAAATTAGAGAGAAAAATACCTACAAAAGTCGGTGATTTTTTTTTTTTTTTTTTTTTATGAGGAATTTGCACGTACAGTCGGTAACAAAAGTATCCGAACACTAGCAAAATTTCCTATGTAAAAGAAGTTACCTTGTAATAAATCCTTCTCCTTCCTATGTAATAAATCCTTGTCGAACCCTGTTCTTAGACTGGCTAAGAACACGATTCGACAAGGATTTATTTAGCAAAACAGTATTAAGTGTACTTTTTTATATAGGAATTTTTGATAGTGTTCGGACACTTTTGTTACCGACTGTAGATAAATATTTTCATAGAGACATTTGGCATTAGTTTAATATTTTTATTTAATTAAGCAGTACTTTTCTTTCCTGCAGTAAAACAAAATTTTTTGTTGTTATTATGTACCTTATGAGGTTTTTTTTTATGTTCTCCCATTAATTGTAAATGATTATAATTTGGATTTTATTAAGATTTTTTATTTTTATTTTGTAAATATCAGAAAAGATTTTTTATTTTATTTTATTTTACTTATTTATTTATTTTGTGTATGGAACAGCTTTAGTATTGGATCCCTTTGGCAAAATTTGAAATTCGGAACCGAAGTAGCTCGGACGTTTCTCGCCAAGATCTTTAATTGCACAATTGAGATAGCCAATTCAGTTTATCGCAAAAATGGGTACAACTATGGTATTTCCCCTCAGCTGAATTTGGCGATTTTTCTTTGGCGCCGATTTGAACGATAACGATGTCGTTCTGGATTGTTTGCAATATAATATGGCAGCCTGCATGCTATTTATTTTGGATTTATGATTTATAATTTAGCTTACGATTTTATCATTTATGCTATATGATTTATGATTTTTAGATTTATGATTTAGCCATAATCGCCAACGAAAAATCGCCAAGTCTAGCTGAGGGGAAATACTATAGTTGTTCCCAAAAATGGCTTAAAATATTTAAAATCTCCAAAGGGGTCCCATACTAAAGTTGTGCTTTTTGTATTTATTTATTTGTAATATTTTCTATTAAAGACTTCTGTGGTCACGAAATTTGGTGCGTAAATTGTTTGTTTGCATCCGGCACTTATTGTAACTGGATTTCACGAAATTCGAAATCCCCCCCCCCTTCTCGGAGTCGGAGGGCAATAAACGGTATAACTTCAGTATAACCCAACAGCTGAATTTGGCGATTTTTCTTTGGCGCCGTTTTGAAGGATAACAATGTCGTTCTGGACTGTTTGAGATATAATATGGCAGCCTAATATGTTGTTTATTTTGGATTTATGATTTTATGTTTTATGATTTAGATTATGATTTTATCATTTATCATATATGATTTATGATTTTTAGATTTATGATTTAGCCATAATCGCAATAAAAAAATCGCTAAATATCGTTGTGGGGTTATACTGAAGTTGTTCCCAATAAACATGAGTAAAAACATGTTTTTCCGTTTGAATTCGCTTTGAATTATCTTAGAATGGCGGATTTTGGTGTGCGGATATTGATTAAGTGTACGCATTATGTACATTAGTGGGATTTTGCAAAACTTCGAACTCACCCGCTGAGGAAGGGGAAGTAAGGAGTGGGTAAGTTGTGCCGAAGACAGTGGAGACCCCAGACTCCTCACTTTGCGAGCGAGAAAACCTCTACCAATCACAGCGAGAACTTAGGTTATTAATAAAGATATGGGATTTTGACAACTCATTTAAGTTTAATGTCCAGCGAAGCGGGCAAAGCCTGCTAGTAACCTAATAAAGCTAATTAAAACACCAAATTATTTGCAGAATCATTTAAACAAATTTAAATAATTATTCTTTTGCATTATTAGTTAAAAATATAAACTTATTAGAGAATAGTTAACAAATGAAAATGCTGGAAAATTCATCAGCCTTAAGAAGACCATTTGGGATATAATTTGGTGCCAAGAGATGAAGCTGCTACTGCACTACTGTATACAAGGTAAGTGAAGAGTTTATTGCATTTTCTTTAAAGTCTTAACTTGTATCAAATATAAAACTACCAAAGTACTAAAGTATTTACTAATAATAGAAACATTTTGACTATGAGAGCTAATTTAAATATATTTCTGGCATCTTAATAATTAATATATAAGAAGTGAAATAATTAAATTCATCTTACATAAGCTCATAATGGTGGAAGTAATTATTACAAATTTAAATTTAATTTAACGATGGCATCGTACAAAGAAAATGCAGTTATTGATAAGCTAAATGCATCTAATTATGACACCTGGTCTTTTAAATTAGAGATGTTACTGATAAAAGAAGACCTTTTTGATGTCATCACAGAAACCCCAGAAGAGCCTATTACTGCAGAGTGGTCCAAAAAAGATAAAAAAAAAAAGCTAAAGCAATGATATTTTTTCTTTATAAGTGATGAGCAAATCGTTCACGTTAAGGGTTTGTCCACATCAAAAGAGACATGGCTCAAACTCAAAAATTTACACGAACGCACCAATCTTTCCAGCAAGCTATACTTGTTAAAAAAATTTATATAGCTGCAAATTAGCTGAAGGAGGTAATATAATAAAACATATAACACACATTTTAGAAATAAAAGAAAAACTTACTGCTATTGGTGAAAACATTAACGATTCTCATTTATCAGCTTTACTACTGTTCTCACTCCCTCCACCATATGATCCTCTTATTACTGCTTTAGAAGCAAAATCTGAAGAGGATCTTACACCAAGTTATATTCAAAGCAAGCTCATAGATGAGTATAATAGAAGAACTTGTAACAAGAATGCGTTACTAGTTGATGAAAATGCTGTAGTATATCAAATAAAAAAACACAAATGAATTTTCAGAGAAAACGAGTAAAAAAATTCTGCACATACTGCAAGATGAAAAATCATAATACCGACGACTGTTGGTACAGAAAAGACAAAAATAAAAAACAAAATTATTCATCGGAAGGTTATTATTTAATTCATCTTTATGTTTTGAAAGTAGAAGTGAACCAACAATGAAGCATGACGGGGATGAAACAAATGCATTCGACGAAGAAACTGATACAAGAAACAAATTAAAAAACTTAGCAGTCATTGCCTCCAATGAAAATAAAAACAATTGGATAGTCGATACCGGCTCCTCCTCGCATATCACAAATGATAAAAATCTATTCACTGAAATAAAAAATTATGACAATTCAAACGTGGTTATAACAAACTGAAACATTTTAACATCACAGGGCTCAAGCGATGTAGTTATAAATACCGAAGCAGCTGAGGGAGAAATAAACAAAATAAAGTTACTCGACGTACTTTTTGTTCCAGACCTATTTAATCTCAGTCAGTAAGGCTACTAAAAACGGCTGCACGCTCATTTTCAAAAATGATAAATGTATGCTACAAAAATTCAGAAAAACCTTCCTTGAGGGGAAACTAAAGGGTAACTTATATGAAGTAAAACAACCCAAAAACAGTTCAAATGAATATATTAATTTAACTCACGAATGTAACAATAAAAATTGCATCACGCTTTGACACAAGCGACTCGGGCATAGAAATTATGCTGACATAAAACTTATTATGGATAAGCAACTAGCAGTGGGAATTAATGTAAATTTCTGCAAACATGACAAAACATGCGAAACATGTATTAAAGGAAAACTAACAGATTGACCATATCCACAGCGATCTAAATACATAAATAATAGAGTACTTGAATTAATACATACAGACATCTGTGGGCCATTTCGAACACCCTCCATAGGGAGAAACCATATTTTTTAACATTCATTGATGACTACACCAGATTCTGCATGACATTTTTATTGAAAAACAAAAGTGAGGTATTAACCATACTCAAACAATATATAACATTATTAAAATATAAGTTTGGAAAATTACCTGAAAGAGTCAGATCTGATAATGGGAGAGAATATGTGGGAAGAGAAATAGAAAATTACCTAAAACAAATGTGAATTAAACACGAACTTACAATTCCTTATTGTCCAGCACAAAACGGAGTGGCTGAAAGGAAGAGCAGAACACTGGTAGAAATGGTGAAAAGTATGCTGTCAGAAGCAAATCTAGATAAGAAATTTTGGGTTGAAGCCGTTAATACAGCAAACTATCTTATTAATAGACGCCCCACAAAAGGAAATAATAAAAGTCCCTATGAATTATAGAATGAAATTAAACCTAATTTATCTCATTTGAGAGTATTCGGGTGTAAAGCTTTTGCGTACATAAACACACAAATAAGAAGAAAATTAGACAATAAAGTGCAAGAGGGATTTTTCGTAGGTTATGACTATAGATCAAAGGGATACAGGATTTACACGGGAGGAAAAGGTATTATTATCGCAAGAACGGTTAAATTCATAGAAAATCAAAACTCTAAACTCTCATTACAAGAAAAACCAGAAAATGATATTAGTCAAAAGGAAACTGTGAATGTCGAACTTAATGACACACCTGAAAATAACACCGAAGAAACACTTGAAATAAACAATGAACCTAGAAGATGGATCTAATATTGGTGTACCCCCAGATCGACTAATTTACATGATAAAGCATGATCCAATACATGAACCACAAATTTGGGCGGACGTTCAAAAACTCACAAATCCGTTGAGAAAAATAATTGGATAAAAGCAGCAGATGATGAAATATCATCGTTAAAAGAATACAACATGTGTACATTAGTAAAGAAAATTATCTGTTCAAAGTCGACCTTTAAAACAAAATACGATGACACTGGGAAAATACAAAAATTTAAGGCACGACTGGTAACTCAGGGATTTCTCCAAAAATTTGGAGAAGATTATGATGAAACATTTGCACCAGTGGTGTCCTATATGACAATACGTTCTTTCCTAAACTCTGCAGCTTACCACAAATTAAACGTAAGACACATAGACGTTAAAACAGCATTCCTACACGGTGACTGAAACGAAGAGCTATATATGAAACTACCCGATGGATTCGTTAATCCAGGGGAAGAAAATAAAGTATGTAGGTTGAACAAATCAATTTATGGACTTAAACAAGCTGCTAGAGCTTGGTACTTAAAAATTGGGAGTTTCCTAAAAACCCTAAATTATGTCGATAGTAAAGCTGATTCGTGCCTCTATGTAAACAATACGTCAGACAACATTTCGTTTATTATAGTCTATGTCGATGATATCTTAATTGCCGGAAATAACGGGCAAATTAATGAAATAATAAAGAAATAAAAGCAAAGAATTCGAGGTTAAGGATTTAGAAGAGGTTAGTTTCTATTTGGGCATGAAAATAACTATACTCATGGCAAACCTAACTTGAGCACACTGGGAAAGCTACAGGAGCCAGTTTACTCCCTTTTCCCTGTATTCATACAAATAAGAGGTAGTATAGGATTACTAGATTTGGCTGTTTATCCTTATTTTTTGTGGGGGGAAATTGCGCATTGTGTTTAAATTATTCAAAAATTATTATTGAAGGAACTGGTGTTGAATTAAAAAAAAAAAAAAAAAAAAAAAAAAAAAAAAGAAGTATTACATGTTGAGAAATACGTTAAGTTATTATTTCAAAGAATATTACGTATGTGCGTTTATATAAGTACAGATACAATACTGAATGGACTCAAAATAACTTAATACAATTTTTTAAACTTATAAATTTACAATTAAAATTTAATCTATCAAAATATTAATTTAATTTTTATATATTTTCAGAAGTCTGAATTTAATGAAAAGAGGTTTCTACTGAAATTATTGTAATTAATAATAATAATAAATATATAAATAAAAAGCATTCATTTAGTATTACACGTATTTTAAATTTTATGCATAGAACTACATTTAATGTTTTTGAAACAACTGTCATTAAAATTTAGAAAATATTTATGGCGTCAGTTCATCTCTCTAGCATTGTGTACATGTTTTTCAATGCCTTGAAATTTATATATGTTGCTCATGTCTACTGTGGCATGATTTCTATTGAAAACAATGCGATTATAATTATTGCCTTTTTAACAAGTTTTCACTAAATCAGGTACATTATGGTCGATAAGTTGTTTAAAGCCATTTTTAATTTTTTTTATATATCACAAAGCATAATGAAAGTAACATACATTATTTAGATGCAAAAGGCATGTTTCTCATTGAGTATAGCATGATTAGTATTAATGACTGGTTTACAGGGCTATGCAAGAATAATTCAGATGCGTCATGGGTTATAAACAAAACTAGTTAATACCCGTCAAAATTTGACGGATGATGCGCAACTAAAATCTCTTCACGCCATAAAGTTTAAAACACCCTTGCTTTAAAATTTCATATTGCTTTTAACCGGTTTCAAACCCCCTGCCCAATTTCCCGTATTTGTAAAACCACTTTTATATAATCCAAAATATTAACTTATTGTATTCTAAAAATAAACTGCAAATCAGAATAAAGTTAAAATTTGTTTTTACTGGAATAGTATTATAACACTTTATTCTATCAAAATAGTATATTTCAACAAAAGTATACTGTTAAAAATAAATAAATAAATAAATTTTTACTTGTATAAAATATCAATATTTTAATGTTATTCTATCGAAATGAAATATCAGAAATTATAATAATTAGATAAAAATTAAATAAATAAAATAAAACCCCCTTTGATTTTAAATATTTATCTCCATCTTTTCTAAACAAAGTTTTCAACTGATGAAAGTTAACTTTTAAAGAACAATAAACTTTGATAATTTGTTAATTTTAAAAGATTTTTTTTTTTCTTTTTTTTCTAAGAAATGGGAAAAAAAAAAAAAAAAAAATGTTAAGAATATAGCAAGAAAGTAAAACTTCTTCACACACCATTAATTTTAAAACTTATGGTGTGTGAAGAAGTTTTACTTTCTTGCTATTGTCTGTACGCCAGTTTTTGAATTTATTTTTGGTGTTAAGAATATGTTATAATATATTGACATGGCAACAGATGGCGCCACATTCAGTGTACACAAATTTTCGGCCAGCGAAAACGAATACGAAGATAACAGATGCCGATACGTATTCGCGAATTGCTTTATTTTTAATAGGTATACTTCCTTGGAAAATATGATTGAATCGTGTGAATTATTTTTATGATTAAGCCACAGAGTAGTATTAACTTTAATTAGGCGTTAATGAGCTTTAATTAGGCGTTTGCCATAGACATATCAATATTAATATCGTCTGCTTCATCTATCATCGGTATTCTGCATAAAAAAAGGAATATTCCCTCTCCCAATTGGTTCAAAATTTTCTCGCGCATGCCCACATCGTACGATTTTGGTCTTACAAAATAGGCTTTGTGTTTTAATATTATAGATGGCTCTAGCAATATTTTAAATGATATCCATTTTTTCCCCCTATGTAACTTTTTTTTTTTTTTTTTTTTTTTTTTTTTTAAGAATATTATATAATGCGTATGCAATTTCAAACAATTTTCAAGTCTACAAAAAGTATTTTATGATTTCTTTTTAAAAAGAAAGAATTTTTAAGGTGCTATTACTTTGGTAAAATACATTGAAGGTGAACTAATTTTTAATGGAAAAATGAAGTTGGAAAAGCTGTATAATACAGTAAAACCTCTCTGAAAGTCCTCCTCTATTTATGAGCGAGCTTTTTCCAGTTCCCAATTTTTTCAAGAGGACTTCATACTATTTTACCTCTATTACAGGAGGGAAGAGGGACACACTTAGGTAGATTTCACAGTGGCCTCAATGACCTAGCCTGTATTCATGCGAGTTTCGAAAAAATCCGCAAGGATCGCCAAATGGCTAAACCGACGATTGTGAATTTCGAACTAGGCACCTTCTATCTACCAGCTTTGAGAGCAGAAACTCTGAGAACTGAATGAATTATCTTTCTTTAACAGGTTGGTTGGTTGTAGGGATTGACTATGCTAGGGTCCTAGGCCTTTAGCTTGAATGGCCTCCGTGGGAGCCAAAGCTAAGGGGTCCTAGCCCGTATTTACGCGAGTTTCGAAGTAAACCACGGAAAACTCTAAACGGGTAGGTGGATGTGCGCAACCAAAGATCGAACCCGGCACTTCCCATCTACCACCTTTGAGCGCAGCACCGCTCGGCTGCTGGTGGGCTTTGTTTTACAGGTAAGATTGCGTAATTCTCACACCCCTAAAATAAAACACAATGTTATCAGTCATATTTTTGTTATCCATAAATGCATGGTTATAAATCCATTTTATTTTATTTTACACTTTATTGTTATACAGATTTGTTTAATTTACTCGAAATATTTTTATACAAGAAGAATAATAATAAAGTTTTAATTCTCTAACCACTCCATATTACATGAGTTATTTCTTCTTAAGCTAAAAGAATTATTTTTTATAAAAAGAAAAAAAAAATTGAAACTAGAATTTGCAGAAGATTGAAATTTAGCAAATCTATTTTCCCAAGAGAAAAAATTATTGCTTAAAAGTTGAGTTTTGTTGTATTAAAATTTTTGGTAAAAGCGATGAAATCAGAAAAGGAGTCCAGGTAAATTGGTTGATAAAGAATAAAGTACAAATAGCTGTGGATTAAATAATAAATGACCGATTTAGTGTTTAAATCTACACACACACACACACACACAAAAAAAAAAAAAAAAAAAAAAAGAGAGAGAGAAAGAAAGAAAAGGTTTCAGAACATCGTTACTTTAAAGTATTATCTTTCAACAAATAGGCAATTTTTCAGTGAAAAATGAATGGCGGAGGTGTGTCCAAATGACGGTACGAGTGCCAAGTTAGGGATGGAATGCCCTTTAACAGAGGGGAGGGGTGGGATCCTAGGATATCTAGTCCGTATTTAAATGAGTTTTGGAGAAAACTACGAAAAACACTGAACAGCAAAGCTGCCGAGTACGACCTGGGTTCGAACCCAGTACCACCTCTCTCTCAGTTTTAAGAGAAAAACCTCTCAATTCCTGGTGGAGAGGGAAATGAATGAGGGAGATGTTGGAGGGCGATTAAAAAAGAAAAAAGTTTGTACTGTGTTAAGGTTTTTAAATTTTTGTATCTAGAGCTGAAAATGGAAAATATAGGCTTTACTTAAAACGGCTTAATATATATAGGTATTTAAAAATCCTTGACTTGCCAAATTTAAAATATGTACATATCATATATTTTTACTTTCTTCTATATGTAATATAGAGAAAGTATTGGATTCGAAAAAATTTTCGACCTCGGGTTTTTGATGGATTTACACGTTTTGAGAGCTGTAGAACACGATTTGACCCTTTTTAGAAAATGTCTGTCTGTCTGTCTGTCTGTCTGTCTGTATGTGTGTGTGTGTGTGTGTGTGTGTGTGACAAAATTTTCTGACAACTGTATCTCAGGAACTACTGCACAGAATTTCATACAAATTAGTATGTAGTTGCACCTTGACATAAATTAGTGCCTATCAACTTTTGGTAAAAATTGTCTTACAGGTTGCGTTGCCATCCCGCTTTTTCTAAATTTTTAATATGGTGATATAGGACAAAATTTTGTATAAATGTGCATAAAGAGAATTATTTTTTAGTAATCATTATGAAATTTACAAGAATTATTTATAATAGAGGTAGTCAACTGGGGAAAAAATTTTGTATGCGTAGGAGCCTTGTGAACCCCCCTGGGGGGGAAGTCCCCCCTCGAGGAGAGTAAATTTTCAAGATGGGTATCTTTCGAAAGGTCTCGTCAATACCTTTAAAACGAATGGTTGAACTATAAATCTGTGATAATTTAAAACAAAGTTATCGATTTTTTTTACTTTTAACAAAAAGTAACTTAGAAAAAAAATCGTTTTTTTTTTTTTTTTTTTTTTTTTTTTTTTTTTTTTAACGAAATTTAACCAGACTTGGTATTTAGTTGGCCCCTGACATAAACTGGGGCTGATTAGATTTGGGGATCAATCACTCAACAGGTGGTGCTGTGATCGTATTTTTTCTAAATTTTTAACGTGGCAGTATAGGACAAAATTTCGTATAAATGTACATAATGGGAGTTATTCTTAACCTGTGATTGTGAAATTAATATGAATTATTGATAATAGTAGTAGTTAATGAGGAAAAAAATCTCGGTCATCGCTTCCCCCCCCCCGAGGGGAAAGTACCCCCCCCCGGGGGGGGGGTAAATTTTCAAGATGGGTATCTTTCGAAAGGTCTCGTCAATATCTTTAAAACGAATGGTTGAACTATAAATATGTGATAATTTAAAACAAAGTTATCGATTTTTTTTTTTTTTTTTTTTTTTTAACGAAAAAAAACTTCGAAAAAAAATCGTATTTTTTTTTTTTTTTTTTTTTTTTAATATTGTTACTGCGTGAATTTGTATAGGAAAATATAGAAGGAAGTCTTGTGGTGGCCACAGCATACTAGTTTTTCTATGGTGGTTTATTTGACTGACTATTCTTCGTTCTCTTTCTTATCAAATGGATTATATATTTAAATATATTTCATTTTAGGGTAAGTGCACCAGTGATTGACACTTTTAGAGCAATCTCTGATGTTTTTAATATTCTAGTCATCGGAAAATATTTTTAGAAGTCTGGCATGAAAGACATTCAGAACCACATATATGTTAAAATATATACAATTGATAACAATTATTATTTTTTTATGAATTTTTATTTGACACACACTGAATGTTCCAATAATTGACACTGCCAGTTTTTCATTTTATCAGTAATTGGCACCCTATGTTCCAGTGTTTGACACTGCTAGTTATTCATTTTACCAGTTATTAGCACTCTTTGCTCCAGTTTTTGACATAAAATGATAAAATTTTTATATGTAAAATATGTGATTTTATTATTTTTCTTATTTATTAATTATTTCGGGATATATGTCAATTACTGGAGCATGCCAATCACTGGAGCACCTACCCTAATCATCATTATTATTGTTGTTGTTGTTGTTTAAGGGAGGAGAAACTGAAAAAGACAATTGAATAATTTGTGTTCTAAATTCTTAGTGTAATTAAACTTTTTTTTTTTTTTTTTTTTTCGTCTTTGATAAGGCTTTGTCCTCGAAAGGACTTATTTTTTAGTTCTGAAAGGAACTTTTTTTTGTGTTAGTTCTGAAAAGAACTTTTTTTGTGTTCTAAAAACAACTTTTTTTAGCATTGAAAAAAAAAATTTCTTATTCGTCGTTTCCCATTCGTCTTTAGCTTTTATTCTGTTTATAGATGATCGGGAAATTCCTGTCAATTCAGAACACATCTCAGTAATTTCATTTTCCGATTTCAAAGGATTTTGTTCTCTGAGTTTAATGAAAACGTTTAAGATGATAACCTTAACAGAACTTTGCAAAGCTTTCCCCTTTCTCTGAGGTTGGAAAGTAAGCCGGGATCAAAAAGAAGAAGATGCCATTGAAACGATAAGATAAGGGGCTTGTGGAAGAGAAGAAAGAGGGTAAAAGAAAAGCAAGCGTCAATTTCGGTGTCCGAGAAAAGAATGACCCCACGAAAAATTCCAGGGGTTGAGGGTTGCCGGAATTTTGCTCTTCTCAGTAAATCGCCAAGCAAAGGAAAATTTTGACTGGATAAGTAGATTGTGACGTATAACTTATTATTTTTTAGAACAATTTCTTAATCATTAAAATATACACTTTAAGCTGAGTATATAGATTTAACTAATATTACTGAATCTAATACGGATATTTAATGTTAATTTCAATTTATTTTTAATAATATAAATAAGTATTTAAAAGGAACTATATATCACTTGCGGAATCACACAGGCTCAGCCTTTGACAGTGTTCTCAAGTTAGGTTTGCCCCGAGTATAGAAATGATAGAGGGGATTTCGAAATAAATCCAAAACTGAAAATCGAAGAGTTAGTACGAAAATTAAATTTAGAAACCTCTAAACCAACATATAGACCAATGGAAACAAATTACTTAAAATTTGATGATAATGATAACCCATTAGAAAACAACACTAAATACCGACAAACAATAGGAAGTTTGCTATATTTGGCAACAGTTAGCCGTCCTGACATATTTGCAGCCGTAAGCATATTAAGTATACGAAATGAAAGTCCAAGAAAAAAGGACTGGGAAACAGTAAAAAGAGTTGTAAGGTATTTAAATACTACAATAAATCTAAATTTCGTTATCAGTACCAATGAAAAACCTAAACTAGTAGTTTACGCAGATGCGGACTGGGAAGGAGACAAGTCCAACAGAAAATCAACATCAGACAGTGTCTTCATGCAAGGAGAAAATTCTATTCAATGAATCACAAAACGCCAAAATTGCGTTGCACATTCTTCGGCTGAAGCTGAATTTTTTTCTGCTACAACAACTGCGAAAGAAATTGTATGGATACTAAAATTATGAAAAGACTTGTACTTACCTCAAGAGTTACCTACCAAAATTTTTGAAGACAATATTTCATGTATAAAATTGATAGTCAATGGATTTTCTGGTAAACTGAAACATGTTGATCTACAATACAACTACTTAAAAGATCTGAAAGAAAAATATATTATAGAACTTGAATATTGTCCAAGCGATGAAATGACTGCTGATATTTTCACTAAAGCCCTTCCAAGGCAGATTCACGAAAATCATAGAAAGAAATTGAAACTGATTAGTGAAACTTAAAAGATTTATGGAGCTGAAGGGGGAATTGATAAATATTTCATCATCTCCATAAACTGTTTCATTCTTTATTGTCATCTATTCTGGAAATATAAACAAACTAATTTCTTCGATAATTAAATGTAACCTTGAACATTGAAGTATTATGATAAGCGCGTGGGCGAAAAGAATTGTAGACTGATAATGACTTTTTCTCTCTAAATAAACATTTACAAAACTCTTTTATTTCATTCAACAATATAATTTAATGATTGTATAAAAAAAAATAAGATATTAATTTTTTCTCATCAAATGTGAAAATATAATATAATATAATAATTTATGATACATAATAATATACTGAAAATTGTAATTTAAATTCTTCTTGTAGTTTGTAATATGTTTTCAACCAGAAAGGATGCATAAAAATGCATTCCTTAAAATATATCCTAATAAAATAAAGCTAATTAAAACACCGAATTATTTGCAGAATCATTTAAACTAATTTAAATAAATATTTTTTGCATTATTAGTTAAAAATATCAGCTTATTAGCGAATAGTTAACAAATGAAAATGCTGGAAAATTCATCAGCCATTTGGGATATAATTTGATGCCAAGAGATGAAGCTGCTACTGCACTATTGTATACAAGGTAAGTGAAGAGTTTATTGTTTTTTCTTTAAAGTCTTACCTTGTATCAAATACAAAACTACCAAGGTACTAAAGTATTTACTAATAATAGCAGCACACACTAACACACTAACAGACACCCTACAGATAGACACCATACAAATTTTATCATTTTCGGATTCCTCACATCTGAAAACGTGTAAAAAAGTCAAAATACGAGGTCGGAAATTTTCACGATTACCTAAGTTCCCCATACCTATAGTCTAATGGGGAACTAATAATAATAAAAATAAACTTTGCTTACTTAAACAAATTAATTTTTTCACAGCACAAGCTAGAGACAAAAAAAAATTAGACCATGCTTATTTTTTGACATAAGTCTTATACCACTTGTCTTTAAATATAAATATAAATAAAATTAATACTTAGTTGGGCCTCCATTGTCCTTGATAAGTGCATTGATGCCTCTTGGCATCTGTTCTATTAGCTTTGCCCAAGTATCAGAAAGAATTTCATTCCAACATGATACAATATCTTCTTTCAGTTGACCCAGTGACTGTGGTTCTTTATTTCTCACGTTTCTCTTCAAAATGTTCCATAGTGACTCGATTGGATTCATGTGAGGGCTGTTTGCAGACCATTCGAAAACAGACACGTTATGTTCTTCTAGCGATTTCTTTGAATTGTTTGATTTATGGCAGCTGGCTTTATCCTGTTAAAAAATAAAAGTACAATCTCCAAAGTATTTTTCAACCGTTGGCAATAATTTATGTTCCAGCACATCACCATAAACGTCTTTATTCATAGTTCTGTTGTTCAAAATACAGATACTGCCTGCGCCACGACTTTTTATACATCCCCATATCTTACCTCCCTGAGGAAATTTGACAGACGATTTCAGGCATTGTTTGTGGTGTAGGAACACAAATATTAAGTAAATATTTAGCAGTAAACTTTATCAGAAAGCCACTAGATGGCGAGACCATGGAGCCAATGTATATCGCTCATGGAGCAAGAGTAGTTTAAATAATTGCATGATATTTTATAACTAGTGTATCTGCAGATCAGGAGCCTCAACGTCCTATTTACATCAGACATTATTCAGTAGGTCATTTTTATTTATTCCTTATTATATATTAGTATATATTGATTCGATCGACTTATTACCATAATCAGATACATTCCTGAGGGGGGCTGCCGTCCCCCTCAACCCCCTGCTGTATCTCTCTTTGTATACCTATTTGTATATCATATAAAGTGTTACGGAATTGTAAATAATTGCATTTATTTTTGTATAAATTCTTTCAAAGAGGCTTAGGAAGTCAATAAAATGCTAATTTTGTGCATTTCTAGTCGTTTTAGTGTTAAAATAGCCTAATTTTCCTTTAAAAACGCATTAAAAAGCTCCAATAAGTGAAGAAATGGATTTGGCGCTAAATTTGGCGACTGTTTCCCTCTTTGGCGATTTTTTTGGCGACCTTGGTGAGAAAAACCTTATTAGGGATATACCAAATATGGAAGCTCTAATCTCATTGGCTGATGAGATACGAGAATTTTCCAGAACAGTCTGTGTTCGATAGAATAGTATAAAAGGAGCATTTTTTTTTGGCAAGGCGGCCAATCTCAGATCTGTATCGGTTTCGTCAAGTGCTTGCTTTGCTTTGAGCCTTATGTGTTATTGCCTTTGCTTTGTGTGTTATTGATAAACTGTTTGTACTGTTGTTTTGCTGTTAACGGCTGTTGTTTAAGCTATGTTTACTGGTTGAATTGAAGCTGATACTTGATTTATAGACCTGTATTTTTCTGGAACTTTCTGTGAATAAATCACTGAATTTTTGCAAGTTTCGCCTTTCATTCTCGGACAACTTACGAACCCCCAAGTACGCAACAATATGTATTTTTAATAAACGACGGTCTTGTATTATTTCCCTGAAATTCATAAATACCAAATTTCATAACTATCAAATTTCATACAAAAAAATTACTTAGTATATCGGAAATTTTTTGCGTAACCTTTAAACTAATTATCAATTCTATGCCCACAATTTTCAACAGGAAAACATACTTTTAAAATTCTAATAAAATTTCATTATATTTGATGGGGTTAAAACACACTTGTTAAAATACACTTTTAAGAAATTACCGACTATAGACCGTAATAGTACGAAATTCCTTTATGTATCCCGGAAAAGTAGCCACAGTCATTACGCCAATAATAAGAATAAACCTAATTAATTATAACTCATTAATTTTTCAAACTAATTTGACATCATTTGGATGATTACAGTACATACTCGGAATTATTTTGTGTGGTCCCATATATTATTTAGTCTATACATAACCTTTTTTAAGAGTAAACATGACTTTAAGCATAGTTATAATGTATGTTAACTTTATTAAGTTCAATTCAGCATAAATGCATTAAAGTGCGCGCTTAACTTAAAAATTTGTCCATAGGCTCTAATGTTAGGAAATTCTTTCGTGTGTCTTTGTAAACGAACCATAAACATTGTATACACCAGTAAAAACTATTCAGCTTATTTTACGTTTAAAATTAATAATTGTTCCAAATTTAACACCGTTTGGATGACTACGTGACATTGTCAGAACACTTTTGTAAGATCCTGTACATTAATTAGAAAGCTTAAGAGCACATATTTTCTTCAAACAACATAAGTTTAAGCGTCTTACTCACGTACGCTAATTTCATTTCTTCATTGCGAAGTAATGATATTAAAATGCGTTTAAACGAAATTCACCCCATACGCCGTAATGTTAAGAATTTTGGCGTGTCCCTGTACACAGTTTATAAAAAATATAGCAATAAAAATTTACAGCTACTTATATGCAATGCTGGAACTTCTGCGCCAATTTGCAAGTCAATTGAAGGATTTTTGCGGCCGCTATTGCGGTACATACAAATTCTTCCCATAGGCCGTAAAAATAAGAAAAACTTTGGCGTGTCCCTGTACACAAACGACAAAGGGAATACACACCTAACACTATACAGCTAATTCCGTTGGGTTCATGAATATGTGTACCAAATTGCAAGTCAATAGCGTTATTTTGGGGGGCGCTATCGCGGCACATACAAATTCTTCTCATAGGCCGTAATGATAAAAAAAACTTTGGCGTGTCCCTGTACACGAACTACAAATGGAATGCACACCCAAAACTATACAGCTAATTTCGTGGGGATCATGAATATGTGTACAAAATTTCAAGTCAATAGAGTGAATTTTGCGGCCGCTATCGCATGACAGACAGACAGACGAACAGACGGAACCCAAAATACTTTTGAGTCTCAACAGAGGGCCTCCATTGAAGTTTCGGCAAAAATTGGAAGTCAACAGCTTGATCTTTGCGGTGGCTATCGCGGTACATGCAGATTCTTCCCATAGGCCGTAATGATAGAAAATTTTTGGCGTGTCCCTGTACACGAATTACAAATGGAATACACACCTAAAACTATACAGCTGATTACATTGGGTCCATGAACACGTGTACCAAATTGCAAGTCAATAGCGTGATTTTTGTGGCCGCTATCGCGGTACATACAGATTCTTCCCATAGGCCGTAATGATAGAAAATCTTTGGCGTGTCCCTGTACATGAACTACAAATGGAATACACACCTAAAACTATACAGCTGATTCCGATGGACTCATGAACATGTGTAACAAATTACAAGTCAATAGCGTGATAGTTGTGGCCGCTATCGCGGTATATACAAATTCCTCCCATAGGCCGTAATGATAAGAAAAACTTTGGCGTGTCCCTGTACACGAATTACAAATGGAATACACACCCAAAACTATACAGCTGATTTCGTGGGGCACATGAACACGTGTACCAAATTGCAAGTCAATAGCGTGATCTTTGTGGCCGCTATCGCAATACATACAAATTTCTCCCATAGGCCGTAATGATAAGAAAAACTTTGGTGTGTCCCTGTATACAAATTACAAATGGAATACATACCAAAAACTATACAGCTGATTTCGTGAGGTTCATGAACATGTGTACCAAATTTCAAGTCAATAGCGGGATTTTTGCGGCTGCTATCGCGCGACAGACAGACAGACACACAGACACAGCCCAAAACCGTTTTGAGTCTCAACCTCCACTGACGTTTCGGCAATTAAAAAATAAATTCTCATTTGCAAGTGAATAATTTAAAGTACTTAAAATAACTTTATGTAAGTTGTAATTTTGTTATTTATATTTCTTTCGAGTTATTTAATCATTTTGTAGATATATTTTAATGTAAAAATTAACTGTAATACTATGTAAGCAATTTTACTTGTAACTGTAACCTGGTAGTAAAACTTTGCCGCGATGTTTTTGTAGCACGTAAAATTTTGCTACTTTCAGAAATGATGACAAAATAATAAAGAAACGTGTCAATAAGTATTGTTTTAATATCTTTGCTGGAAATAATACACGCAACCTAAATGAACAAATGACGTAGTAATAACAGTGGAATTTTTCATTTGGTTTTCTTTTGACTTTTTGTCCCACATTATCACCAAATCCTATACAAATTCTAGTTTCATCGGAGAAAACAACGTTTTTCCAGTCATCTACGTTCCACATTTCATGTTTTCTCGCCCATTTTAGTCGTTTTTTGGTTTGAGACTTGATAAATGGTTTGGTTTTAGCTTTTCTTGACAGATATCCCATAGAATTAAGACGTTGACGTACAGTCTTTTCAGAAACATTTTTTTCCCCATTTTCTTAATAGTTCAGGCAGAATCGATTGGCCTTACATAAATCCCTCAATTGCTTATCTTCTCTCCAAGAAGTTTTATGTGGCCTTCCACTTCTCTTCATATTTTTTATTCAACCCCTCTCTTTAAATTTGTTTAGATGTTTTGCGATTTGTCCGTGACTCATTCGTTGTTTATGCTGACGGATGCTTTTCTCTACAAGACATTAGATCGCGCCCATCACAAACGCTCCAGCTTGCTCCTTCTACTAATGAGCATGCGAGGGGACTTGTTCTCCTCTCCTCAAGTGCTAAGTGAGAACGAAAGTCTCAGAAATTTAGAGCAGCGGTGGGCGCGATCTAACGTCTTGTCTTTTCTCTTTGCATCCTTTCGCGACCCCTTTAAGGGTTGCAATAACATATCCTCCCTCCATAGGTGGCTACCATAAAGGTGTGTGACTCGCCGGCATTACAGCCGTGGTTTCATCTGCTGGAATAGAAAGACAGCTTTCTTCTTTTAGTATTGTTCATTATAGTTTTCGTAACAATAAACAATTTAGGAGTGAACAAAGCATCAAAACTAGTGTTTTTATTGAAACAATTAAATCGATAATTATTTTGCTTAAAAAATATTGTATATTGTATAAATTGTGCTTTTTTTTTTTTTTTTTTTTTTTTTTTAAATAAATAGTTTGCATTAAATGAACATTTGATTTTTTCTTTAAATTTTCATCTTATTAACTTTGCACTATCCAATTCCACAACTAGTATGTTGTGGCCACCACAAGACTTTCTTCTATATTTTCCTATACATATTCAATCAGTAACAATATTAAAAAAAAAAAAAAAAAAAAAAAAAAAAAAAAAAAATACAATTTTTTTTTCTAAGTTTTTTTTTTTTGTTAAAAGTAAAAAAAATCGATAACTTTGTTTTAAATTATCACAGATTTATGGTTCAACCATTCGTTTTAAAGGTATTGACGAGATCTTTCGAATGATACCCATCTTCAAAATTTAACTCCCCTTGGGGGGTACTTCCCCCCCAGGGGGGGAACCGATGCCCCCCCCCATGCACAATTTTTTTTTCCTAGTTAACTACTACTATTATCAATAATTCATATTAATTTTACAATCACAAGTTTAAAATAACTCTCATTATGCCCATTTATACGGAATTTTGTCCTATAAAATCCGATCACAGCGCCACCTGTTGAGCTATTGATCCCCAAATCTAATGGGCACCAGTTCATGTCAGGGTGCAACTAAATACCAAGTTTGGTTAAATTTCATTCATTGGTTCGTGAGATACAGCGTCCACAAAAAAATGATACAGACAGACAGACACACAGACAGACAGACATTTTTTAAAAACTATCAATTCGTGTTCAGGACATCCCAAAACGTGTAGATCCGTCAAAAAACGGAGGTCGAAAATTTTCGCGAATCCAATACTTTCTCTATATTACATATAGAAGAAAGTAATAATGGAATGTCTTTAGATTAAAACATAGATATTTAATTTTCAGTAATCAGTGAGTAAAATATACTATTAAGTTAAGAAGTTATTATGTATAACAAACTGTTTTACGTATATTGTAAAAAATATAAAAACACAATTTTAATTCTAAAATAGAATTCTAAAAAAAAAAAAAAAATAAAAAAAAAATCCGATTTAAATATATAAGGTCTATATTTTGCTTTAGTTGACGCTTGTTTTAGATTGGAAGATTATGTAAATATTGTAAATAATTTAATATGAATATAATCTAGAAAAAAATGAGAAAAGATTAAAATCTAATTTGTTTAATTTTAATTATTTATTTTTTCCAATAGGAAATGCATGGATTAATCAAGATTTATTCTTTTCAATTTGAATCATTGTATTTAAACATTGTTTTGTTAGATTAATTTAATTTAACTTAAAACTTATTAACTTATATTTCCAAAAAATCTTTCTTATGAAATGAATGTTCTTAGTAAGTTTGCCGTGCCTGGCAGGAAATACTTTGTTAATAAACAGTATTGTACCCGGTACAGGAATGTTTATAGGGACATTCCTGTATCGAAATCAAGTAACCTATATCCTCCTCCTTCCAATCTTAATTTTAGAAAATGTGATTCATTCTGCAAAACTTGCCCTAATGTCTTGCAATCCCAAATTAGTGATAATTTTAAATTGATTCCTTTTTGTCAGGCCTATAATGTCATCTATAAACTAAGCTGCGGAATATGTAAAATGCAATGTATTGGAGATACTTCTACTCCATTATATTTCAGAATTAATCAACATCGATCAGACTCCAAAAAATTATCTTCTAATATCATTCCTTTTAAATCTACTCTTGAGCTAAAACATTTTAATCAATACGATTTCTGTTCCTGTACCATTGAAATTATAAAGATTAAAAAAAATAAGTGTGAACGGCAATTGTTTGAATCCCATTATATGAAATTTTATAATACTATTTATCCTTATGGTTTATGAGTATTTCAATCATGAGTATTCACTGCTTAGTATCTCCAAATTTTCTGACTAAATAATTAATTACCAACAATTAACTTGCATTATTGAACTTTGTGAGTTTTATGCGGAAGGTGTCAGTGTAACTATTCTCCATCTCACTTATTCAGCCAGTCAACAGCAAACCAAGTTTCTTAGTGCCTCAGAAGTTTCTCCACCCCCCCCCCTTTTTTTTTTATTTATTTATTTTTTTTTATTTTATTTATCTAATTCATGTTTTTTTTTCTTTCTTTCTTTTTTTCCTCTAAGCCCCTTGGTATTCCTGAACCGGACCCTTAAGTGGGTAAGGTGACCGGTACCCAAACTTGTGTGGCTTAGTTCCCCTTTATTTTTATTTAATTATTATTATTATTATTATTATTTTCCTCTAAGTCCCTTGGTAATCCCGAACCGGACCCTTAAGTGGGTAAGGTGACCGGGAGCCAAGCTAGTGTGGCTTAGTTTCCCTCCCTAATTTTTATTTTCTAATTTTTCTCCACTTTTTAAGCCCCTTGGTTTTCCTAAACCGGACCCTTAAGTGGGTAAGGCGACCAGGAGCCAAGCAAGAGCGGCTTATTTCCCCTCAAATAATCTTTTTTTCCCTCTAATCTAAGTCCCTTGGTAATCCCGAACCGGACCCTTAAGTGGGTAAGGAGACCGGTAGCCAAGCTAGTGCGGCTTAGTTTCCCTCCCTAATTTTTATTTTGTAATTTTTTTTTCTTTTTTTTCCCCTTTTTAAGCCCTTGGTTTTCTTGAACCGGACCCTTTAGTGGGTAAGGCGACCAGGAGCCAAGCAAGAGCAGCTTATTTCCCCTCAAATAATCTTTTTTTTCCCCCTCTAATCTAAGTCCCTTGGTAATCCCGAACCGGACACTTAAGTGGGTAAGGTGACCGGGAACCAAACTAGTGCGGCTTAGTTTCCCTCCCTAATTTTTATTTTTTATTTTTTTTCCCCTTTTAAGCCCCTTGACTTTCCTGATCCGGACCCTTTAGTGGGTAAGGCGACCAGGAGCCAAGCAAGAGGGGCTTATTTCCCCTGAAATAATCTTTTTTTTATCTAAGTCCCTTGGTAATCCCGAACCGGACCCTTAAGTGGGTAAGGTGACCGGGAGCCAAGCTAGTGCGGCTTAGTTTCCCTCCCAATTATTATTATTATTATTTATTTCCCTTTTAAGCCCCTTGGTTTTCCTGAACCGGACCCTTAAGTGGGTAAGGCGACCGGGAGCCAAGCATGAACGGCTTATTTCCCCTCAAATAATCTTTTTTTTCTTTTTTTTTTCTCTAAGTCCCTTGGTAATCCCGAACCGGACCCTTAAGTGGGTAAGGTGACCGGGAGCCAAGCTAGTGCGGCTTAGTTTCCCTCCCAATTATTATTATTATTATTTATTTCCCTTTTAAGCTCCTTGGTTTTCCTGAACCGGACCCTTAAGTGGGTAAGGCGACCGAGAGCCAAGCATGAGCGGCTTATTTCCCCTCAAATAATCTTTTTTTTCTCTAATCTAACTTCCTTGGTAATCCCGAACCGGACCCTTAAGTGGGTAAGGTGACCGGGAGCCAAGCTAGTGAGGCTTAGTTTCCCTCCCTAATTTTTATTTTCTAATTATTTTTTTTAATTTCTTCTTTTTTTTTCCCTTTTAAGCCCCTTGGTTTTCCTGAACCGGACCCTTAAGTGGGTAAGGCGACCAGGAGCCAAGCAAGAGCGGCCTATTTCCCCTCAAATAATCTGTTTTTTCTCTAATCTAACTTCCTTGGTAATCCCGAACCGGACCCTTAAGTGGGTAAGGTGACCGGGAGCCAAGCTAGTGCGGCTTAGTTTCCCTTCATAATTTTTATTTTCTAATTTTTTTCCCCTTTTAAGCCCCTTGGTTTTCCTGATCCGGACCCTTAAGTGGGTAAGGCGACCGGGAGTCAAGCAAGAGCGGCTTATTTCCCCTCAAAAAATAATTTTTTTCTCTCATCTAAGTCCCTTGGTATACCCGAACCGGACCCTTAAGTGGGTAAGGTGACCGTGAGCCAAGCTAGAATGGCTTAGTTTTCCTCCCCCTTTTTTTTCTTTCCCCTTTTAAGCCCCATGGTTTTCCTGTTCCGGACCCCTAAGTGGGTAAGGCGACCGGGAGCCATGCTTGTGCGGTTTTTTCCCCCTATTATTATTTTTTTATTTATTTTATTTTATTATTATTTTTTTCCTTCCCTCTCTCCCCTGCCAATTATCGCTGCGATAGTTCTCCACTCTGAACCATACCAAATAGCCTACCATCATGTACCGTCCATCCAGTTCCTTATCTAATAATATAAATTCCAGGGTTACTGTAACCTTCAAGCGTTCCCTCACATTGGTCCAGAGCCAGATTATGGCACGGGCACACGGGGCACTGGACCAGGGCCTCCAAATTTAGGGGGCCTAATTTCCAAAAACTGAGAAGTAATAGTACAAATTTTTTCATTATATGTCTATTAAAAACAAAAATTGATTAAATTTTTCTTTTTATATTTTATTAGAGAGCTTAAACGTTTATTAAATTTTGTGACTAATTTTCTAAACATTGGCTGATCAATGTGCTTCAGTTTTTCATTTGTCTTGAACATAAAACTAATGATTTTGTTATAGGTTACTAAAAAAAATGGGGAAATAGAAGATATAATTGAAGGAAATTTTAAGAATGCACTATTTTTATTTATTTAATTTTGTTTTTGAGAATGGGTCCTTTTGGTGAAATCTTTAGATAGGGTAAGGGGCCTCCAAATAACATCAGTGCCCCGGGTCTTCAAAAAGCATAGTCGGGCCCTGCATTGGTCCATTGGGTTAGCCATTTAAATATTTAGCTTTAAATTTCTAATTATTATTATTTATTTATTTTTAATTTTACTTTTAATTAAACTTATTTTTTTCCCTTCCATTCTCGAGGGTGTGGCGGTGTCTGGTCCTCGTTAAAATATGCTGCACCGTCAAGTGCTCGATGGGGTCGTTACGCAGTCATCGGGCTACCAACGCGGGGTACCATCCCCGCGTGGTGGATCAAAATTGTGATGGTCCCTACTTTTATCTCCCTTCAGGCCACCCAGTGATTAGTTTTTTTTTTTTTTTTTTTTTTTTTTTTTTTTTTTTTTTAGGCGCAGCCACTTCAAAAAATAACCACTATGCACTCCAAAATATTTCTTCCTACCCAACAGTGGCAAGAACTCAAATTCTTTAATTTTTTTTTTTTTTTTAAGCTCATTGATTTGTTTGTCGTTCAGCATTTTCGGAATCTAACACCCCCTCCCTCTGTATAGTCCTCCTATTTCAGTGTAACTCTCAGTGCACAACTATCTACTACGGCTCCCCCTGCGTATCCCTCCTGTCCAAAATTCAAAAATTCCTTGTTTTTCCCTAGTGTTTGGCTCCAAAGCTACTTGTGCACTTATTCAAAATTTTATGCATCCAGGAGTGTATCTGTGCGTCTTCGCCTTGTGCAATCTGGAGGTGTGGTGTGCCAGTCGAGCATATGTGTCCAAAAGTAGCAACCCTGCTTTTCCTGAGCTGTGCCTTAGCTGTCACTTTGTTGAATGTTGGAGAAGGAGCCTGCAGTCTCCCCTGGTTGAAGATCGAAGTCTGAACGAGCCATCGGACACAGCTCATTCTATGTTGCGACTAGACGACTATCAGGTTGTAGACAGCTACCATGCAGTGATCTGGCGATTTTTCGCTCCGGCGGACTAGCATCCAACCCGTTAAGCTTGGCCGTGCCCAGGCAGGCAGGGACTGTCCAAATGTTTCTGAGTCTGAGTATTTCAATAAAGTTGTAAAAGTTTATTCCAACATTAATTCCCTTCATGATTATTCCCCTATTTACTCTGAACTTATTCGTAATGTCAACCAGAAAACTACTCGATTCAAACGTGGTAATAAATCTTCTGTTTATGCAATATCGAAAAATGCTATTAATAAAAAAATCCTAGAATTGCAGTCAAATTATCTTAATAATTATGATTAGCTCTCTGTCAAAAAGTTTATATTTTCTCTATATATTAAAAAAAAGTTACTGTCACTGACGTCAAATTTTTTTGTCTGCGCCAGCATCTTCTAGCGAAGGGCAGGTTCCTTCGCGTAATGAGAGGTATCAATGTGTTACGAATACACCAAGGAAGACATTACAACTGCTTAGAAATTTCTATCATTTTAATTAAAGAAGTTATTAACTAAAAACGACAAGTTTATGAAGGTACTCCATTTGCCATTTTGAAAAAAAGTTTCTTCCAGTGACGTTGTTCTACTGTTATGAGGTCATTTTACACGGGGAAATTAAAATATGATCTATGGTTGTACGTAGGTAGGTAGGTAGGTTCAATTTAACGTCACACCAGTACTGCGCAATGGGTAATTGGCGACGGTCTGGGACACACCCTAGAGAAGTTCCGGTGACATGCCATCATAATTTTGATCCTTCACGGAGGGGATGCCGCCCCCCCCCACCCCGCTTTGGTGATCCCCGGAGGTATAGTGTGGATGGGAACATGGAGGACATTGCGGCCACGACAGATTTTATGTGCACCAGCCACAATTCGTGTACACGTCGGCCTTTGGCCAGCTCAAGTATCGAATCGGCAATCTTCTAATTACGTGCTCGGCGCTTTACCGAATAGGGTAACGCGGCCCGAAACCATGGATGTAAAAAAGAAAGAAAATAAATATCAACTTTTTTTTTCTCTACTTTTTACAAAATTAATTTTCTTGCATGGGAAAAGTAAAATATGATCCATGGTTGTATGTAGGTATATAATTAGGTTGGTTGTGTTTGACGTAGCACCATTACTGCGCTATGTATAATTGGCGACGGTCTGGGACGCATCCCCACGGGTGTTTCAGAGATATGCAATCACAGTTTTGGTCCTACACGAAGGGCATGGCTGCCCCGCTTCGGTGGCCCCCAGAGGTATAATTTTGATGGAAACATGGAAAATATTGCGGCCACGAAATATTTTGCGTACACCAGCCACCATTAGTGTATACGGCGGTATTTGGTTGGCTCGAGAACCGAACCCGCAATCTTCCAATTATGTACTCGGGAATCTACCGACTGGGGTACCGCGGTCCGGATCTAAGGTTGTAAAAAAGAACTAAAAAGGGTCATATACTAAAGCTGTAATACAAAATGGTCAAGATTTTATGAATTTCTTTCTATTAAAAAATAAAATAGATAAAAATTATATATTTCAATTAGACATTGAATATGAGGATTTCCAGAATAATTTTCTGCCTTTGTTTTGTAATATGTACTATTAATATTCCTTTTCAGTGACAGAAAGCAGCGAATAGACGGGCAGAGCTCTGCATGTTTTAATAAGTAAAGTGAGTCGGGGGGAGGCGAAGCCTCCCACGGGGGTTGGTGAGCGGAGCGAGCAGGGGCAGAGCCCCCTAGTGCTATAAAAAAAAAGTTTTTAACTAATTTTGTAAATGAATTTGAAAACCAAAGTTATAATCAACACTTTTCTGATATATTTTCTTGATATAATTTTATATCGTGTAAAACAATTTAATCTCAAAATTTCTAAAAAATACTCAAAAAATGCAATCTAATTCCCAGATAATTATCAATTTTTCAAATCAAATAATTAATAAAATCAATATTACATCAATTATTAATGATAAATCTTGCATGTTTCCCATCAATGATTTACATATTTCTCGCACATTTAAATTTCCTATTACTCTGGGTCGAATGTTATTCAACTATAATTCAGTGTCAAAGTCTAACTTTTCTGCTGATGTAGCTTGTAGTTGTGATGATCCTTCCTATGCAAAATATGTTGACAGGGACCATGGACATATTATTACTGGAGATCTTGAATTTGTTAATAACAGTAATTTTAAAAAACCTATATATTATTGCACAAAATTTAGACTTCCATCAAAAACTAATATTTCACAGATTTTACAGCAATTAACTTTTGATATTGATTTGTTTATCTATAAAATATCCATTTCATAGAATAAACCTATTGAATTTATTAAATCAATGGAAATTTTTAGTAATTTCGAAAATTAAAATTGAATTAATTAAATATAAATCAAATTTAACTCATTTCAGTAAATCCGATCTATTTTAATCTATTAATGAACTCCAACATAACTATATAATAATTTATGTTGATAAATCTCCGAATAATTATGCCATAATATGTAAGCAATATTATCTATCTTTTCTTGGTAAAACCATACCATCGAGTGCTAACTTTCATCCCACCTGTAATGACATTAAAATTAATAATAGAAAAATTCATAGCTTTTATAAATTATTAAAGCTTCCATTTAATAATTTCAACTGTGCATATATTGTTCTTATTCCTAAATTTAGGTAGAATAGTAGAGACAAAAAACTTGCAATAACTGTAGGAAGTTGCAACTGTAGTGCAACTGTAGGAAGTTGCAATTCCTACAGTTATTGCAAGTTTTTTGTCTCTACTATTCTACCTAAAGAATTCTCCATTAAAGTTATTTAAAAGTTGCGGTTCTGAAACAAGTCTTTCTCCTTGTCCTTGTGTCGCCAATTTCCCATCTGCGCAGCACTGGTGTGGCGTGAAACCCAACCAGCCAACTTTTTCTTGTAAAGATTTAAATTAATGCAAGTTCCTCAGCATATTCCTCAACACAGATTAATGCATGGCCTGAACTGTTCCACAAAAATGTGTCTCCATAGTAAACCAAATGAAGCTCGACTCTTCACCTTCGGACTGTTTTCATTTGTAATTGATCTGATTCATCTATTTCATATTTAATAACTGTAACCGAAATATGTTTCTTATGTATATATAATGTTACTGTACTTCTTGTTAAAAATGGCTATGTCCTGGTGATGCCCTGATGTTCAGGGCGAAAGGCCTTGACACGATATGTGTTTTAATGATTTTAATTAAATATATTTTATACGTGTTTTACAGTGAATTCTTTTATAAATTGTGGTTTTATAAGTAAACTTTAAATTGTTCATTTTCTATATTTACTTAATAGTAAATCTCTTTTTTCACGTAAGATGGTGTTTTCTCACATTACGTTGAAAGTTAAATATAAACTGAAATTTAAAAATGATTAACGTTAAAATTAAATTACCCTTTAAAAATCACCTTTTAATATAGTTATTAGCTTTTAAAGATTAATAACTATCACTTAATGCATTCAATTATTGCATTTCAGTTGCACCTAAATCGATTAATCGTTTCTTTGCCTTTAATTTTTTCTTTTTACTAATGTTCGTTTGGCATTCTGTTTATTTCTACTATCTCCGTATGTATCATTTGACATGTGGATTTCTTAAAAATACTTATTCCTTGTATGAATTTTGGTTTGTGATATTGTTTAATCTATTTCCTTTTTTACTTTCTTCTATATGTAATATAGAGAAAATATCGGATTCGCGAAATTTTTCGACCTCCTTTTTTTGATGGATTTACATGTTTTGGGATGTCCAGAACACGAATTAATAGTTTTTAGAAAATGTCTGTCTGTCTGTATCATTTTTTTGTGGACGCTGTATCCCACGAACCAATGAATGAAATTTAACCAAACTTGGTATTTAGTTGCACCCTGACATGAACTGGTGCTGATTAGATTTGGGGATGAATAGCTCAACAGGTGGCGCTGTGATCGCATTTTATGCAAATTTTTAACATGGCAGCATAGGACAAAATTTCGTATAAATGAGCATAATGAGAGTTATTTAAATTTGTGATTGTAAAATTAATATGAATTATTGATAATAGTAGTAGGTAACAAGGAAAAAAATTTTGTGCATGTGGGGGCATCGGTCCCCTCCCCCCTGGGGGGGAAGTACCCCCCCCCCCGGGGAAGTAAATTTTCAAGATGGATATCTTTCGAAAGGTCTCGTTGATAATAGTAGTAGTTAACTAGGAAAAAATTTTTGTGCATGAGGGGGCATCGGTTCCCCCCCCACTGGGGGGGGGAAGTACGCCCCGGGGGGGGGGGTTTCAAGATGGGTATCTTTCGAAACGTCTCGTCAATACCTTTAAAACGAATGGTTGAACCATAATTCTGTGATAATTTAAAACAAAGTTATCGATTTTTTTTTAATTTTAACGAAAAAAAACTTATATATATATATATATATTTTTTTTTAACGAAATTTAACCAAACTTGGTATTTAATTGGTCCCCGACATAAACTGGTGCTGATTACATTTGGGGATCAATCGCTCAACAGGTGGCGCTGTGATCTCCTGTTTTCTAAATTTTTAACATGTCAGTATAGGACAAAATTTCGTATAAATGTACATAATGAGAGTTATTTTTAACTTGTGATTGTAAAATTAATATGAGTTATTGATAATAGTAATAGTTAACTATGAAAAAATTTCTGTGCATGTGGGGTCATCGCTACACCCCCCTGGGGGGGGGGGGTAAATTTTGAAGATGGGTATCTTTCGAGAGATCTCGTCAATACCTTTAAAATGAATGGTTTAACAATAAATCTGTGATAATTTAAAACAAAGTTATCGATTTTTTTTTCCTTTAACAAAAAAAAAAAAAAAAAAAAAACGTTTTTTTTAAATATTTTTACTGATTGAATATGTATTGCTGTTAACAAAAAAAAAAAGAAACTTAGAAAAAAAATCGAACTTTTTTTTTTTTTTTTTTTTTTTTTTTTTAATATTGTTGCTGATTGAATATGTATAGGAAAATATAGAAGAAAGTTTTGCGGTGGCCACAACATACTAGTTTATTTTGTTATATTGCAAGATAGAGACTTGAGCTGTATATTTGCTTGAATTAGCTATACAGTTTTCCGAAATCTTGCACTCTGCTTATAGAAATGCAAGTTTCCTGATGTGTGAACATTTCTATTTTTCAGCATTTAAAATTCCAATTTTGAATTTTATGAATTCTCTCTTCCTTTTTTTTTTTTTTTTTTTTTTTTCCTTTTATCGGATCTCTTTGGTAATTTTATCCTTTTCTCTTTTCTATAAAATGTTGACTGTTTCTAATACTTTAATGGTTTTTCCAAACTATTATCTCATCGTTAGGCTTATGTGTTATGTTGTGTTATTTCTCTTCTGCGTAAGTACTTTAACTTGTTTTTACTAATCATTGGTACTCAAATTAAATTATCACCGTGACAATTTTATTTGAAATAAATCTCATTTAAAATTTAGTTATATGTTGGTATTTTCATCTATCTTTTGTTTGCTGAGTGTTACAAGGGTATTAAATTATTCAAATATATATATATATATATACAAATCTGATTTTTTTTTTTTTTTTTTTTTTTTTTTCAAACTTGAATGCTTCTACAAAAAACAGCTGGATTTGTAAGATTTAAGAGCATTATAATTTAATAAATAAAGCATTATAATCTACATAAAATACCTTTATTTTACGGCAGTTTCAATAATTGGAGAAGAAAATGACACTTTTATGCATTTAAAACATTTAGATTATGACACACTGAAAATCATATCTTATAAGAAATTATTTAAATTCAATAATTCACCATTTTAAATTAAAACTACACATAAGTTAGAGACAATCTTTCTCTCTTCCCTTATAATCCTACTGATTTTTGTTACTACTTATTATACAGAAGGCTATCTCACTTAAAAATGAGACTTTTGAATTTTGTTTTAATTCCAGTTCCCCTCACACTGAACTAATTATCATATAAAACTCTTCCAAGCCTAATTTGATTGTTTAACATAGATTTACATAACAGTACTTGTTATCTGACCTCTTAATCTCCAACCTGTATTTATAGTATTAAATTTCAGGGAAAGAGAAAGTTGTGTGAGTGACACACCAGATTATTTGAGTAAGTTTTTGATACAAATTTAATAAAATAATAAATGGTGTTCTATTTGATAACCCTCTTGAAAAGTGTATTTTAAAGAAAATTTCATTTATTATAATTTTTATACATTAACTTATTTAGACCATAAGTTATCAAAAAATTGTTTAATAAACTTGAATTCTATAGCTTCAAATATTTTTGCATATTTATTTTATCTCTTCATAGAAAATAGGTAGTTATAGTTCAGTAAATACATACAGAAACTAGCATAAATATTCTACTTAGGTGTTATTAAATTATTATCATACACATGTATATCAAGATTTTTATTATATTAAATAAATGTTTTTGTTTCTCATTGTGCTATCATTCTTTAAAAATTTGTCAGTTTCCCATAATGGTCATACTAAAAACATAATTTTGATGCTATTGAGAAAATACATGTGAAACATTTAAACCTAATAATTATGCCTTATTATAAGTCTGTAATCTTTTTAACACAATTTCTGTTTTCTTTTATCCGTAAATCTTATCTCTTTAATAACATATGTAGATAGAATATGATTAATCGGAGATATTATATTAAGATGTATCTTTTAGTTAAAACATTTACACTAATAATGTTATTTTAAAAGTGATAAGGTGAAAATGATAATAACATTAAAAAGAAAGGAAGTGAGATTAAATTTTTTTTATCCCTTTCCTTTTTTTTTCTTTGTTTCACATTTATGTTTAACAAGATAAGTTATCAGTTGAACATTCAATAACTTATCATATTTCTAACAGCTAAACCACTGAGGAAGAAGGGATCTATATTTTGTAAAATTAATCTCTCTCTCTCTTTTTTAATGAATTTTTTTAAAAATGTGTTTTGTAAAATATACACCAACAAATTAAAATAATTATCTATAGATAATTTCTACTTCTGTTCACTTATTGCATAACACACACTCATAAATAAAGATAAGCAAAAATAAAAGTTTTTTTAATACAAAACAAGTAATAAACACAGAATGTAGATATTTTAAATAGAAATAAACATGTGTAAATGTAATATTTTGTAATGCTATTAATATTAACATATACTTTGTGACTTTCAATATATGTTAATTGTGAATTCAGAATTAATTTCCTTGTATTCATACAATATACATATGTGATTCCTGTCATATGCCAAAAACGTATTAAAAAAAAAAAAAAAAAAAAGCGATATTTATAAAAAGTAAAGAATGGGAAATCAATGTTTTTTTTTTCCACCAGCAAAAGAATTTCCAGGTAGATTTAGTGAAGTTTTTAGTAGTTAATTTAAAATTCCTGATCATAAAAAATATGCTAAAAATTTTTATGTTCGTATTCTATTGGGCATTTTTTTCTTCCTTTTTTTTTAAACAGCTGTTGCAGAAACATGTCACAGTGTTTCTTTCTTTCTGAGAGGTATGTGTAAGGAATAAAAACATTTATTTTTAAAAACAAAAAGGATTTTTTTTTTTTTTTTTTTTTTTTTTAACTCCCAAATTTTAGTGCCTTTATACTAGAAAATTCTAATTTGAAGCATGTATTGAGATAAAATGTATTTATTTAATATAATTAGAGTATATATATTAAATTATACATGAAAAGTTTTTCAGTTAAACTTCCAACAGATTTATAAAGAAAAACATTTTTACTTTCGCTTACCCATATGATAGAGAAAGTATTATTTTTGGGTCAAATTTTCGAACGCGAGATTTTGTTATATTTACACGTTCTGAGGTCCCCTGAATACGAAAATGATGTTTTTAGCAAATGGTCTGTGTGTATGTCTGTGTGTGTGTCTGTCTGTTATCAGCATACCTCAAGAACAAATAGTATCAGACATTCCAAACTTGGTATTCTAAATGTCTATCATATATAGATGCTACAGTACGCTTTTCGTTCAGATCAAGCAAATGGTTCGTGTACAGGGACAATCAAGAGAATTCTAATACATTACGTCTATGGGGAAAATTGCAGGTAAGTAGAGTTTAACGTCTATAGACTGCACTAAACCAAACGAAACGAATATGTTTATTTTGTAATAGAGATAGTCAACTGGGAAAAAAATTTTGTGCATGTAGGAGCCTCGCCTACCCCCCTGGGAGGGTTGTCCCCCCTCGAGAGGAGTAAATTGTCATGATGGGTATCTTTCAAAAGAGCTCGCCAATACCTTTAAAACGAAAGGTTGAACCATCGATCTGCGATAATTTAAAACAAAGTTATCGATTTTTTTCACTTTTAACAAAAATAAAAAAACAGAAAAAAAATCTTTTTTTTTTTTTTTTTTTTTTTTTTTTTTTCTAATATTGAGAATAAAATGGACTTTTTTTGGATATTTAATGTTATACTACTTTTCTAATATGGAAATCGTCTGCATTATCATAAAAGATAATTTTTTTAAATAATAATTTTAATAAATTATTTTTTAAAAACAGAATTATTTTTCAATAACCGAATTAAATTTTATATAAATGTAGGTGCATTAATGAAACGGGGGGTTGAGGGGGGAGGTAGCCCCCCCCCTCACACAGAATTAATTATCATATAAAACTCTTCCGAAGCCTAATTTGAATTGTTTAACATAGGTGACCATTACAGTACTCGTTATCTTACATCTTAATCTCCAACCTGTATTTATAGTATTAAATTTCAGGGTAAGAGAAAGTCGTGTGAGTGACACACCAGATTATTTTTTCTTTATGAGTTTGAAAAAAAAAAAGTAATTATGAAAAAATATTGTAAAGAATTACCTGTTATAACAATCTTCAACTGTATGCTAAATTTTGCTAGAAAAAAAGGTTCTTGACTGGTAACATGTTATGAAAATACCTTTCTCTGGTAGAAGTTAAACGCCGCTCACTTATAGCCCCATATTTAGCTTTTACAAATATATATATGGCTTCTACTACGCTTTATAAATCATTATTATATATATATATAGTATACTTTTAAAAATTCACTGAGCTTGAATATGATAATGATATAAGTAAGCATAATTTTATTACAATTTAGAAATAGAGATCAAACTTTTTTTTTTTTCAGTGTTTGAACAGCTGTTATCTTTTGTTCAAACACAAGTACACAAAAGCTGTATAAAAAAAAATTTAGGCACTTATCTTCAAGACCTGTACTTCAAGTAAAATTAACTTCCTTATCTCATTAGATCCAGTTTCTAAAAAATCACCGTTAAAATAAGTGCTGTAGTGATTTTTTTCCTTATAAATTTCATTGTTTACAACGGCTAACAACTTTAGTAAATATGTCTAAAATGTCTCTTAAAAAACAAATAAAATCGCATTTCTGTAAAAATATTTGAATTTCTAACATCAAGATGTTACCAATTTATTTCTTATCATAAATGCAATTTTGGGTACATAGTTATAAATTAATTAAAGACTATCGTTACTTTTCCAAAATACAAGTAATAGATTTTTATAATGTATTTTACTTATATAACTGAAAACGTTATGTTCGAAATTTTAGTTAAAGCAATTAGTGTTAAGTTAAAAAGAACATTTTGAACATTAGTCATAATAATTAGAAAAAATTAACATTAAAATAAGATAAAAATTCAATTTTTTAAAGAAAGACATCTTAATTTACATTATTGAAAATAGCAAAAACATGAGTAAACATTATCATAAAAAATAAAATAAAAAACAAATAAGTAAAAACAACTATTAATTAAATTAAATTTATTTACAAAAAAAAAAAAAGCTTAAGAAAATATTATTTTGTACAAGTGACTAGCAAAAATCAAGCAAAAAAGTAGATTCATCCTCTAATTTATAGCACCTTGAAATACTGTACATGCACACACACACACAAAATAAATAAATAAATAAACAATAAACAGCACACTTATATAAATATAACTAATTGACAAAAGTATATGTTATTTAACCACATTTCTTGCGACCATGGAAGCCTCTGCGCAAGTGCAAATTGAACGAGTCCAGTGTTAAAATAAGGGGTGACTGAGAGAAAACAAGCGATAAGAGAACACCGAATAACTGGATGTTTGCCAAATAACTACCTCTAGGCCAATTTTGCATCCCTCCAAACTTTTGGACTCGGCTTCACTGCTAGTCGTAGGAAACGTGGTCGCACTATAGATAACATAGCATTTTGTCCCACTTATGAATAAATTTAGTTTTAATCCCTCTTAAGAAACATTCTATTGGCATAATTTATCATATATTTCAGTTATAAAATAATAAGTTATTGTTTTATTAAAAAAAAAAAAAAAAAAAAAAAAATGACTTATTCAATTTAAGAAGCTAATGATTTGTTTACAAAGGAATAACTTTATTAACTTAAAGAAACTAATGTTTTTTTACAAAGATTGAACTTATTCAGCTTGAAAAAATAAATGATTTGTTTATAAGGAAATACTCAGTTTAAAGAAACCAATGATTTATTCACAAAGAAATTACTTACTCAATTTTAAGAAACTAATGATTTGTTTACAAGGAAATGACTTATTCAACTTGAAAAAACTAATGATTTTTTTACAAGGAAAAAGCTTATTCAATTTAAAGAAAACAATGATTTTTTTATTAAAAAAAAAAAAAAATGCATACTCAATTTAAAGAAACTAATGATTTTTGACGCTGATTTATGAAATAAATTGCAAACAGCATCTAGTAAAGTAGCCTCTATACTTTATAAGAGATAATATCACTATACTGAAAAACTGTCAAATTAGTAAATATGATTTTTATTTATGCTAGTTTATATTTATTTTTAGCAAATAGCTATATTTTATGCATATAGTCTTATTCAAGAACTTTTAAAATGAACCTTATCAAATTAACCGAAAATTTATTTTTCTCCAAATAAAGTTAAAAAGTTTCTACAAGTAGTTCTGAATTGTAGTAACAATAAAACACTTTTATATAATTAAAAAAATAAGAATAAACAGACTTCATATGTTGAATATTACAATGTTATTTATAATTATTCTGGAAGTTATTTTATATTTAAAAAAAAAAACATATTAAATCAAAATATGATTTTTTTTTTCTTTTTTAAGAAAGAAATTTTCAATAAAGAGATTTGCCAATAATATGGAGTACATAGCATTTATTTATCTCCGAAATATTCTGATGGTTATGGTGAAGGGCGTTGCCAGAAACATTATCTGCAGGAGGCTTGAGATTGACCTTCTAGTTTGTTTCAATGGTTAAAAATGAAATTTCATTTAATTTTCAAGTATCTAGGCAGGAGCGGTGGTTGAGTCCCCATAGCCGGCCCCTCCTGGTTATGAATATAATTACTAAGATAAACTATTACACCAAGATAGCTTCTTTCTTTCTTTCTTTCTCTCTCTCTCTTTTTTTTTTTTTTTTTTTTTTGCTTGTTATTCAAATGGGATTTGGAGTTTCTAATATATATATATATATATATATATATATATACATACTATATATAAAACTGCAATGCAAGACTAGGGAAAGGATAACACCTTTTTTCTTATCTATATTTCAACCTCAAAAGATAAAACACCCTTTTACTGTTGCAGCATGTCCATTGAACTTTGAATTATCTCTCTTTAGCTGAAACTAACTGAAGAATTTTTTTTTTTTTTTTTTTTTTCTTTTAAAAAATTTAAAGTTAAATAACGGTAGAAAAAAAAAAAAAAAAGAATCTTAAAGTTTTAAGTAATACAGAGTATATGAAACATAAATTTTATCCATATAAACAGTTATATATATATATATATATATATATATATATTAAGTAATATAGAGTACTGGCAGGCAACGCCCGCTTCGCTGGTCCCTATTTTTAAATGAATCACTATAATTACTGAATTCTCAAAATTGCATTAATTTTTATCACGCGAAAAATAAAAAAGGAAAACAAAATCTGACTAGGAAAAATGTCGCACCGGGTTCTCACTGCCTTCGGAAAAAATTCTCAAAATACTCTAACTCTTATTTCTATTATTTTCCTCCTTCGCCACCCCCCTCCCGTCTACCCTAATAATTTTACAAATTCGGAAATATCCGCAATCGATTTGTAAATGTCAAAAACCTCAATGCACCAGTTTTGAACGATCTATCTCTATTTTTATTTTTATTTTGCCCCTCCGCTCCCGCCCCTCCCAATATTTAAAAAATTCGAAAATATCCGCAATCGATTTGTAGGTATCGAAAACCTCTATGTACCAATTTTGAATGATCTAACTCTATTTTATTTTTTGTGCCCCTCCGCCCCGCCTCCCGGCCCTCCTAATAACTTTACACTTTCGAAAATATCCCCATTCAACTTGCAGGCCTCTAAAACCTATCTGTACAAATTTTGAACGGCCTGACTGTATTTCTATTTGTTTTTGCCCATAGCCCCCCCTTACCGCCCCACCTAATAATTTTACAAATTCGAAAATATCCGCAATCGATTTGTAAGTATCGAAAACCTCTATATACCAATTTTGAACGATCTAACTCTATTTTTATTTTTTGCCCCCCCCTCTCTCCTCCCTCTCTTCTCGCCCCTCCTAATAACTTAACACTTTCGAAAATATCCCCATTCGACTTGCAAGCCTTTAAAATCTATCTGTACCAATTTTGAACGGCCTAACTCTATTTCTATTTATTTTTGCCCCATAGCCCCCCCCCCCTTCCTGCCCCATCTGAGGGCTGAATTTCTAAAATTCCAGAAATTGGTTTTTAGATATTTTCATTAGCTATATTTCAGAGCAAAAATTTCACGTATATCTGTCTTTTTGTTTGAGATATATATGATTATGTGAAATCACGTTTAACGCATGTGAAATCAAGTTTCGCCCCCCCCCCCTCCGGAGACCGAATTTCTAAAATTCCAGAAATCGATTTTTAGGCATTTGTGTTAGCTATATTTTAAAGCAAAAATTTTGCGGATATCTGTTTTTTGTTTGAGATATGAAGGATTTTGTGAAATAACGTTTTGCCCCCCCCCCCCCCCTTGGGGAGCGAATTTTGTAAAATCGCTTCTTAGTGGATGCCTACGTCATACAAAGAACATTGTCTTAAAATTTCATGCTTCTAGGTCCAGGGGTTTGGTCTGGCCGATGATGAATCACCCACTCACTTACTCACTCAGTCAGGAAGAACGATTTTATATATATAGATATGAAACATAAATTTCATCCATATGAAAAGTTTATATATATATATACTCGTATATGTATATAACTCTTTTAGATCTTCCTGACTCCTGAGAAGATGAAATATCCAATTCTCCCCCCTCTCCCCCTTTTTTAATAATTATAGTTATTCCCTTAGCTTCTTAGATATATGAATTAGTCAAAAACTAATAATTATTAGTTTAGCTAAAGCAGAAGAAAATAAAAACACTCTATTTCTGGTGCTTTTTTTTATAAATATTTTTCCAATGTTACATAAAACTTTTACCTAGTTTGTTTTTATATACAATGCAGATGTTTCAATTATTTAAATATTTTTAATAATTATTTAGTTTCATTTCAAGAAAAAATAAAAATAAAATAAAATATATACGTATAAACCTACTTTCTGAACCAGACCCTCATTTTTTGAATAAACATTGAATGTACTGCCTGGAACTGAATTATCAACTCACATTTATTTTGAAGTCATTGACTAGGATAATTTTTTGCCAGTCAATGTAAATAATAATAATAATAAAATTTATATTTTACTAATTTTAAATAGCTAAAAAAGGACGTTAAATTTTGTTCAAGGGATTTCTTTCAAAAATTTGATGAAACATTTTTTTTTTTTTTTCTGCAACTGTTTTCTAATTTTCATAATAATGGTAATAACTTTATTACTATTTTCATTACTTATAAATCACCCCCCCCCCCACACACACACACATACACACCCAGAATAAATGTGATCCTTATTATTATTTAAGGGGTGGAAATGTTTTAATAGCCTGAACTTTGAAATAATTCATTGAACATATCAAAAATAAACATGTATATTTTCATAAATGGTATTTAATTAAAATTATATGTGGAAATAAAGATATGTATGCAGTTTATATTACATCTAAAAAGGGAAAATTTTTCAATACCTTGATAGGGATTTTAATACTTTAATTCCTTTTACTGTGTAATCGTGTCTAAGAGATAGTCAATTCCCAGAGCGAATGTAAAAAGAGTATTTTACACAGTTTCGTCTTTTCTTTAATTTTCATAATACTAGCGATACATTCTGCATAAATGTGTAAAATGCTAATTATACAAACAAAGTTAATCATATAATAACTATAAACTTGGCTAATTGTTTACCGATTTTGCGCACTATTTTTCGTTACGCGGATGTATATCTTTGTTATATATTTGCGCGATTTCCCCCTCTTCCTTCTTCTCTTTCCGATTTTTCAGGGATAAGTTCAGGGTCTTTTCCTCTTTATTAAATTTCGTTGTGATTTTTCTTTTTTTTTTTTTCTAAATTACTCTTTTTTTCTTTTTACATTATTTGTAATATTAAAGTCTAATAGTTTATTTTATCAGGAATATCTTATACTTCATAAAATAAATAAAGTTATTTAATTTAATAGAAATACACTTAAAGATCAGCATTATGTTTGCAGCCAAGTTTCTAAACCATGTTTGCAAAATTAGAAATTCTTTTAACCTTCCAGTTTTTAATCGTAGAATAGCCTCCTTTATAGATCGTGAGTTTGGAATTTGCCTTTCTTTCCTCCCCTCCTCCAATTTATGCAATACTTACTTTTTTTTTCCTTTCCTTATTTTAAATTTTAGCTGCACTAGGCCTTACAGAAGAGCAGAAGCAAATTCAAGAAGTTGCAAGAGATTTTGCTGAAAAAGAAATGACACCACATATGGCAGAATGGGATGAAAAGGTACATATTTTAATTATTTTATCGCAATTCGCTTGATCAGCAATATATATTAAAATATTAATTTTAATAATTTTGCATGTTACTATGCGCCACGTAATTTAAGCGACCCCACCCTTACCCTCCGGCAAATTTGGGGCGATAAAACTTTTATATATTGTCAATTAGTTAATCCAGAGAAATCTGATTTATTTTCCCCAGATATCTACAACATATCTTTCGTAAAGTTATTTATATTTTTGATCAGGATAATTGACTAGTGGCAGCTGATAAATTCCTAAGATGAAACTTACCTTACGCTCACGCTCCTGATTTTATCAGTTCTTTTCTCCTTCCCCAACGAGAGCGATATGTAGCAAACAATGCATCGGCGTTTTTTGAAATATTTTAATTGTGATGAAAAGTTTAGTGTTTGTTATTAAATAAACTAAAAAATCCTAATTTAATTTATAAAAATGAAAAATCCCTTTTTCTGTATGTATTTAATAATTACAAACAATTTTGTCTCAAAATATGGCAAATTATTTAACAATCGTAATTTCATAATTTTATTTTGCGATGATAAATTTTATGTTGAATAAAATGAAGTTTTTTCGACTTTTATTTTTCATGTATTTATTAAATTTTTATTTTCAAATCAGGTAAGTTATCCAGTAAGATTTTTATAAACATTTCTGATTTTAAGTCACTGATTAATATTTTTTTCATAATTAATTCTGTCATTTATTTTATTTTATTTTATTCATTTATATATATATATATATATATATATATATATTGGCAAATCAGCTACTTTATATTATCGTTTTGAAGGCATTTAAGTAGGTGGAATGACTAAAATAAATCGCACACTAATCTTAATAATAATGCGACTTCAAATTATCATAATTCTATTGCAGTTTACCCTTTCGCCTTCACCCTTTGCGGCACAAGACAATTCAGATCATTTAAATTAAACTGCCACCGGAATTCATGAACTAAATTAAACTAAAATAAATTTTAAATTTTAAGGTTAAAAAAACGGCCTATTTTGCTATGTTATAAACGTAAGTTTTTGCTAAAAAAAATTTCCGGGATGGATTTTTGCAGCTGGTAGGTGGTTAAAATATATACCACCACCCATCAAAGGGTTAAGTAACGAAAGAAGAGAATAATACTGTATTCCTAACAAAATGGTGCTTTTTTTTTTTTTTTTTTAAGAAGTATATTTCGGAGTGGATAATCCATCCAATAATTCAGCAAAGAAATCATCAAATCGAAGCAATAAAACGAAATTAGAAGAAGAAGGGAAAAAAAAAAATTCTTAAAGAAGAGAGAGGGGAAAAAAAGTAAAAGAAACAAATGGTTTCGTGTTAAAAAGCTGATTTTTGTAATACTGATAAGAAATTTCGAAAAATGAAGTTTAAAGAAAATAAATGAATTAACAAGTACTTTTTAAGCCTAATTGTAATACATATTGTTAATATAAAACACCGATATGTTAACCTTTCGTTTTTTATTTAAATGAAGCGTAAAGTCGAAGTCTAATTTTCCCTCTGGTCAGAATAAATAAAGGCTTTACAACAAAAACTTCAGGCTACGCCACAAAAGAAATTCCTGAGAGGATCGGCGATTAAAGTATTTTAAGCTTCATTCAATATCGTAAAACGTTCCGGTTAGTAAAGAAATATATTCCATTAAAGAGTCACATTTTCTCTCATGACTTGACTTAGTTTCTGAACTAGTTACTTTGAACGTACCTTGCATTTGTAGTAATATTGTTCAATAGATGAAGTAAAACCTTCATTATATTCTTACAAAAAAGTAAAATAAATGAATAAAATAAATAAAATCCTTCTGCTTTTAACTTCTAACGAAACAATAGAATAACAATCAAGGAAGAAGCCGCACGTCCATACTCTAATGCTTACTAGGGACCCTATATATAAAGAGACTGGACATTGACCGAAAGTCGGCCATTTTAGTGCCAATTCGGAGCGATCCCCGTAGAACGTAATGCTTTTTTCTTCGCGATTGATGCTTTACTATACAACATAAATGATAGGAAATTGTGCTAAATTTGTGCAGAACGTAATGCAGAATATAAATATGTAATTTTTTTCGTCTTAGAGAAAAAGAATTTGAAGTAAAACGAATTTTTTTTAACCTTCGACATGGTTACTTTTTCAATTCCTATCGGAAAACAGAGGAATTTTTTGTTGTATATTTCTATATTAAGCAAAATACGTTGATTGTGAAAGCAATTCTACCTTAGTGAAAGTAATTCTACCTTGTTTTTCTGAGGACATACATTCTATATATAAAATGTTAGAAATTTTTTAACAAAAATATGGTAATCTTAGTTTTTATCAAGTAATTCATGAATAAATGTAAAACTACGGCAATAGAACAGAAATTATTTTTTATTATTTTATATAAATATTTATGTAATATTTTTGCAAGCTAAAAATACATATTTTATTTATTTCAATTACGCATTATTAATAATAATGACTTAGTTAAGTATTAAAAAAAAAAAATTATGAATAATAATTTGTAAAAATATTAACTAATATCTTTAGAAATTAAAAAATGTTTTTATTTATTTTATTTACATTTGCTTATTTCATTGATTTTTTTTTATTTTTTTTAAATATTACGTAAATAAAAATAATTACTTATTTAAATATTATTTATAAAATTTATTATGGCAATTATTATTTAAAAGAAATTTATATTTCATATGTTAGCAAATAATGTACACCTTATTTTCTTTATTTTTATTAATTTATTTTAAGAAATCTGATACATTTTGCGTACTAGCAAAAAATCAAAAAACATATTTTTTATAGTTATTTTGAATATGTATTTTAAAATATATCAGAAAAATACATTGAGATCTAACATATTAAATATATTGCACAACAGAACTTAAAAACTAATAGCTAGCAAACAAATAATGTAATTATCTCATATGTTAGGAGATAAATACGTAAAACAGCATGCAATAAGAGAATTCAAAGCATGTAAAGCATGATATAAAATAAATAATTATGCATTTTTATCTTTTAAAAGTATTCCAAAATTAAAGCAATTTATCTCCCAACAAAGTAAAAATGTAATAAATAAGTTCTTTTTCGATTATGACGTAAAATAATCAAAATTTCTTAGTAGCGTAATGATAAGCAATGGAGCAACCGGCACTAAAATGGAGAATTTCATCAAAAAGCCGGCGCGCCAATGTCCAGTCTCTCTCTATCGAGGGTCCCTAATGCTTACTGCTTACAAACCCCGACTAGCGAGCGAATTCGAATTGCCAGCAATTGGTTCCTGTGCTTCTATATGTATGTGATCGTGATCCTATCCTATCTTTCTTAGAAACCCTGGATAATCTCAGTCAAGGGTCGCTAATCTTTCTTGAAGTAGGTCTTTGTAGTCCAGTCAAAATAGGAAAAATAGAAGAAAAAAATCGTGTAGTTTTGAAATTTTGCATACTCATAGCCGAGGGGGTCCTGAACAACATACTAAAAGTCCCCGCCCGTGGGAGGTGAGCGGGGGGCAGGGGGGGCAATTAAGGGGGGCAATTTTAAGTTTTTATTAAATATCTTAAAAACTATCGCATTTAGAGAAAAAATGTCAATTACAAAATTAATCTACATAAAATTTCCTACAAAAATGTATAGTACATTTTGTTTGTACGATCATTAGTTTAGAAGATATAGGGAGATGAATAACACATTTTCTTGAAAAATTCTTTTTTGCAATAGTAAAATCAACTAAAGTGTGCAATAAAAAGGGTTCTTGTCAAATATTTTCTAATGTAAAAAACAAATATATACATAGGGAATATGCAAGGATAATACAGCATGTTTTGTAAGTTTTAAATAATTTTAAGGCTAGTAGGCGCAAGTGGCGGTTTGAGTAAAAATCTGGATAAGTCCAGACAAAATAGGAAAAATAGAAAAAAAAAAATCGTGTAGTTTTGAAGTTTTGCACACTCATAGCCGAGAGGGTCTTGAACAACATACTAAAAGTCCCCGCCCGTGGGGGGTGAGCGGGGGGCAGGGGGGCATTTAAGGGGGGCAATTTTCAGTTTTTATTAGATATCTTAAAAACTATCGCATTTGGAGAAAAAATGTCAATTACAAAATTAATCTACGCAAAATTTCCTACAAAAGTGTATGTTACATTTTGTTTTTACGATCATTAGTTTAGAAGATATAGGGAGATGAAATAGCACATTTTCTTGAAAAATTCTTTTTTGCAATAGTAAAATCAACTAAAGTGTGCAATTAAAAGGGTTCTTGTCAGATATTTTCTAATGTAAAAAACAAATATATACATAGGGAATATGCAAGGATAATACAGCATGTTTTGTAAGTTTTAAATAATTTTAAGGCTAGCAGGCGCAAGTGGCGATTTGAGTAAAAATCTAGATAACGAAGACCCAAAACCGATCAACATTAAAAAAAAAAAAAAAAAAAAAAAAAAAAACGTGTAACTTAGAAATTGAGCACAGTTATAAAGTTAAGTGCTCTGAATAACATACTAAAAGTCCCTAACCATGGGGGGGGGTAATTTAAAGGGGGCACATTTCAGTTTTTATTAAGTACATTTAGAGAAAAAAAAATCTCAATTGCAAAATTAATCTACGTGAAATTTCCTAAAAAAATTGTATATTCTATTTTGTTTGTATGATCAATAGTTTAGAAGATATATGGGAACAAAAAAAACACATTTTCTTGAAAAATTATTTATTTTTATTTTTATTTTTTATTTTTTGCAATAGTAAAATTAACTAAATTGTGGAATTAAAAGGGTTCTGATAAAATATTTTCTAATGTACAAAACAAATATATGCATAGGGAATATGTAAGGATAATACAGCATGTTTTGTACGTTTTAAATAATTTTAAGGTTAGTAGGCGCAAGTGGTGTTTTGGTAAAAATCCAGATAACGAAGATCCAAAACTGATCAACATTAAAAAAAAAATCTTATATCTTTGAGACTTTTTTTTCTCTACATGCAATAGTTTTCAAGATACTTAATAAAAACTGAAATGTGCCCCCTTTAAATGCCCCCCCATGGTTAGGGACTTTTAGTATGTTATTCAGGGCACTTAGCTTTATAACTGTGCTCAATTTCTAAGCTACACGATTTTTTTTTTTTTTTTTTATGTTGATCGGTTTTGGGTCTTCGTTATCTAGATTTTTACTCAAACCGCCACTTGCGCCTACTAGCCTTAAAATTATTTAAAACTTACAAAACATGCTTTATTATCCTTGCATATTCCCTATGTATATATTTGTTTTTTACATTAGAAAATATTTGACAAGAACCCTTTTAATTGCACACTTTAGTTGATTTTACTATTGCAAAAAAAGAATTTTTTAAGAAAATGTGTTATTTCATCTCCCTATATCTTCTAAACTAATGATCGTACAAACAAAATGTAACATACATTTTTGTAGGAAAGTTTGCGTAGATTAATTTTGTAATTGACATTTTTTCTCTAAATGCGATAGTTTTTAAGATATGTAATAAAAACTGAAAATTGCCCCCCTTAAATGCTCCCCTGCCCCCCCGCTCACCCCCACGGGCAGGGACTTTTAGTATGTTGTTCAGGACCCTCTCGGTTATGAGTGTGCAAAACTTCAAAACTGCACGATTTTTTTTTTTTCTATTTTTCCTATTTTGACTGGACTTATCCAGATTTTTTCTCAAACCGCCACTTCCGCCTACTAGCCTTAAAATTATTTAAAACTTACAAAACATGCTGTATTATCCTTGCATATTCCCTATGTATATATTTGTTTTTTACATTAGAAAATATTTGACAAGAACCCTTTTAATTGCACACTTTAGTTGATTTTACTATTGCAAAAAAGAATTTTTCAAGAAAATGTGTTATTTCATCTCCCTATATCTTCTAAACTAATGATCGTACAAACAAAATGTAATATACATTTTTGTAGGAAATGTTACGTAGATTAATTTTGTAATTGACATTTTTTCTCTAAATGCGATAGTTTTTAAGATATTTAATAAAAACTTAAAATTGCCCCCCTTAATTGCCCCCCCTGCCCCCCGCTCACCTCCCACGGGCGGGGACTTTTAGTATGTTGTTCAGGACCCTCTCGGCTATGAGTATGTAAAATTTCAAAACTACACGATTTTTTTCCTCTATTCGTCAAATTTTGGCCTTCGTTGCCTGGACTATTGGTGCATTTATCGCTGTTTGGCTTTTCTACCTCCCCTTTAAACAATGCGTTTTTATTATTATTATTTTCTCAGAACGGGGTGTAAGATGGATATATAATCCTTCTATACATGACCTGATTATCACACGGACCGACTAGGCCTTGGCCTAGGGCACCTCTATCTAGGGGCACTAAAATAATCTTTTAATTTAAAGTGCTGTTTTTGGCAACGATTTCCTTAAAAAAATTAACTGAAAGTTAGCTAACGATAATAATTTTTAGTTAGAGTTTTTATATCTTTTGACCAATTGCACTGCTCTGCAAAAAAAAAAAAAAAAAAAAAAAAAAAAAAAATTTCGAGATCTGATATCATTCTTGCTGATTTTTATGTAAAATGACTTCTTGAATCCGAATGTGACTCCCATTTTGGCCAGTCACTCACCATTTTCTAGATACATCACCCCATCCCTCAATTTATTTCCCTGTTCAATAATTTTATCACCATGAATTTGATTTGAAGAATGAAAAATAATTAATTTAACACTTAAAACAAAAAAATATGAAGTTTAAAAAATAACATTAATGACATATTAAAAAAATATAAGATATGTAATGCATAATTTCAGTGGCAAATCCCTCCTCCCCAACCCAAAATTTTTCCCTTGTCGCAAATGTTCATGTTTTAGAATTTTCCAACTCTGTAGCCTCTCAAAAGATATTTAACGGTTAAAATAATCCTGTCCCCTCCTAAAAAATCAAATATATAGCCATAAAATCACCACCAAATGATAAAAATGGGGGAGGGGGGGGAGTGTTCCTAAAAAACAGTGGGTGATAGGGCAAAATGGGCGTCCTATTCGGATTCAGGAGGTCATTTTGCATAAGAATATGTTGAAATGGTGTCAGAGGCAATTTTCATGCCGAGCAGTGTTATCCGATCAAATTAAAAAATTAGCTATATTATGAAATGTACCAGTTTTTGTGCTGATCGATTGAATGACATAACATTTTACAGCTGACCAAAAAATCCAGAGAAAGTTTCACTGACAGACTTTCAGTTATATATAAATTAAAGAGCTTTGTAGATCCTAATGGAAAATATCTTTATATTTAGTCATGTTTTAATATTTACATACCCGCTGACTTTCTATGGTATGAATGCAGTGGCGTATCCAGGATTTTTCCAAGGGGGGGGTTCGTCCTTCCAAATTTTAATTAAGTTTGATTAAGTTTATTTAAGTTTAATTAGGTTTAATTAAGTTTAATTAAGTTTATTTAGGTTTAATTAAGTTTAATTAGTGTTTATCGCAGAGTAATGAAAAAAAAAGTTAGTCATGATTTTAAATCACTTCGTAGAAAAAAATATTCTACGCTTGCCATACATTTTTTCCGAATTTTTTTGAAATGTGAAGAAAAATGTAAGGAACAGCGACAGCCTAATTTTTCTTATCATACATTTTGTCAAAGGGGGGGGGGGCATACGCCACTGTATGATACTGTATACGCCCCCTTGCATACGCCACTGTATAAATGAGATAGATTAAGATTAAAAAAGAAAACGGTATTATAAAGAATACCCTGTAAAATATTACATTTCTATGAATGTGAATTCAAACAGTCATAGAAGAAATATATCCCCTCCCCCCCCAAAAAAAATAAAATAAAATAAATAAATAAATAAATAATAATAATAATAATAATATAAATAAATAAATATAAATATAAATATAAATATAAAAACAAAAATAAATAATTAAATCAAAATAAAATAAAATAAATAATGATTTGAGGTCTCTTTGCAAAAGAAGTGAAAACTAATTAATTTCTTATAAAGGTGATGCCTTAACTTTGTTGCCAGCATTCAAATTTAGTGCACAAATTAGATTAAAAAAAAAAAAAAAAAAAAAAAAAAAGCTTCATTTTGTTCGGGAAGGGGCACCAAAATCGTCCTGGGCCTTGGGCCCCAGCAGGTCATAATCAGGCTCAGTACGTGTTCAAGTAGTAACGTGAATAAAGCAGGGGCCCCAAATCAAATTATTATTTAAAATATAATATGGTTAAAATATGATTTCGAAATTTATGCGCTTCCTATCATCTGATTGAATTAAAATTTTTCATGCACGTATAACTCCGATAACAACACATGCTGAAGTAGCAGCCGACTTCCGAAGAGGGCCTATGGAGAGGACGGGGGGGGGGTCTGGACCCTTAACAGATGAGACGATTGAAAAATTGCGCCAACATATTGCCAACCAATCAGACTGCAACATTGTTACAATCCCAATACCCAACGTTCCTTAATTTGACAAACCAAAATCAAAAGACATCTAATAATAATCTTGTACTATTATATATCCATGAACGAAGCTATATTCCATTCCACTAAAGATTGCATATAACCATTTATTTTTGTTTATCTCCGATAGATGGCTGCATCAGCCGGAGGCAAATAGAAACCCTAAATAATCTGAAACAAATTTGTTAGCGCCGGTACCGACAAAGGTCGCTGGATAAAAAAGGGTAAAATGACCGTATCCGAGCTATTTGTCTGTGGCTAGATTTAAAGAGGACATCCGACGTTGGTGGGTGTCTTATCAGCAGTGTTGCCAGTTTGGGGACTGTTTTTTATTCAGTATCCACCAACAAATTTTAATTGCAACTGTTGCCTAATCACTTAAAGAAGCCTGATCACTCAAAAGAAGATCAAGTTGCCTGATCACTTAAAAGAAGATTAATCGTCTTTTATGTATATCAAATATCACTTCTCAAAATTATTGATGGTAGTTGAATAAAAAATATCTCCAATCTGGCAACACTGCTTACCAGTAACATATACTTTGATTTTAAAGATATAGGATGAAAATTAGATGAAAAGCATCTAGCTTCACTTATTATTAATCATTACTCTTTTAATACATAATGTTTCTGAAATTATAGCTCAAAGCCATTTTCCAACATTAGATTAAATCTCCGACTTCAGGGCCTCAATGTGACCAATACTGATTTATGCTGTCAACTATGTGACTTATCCACTTATCTTTAATTTGATAAATCTTAATATGTTTTGAACGAATTTCGAGATTTTATATATAATAGTTAAGCATAGCTTAGCTGCTAAAGTTCATAGAACTTTTCATCAATTTATATTATCTTATTCTTGTTTTTTTTTCTTTCCAAAATAACTAGATGATTGTTATTTTGTTATAATATTTTAATTATTGCGCTTTGAATCTTTTTTTTTTTTTTTCTCCCAACTATGTATCGAGTGTCAAATTGAGATTTTTCGTGACTGTGTGAATTAGTTTTGATTGTTTTCTGGATGCTGCTCTAATTTTTTGTACTCAGTGTGTTCAAATCTTGTATATTTTGGAAGAGGAAGGACAGATGGACAAATGTAGCTCTTTATTTTGAGAAGTTCATATTTTCGTGTAAACGTGCCTTATCAGGATTATTTTTTTTCCTTAAAAAGAAAAAAAAAATTTGATTAGTTTAAAAATATTATTTATGACACTAGCATAAATATTTTTGAATGCCAATAATCTACTTTAAAAACTTCGGACGCTATTAGAAATTAAATAGTAGTTTCATAACATATTAACATGGCAGAATTTAGAACTATTTCGTTTAAACTTACATTATCAGGATTATTGCGTGGCAAATTGCATGAAACTGTATGAAAACTAAAATGCAAAACTGATACGAATAAAATTAGGCAAATAACGAAATGTATAAAGACAAGGAAAGGGGCTTAGATGGGCGTGGCCATCAACTGAGTTCATTATTTTAACATTTATATTGTATTTAGACTTACACTAGAATTTTAAAAGAAAAATATATAATAGGAATTAGAGTGTCTCTACAAAGTAGTTTTTCTATTAATATACATATACATACGTGAGAGATCTATTCTATTTTGTGATTTTTCTTGAAGGATGAGAGAGTAATAGTCATATCTCTTTTTGATCTGCCCTCATAGATATAGTAATTATAAAAACAGATTCCATTTTCTGCAATTGTTTTAAACATTTTTGTCTGTTTTGTTTAGTACAGACTATAAAGAAAATTTTACAGTAATTTTAAATAATAATATTTTTTTCTTTCCCTATAATTTATTTAATATTGTTTTCTAACGACATTTTGTCTAATAATTCCTGATTTTAAGCAAAATTTCAAATGTTCCCTGTATTTAAATTTTTGCTTAATTATTACAAAAAAAAAAAAAAAAAAAAAAATCTTAACGCAAGGCATGAAAAAAATAGAAGAAAAACATTTATTTGTATTGAGCATTATTTATTGTCCACTTACAAAATGCATATATTTTATTGATTTAGTAGAATTTTATTATAATAATATTAATAAGTAAGCAATTGATAAATCTAAATAGTAAATTTGTAAAGATATCTACCTTTCTTATTTTGAATTATATACCATGCCTATGTTTTTAGTTAAAAGATTTGGCAAAAATTCTATTTTTTTTTCTTTCCCAGAATATTGCTAAATATAAAATTCTAATAGAAATTTTACAGATTAGGATATTTTGGAGGCGGGAATCTAATGTTATCGTTTGATTCCTATCCAGCTTCAGTAACCATGGTCTCCCAGGCAATTTTTTTTAATCGCCTGGTGGAATGCTCTTTGTATTTTTTCCTCGGTCTTAACCCGTCTGTACACAAGTTTAGGAGAAGCCACAGAAAAAAAAAAAAAAAAAAAAAAAAAAATCCGGACACGACTTAGAAATCGAACCTGGCACGGCACTACTTGACTACTAACTTCAAAAGCAAAACCCTTCCGCCCCCCTGGGCAGCTGTAAAATTGGAAGGAAAAAAAAAAAAAAAAAAACGAAAAAGGAAAAAAAAACTTAATTTTTGCCCTTTAAATCTTGGAAATGGGGGATTTTTTTTTTTTTTTAAGTGAAGAAATTTGTGGGTTTTTTTAATATGAAACAGGAAGTAAAAAAAAAAAAAAAATCCTTTTAGGTAGTGACTAATCCTTTTAGCAAATTGTCCCGTAGAACAACTTGTGGTTTAGCTGCTGGTGACGATAGTTGTAGATTCCCTTAACTCCGAATCTCTTATATAACTGTTTTGAGCTGATTTCAAAATTTCATAAAAGTCTGCTCGCCTGAAATAAAGAAGAAATTTAAAAAAAAAAAAAAAAAAGGAAGGAAAGAAACACAGAAATGAACAGAAGGTTGGTTGTATAATAATAAAATGCTGACTTTTTAAATTTTTCACAGTAAATTCTTTTTAAGAATGTATTAAAACACATTATGAAAAAACTTAATGTTTTATGGAACTTATTTTAGCATTTTTTTTTTTTTTTTTTTTTTTTGTCTTTGTGTGTGTGTGTGCGATTGCACTCTCTCTCGCGCTAAACAGCAGATTTGTAAAGTTTGCAGTATTTTGTGCTGTTATTTTTACAGCAATTTTCTATTTTAGCTATTACAGTTCTTTTGTAAATTTTAGAACTTTCTTTTCTTTTTTTTTTTTTTTTTAACTGTAGTTTTGTATCTTAGCTTTTATTATTCATTTGTCAATTTTACAACATTTTCTGCTATTTATTTTTATTTTATTTTATTTTATTTTTTACAGCTGTTTGGTATTTTAGCTTTCACAGTAAAATTGTAGAGTTTACTGCTTTTTCTGCTGTTTTTTACAGCAGTTTTGTATTTTAGTTTTTATAGCACATTTGCAGATGCATTGTTTTGTTTGCTAAAAGTGCAGTTTTAAAGTTAAAATTTAAGATATGTTTCGATAAATCAGTTATCACATAATCTTTGACTTTTTATACATTTTTATTTTTCAGCATCTGTTGATTCTCAAGCAAATTCAGTTTTTTTTTTCTTTAATAGTATTTCTGCAGCAAATATAACCATATTTTTTGAAAGTTTATGATGTTTCATCACGCACAGTATTTTTTAGGGTAAAAATTTATATTGTTTCTCTTATGATTGCTGAATAATAAAACTTAGACTAAAAAATTAATCCGGTATTCATACGAAAAATAGAAATTTTAATTTGCCAAAAAAAAAAAAAAAAAGTGTCTGATAAAATATCATTTAAATTTGTTTTCCCTAGAATCCATAGATGGCGCTGAGATGAAAAATGAATATACATAAAAAGTCGAAGATTGTGTGATAATTGAAAAAGTTCTGAAAATATACCTTTGTGGTATCGAAACATATATTGATATTTTAACTTTTAAATTGAATTTTTAGCAAATAAATCAGAGTATCTTTATATTGAGAGCTTTATTCATATTTATATAGACCTTTGTAGACTTTATAGAACATTTTATTGTCATTTTTATTTTATTTATTTATTTATTTATTTTTTAAAGATTATGTGGTATTCTGTAAATTTTATGACGTTCTTCCTTGTTAATTTGCTGTAAATTTTATTAAAAACAATTACTCTGCAAAAAGATAATTTCTGATATTTTTGTTCGGAACAATTTAAGTATTGAAAGAGTTTGGTATTTTATTATAACACATTTTTTCTTTCTTATACCTTTCCCTTTCATATAAAATTGTTATAAACCCATGCCTTACTGGCATAGAAACTGAACTTTTGCAGAGTTTTATTTATTTACTTTTTCTTTTATTTCGTTTAGAGCGCCTCATACACAGCTTAGGGACATGAGATATAAGACATACTTGCCAACATACTCATTAATATTCCGTAGTATTGTTAGCTCCGCCTTCTTTTTCACACCGGTATCTTTTAGAGTATTTTTCCTCTCATTGAACTGTAATTGAATTTGGAGCATATTACTCTAAAAAATTAATGGTGTGAGAAAAAGGGCGGGACTAACAAGACTACGGAATATTAATTAGGATGTTGGCAAGTATGTAAAAGATCGTTGGTTTTCCATAACTATACCTATTAAGTACAGCATAAGATTAGCAACAGACCATCATAAATTTTTTTTTTTTAACATTTTTATGGTATGTTTACTATGCTATACTATATTTTAATATGTTTTCTACATAGTCATAGTCTTCTAAGTCATAATAAGACACTTAAAAATAATAATAAATAAATAAATTAAAATGATTTTTATTCATTCATTTGTTTATTTTTTAATGAAATATAAGAACTGCTATACCAAACACTTTATATATATATATATATATATATATATATATTAATTAAGGAAATCGGCTGTTTGATTCCCGATAAAACTTACACTCAGGCAACTGAAAGAATTTTGTACTAAAGAACAAATATGTTACATTAAAATACGGAAAATCTAAAATGTTAAATCTTTCTTATCAAGAAAAAAAAAATCTGATAAGAATTGCCTTAGTTTTTAAAAAGTTTTGGGTGGGATCCGTCTTTAAACATAATGTAGTGGCAATTTATTTAACAAAGAATATAGTTTAATTACTAGGTATTTGTTTAGCACAATTAAATTAGTATATATTCTATATAAATATCGTCTCTTTGCTCAATTTTGCTACATTTTTAGTTTTCTCTCTCGCTTTTTCTATTTTTTCATACAGCTAAAGTTTAATTTTGATTTGAAAATGTTTGATTAGCAGAAAGTGAATTAACTATTATTTTCAAATTTACAACATTCTGACTATTCATGAGTAATTTCTATTTATAAATGAACAAAATTTTCAATTATTCTTAATCTGATTGCGGGAAATAGAGGAGAACGGGACACAGTGGACCACTTTTACAATCTTAATTTTTTTTTTTTCCCATAAAAAATAGAAAAGCAATGTACTTGAAAAAAATATAAAATAATCTCTAAGCCCTTCTTAACATGTCTTAATTTTTTTATAACAATATTTCTAATACATTATGAATTAAAAAATAAATTGTGAGCACTTACAAAGTGGACCACTGTGCTTCATCACCGGGGTACAGTGGACCAGCCCCTTTTGTTTATATTAAATTAATACAAATTACTTTTTTTTTTCACTAAAATTAGTTTCTTATACTATTTTAGTCTAAATAACATAATTCTAGCATTTTCATTAAATAAAATAACAAAAATTAAATTAAAATAAACAAATAAGAAATCCAATCTCAGTAAGCAAATTTATTAAGTTTAAATATATATTGTTTTTTATTCTTTTATTAATATTATATAAATCAAATATTTTTTTTAATTAAGATAACAATAAATATTATACTACTATTCAAATATTTAATATTTTTGTAATTATTTTGAGATATAATTAATTTACATTGTATTTGTAGGATAAATTTAAATAAAATATATTAAGCTACTTCTTTTGCATTTCACATGTGATCTCTAAAAAACAACAAAAATAATAAATAATTCCTACTATTTATTAAATTAGATATTTTTTTTTATTAATACTATATAATTTAAGTTGCTAATAAATTTAGACATTAACAATAATTATGTTACTATTCAAATACTTACTCTTTCAGAAATGCATTTTTATTTTATTATAACATTAAGATATTTATTACTTTCAGATATACTTTACATTATATTTGTATATATAAATTTAACTAAAACAAATATATTAAATCTAATTTGTACTTTTAGGCACAATGGAAGGTGATCCGCTGTGCCCCGTGTCAGAGTAAAACAAATAATAATAATAAAATAATATATAGACTATAAATATGCTAATAATTTTTAGGAATTTAAAAACAGCAATATCTTGCTTCCTTTAAACAGCTATAGTATTTATAGTCACTAGTTCAATCTTTATAAAATTTTAATAACCTCAATGTGAAAAAATTACTTTAAGCAGCTCAAAACATAAAAACTGCTCAAAATGGTTATCTTACTATTTCTCATGTGATTTTTTTGGCTGCTTACAACTAGTACTCGTCAACGTCAACGTGAGTGCTTCGGAGTACCTGCATTTGGTCGCAACCAATGCTTACCTCCAACGAAAAATGAGAAAAACCATAAAAATAATTTTCCATAAAATAATTAAAAGCCAAAAGGATGAATTTAGAATTTTGATCTCTGAGTAAATCTCCTCGTGAGCAGAGACTAATCGTGAGCAGAGACTAATCTCCTCGTGAGCAGAGACTAATCAGAGTGAAGCACCAGGAGTTTAAATAAATAAATAAATAAATAAATAAATAATAATAAATAAATAACTCCTTGAAAAAACCTAAGTGTAACAGTGAAACTGTTACGTGCGTTGACGAAGACAGTCTGGACGGCGAAAAGGAATTAAGAGGTGAGCAGGGCGCCCGAAGGGGCACAGGAAATCGCTCGGAGTCCCGCAACTAAATAAAAACAAGAAAGAAAAATCATGCAGTACGCATTGATTAGTAACACTTTCCAACTGTACGCAATTGTATCAATTAACTTTTAATATTCTTTGCCTACTTTATCGCACAACAGACAGAACAACTGAAAAACATGCAGATAGACTAATTGATCTTAAAATTACTCTTAGGCATTTTGGAAAGTATTATAAAGGCTTAACGCAAAAGAAAATGCAGCCGTAAGATTATAATTACAGCTTTTAATCTCTCTGAATATTTTAGTGTAGCCCTGTAAATCTGAAAGTTAATCATATCATGTTCTATACACAACATCATTTTAGAATATTAATAATGCATATCAATGTTTCTATGATTTTTATAGCAGAAAGATTTTTAAATATAACTTTTAAAAAATTCTGTCCTAAAACGTAATACATTGTTTTTTTTTATTGTTGTTATTGTTGTCCTTGTAAACAAACTTGTTGTACAGGACCAATTAATGGCATTTTAAATAGGGAACATTCCATAGGGAACTTGGGTGTATCATTTTTTTTTTTAAATTCTCAAAATATTCACGGATGATAGGAGCCGGAGAGAAACAGATAGAGATGTAGACAATCGGACAGACAGATGCACAAATTGAAATCATATTCCCACTAAAATTATAAGAAAGTTTTAAAACGCTCATGTAAACAAAAGTGCAATTCCAGCAAATTTTTATTTATAGCTCTTAATGTAACTGATTATTTTTGTGTAGCCCTGTAAATTTAATGCTAATCATACTATATTATATAGAAGGCACTCTTTTGTGCATACGAATAATATATTTCAATTGCATTAAGCTTTGTGGAGAATAAAATTATTAAAATTTGGTTTATAAAAATAACTCTCATACAACACAATGCTTTGGAATACTTTCAAGTGCCCCTGTACACAAACCAGTTAGAAATGTACTCTACTTTACATAGGAAACATCCGATAGGGAATTGAATAACATATTAAAATTTCATTGAATTTTCTATACCTTAAAGGTATTAAAATATGGTTTATAGAAACTCCTCCCATAGAACACAATGCTTTCGAATACTTTTGGGTGTCCCTGTATACAAACCAGAATAGGTATTCACTCCATTTTCAATAGGGAACATCCGATAGTCAACTTGAATAAAATATATCGGTTTAAAGAAATTCCATGAATATTTACGGGAATTAGAGAGCAGTAAAACAGACAGAGAGACAGACAGACGGATAGAAAAACAGTGAGACAGATACAGGGATTGAAATTATATTCACACTAAAAAAATGATAGAAAGTTTCAAAAAGGCGTAAAGTAAACGGGAGTACAATTCTAGCAATTTTTTATTAATAGCTCTTAATATAACTGAATATTTTTGTGTCACCCTGTAAATCTAATGATAACCATGCTATATTCTATGCAATGCATTCTTTTGTGCATATAAATGACATATTTCAATTTCCTAAAACTTTGTAGAAAGTAAATATATTAAAATTTCATTTATAGAAATAACTCTCATAGAACGCAATGCTTTGGAATGCTTTTAAGTGTCCCTGTACATAAATCAGTAGTGCTATTTCCTCTATTTTATACAGGAAATATCCAATAGGGAATCTGAATAACATATTTCAATTTAATTGAGATATGTCTACAGTAAAGGTAAGAAAATATGATTTATCGAAATACCTCTCATAGGACATAATGCTTTGAAATACTTCCGGGTGTACCTGTAAACAAAACAGTAGAGGTACAAACTCCATTTCCAATAGGGATCATCCGATAGTGAAATTGAATAACATATATTAGTTTCAAGAAATTCCATAAATATTTACGGGAGTTAGAGCTCGGACAGACAGACAGACGGACAGGCAGATACACAAAGCTGAAATCATATTCACACTTAAAAAATGTTAGAAAGTGTTAAAAACGCTTAACGTAAACGAAAGTACAATTCTAGCAATTGTTTATTAATAGCTCTTAATGTAACTGGATATTTTTGTGCCACCCTGTAAATCTAATGCTAATCATGTTATATTCTGTGCAAAGCATTCTTTTGTGAATATAATTAACATACTTCAATTTCCAAAATCTTCGTGGAAAGTAAAGTTATTAAAGTTTGATTTATAGAAATATCTCTCATTGAACGCAATGCTTTGGAATAATTTTGAGTATCCCTGTACATAAACCGATGGTGGTAATTCCTCCATTTTAAACAGGAAACATCCAATAGTGAACTTGAATAACATATTTCAATTTCATTCAGATATGTCTACACTAAAGGTATGAAAATATGGTTTATAGAAATACCTCTCATAGAACACAATGCTTTGAAGTACTTTCGGGTGTCCCTGTACACAAACTAGTAGAGGCTTAAACTCCATTTTCAATAGGAACGTCCGATAGTGAACTTGAATAACATATATCAGTTTCAAGAAATTCCATAAATATTTACGGGAGTTAGAGCGCGGACAGGCAGACGGGCAGACAGACATACAGACAGACAAACCGAAGTCATAAATGCTTTTCAACCTTGTTGGAAAGTGTTAAAAATATTAGAAAGTGTTAAAAACGCTTAACGTAAACTAAAGTACATATCTAGCAATTTTTTTATTAATAGCTCTTAATTTATCTGGATATTTTTGTGCCACCCTGTAAATATAATGCTAAACATGCTATATTGTATGCAAAGCAGTCTTTTCTGCATATAAATAACATATTTCAATTCCTTAAAATTTGTGGAAACTAAAGTTATTAAAATTTGATTTATAGAAATATCTCTCATAGAACGCAATGCTTTGGAATACTTTTGAGTGTCCCTGTGTATAACCCGATGATGGTATTCCCTCCATTTTATACAGGAAACATCCAATAGTGAACTTGAATAACATATTTCAATTTCATTAAGGTATGTCTACAGTGAAGGTATTAAAATATGATTTATAGAAATACATCTCATAGAACACAATGCTTTGAAATACTTTCGGATATCCCTGTACACAAACCAGTAGAGGTACAAACTCCATTTTCAATAGGGAACGTGCGATAGTGAACTTAAATAACATATTTCAATTTCATTAAGATATGTCTAGAGTAAAGGTATGAAAATATGGTTTATAGAAATACCTCTCATAGAACACAATGCTTTGAAATACTTTCGGGTGTCCCTGTACACAAACCAGTTGAGGTACAAACTCCATTTTCTATAGGGAACGTCCGATAGTGAACTTAAATAACATATTTTAATTTCACTAAGATATGTCTAGAGTAAAGGTATGAAAATATGGTCTATAGAAATATCTCTCATAGAACACAATGCTTTGAAATATTTTCGGGTGTCCCTGTACACAAACCAGTAGAGGTATAAACTCCATTTTCAATAGGGACCGTCCGATAGTGAACTTGAATAACATATATCAGTTTCAAGCAATTCCATAAATATTTACGGGAGTTAGAGCGCGGACAGACAGACAGAGAGACAGACGGACGGACAGACAGACAGACGGACAGACAGACAGACAGACAGACAAACCGAAGTCATAAACACTTTTCAACCTTGTTGGAAAGTGTTAAAAAAGGGGGGCCATACAATATATATATGTATATTTTTTCCTAACAAATGTAATTGAAATTCAGAAGAATTAAAGGTGAAGTTAATTATAGAGCAACTTCAAGAATCTCGGTGCCTAGCCAGAAGCTAAGTTCCGAGCTAAGTCCGTTGACCAATCAGAAGCCTACAAAAAACCCCACGATCCTCACTGAAAGTAAAAAGCTAAAAACGAGAGGATTTTGTCCTCAAACTGAGAGCCAATCAAAGGCCAGGAAATCGGCCAATGAGAGGCGACCTCAGAACCCTACACTACAATACACTAAAATTAATAAAAAATTTAAAAAATAAGCCAAATAATTAAAAATATATATATACAGCAATTAGGAAATTTTGATAAAAAATAATTAAAAAAGAAGTAACATTTTCACTCGCAACTCACTCAAGAAGGTTCAAAGCTCGCGACTGACAAAGTTCGGCAGATAAGCCTGATACTAGGGTTAGCCAAAGCTAGATGAACATTTCGTTCAATCTAGGGGAAATAGAATTTGGGATGGAAATACTAAGTTAGGTGACTCCGGTATGCTCCCATGCATGTATATCCATATGAACTAAAAGAGTTGAATACTAATAGATTTAAATAGGGGTGGTCCACTGTGCCCCGTCCTTCTCTACTTTATCTTTCTTTGCGTGACATTTTGAAAACGCCATCAAAGTCAGTCATGTTAAAGATGCTACCCAAGTGTATATGTCTTTATTTAGTTATTCTTTAAAGTACTTCAGCTCTCTACGCAAAGTTTCGAGTTAGCACTATCCTATTAATGCACCCCAAATCATCTTAATAATTCTTGAAATCTGAGTCAAAATGAAAACAAATGGTTAACATACCTCCTTACATTTTAAGCAATATAATACAGGGTGTTTATAAAGTCCCGGACCCATTTTGATGCTTAATAACTCATAAAATAATGAAGATATAAACAAATTTATGGCATTTATTGATGGAATAACGCATATATTAGTTCACTATCATACTATAGGTATGGGGAACTTAGGTAATCGTGAAAATTTTCGACCTCGGTTTTTTGACTTTTTTACACGTTTTCAGGAGTATAGGAATTACTCCAGTGTGTTTGCAATAATTGAGTAAACACTACAAGAGATATGAATGGCGTGACCTTTTACATTGCGTATCACAATAACCCTAAATAAATCCTCCTTCCAGTTACTAATGTAGATTTTTCTTACAATAACTATAATAATAAAAAATGGTTTTATTTCAAATCACCAACACTCTGATTGCAACTCATAAATATCTATGTGAAGTCACTCTTACTTTCATTTGGAATATTATCATATTATATGATGATCCCGGCGGCCAATGAGTTAAGGCTCGAATTATACGTTATACCTTCTTTAATAATATTCATTGTCAAATAAAATAAATAGAATGAATAAAGTAGCCAGAGTTAATGAAGTTAATTCTATTTATTGACCGTATTAGGCTATCAATCAAAAATACAAAATAAAATCCTCTCATCTAAAAAAAAGAATAACTATTCATTTGTTTTTTATTTTAAATGCTAGAGGCTCTTTTTTTCAATAACTCATTTTTTTACTTCATATTTGTACTGGCAAACAAAAAAAGGGGGGGGGGGGAATGGCCACTTAAAAGAACATAATGTTATATTCTCACCTGAAATTGAAAGAGTAGTTAATTTAAATTGAGATTCCTTGCTGGTTCAGTAGACATCTTAGGGAGGCCTTTCTCGGACACGATCTAGGAATTGTGCTCCGGGGAGTTGGGAGTTGATCTCAGCATTTCTCGAATCTTCTATTTTCCCTTTGCGCCGTCTGTCCGTGAAAATCTCTTGAGGTCCGAATCATGATATCGCATCCTTTCTCCGTTCACCCAACACCTCCTGTAATAATGCCTCCGAGCTGAGCTCTACGTCACGGAAGATCGACCGATTTTATCCAATCAACACTTCATATGATGCATGTTGGATCGTGGGGATTGGATTAAATCGGCCGATCTTCCGTGACGTAGTAATAGTGAAACTTTTCGACCTCGGTTTTTTGACTTTTCTACACGTTTTCAAGTGTGAGGAATCCGAAAATGACAAAATTTCTATGGTGTCCGTCTGTAGGATGTCTGTTAGTTTGTTAGTCCGTTAGTAAGTTTGTTAGCCTGTTTACACGATATCTCAAGAACAAATAGTCACAGAGAAGTCGATCAGTTTTAAAATATTACTTTAGACACTGGCAAGAACCCTATTCATTTGCAACATCACAATTAAAAAATTTCGTAAGTTATTATAAATTTACGATTTTCTTAACATGGGAGAATAGGGCAAAATTTCACTTAAACGACCATTAAGTACGAAATTTTTACTGTAAAGATGTCAAGACAGTTTTAAAATATCAGTTTTAAATTCGAAATGAACATTATTAACTAAAAACATGCTACTTTGAAAGTTTTGCAAGTTATTTGGAATTTACGAATTTCTTAACATGGCAGAATAGGGTAAAATTTCACATAAACGTAAATTTTGAGGAATATTTTCATTGTAAAGATGTCAGACCGCTTTTTAAATATTATTTAGGAAACTGGCATGAATATTATTGGCCAGAAATTTTCCAATATAAAAATTTCGTAAGTTATTGGAAATTTACGAATTTCTTAACATGGCAGAATAGAGCAAAATTTCACATAAACATCAATTTTGAGGGATATTTTCATCGTAAAGATGTCAGACCGCTTTTGAAATATTATTTAGGAAACTGGCATGAATATTATTGGCCAGGAATTTTCCAATATAAAAATTTCGCAAGTTATTGGAATTTTATGAATTTCTTAACATTTCAGAATATCGCAAAATTTCACGTAAACTTCAGTCTTGAGGGATATTTTCATCTTAAAGATGTCAAAACACATTTGAAATATTTTGTATACTGGAATAAATATCATAGACTATCATTTTTCCAATTTAAAAAATTCGTAAGTTATTTGAAATTTACGATTTACTTAACATTGCAGAATAGGGCAAAATTGAGCATAAACTCCATTTTGAGGATCATAAATATATCAGACAACTTCAAAATAACATTAATGACACTTGTTTGAACATAATTGACTACAAATATTCTAATAGGAAAATTTCGTAAGTTATTCGTAATTTAAGATTTTATGAACATAGCGAAATTGAAATTTTTTCATATAAATAGGAATTTTCAGGATTATTGCATTAGAACTTATAGCATGAAAACTAAACAACGGAATTCACCCTGATAAAATAAATTAATATATTAGAATAAGATAACTATATCGAAGTGAACGCTGGATAGCCAATTAGGTGGGGATTTCATTCTGTCACTGCGGCAAGCTTTAGTCAAATTCATCTCTCTTAACAGGATTATAATATGTCTCGCACTAGAAATTTATGAACACATAAATATGATGGGGAACTGAGCAGTGCCCACCTATGCCAACTAGTTTTTCTTTTTTTCAAATTATAACATTGCTTTCAAATTATTCAATTATATTTTCGATAAATTTTCGATTTCGATAAATGTCCAAATATCGTAAAACTGCAGTATCGTAAAAATCCGTAGATTGAGACTAATAGTCCTCCGTATTAAAACTAGTTGGCATAGGTGGACTCTGCTCAGTTCCCCATCAAATTTATGTTCTCATAAATTTCTAGTGCGAAGACATATCATAATCATGTTAAAAGAAATGAATTTGACCAAAGCTTGATACAGTGACAGAATGAAATCCCCGCCTAATAGGCTATCCACCGTTCACTTCGATATTTTATCTCATTCTAATCTATTAATTTATTTTATCAGGGTCGATTCCATTGTTTAGTTTTCATGCTACTATTTCCAATGCAATAATCCTCAAAATTCATATTTATATGAAAAATTTACAATTTTCGATATGTTGATAAAATCGTAAATTACGAATAATTCACGAAAATTTCCTATTAGAATATTTTTATTCAATCATGTTCAATAAAATATCATAAATGTAATTTTGAAGTTGTCTAATGTATTTATGATCCTCAAAATGGAAGTTTATGCTCCATTTTGCCATATTCTGACATGTTAAGTAAAGCATAAATTCCAAATAACTTACGATTTTTTTAAATTGAAAAAATCATAGTCTATGATATTCATGCCAGTATACTAAATAATATTTCGAAAGTGGTGTGATATCTTTACGATGAAAATATCCCTCAAGATTGACGTTTATGTGATATTTTGCTCTATTCTGCCATGTTAAGAAATTCGTAAATTTCCAATAACTTACGAAATTTTAATATTCGAAAATTCATAGTCATTAATATTCATGCCAGTGTCCTACATAATATTTCAAAAGTAGTCTGACATCTTTACGATGAAAATCTCTCTCAAAACTGACGTTTATGTGAAATTTTGCCCTATACTGCCATGTAAAGAAATTCATAAATTTCCAATAACTTGCGAAATTTTCAAAGTAGCATATTTATAGTTACTTATGTTCATTCCGGCATCAAAACCGATATTTTAAAACTGGTTTTTCACAGTAAAAAGTTTCCAATTAATGCACGTTTAAGTGAATTTTTGTCCTATTCTCCCATGTTAAGAAAATCTTAAATTTCTCATAGCTTACGAAGTTTTTCAGTTCGAATGTTGCAAATGAATAGGGTTCTTGCCAGTAGCGAAAGTAATATTTTAAAACTGATCTGACTCTCTGCGATCATTTGTTCGTGAGATATCGTGTTAACAGACTAACAAACTAACCCACTGACCCACTAACAGACACCCTACAGACAGACACCATACAAATTTTGTCATTTTCGGATTCCTCACACCTGAAAACGTATAAAAAAGTCAAAAAACCGTGGTCGAAATTTTTCACGATTACCTAAGTTCCCCATACCTATAGTATGATGGGGAACTAAAAAGAAGAAGAAGATACAGTTTTTATACTCCAATCTATTAAAACACATGACTCATCCGGAATTTGGAATGTAGAGTTGGGAGTTTCCTAACTTTTTTAACAATTGTGTAAGTTAAATTAAAAGCTTGCGAACTATAAGTTTAATTAAACATTTGACAGCTTAAACTATTACAAAATATCAAAAAAAATTTCACCTGAAATATTACCTGTCAAACAGATTTACATTAAACCTAAGCTAAGAATTATCTTGGTTATACGAGTGTCTTTTTTTTTTTGAAAAAGAGAAAAAAAAAAGATGAAATCAATCATTTTGTTTGCAAGCTGTAGTGTTACATGCAGACATGCAGATGAAGCCTTTAAACTTTATAACACCTTTTTACTTTCTCTTACCCATAAGGTAGAGAAAGTATTGTTTTAGGCTCAAATTTTCGAACGCGAGATTTTGTTATATTTACACGTTTTGAGGTCCCCTGAATACGAAAATCATGTTTTTAGCAAATGGTCTGTGTGTCTGTGTGTGTGTCTGTGTGTCTGTGTGTCTGTGTGTGTGTCTGTCTGTTATCAGCATATCTCAAAAACAAATTATGGCAGAAAGTTCAAACTTGGTATTCTGAATGTGTATCATATAGGGATGCTACAGTAAGCTTTTCGTTAAGATCAAGCAAATGGTTCGTGTACAGGGACAATCAAGAGAATTCTAATACATTACGTCTATGGGGAAAATTGCAGGAAAATAGAGTTTAACGTCTATAGATTGCACTAAACCAAATGAAACAAATATATATTTTTTGTAATAGAGACAGTTAACTGGGAAAATGTTTTTGTGTATGTAGGAGCCTCGCCTCCCCCCCTGGGGGGGGGGAAGTCCCCCCTCGAGGGGAGTAAATTTTCATGATGGGTATCTTTCAAAAGAGCTCGAAAATACCTTTAAAACGAATGGTTGAACCATCGATCTGCGATAATTTAAAACAAAGTTATCGATTTTTTTTACTTTTAACGAAAAAAAAACTTAGAAAAAAAATCGTACTTTTTTTTTATATTGAGAATAAAATGGACTTTTTTTGGATATTTGGTGTTAAACTACTTCTCTAATATGGAAATCGTCTGCCTTATCATAAATTAATGCCTTTTTTTAAATAATAATTTTAATAAATTATTTTTTAAAAAGAGAAATATTTTTTAATAACCGAATTAAATTCTATGTAAATGTAGGTGCATTAATGAAACGGGGGGTTGAGGGGGGCGGTAGCCCCCCTCACACAGAACTAATTATCATATAAAACACTTCCGAAGCCTAATATGAATTGTTTAACATTGGTTTACATAACAGTACTCGTTATCTTACACCTTAATCTCAAACCTATATTTATAGTATTAAATTTCAGGGTAAGAGAAAGTCGTGTGAGTGACACACCAGATTATTTTCTTAGGGTTGAAAATACATTTATATGATATTAACTTTAATTGAATAATTGGTAGCTAGAAACCGAATATTTATTTAAATATTATTTATGCTAACAGAGTGATATAGTTGTACTATGATATTTGTTCAAATAGTATACCCTGTAAGTGTAATAAATATTTTATATGAAATCATTAAAAAAAAAAAACTAGTTGGCATAGGTGGACATTGCTCAGTTCCCCATCATATTTATGTTCTCATAAATTTCTAGTGCGAGACATATTATAATCATGTTAAAAGAAATGAATTTGACTAAAGCTTGATACAGTGACAGAATGAACCCCTAGGCTATCCACCGTTCACTTCGATATATTTATCTTATTCTAATCTATTAATTTATTTTATCAGGGTCAAATTCGTTGTTTAGTTTTCATGCTATTATTTCCAATGCAATAATCCTCAAAATTCATATTTATATCAAAAATTTACAATTTCGCTATGTTGGTAAAATCGTAAATTACGAATAATTTACGAAATTTTCCTATTAGAATATTTGTATTCAATCATGTTCAAACAAATATCATAAATGAAATTTTGAAGTTGTCTAATGTATTTATGATCCTCAAAATGGAAGTTTATGCTAAAATTTTCCTTATTCTGACATGCTAAGTAAATCGTAAATTCCAAATCACTTACGAATTTTTTAAATTGGAAAAATCATTGTCTGTGATATTCATGCCAGTATCCGAAATAATATTTCGAAAGTGATTCGACATCTTTACGATGAAAATATCCCTCAAGATTGACGTTTATGTAAAATTTTGCTCTATTCTGCCATGTTCAGAAATTCGTAAATTTTCAATAACTTATGAAATTTTAATATTCGAAAATTCATAGTCATTAATATTCATGCCAGTGTCCTAAATGATATTTCAAAAGTAGTCTGACATCTTTACGATGAAGATATCTCTCAGAATAGACGTTTCTGTGAAATTTTGCCCTATACTGCCATGTTAAGAAATTCGTAAATTTCCAATAACTTGTGAAATTTTCAAAGTAGGATACTTATAGTTCCTGATGTTCATTCCGGCATCAAAACTGATATTTTAAAACTCGTGTGAGATTTTTACAGTAAAAAGTTTCCATTTAATGCACGTTTAAGTGAATTTTTGTCCTATTCTCACATGTTAAGAAAATCGTAAATTTCTAATAACTTACGAAGTCTTTAAATTGGAACATTGCAAATGAATAGGTTTTTTGCCAGTGTCGAAAGTAATATTTTAAAATTGATCTGACCTCTCTGCGACAGTTTGTTCTTGAGATATCTTGTACACAGACTAACAAACTAACACACTAACAGACGCCATACAAATTTTGTCATTTTCGGATTTCTCACACCTGAAAATGTGTAAAAAAGTCAAAAACCGAGGTCGAAAATTTTCACGATTACCTAAGTTCCCCATACCTATAGTATGATGGGGAACCAAAATGAAAAAAAAGAAAAATGTGTTGAGATAATTTTTTTTTTTATTATTATTTACAGGAAGATTATTATTATTCACAGGTTTTATAGTATGTAAATACGCCAAACATTATATGTGAGATAAAAAGAAGAAGAAAAAATGCCAATTCGTTTTACATGAATTTATATCAACCAATAGGTGGCGCTGATATACCTTACTTTCTATGAATTTACAGATGCCTATATATCAGCCTCTATTTGTTGAAATCCCACCAAATTATATACAAATGTTATTGTGAGAAACTATGATGATTCAATTTTTGTGCATGTTAACAGGCAGATCGCGCTGTTGCATAGAATATTACAGAAAGAAGTTTGATCACAGCTACAATATACTATTTTTTAATTAAACATATTATTGTTAGTAATAACAACATGTTAATCTGATCCGCACCCGACATATTACCAAGTGGATAATTCGTTGGTTCACGTATGTTCGATGCAATGGAAGATCTGGGCTGAATATTGATCAACATCTTTACCATTTTGCTGTATGAATCTTCAATTATAAATTGTTTAAACGACTTTTTACTTTCTCTTACCCATAAGGTAGAGAAAGTATTGTTTTGGGGTCAAATTTTCGAACGTGAGATTTTGTTATATTTACACGTTTTGAGGCCCCCTGAATACGAAAATCATGTTTTTAGCAAATGGTCTGTGTGTATGTCTGTGTGTGTGTCTGTCTGTTATCAGCATATCTCAAAAACAAATTATGGCAGAAAGTTCAAACTTGGTATTCTAAATGTGTATCATATAGGGATGCTACAGTAAGCTTTTCGTTAAGATCAAGCAAATGGTTCGTGTTCAAGGACAATCAAGAGAATTCTAATATATTACGTCTATGGGGGAAATTGCGGGTAAGTAGAGTTTAACGTCTATAAACTGCACTAAACAAAATGAAACGAATATATATTTTTTGTAATAGAGATGGTTAACTGGGAAAAAAATTTTGTGTATGTAGGAGTCTCGCCTCCCCCCGTGGGGAGTAAATTTTCATGACCGGTATCTTTCAAAAGAGCTCGCCAATACCTTTTAAACGAATGGTTGAACCATCGATCTGTGATAGTTTAAAACAAAGTTATCGATTTTTTTTTACTTTTAACGAAAAAAAAAAACTTAGAAAAAAAATCGCATTTTTTTTTTTTTTTTTTTTTTAATATTGAGAATAAAATGGACTTTTGTTTTTTAATATTTGGTGTTATACTACTTCTCTAATATGGAAATCGTCTGCATTATCATAAAAGATAATTTTTTTAAATAAATAATTTTAATAAATAATTTTTTTAAAACAGAATTATTTTTTAATAACCGAATTAAATTCTATACAGGGTGCGGCAGCTATTTGAGAACACACGTTATAAGTGATACAATGCCCTGCATATCATCTTTAAACAACTATTTTTGTTACAGATAAACATGGCAGAACCTATTCTAACTCTGGAAAGGAAAAAGCACGCTGTTAACGTCTCCTTGGCTGCAGGATACTTCGTTTCTGAAATAGCTGCATTTCTGAAAGTCGCCCGATCATTCGTTTTCAGGGTTCAGAGAGAACTAAGGGTTGCCAATGCTAATGTGACAACTGTTTTGCACAGGAAACATCATTGCTAGGTCTCAGACATTCCCAGGACATCTGAATTCATCAATTCTGTTCAAGCTGCCATCGAAGAGGAAAGTCCATAGGGATACTCAGCTGAAATCTGCGGGTCAGCGAGGTCACAATTCCACGTGTGGTTAATGAAGACCTCTGTTACAAGTCGTATGTAATGCAGAGAGGACAGTTCATGTCCGAGAAAACCAGAGAGAATAGAGTAATCAGAGCAAAGAGCCTCTTAAAGAAGCTGAAACATCAGGAACAGACAGAAACACACTGGTTTTTTTCGGACAAGAAAAACTTCGTCCAAGACCGGAAAATCAACCGGATAAATAATCTTTGGCTGTGTTAAAGACAAGAGGAAATTCCCACTGTCATACACACTAAATTTCCTGAGTCTGTTATGGTCTTAGGGATCGTGAGGAATGAAGGTGACGTCATGCCTCCACATTTCTTTTTACAACGTGCCAGAATCAACGCAGTTACCTATACCGATGTGTTGAACACGGTAGTGAAGCGATGGATTATTGCTCTAGCCCGTGGCAGGCCATATGTTTTTTAGTAGGACTTTGCACCAGCCGATATGGCCCATTCAACACAAGAGTGGATGGTAAGCAATTTTCATGATCACATCACTCCACGCATGTGGCCACCTAGCTCACCTCATGTTAACTCTTTGGACTATTACGCTAGGGGCGTTGTTGAAAGGGTCTCTAATAAGTACCCACATAATACCGTTGGTGTCTCCAGACAGACATTGTGGATGTCATGACAAATATTCCCAGTGTCCACCTCATTTCTGCCTGCGGACAGTTTCAACAGCGTGTTGAGGTTATTATTGCAGCTGATGTTGGATTTATTGAATGGTGTCGTGCATTAGGTCCTACTTCTTATGTACACACCGTTCCATGTTCATTAAATGATATATCTATAGTGTTTGCTCCCTTTTTCTACGGACAATACTTTGTTTTCAAATAGCTGCCGCACCCTGTATAAATGTAGGTGCATTAATGAAACGGGGGGTTGAGGAGGGCTGTAGCCCCCCTCACACAGAACTAATTATCATATAAAACTCTTCAGAAGCCTACACTGTTAAAAATTTCTGTAAAAATACAGAAAAAGTATTGAGAATCTCCGTAAATGTACATGAGTTCACTGTTAAAAGCAGTGAATCAAGAAACTCGGTTCACTGTCAAAAATTTCTGTAAAAGTACAAAAAAAATATTGAGACTCTCCGTAAATTTACATGAGTTCTCTGTTAAAAGCATTGAACCAAGAAACTCAGTTCTTAATTTACAGATATTTCCCTTTTCAAAACAACGTTTCCCCTGTAGGGATTTTGATAGATACATTAAATAAAAAACTATATAAATGCATAACCTTAAATTATTTTTATATTAAAGTAAATACCTATTTATATATATATATATATATATTTAACTAGAAGTTTTGTAGGTAGAAATATACTGAATAGTTTGTTTCATTGCAGTGTACTATTACGTAAAAAGGGCGGAAAAGGAACGTTAGGGAAAATTAGATTGTTTCTGCGGAATGTTTATCTTCGTATCTACTGATTAAAAGTTTGTTGTTGTTGATTGTATTGAAGAACTTAAAGCAATTCGTGTTTTCATTTGGAATTCATAATTAGGTAAGATAAATACTATATAATCTTTTACCCTATTTTAATAATCAACAAAAACAATGACTGTTTATGTTAGTTATATTAGCGGTTATTTTTTTATATTTAAATCCTGAACCTTATAAACAGAGTTATTCAATTTAAAGATACCTAGAATCTAGTATGTAGTATCTAGCTACGGATTTCGGTTACATAATTCTTTATGTATTTATTGCGGAGGGCAAAATTATAGAAATTATACAAATGCAGCAGAAATCAATTAAATTTTATATGTAATACACTAGTCTTTTGTCGAAGTTAAATGTATGATACTGCTGCTAATTTTATATTAATAGTTTACAAATATTGCATATGTATCTTTAACTTTATTGTGTGTGTGTGGGGGGGGGGGGGGAGGGGTTGTTAAACACAGTTTAGAACATCCATAAAAACAGAGAAACATTATTACAAATTATATATTAAGTATTTGATGTTAAACATTATTTTTTCAGGGGGTAGGGGAGTTGTACATCAACCCAGCAATGTTTTTTTTTTTTTTTTTTTTTTTTTTTTTGCGAGTGTAACATTTAATATATAAATTAAGAAACAATGCAAGAAAAACGATAAAATTATTTTTTTTTCCACAGCGACAATACTGGATGGGGGGGGGGGGAGGGAGATTAGATTAAATTTTCAAACTAGTAGCACAATCTGCTCACAAATTGATGTTTAACGATTAAATGTATAGTTTATGAATCAAGCTGAGTAGAGAAATGTTTTATACTAAATTTTACACAGGCTACATTCTGTGAATAAATTCAAATCGAAGTTTTAAAAAGTTCAATTTAATGCGGAATTATTTTGAAGTATAAAAACAACTGGATTATCGAATTACACTAGATAAATGTTTCCTAACCATACGTTGCCAAAACTACGCCTGCGTGTTTTTACAGCGGGGCGGAGACGTTGATTACATGTTAACTGCAATTAAAAAAATACTTTTTTGATGAAATAAGTCAAACTTACACTGTCTTATCAACACAAAGTCCGAACACTTTCCGACAAGATTTTGGTATGAATTAAAACATTTTTTAAGAGTTTATTTTATTTTATTTCTTTATTTTTTGAGAAGAGCAGATGTTTAATGGCCAGAAAAGTTTATGAAATGAGCAATGTTTTTCTCCGATAAAAATAAGGTCAAATTTTAATCAGAACCTTAAAGACCAGAAATATTATTGAAAATTATATAGATCTTTGTTGCTAAACATTTTTTAGTGTGTGTGTGTAAGGGGGGGGGGCGGGGAAGGGGACTGATGGGAATGATTTGTACGGATACCAACACAATATTTTCAGTTTTGTTTTCTTAAATGTTTGAAAATCTGTTTGTGTGTAGAATATTTATATATTTGATATAACAAAACAGAAACAAGCAACATAGAAAAACTAATAAAACTGTTTCTTTTCCCGCAGCGGGAATGAATGGGGGAAGTGGGGAAGGAGTTAAATTACACTTTAAACTTTTTAATTTTCTGTGTATAAACTGAAATTCAACGATTGAAAACATAACATTAAGTTGAGCCAAGAAAGGTTTAAACGAATGCGAAATTTTATCAAGGTTAAATTTTTCGAACCAATTCAAAACTACAACTTTCAAAAGTACAACTAATGCACATATGTTTTTTGTACTTTTGTGCCGTAACTACAGTCATGACAATATTTCGTCCACAAATTTGTTTTGTAAGGCAGAGATAGCCGAAATGACAATTAGCTGTAATTTAAAACTACTTTTTCGCTAAAACAGATCTAATTGATACTATCCTATCAAAACTGGGCAGAAAATAAGCAGATAATTTTTTACATACGCAAAAAATAAATAAATAAATAAATAAATTCATGTTAAGCATATTTTTACTTTCTTCTATATGTAATATAGAGAAAGTATTAGATTCGCGAAAATTTTCGAAGTCCACTTTTTGATGGATTTACATGTTTTGGGATATGGAGAACACGAATTAATAGTTTTTAGAAAATGTCTGTCTGTCTGTCTGTCTGTATCATTTTTTTGTGGACGCTGTATCTCACGAACCAATGAATGAAATTTAACCAAACATGGTATTTAGTTGCACCCTGATATAAACTGGTGCTGATTAGATTTTGGGATCACTCGCTCAATAGGTGGCGTTGTGATCGCATTTTATGCAAATTTTTAACATGGCAGCATAGGACAAAATTCCGTATAAATGGGCATAAAGAGAGTTATTTTACACTTGTGATTGTAAAATTAATATGAATTATTGATAATAGTAGTAGTTAGCTAGGAAAAAAATTTTGTGCATGGGGGGGCATCGGTTCCCCTCCCGGAAAATCCCCTCCCGGGGAAGTAAATTTTCAAGATGGGTATCTTTCGAAAGGTCTCGTTGATAATAGTAATAGTTAACTTGGAAAAAATTTTTGTGCATGTGGGGGCATCGGTTGCCCCCCCACCGGGGGGGGGGAAGTTCCCACCCGGGGGGGGGGGGGCAAAATTTCAAGATGGGTATCTTTCGAAAGATCGCGTCAATACCTTTAAAACGAATGGTTGAACGATAAATCTGTGATAATTTAAACCAAAGTTATCGATTTTTTTTACTTTTAACAAAAAAAAACAAAAAAATATCGCAATTTTTTTTTTTTTTTTTTTTTTTAACGAAATTTAACCAAACTTGGTATTTAGTTGGTCCCCGACATAAACTGGTGCTGATTATGTTTGGGGATCAATAGCTCAACAGGTGGCGCTGTGATAGCATTTTATCTAAATTTTTAACATGGCAGCATAGGACAAAAATTCGTATAAATGTGCATAATTAGAGTTGTTTTAAACTTGTGATTGTAAAATTAATATGAATTATTGATAATAGTAGTATGTAACTAGGAAAAAAAATTTCTGCATGGGGGGGCATCGCTTCCCCCCCCTAGGGGGGAAATACCCCCCAGGGGGGTAAATTTTCACATTGGGTATCTTTCGAAAGATCAGGTTGATAATAGTAGTAGTTAACTAGGAAAAAATTTTTGTGCATGTGGGGGCATCGGTTGCTCCCCCACCGGGGGGGGAATTTCCCACCCGGGGGGGCAAAATTTCAAGATGGGTATCTTTCGAAAGATCTCGTCAATACCTTTAAAACGAATGGTTGAACGATAAATCTGTGATAATTTAAACCAAAGTTATCGATTTTTTTTACTTTTAACAAAAAAAACCTCAGAAAAATATCGCAATTTTTTTTTTTTTTTTTTTTTTAACGAAATTTAACCAAACTTGGTATTTAGTTGGTCCCCGACATAAACTGGTGCTGATTATGTTTGGGGATCAATAGCTCAACAGGTGGCGCTGTGATAGCATTTTATCTAAATTTTTAACATGGCAGCATAGGACAAAAATTCGTATAAATGTGCATAATTAGAGTTGTTTTAAACTTGTGATTGTAAAATTAATATAAATTATTGATAATAGTAGTATGTAACTAGGAATAAAATTTTCTGCATGGGGGGGCATCGCTTCCCCCCCTGGGGGGGAAGTACCCCCCCCCCCCGGGGGGGATAAATTTTCAAGATGGGTATCTTTCGAAAGGTCTCGTCAATACCTTTAAAACGAATGGTTGAACTATAAATCTGTGATAATTTAAAACAAAGTTATCGATTTTTTTCACTTTTAACAGAAAAAAAAAAAAAAAAAAAAAAAGAAAAGAAAAGAAAAATCGTACTTTTTTTTTTTTTTTTAATATTGTTACTGATTGAATATGTATAGGTAAATATAGAAGAAAGTCTTGTGGTGGCCACAACATACTAGTTTTTTTCTTTTCTTTGTGAGGTGTGTGTGTGTGTGTATCACAAATTTTGTGGACGCTGTATCTCACGAACCAATGAAAGAAATTTAACCAAACTTGGTATTTTGTTGGACCCTGAGATGAACTGGTCCTGATTAGATTTATGGAACAATGGCTAAGCAGGTGGTGATATGATAGCATTTTTTCTAAATTTTTAACATGACAGTATAGGACAAAATTTCGTATAAATGTACATAATGAGAGTTATTTTAATCATGTGATTGTAAAATTAATATGGTTTATTGATAATAGTAGTAGCTAACTAGTAAAAAAAAATTGCATGTGGGGGCATCCCTCCATCCCCCCGGGGGGAGTAAATTTTCAATATTGGTATCTTTCGAAAGATCTCGTAAATGCCTTTAAAACGAATGGTTGAACTATATATCAGCGATAATTTAAAACAAAGTTATCCATTTTTTTTTTTTTTTTTTTTTTTTTTAACTTTTAACGAAAAAAAACTCTGAAAAAAATCATTTCTTTTGATTAAAAAAACTAACATCTTTCGGCATTTAGCGATAATTCTATCAGATAAAAATCGTCTGCATTTATAATTGAAAAGAAATTGATAATTTAATAAGTAATTTGTATTGAATAAGTTTTGTGTAAAATTATATAGAAGAAAGTCATGTGGTGGCCACATCATACTAGTTTTTAGTTTAATATCGTCTGAAACTTCTATATATTTTCTTATATATTCGTTTTTCAGCCTCTTCCTGTGATTAAAAGTGTTTGCTGGCATTTGCTGAAAGACTGAAAAATAATCTAGATTACCTTAAATCAAAATAGTAGGAATTGAGGAAAAAGTAAGTCATTTCCACATTATATAATTAATAGTTTAAATAATAAAAAATAAGTAAATTTAAAAATCGAAATACAAAATAAAGATTTTATAAATGGGAGTTTCATTCTACAATTTTTTTTAATTAATTTTTTTTTTCCCAATGTTTTTAATTTTGCTTTCTGAAAATTTTGGAAAATCTGCTTGCATGTGTATATATATATATATATATATACAATTTAGAAAATATGGTGAAATTTGAAGACAAGTGGGCGTGTATAACAAGAAAAAACGTTAAAAAAAGTAACGAATTATAGTAACGATGAACAATTGTAAAAAACAACACTACATGCGAAAAACACCCGTCCGCTTCCTCTTCAGTGGGTGGGAGCAGCAGAACAGACAATAAATTAAATTAAAAGAGGCCTAACAGGTTTCGGAAACATGGCGAAACTAGCATACTCCCAACAAAATCAAGAATAAATTGCTGGCAAATTATATATAACAATCTTCATGTAAAATTAGATATAACAAAATTGGTGCTTCATAAAAGTAACATAACTAAATTAATATAGTAAACCAAAAACTATAAAGTCGATATTTGTGATAAAAATAATTTAATAAAAGGACATGCTAGATCGACATGTTCCCACCCAGACCTGAAAGGCAAAAAGATATTGTGATGAACTGAACTTACTGCGATGTAGAAATAGGTCTTTAAAGCAAAAGCAGATGATTCACATGTAGTGGCTCAATACTGGCGCTGTCTTGTCCGATGTTCCAAAATCATAGTCCAAACTCTCCGAGTCGCTCAGCACCAAGTAGCTGCAGTCCGACATAAGGCGTTCCACAAGTTGGACTTTGGCCAAGAGTCTTCATCAGCAAGCACTACTAGACACCAAGAACCATAAGTGAAGAAACCTTACCGCAGCTATCACCCCAATCGCAAACATTTATTAAAATTATTGGTGTAAAACTTTATAAAATTTAATGGATAGTTATTATTTTGAAAAAGATTAGCAATGAATTTAAAAACTTGTTTATTGTAATTTGAATATTTATTGCATATCTTATAGAATCTATTTAGTTGACCAATCAAAATATTAATATAGATTTTTTTATGCAAATTACTATACCAGTGAGGCATGCTGTAACTATTAAATGAAAAATCTTTCTTTTTGTCATATAGATCCAGATTTAATGTATTATATTTAACAACCAAAAAAATATCTAAAAAATTAACACAGTCATCTTTATTGTTAGTTTTATTTAAATTTAAACAGGAAGGATATATGTCTTTAAAAATATCTGTAAAATTAAAATTTAAGACTAGAATATCATCTATATATCGATAAATTTTCAATTTTTTGTTGTAATTGATAACATAAGTATATTCATAAAAGAATAAAAATAAATTAGCGGCTGTACTGGAGTAATTGGTGCCCATTCCGATACCATGTACTTGTTTATAAATTTTATTATGAAATGTCAAGAAATTATTGTTAAAACAAAAATGGCAAAGACTTAAAAATAAATCTCTATCAATTCTTAATTCATTTAAGAATTTTCATGTGTTTACTTTATTCATTCATGTGTTTTTCGCATGTAGTGTTGTTTTTTACAATTGTTCATCGTTACTATAATTCGTTACTTTTTTTAACGTTTTTTCTTGTTATACACGCCCACTTGTCTTCAAATTTCACCATATTTTCTAAATTGTATATTTTTGTATAATTTTTAGTGCTGCCTTTGGCGCCTTTTTTATACAAATACACTTTTATTAATAAGTAATTAAAATATATATATATATATATATATATATATATATATATATATATATATATATGCACAACTTAAAAAACCACAATGTAAGAAAAAGAAAATTACTGTTGCTGTTGCCGAGCAATGATAATAGAGAGGTGGGTTGGGGAACAAATTAAATTTTCTGACAAGTTAAGATTTTTCAGAATACAGTTTGATATTTAAGGATTCAAAGTACAGAGTGTATATTAAATTGAGTGAAGAAATGTTTAAATTAATACGAAATTTTATCCAGGATGCTATACGTTGCGGACTAATTTATATCTCAAAATAACCGATTCACATAAAACGTTACTTTTAAGTACAAAATCCAACCGTATTTTCGAATTATCCTGGATGAATATATCATAATCATAAGTATGCCAAGACTGTGGTTACATGTTTATGTAGGGAGACGAACGCAGACGATTGTGGAGCAACTGCAATTTAGAAATACAGTTTCACTGAAATATAGCTAATAGATTCTGCTTAATAACGCACTGCCAAAAAACTTTCAAACAAGTTTTTGCATTGACAGAAATAATTTTTGTTAAACATGTTTTTTCTTTTCCTTATTTGTAAGGGGAAAATTTTAATAACTGGACAGTTTTTAATTCGGAGTACTATAAAGTTAAGAGAGTGCTTGGAACTAAGACCGAGTCCCCAGGCCTAGGACTCGAGGGTCCTAGGCCTGGGGTAATGTGCCCTCTGAGGGGGATGTGTTTTAAGGGGGCCCAGCCCAGATTTATGTGAGTCTCGAAGAAAACTACCGAAAACTTTGAACAGCTAGGACGACGAGCTAGACCTGGGATTGAACCTAGCACTTCCCGTTTATCAGCTCTGAGCGTAGAATGGCACCGCCACTCATGGAGTCATATAGTTTAGAGATGACATAGGAGCAGTTCACTCTCTCAGGAGACAATAAATTGTTTTATTTCCCTATTCAAAGGGTGGAAAACTACCTAACATCCCCAAACCCTAAAAACTGCTATTTGTATTCAAAGTTAATCGTGGAAAAATAGATTAAGGTTATTATTACATGGCTATTATTTAAAATGTTTATTTATACCCATAATAAATGATATTTGTAGAATTCTGAAGGCATTGTAAGGAAAAAATTAGAAAGGGGGGTGAGGGAATCTGGAATTAAAGATAGCCGCGAAAACTTTCACCGCTGATATTCTTTATAATCTGCTACCGGTTGTTTTCAATTTTTATTTTAATATTCTTCAAGTTTTTTCATGTTCTTTGTACAACTCTCTATGCCATTAAAAATGTTTACCGTTATATCTTCTACGTAAAGACTGAAACATTATCTGAATTTTCGAAATGAAAATGCAAGAATTTCAGTAGAATTGAAATAAATCGCCTACATCTTGTATAAACAATAGTTTAAATATTGAAAATTTTATAAATTTAAAAACCGAAATACAAAATAAAGATTTTAGATTTAGAGAATTCTTATTTATCAAGTAATTCAATTTTATTTTATTTTATTTATTTTATTTTTAACTTTTAATTTTCTTTTCTTTCTTTTGAGGGGTTTGGGGAGAGGGGTGGAGTTAATGTTTCACCACCGGAAACCGGTAAGTATTTTCATTAAATATTTAAATTTTTGGAGATAGAATATTTAAGTAATTATCATAATATTAATAATGGAAATAAACAAGGATATTAATTAAAAGAATTTACCTGTAGCGTAGGACCACAAAAAATTACTCTAATTTGCATTTATATTAGTTTAGGTAATTATTAAAGACCAAATAATATTTAGAAAATAATTTTTAAATATATTTAATAAACCGGAAATAGTTCGTAATTGAATTGTGTAAAAAAGAATCTGCTGCAGAACTATGTATTAATTCATATTACTATAATGATCCAATAGACAAAAGTGGGTCTAGGGGACAGGAGTATCTGTTCTTGAAGCTGGAAGACAGGAAGTGATAAATTCGATATGTAGTTGCGCATGCTGTCCTAGCCGTTCGGTGTTTTCCAAGGTTTTCTCTGAAATTCATGTAAATATGCACTAATACCCTTAAAAGTCAGCCCACGTTGGGGTTTTCGGTAATAAATTCAGGCTTACTTAAAAATTGCCTAAATTATTTTTAAAAATTTTTGAAAATGTCGTAATATATAGTTATCAAAGTCCCACTCTATTCCTTGCACCTTGGGAATGTCTCGGAATTCCTGAAAACTTTAAGGCATTTGTTAAAAGAAAAAAAGAAAAAAAAGGGCTAGGGAACACAGGGGCAAACTTTAAAATTTCATATAGGAAGGGGAGAAAAGTCTTTTAAAAGCTCGCGGATAAAGTCTTTTCAAAGTAGGCCTAGGACCTACAGCTGTCAATCGGCCTTATTCCCAAATCCAATCCAATTAATACTTGTTTTTAATATAAAATACTTCAAAAATATTCCTGTTACACTGGCGTTCATGAAATGGTGTTTAAGTACCTCATGATTTCATTATATAAGTGATTTTTTCTCGTATTAATGATTTAAAATACCATGTATATCTACTTTTATTTTCTTTAGATGATTTTTCATTAGATTCTATTTAGATGGAGTATATAAGATACACTTTAAAATTAGCTTATGTATACTTAATTTTCTTTTTAGTGCCATGAAATTACAATCCTTTCTTTTCATTATTTGCTTAAAATGTCATAGGATGTAGATTTTGTTTTAAAAATTTATAGTTGAAGTGTTTACCTACAATAGTAATTTTTCGTCATTTTTCTTTTTTCTAGTTATAATGGAAATTGATCCTCATATAAGAAACGAAACAAGTTGTCTAAGAAATATGAAAATAGAAAATGCCGTAAAATAATTTCATCAGAGACATTTACAAATATCAAATATTTATCCTGTTAAAGACTTTTTCGCCATTTATCTTATATTAATCTCATTTAAAAAAAAAAAAAAAAAAAATAGTAAAATAAAGTTTAATTTAAATCTAATTCAGTATGTTTTATTTTTTAATTATTTTTAATTGTATGTTTTCTTTGCAGCAAAGGTGTTTTTCTACTTAGTGAGCTTTTTGCAATGATTCTAGTAAATTACCGGGATGCTGCTTTCATGTGTAAAAGCGCAGAATTTGTTTCTTCTTTAGATCCTATTTTGTAGAAGGAAAAATGTTTTAAAATTTGTTTTTGTAAACAAAAGAAAAAAATAATAATCTGGTGTGTCACTCACACGACTTTCTCTTACCCTGAAATTTAATACTATTAATACAGATTGCACATTAAAAGGTAAGATAACGAGTTCTGTTATGTAAACCTGTGTTAAACAGTTCATATTAGGCTTCTGAAGAGTTTTATATAATAATTAGTTCTATGTGAGGGGGGCTACCGCCCCCCTCAACCCCCCGTTTCATTAATTCACCTACATTTATATAGAATTTAATTCGGTGTTTAAAAAATAATTCTGTTTTTAAAAAATAATTTATTGAAATTATTATTTAAAAAAATTATCTTTTATGATAATGCAGACGATTTCTGTTTTAGAGTAGTAGTATAACACCAAATATTCCAAAAAAAGTCCATTTTATTCTCAATAAAAAAAAAAAAAAAAAAAAAAAAAAAAAAATACGATTTTTTTCTAAGTTTTTCTTTTGTTAAAAGTAAAAAAAAATGATAACTTTGTTTTAAATTATCACAGATCGATGGTTCAACCATTCGTTTTAAAGGTATTGGCGAGCTCTTTTGAAAGATACCCATCATGAAAATTTACTCCCCCCGAGGGGGGACTTCCCCCCCAGGGGGGAGGCGAGGCTCCTATATACACAATTTTTTTTCCCAGTTAACTATCTCTATTACAAAAAAATATATATTCGTTTCATTTGTTTTAGTGCAGTCTATAGACGTTAAACTCTACTTACCTGCAATTCCCCCACAGACATAATGTATTAGAATTCTCTTGATTGTCCCTGTACACGAACCATTTGCTTGATCTTAACGAAAAGCTTACTGTAGCATCCCTATATGATACACATTTAGAATACCAAGTTTGGACTTTCTGCCATAATTTGTTTTTGAGATATGCTGATAACAGACAGACACACAGGGACACAGACACACAGACCATTTGCTAAAAACATGATTTTCATATTCAGGGGACCTCAGAACGTGTAAATATAACAAAATCTCCCGTTCGAAAATTTGACCGAAAAACAATACTTTCTCTACCTTATGGGTATGAGAAAGTAAAAAATCGAAATTTTTTTAATTCAAAATAATATAATGGTTTGTTTAGCAAAAAGTTAGATATTTTATAGATCTGAATTTATGGAATTAGTGACGAAAATCAAAAGAGTACCCGATTTTCATCTGCATTGAACCCTATATTAATATTTAAAAATATTAAAAACTCTGTATTTCTTTATATACTATTTATTACGTACGAATATTTTCTCTCCACTTGCCGTCTATTTAAAAACATTTATATCCCAGAAACTGCAATAATTATGGAAATTATTCTACACACTGCAATGAATTAATTAATTATAAAAAAATAAAATTATTTAGGTATCAAACCTTTAATATGTTCCTATACTTCTACGATTACGTATTAGAAATCTGATCTGAAATGAGAATTTTTATTTTCAAATAAAATAACTTTTAAAAACCAATTTTATTAAAAGCAGAATATTGAAAAATGTTCAAAATTTGTTACAGTTTGAAATAAAATGTGCATCAAATTTGTTAGTCTTGGTTTAAGTGACAAGTTATGCATTGAATTAATATGTTGCACAAATTTACTTTTTTAATAAACTACCAAAATTGTATGCATAGTTTTTAAGAGAGACCTTTACATGGAAATGAATTAGCAATTTTTTTCTTTAGGTAATATAAAAATCAATGTGAGTATTCAAAAATTCAAATTCATTTAATACACTACCTTTCCATAAATGACCACACATTTTCGATTTCTGATGTGTTTTAAAATGACTCAAAAAGCATTTAACAAATCATCTTGAAACTTCAGGAGTGTAATAAGCATGTTATACCTCACGTAGTTCAGTTATTTGTTTGTGCCAAAAGTGAAAAGGGGATCAGTAAAAAATTAAAGAAAAATTAGAGTATTTGGCATCACTCAGTATAAAGTAATGCTCGAAATACAATCTGGCTGTAGCATATGGTTATGGGGCTCATTTTCTATATAAATTTTCGAGTCTCCACCGCATGTAATCACGGAGATATAAAGATTTGTTTAAAAAATTTCCGAACAATTTTTTTTGCTATAACATGCAAGGTATTAAATGCAGTACAAAGCTATGTTCGGGAAACTCAATATACAACATTAGACACAACATACTGCAATCAGAATGAAAAAAAATATTAAATATCTAATGAAATGTGAGCATTTTTACTAAATAATTTTTAACTGTGCATGACTAAGTTTTAGCTAAATTTCATTTGTATGATTTGTAGCCAAATGCATTAAACTACTTATATAAGAACCCTAAACAAGTATTGTGTAAACTCAAAAAGTTCTACGCCAAAGAATGAACTGGTCTTCAGTTTCTCTCGAAGAAACGTTAAAGTATAAGGAGTTTTACTCACATTTTTAATTTAATTCAATGAACGGTAATGCAACTTTCTGTGATTGTAAATAAATTTTGGGAAAACCCTCTTAACAATTTCTTTTTTGGAGAACAGCTGAAATTCAGATTATTCTATGACGTAGAACTTTTTGAGTTTACATGATTTTTGTTTGGGGTTTTTACGTAAGCAGCTCAATAAATTTGACTGTTAAATTTTGAAAATGAAATTTCACTGAACATTTACGCATGCGCAATTAGAAATTATTTAGTAAAAATACTCATATTTCATTAGATATTTAATATTTTTTTCATTCTGATTGCAGTGTGCAGTGTTTATTATTGTGTGTCGAGTTTCCTGAAAATTAATTTGCACTGTCTTTTCATACTTTGCGTGTTATAGCTAAAAAAGGTGATTTTTTTTTTTTTTTTTTTTTCTTTTGAGAAACTTTTATCTTCCTGATTATATGCGGTAGAGACATATAAACTTAAAAGAGTTAATGAGAAAGAGACCTATAATCACATGCTATTGCCAGATCGCATTTCAAGCATTAATTATTACAGGGTGCTTTCACACCCCTGAAGTGTCAAAATGATTTGTTTAAAATTTTTTGAAATACTTTAAAAAATGTCTGAAATCGAAAGTATACGGTCATTATGGAAAGGTAGTGTACCTAACAAATTTTTAGTACGTCTTTCTTTTCTTTTTTTTTTTTTTTCTTTTTCCCCATTTAGAAAGTTTACACCTTTTTAATAGCATAATGCATTTTAAACGATTAGTGTTTTAATTACATTCTTAATTGTTTTAAGTTAATATCTAATCAAAATGTAATATATATATATATATATATATATATATATATATATATATATACATATATTTGTCAAAATATTTTTTTTTTTAAGTGTATTTACAAAGTGGATGTATTTTTTGAGTGAAAGAAACTGAGGTTGTTAACACAGATCTACAAATATAATGTTGGCAAAATTTAATTTATTTATTTTAGTTGATACCTATATTTTTAAATCTGCTGAAGCCGAAAATAAAGCCAATTTTCCTCTGTTACACACAGCTTTTGCCAATACAGGGTGTCTACCGACACAATTCCTTCTCTTTCGGTAGTTTCTAGTATGATTCCACGATTAATTGTAATTAATCATGGAATCATACTATGAAAGTAATCGTATAATTATATTGGTGGAAGAGTCGTGAAAAAAATAGCGCACCCTGTATTGATAAAAATATGTATGTGATAGAGTAAAATCTAGTTTCGGTTTCAGCCGAGCAAAAACCATCAATATCAGCCATAATTATCAAATCAAAATTTTAGATTTAGACCTGTGAGATCTTTCACTATTAATTCATATAAAATGAGGGAATTAAGTTTTTATTTTGGTATGGACTAAATATAACCGAGCAATATTAAGCAAACACATGACATATTTTGCAATTATTTCTGATCATTTTTTTAGATGTACCATAATATAAATCAGCTTCGTTTTTAAATTTTATATTAAAAGTTTAATGTATGCAAAATGTACCACAATATTAATAAAAATTGTAGTTAAAAACCTGTTACAGCGCATCATTACAAATCCTACCAAAGGTAATACAAGCTTAACCAACTTTATACTTCTGAATTTTAATGTAGTTTTGATAAAAAATATATAGCATGTCTATATATATAAAGCACGGTCTTGTCCCATCAATTTCCCAGGAGTTCTTATCTCAAAGTTTGAAGGTGGGAGGTGCGAAGTTCGATCTCAGGTTGAGATTTTCAGCCTACACATTCGAAATTTTCCAAGGTTTTCTTTAACTTTTGTAAATAAGGGATAGAACACCTTAGAATGACCTACACATAAGGCATTCTATACAGGCCTAGAACTCTGGAGTAACTAATGTGATTTTACCACCACAATAACATTAGTATATTTAGAAGCCTATTCAAGACGCTCTAAACTGACGCGCATTTAAAATAAATCCCAAGGCTATGAATTTACAAGTGCAAAAACATCCAACTTTAAGTTTCTTTTCCTTAAGTTGTATAAGAATCTGTACTTATGTAACTTATTTACTAGATTCTTACCTATTTTCATGAAGATAAACTTACTGTTGGATATTTTTGTACTTGTAAATTGATAAAAATGGAATTTATTTTAAGTATATGCCAATTTAGAGTGTCTTCGATACGCTTGTAAACATACTACTATTTAATAGGCGTTAGTTAAAGTCGATTGGCTGTGCTAGGTTTCTAGACCTGTGGGGATTGCCGTAAGTGTAGGTCTTTCTAAAATGTCTAATCCCATATTTATACAAGTTTTGGAGAAATCCGCGGAAAATTCCGAATGGGTAGGTCGAAAATCTCAACCTGGGATCGAACCATGCACCTTCCGCCTTCAAGCATTGAGAGCAGATCTTCTCAGCCAATGGTGTGGCCTTCCAATATTAGGTATTTTTACATGGATAAATTTACTGAGATTTTCATAATATTATATACGAAATTTACAGAGACTTGGATGTTCTTCCATATGTAATTTTACATCGACTTGGATATTCTTACGTATGTAATTTTACAGAGACTTGGATGTTCTTCCATATGTAATTTTACAGAGACTTGGATATTCTTACGTATGTAATTTTATAGAGACTTGGATGTTCTTCCATATGTAATTTTACAGAGATTTAGATGATTTTACATATATAACCTTACAGAGACGTGTTTATTTTTACAATGGTAAATTTACAGAGACTTATGTGCTTTTACATGCTCGAATTTACGGAGACTTGCATATTTTTACATATGTAGATTTACAGAGACTATGATGTTTCACAGATTTAAATTTACAGAGACTTGAATATTTTGATCTATGTAAATTTACAGAGACTATTATTGATTTACAAAATAGTTTCTCTGCATTTTGACAGAATCTCTTTTTTTAATTCTCTGTAAATTTACGTAAGACTTAATATAATTAATTACCAATAGATTCTCTGTAAATTTACAGAAAAATTTTTAACAGTGTAATTAGATTGTTTAACACAGGTTTACGTAACAGTACTCGTTATCTTACCTTATAATCTGCAGCCTGTATTTATAGTATTAAATTTCAGGGTAAGAGAAAGTATTGTTTTAGGGTTAAATTTCCGAAAGTGAGTTCTTGTTATATTTACACGATTTGAGGTCTATTGAATACGAAAATCGTGTTTTTAGCGGCTGGTCTGTGAGTGTGTCTGTCTGTTTGTCTGTTATCAGCATATATCAAAAACAAATAGCAGCAGAGTTTCCAAACTTGGTATTCTAAATGTGTATCATATAGAGATGCTACACTAAGATTTTGTTGAGATGAAGCAAATCGTTCGTGTACAGGGACACTCATGAGTATTCAAATACATTACGCCTATGGGGGATATTGCAGTTAAGTTGAGTTTAAGATCTATAGACTACACTAAACCAACTGAAATGAGAGGGGGGTTGGGCATCACTTTTACGTGTCGAAATATTTTTTTTCCTTAGTTGGCTATTACTATTATAAACTAGTTGGCATAGGTGGATTCTTCTCAGTTCCCCACCGTATTTATGTTCTCATAAATTACTAGTGCGAGATATATTATAATCATGTAAAAAAAAAAAAAATTAATTTGAGCAAAGCTTGATTCAGTGACCGAACGAAATCCACGCCTAATAGGCTATCCACCGTTCACTTCAATATATTTATCTTATTCTAATCTATTAATTTATTTTATCAGGGTCAAATCCGTTGTTTATTTTTCATGCTACTATTTCCAATGCAATAATCCTCAAAATTAATATTTATATAAAAAATTTACAATTTCGCTATGATGATAAAATCGTAAATTACGAATAATTTACGAAATTTTCCTATTAGAATATTTGTATTCAATCATGTTCAAACAAATATCATAAATGTAATTTTGAAGTTGTCTAATGTATTTATGATCCTCAAAATGGAAGTTTATGCTCAATTTTGCCTCATTCTGACATGTTAAGTAAATCGTAAATTCCAAATAACTTACGGATTTTTTAAATTGGAAGTATCATAGTCTATGATATTCATACCAGTATCCTAAATAATATTTCGAAAGTGGTTTGACATCTTTACGATGAAAATATCTCTGAAAATTGACGTTTATGTGAAATTTTGCCCTATACTGCCATGTTAAGAAATTCGTAAATTTCCAATAACTTGCGAAATTTTCAAAGTAGCATATTTATAGTTACTGATGTTCATTCCGACATCAAAACTGTTATTTTAAAGCTAGTCTGACATTTTTACAGTAAAACGTTTTCATTTAATGGACGTTTAAGTGAATTTTTGTCCTATTCTCCCATGTTAAGAAAATCGTAAATTTCTAATAACTTACGACTTTTTTTAATTCGAATGTTGCAAATGAATAGACTTCTTGCCAGTATCGAAAGTAATATTTTAAAACTGATCTGACCTCTCTGCGACAGTTTTTTCTTGAGTTATTGTGTACACAGACTAACAAACTAACGACTAACACACTAATAGACACCCTACAGACAGACACTATACAAACTTTGTCATTTTCGGATTCCTCACACCTGAAAACGTGTAAAAAAGTCAAAAAACCGAGGTCGAAATTTTCGAAAGTCGAAAATTTTCACGATTACCTAAGTTCCCCATACCTACAGTATGATAGGATTTAGTTCCCCATCATACTATGGGGAACTAAACCCCGATTACCTAAGTTCCCCATACCTATAGTATGATGGGATTTAGTTCCCGATAGTATGACGGGGAACTAAACCCTATCATACCATATAGGTATGGTTAACTTAGGTAATCGTGAAAATTTTCGTTCTCGGTTTTTGACTTTTTTACACGTTTTCAGGTGTGAGGAATCCGAAAATGACAATATTTGTAGGGTGTCTGTTAGTGTGTTCATGTGTTAGTCCGTTAGTCCGTTAGTTTATTAGTCTGTGTACACGATATCTCAAGAACAAATTGTCGCAGAGAGGTCAGATCAGTTTTAAAATATTACTTTCGACACTGGCAAGAACCCTATTTATTTGCAACATTCGAATTTAAAAACTTAGTAAGATATTAGAAATTTACGATTCTCTTAACATTTGAGAATAGGACAAAAATTCACTTAAACGTGCATTAAATGAAAACTTTTTACTGTAAAAATCTCAGACAAGTTTTAAAATATCAGTTTTGATGCCGGAATGAACATCAGTAACTATAAATATGCTACTTTGAAAATTTTGCAAGTTATTGGAAATTTACAAATTTCTTATCATGACAGAATAGAGTGAAATTTCAGTTAAACGTCAATCTTGAGGGATATTTTCATCGTAAAGATGTCAAACCACTTTCGAAATATTATTTAGGATACTGGCATGAATATCATAGACTATGGTTTTTCCAATTTAAAAAATTCGTAAATTATTTGGAATTTACGATTTACTTAACCTGTCAGAATAAGGCAAAGTTGAGCATAAACATCCATTTTGAGGATCAAAAATACGTTAGTCAACTTCAAAATTACATTTATGATATTTGTTTGAACATGATTGAATACAAATATTCTAATAGGAAAATTCCGTAAATTATTCGTAATTTACGATTTTATCAACATAGCGAAATTGTAAATTTTTCATATAAATATGAATTTTGAGGATTATTGCATTGGAAATAGTAGCATGAAAACTAAACAACGGAATTGACCCTGATAAAATAAATTAATAGATTAGAATAAGATAAATATATCGAAGTGAACAGTGGATAGCCTATTAGGCGGGGATTTCGTTCTGTCATTGTATCAAACTTTGGTCAAATTCATTTTTCAACATGATTATAATATGTCTCGCACTAGAAATTTATGAGAACATAAATATGGGGGGGAACTTAGCAGAGTCCACCTATGCCAATTAGTTTAATTTCCTAGTAATTTGCCAAAAATAATTCTCTTTGTGCAAGTTTATAGAAAATTTTGTCCTATATTGACATGTTTAAAATTTGGAAAAATCGGGATGTGCTTTCTTGTCAGCCAAAATTTAAAATTAGTTCACCTTCAACCATATAAAGGTCGATATTTCCAAATAAACCTGTTTTCAAATTTGCCATATTCTCTAAATATTCTTCAAACAGAGACCAAATTCCATGATGAATAACAAATAATAATAATAAAAAATAAATAAAAAAGAAGTCTAGTATATCGCATGACTGTTGCTTAAAAATTTAACAGTTTTATTTCAGCTAAATAACTATTTATAAATAAACCATTGATTATTTTAATAATTATTAATCATATTTAATAGTAAATATATTTATTAATGTTATAACAAATAAATAAAAAAATATAGTGTAACCACAATTCCTACGACTAGGAGTGAGGATGAGTTCAAAGGCTTGGAGGGCTGCCAAATTGACAGACAGATTGGGATTTGTTAAATATCCAGTCATTCGGTGTTCCCTTATTGCTTATTTTCTCTCACCATTAAGGGTTATCACCTCTATTTCAGCACTAGACTCGTTCAGTCCGTAGTTGCGCAGAGGCTTCCATGGTCGCAAGAAATGTAATTAAAGGATAAATAAATAAAATAAATAATTCTAAGCCACTCCTACAGTTACTCTGGGTGCCCCCTGTGATTCCAGTCTAGGTAGCCTTCAAGAAGATTTAGTTCGAACTTCAACTACTGTACTAAAATATCGATGCATTCTTTTCTCATATCAGTAACAAATCTTTATCAATGTATATTTGATTATGTACTTATCTCAATCTATACTTTCAAGATATTCGCTGTAGATTTTTAAATTTTTTGCCAATAGCATGATGATAATGTGTTATCTTGCTCAGCTCAATATCGCCTTCTGCAACACTCTCTATCATTCCTATGTGAAAAACAATAAGACCTCGACGACTGTTATCAGTTAATTGCACGTGCAAGATTGCACGTGATGATCTAGAACCAGACTTTCTTTTTTTTATCGTATAAGGCCTCGATTTGAGTATTTTACTACTCGCAATAGATCGATATAAACGACATCTTATCATGAGAAACAGCAGTGTCTCCGTGACGCAGAAAAGCTCAAACAATGCTTAGCCGCGACATTATATATACAGTTAAATTAACGTGAAAGGAATTTTGAAACGCCGACATTTAATATCTCAGCAAAAAGGAGATATATTGATCTGATTTCTCTACATAGTCTTTTGTGTTCTGTCCGATCCTATCCTGAAATTTTTACATTTCTACATCCAGTATATTTTGAGATCTGAAATTGTATATTAAGACTTTAAAGAAACAGGAGTAATAGACTAACTTTTTTTTTCTCGAAAGCGGCTAGGGCATTTTTTTTTTTTTTTTTTTTTTTTTTTTTTTTTATTGATATATGATATTATTTCTTTTGTCTTAGAAGCATGACGTATCCCGTTTTTCCCAAAAACCTCTTTCTTTTTATATATATCACTTTAAAAACGGAATTATATTACCTCGCGGATTACACTCTTTTCTTTCGCATCGCTAAAAAAAGAGGGTGTAATCCGGTTGGCATGTTCGCGGTTACATACAGCCTTCTATTCTATCTAAAATATTCGATCTCAAATAATCGTTTTGGCTCTATTTATTGGGAATTGGTTTCAAGAATAAACTTACAAAAAATAAAAAATAAAATATTTTTCTTTCTTTACATATATATATTAAACGAGTTATTTATTTAAGTATTTGTATTTTATATAATACTAGCAAAGCCCCGGTTCGGAAACGAACCGAATTTCGAATGCGGGAAAAATTTCAAAATCAAACTCGAAATGTACAAAACTCGGCCTGATGCTGCCTGCGTGCCAATAGATCAAAGTTTGTTAACGAAACCATTTTTTAATTCATGAAATCAATGAAGGAAGTGAATCAACGTAGGCTTTTCTCGCTTCGCTGGTCACTATATTTAAAGAAACCTCTTTTCTAAATCGCTTTACAAAAAAAAAAAAAAAAAAAAAAAAAAAATTAAAAGAATCATGAAATTGCTTTAAAGCCCGCTTCGGTTTCCCACTGCTTTCGGCACGACCCACTCATTCGCAGACTGTCGGGTGTCTGTCCCTATTGCCTGTGACAATAGTTTACCAGTAGGCTTTCATTTGGGTGCTTATCAGATGATAGTTTCGAAACGGACAGTATCGAAAAAATTGAAGTAACCATTTTATATTTGAATCCCAGTTACATATAAACAACACTATACGTGGTGTACATAATATTTTCTTTCACGTTATTTTCTATATTTATTTGATTTATTCGATCAACCATAAAATGATAACAATTTCACACCAAATATAATATTACAATGTGCTATGATCGGCTACGTCTATCGCATGAGACAATTAATTTTAATAGTACTTGGTATATAGAAAAATAACTAATGAAATATGTAAACCTGATCATGCAGGGTTCCCACGGCCACGCCCTTTTTGAAGGACTCTTCCACCATAATAATCTTAAGATAAATTTATTCTTAAATGTTCAGTACACATTTAAGAAAAAAATTATTTTTAGATAATACTGGTGATAGAGTCCTTGAAAAAAATCGGACCGCTGGAACCCTCTCATGGTACAGCCTTAATGTAGCTCCCCTTGGCGACTTTTGAATATTTAATGTCACTTTAGACAAAAATACATAATTTATGTTATTATTATTATTTATTTTGTTGTTGTTGTTTCTTTCTTTTCTGTTTTTCAATATTTTTTATGCGCTACTTGGCTTAAAGTGGCTTTTACGAAAGTGGAGTCCGTGGAGAAAAATGTCCGATCTATTTCAGCATCAAAATTTAAAAAATTACCCAGGATTATCAATAAATAAAGCTCTTTAATGTAATACTGAATTAGCTTTCATGCCAAGCGCGATTCATCCGTTCCAGAAACATACTATTTAAACAAAAAGGGGGAAAAAATCTGAAAATGAGGTATATTATTTATGTATTTATTTTTTAACTCCATTTTCATATTTTCTTTTTTTCATGTGCAGGAGTAAATTTAATATATATATATATATATATATATATATATATATTTTTCGCGTGAAAGCATATTTCATTTTATGCTGAGAAAAAAAAAAAAAAAAAAAGTTTTTTTTTGGCAACAATTAAAAATTTAAATGTCCATTTTTAAAGCTTTTACCAGGTTATTATTTTCACATTTTAATTAACTTTAAAAATCTAATCAAAATTTTGTTACAAATAAGGTACCAACTGAAAGAAGCATTTTTTCTGAATCCGTCGGTTTAATTAATTTATTGGTCGGACAATTAGATTTTTTAAAATTAACTAAAGTATGAAAAGCTGGTGCCAATTTTTTTAATTAACTAAAATATGAAAAGCTGGTTTCAGCTTGCGTCAACACACAGACAAACAGAAGAAAATATCTCTTAGCCAATCAACGTCAACACACAGACAAACAGGAAGAAAACTCTCTTAGTCATTTATATAGAGAGATTTGTTTATCAAAAATATCCATAAAACTTACATTGTTTTCAAGTTGATACGTTGTTAACTTTCAAAATTGGTTTTATTTTAAAAAGTGATTTCAACAACAACAAAAATTTTCTTTACTTTCATAAAAATGACAGATAATATCATAATTATATGCAAATATTTGTAATTTTTTTTAAACTCGGTGATAAATCACTTAACCTATGGATTGGAAAAATTCTGAATACAGAATTAAAATTTAAAACTAGAATGTTGTAGCCACCACAAAACTTTCTTCTATATTTTCCTATTTTTATTGACTAAGTGCATATAATTTATTAAAAGTATTAAATTATCTAACAGGATTAATGCAAATGATATTCATCTTTGAGAAAACTAACACTAAATATCCAAAGAAGGACAGTTTTGTCTATAAATAGCATCTTAAAAAATGCGTTTTATAATGGCTATCTCACATATCAGGTTTCGTACAGTTATATGCCATAGAAGTTGACATATAGCCTTTCCATTATCGAGAAAAATTGCAGTATAGCAGCATCACCAGTTGGGCGGTTGACACCAAAATTTGACAGCCATTAATTTATGTCAAGGCGCTTCTACATATAAATTTATATGCAATTCTGTACTGTAGTTCTTGAGATATAGCCTTCCTTTAAACTGCGGAAATCTCTGTATAGCAGTGCCAACTGTTGGCCGATAAGCATTCAAATTTAATCAGCATAATGTCTCATTTTAATCAATTGAATCTGCATAATGTCTCACCTTCTCACATATCAAGTTTTGCATGATTATGCGCAATAGTATTTGAGATATAGCCTCCTTTTAAACTGCGGAAATCGCTGAATAGCAGCGTCACGTGTTGAGCGGTTGACACGTAAAGTTTATAGGCACTAATTTAGGTCAAGGTACATCTACATATAAATTGAGAAGTAATTCCGGAGATACAGTCGCCACAAAATTTTTGTCACACACACACAGAGACAGACAGACACTTTCTAAAAATGGTCAAATCATGTTCCAGACCTCTCAGAAGTGTGAATCCGTCGAAAACCGGAAATCGAAAGTTTTTACGAATCCAGTACTTTCTTCTATTGAATATATAAGAAAGTAAAATAATAATAATAATAATAACTATTATTATTATTATTATTATTATTATTAATTGCCTTGCTCATTAAGTTTCTAGTGTGCATATCTATCTATAATAATAAAAGAAGATGTCTGTCTGTCGAGCATCTATACGTTCAGCCCCTACTGAACGCAGAAGTATAAAATTTGACATACGGGTGCCCAGAAGCCTTCCCGAGTTGACAGTGAAAACAGATTTTAAAAATTTTAGTTAGTTGCGGAGATATTAATTAAAATATAAACTTATGTCTAATCAAAAAGCTATCTCAATCACTGAGAATTCACCGCGATTGCATAAAAATAGATATTTTAACCGAGTTAAAAGCAGAAAAAATGGAAAATAAATTAGAAATATTAGTCCAATCATTACAAATTTGGTACCAAATGAAAGGGGATTTTTTTCCGAATCTAAGAGTGTAAGCGGCTTATCGATACATCAATTAGATTTTTTAAAATTAACTAAAGTATGAAATTTAGTTGGAAACAGGCAGACGACAGTCTGTGAGGAAAACGGAAATGGTTGTAATCAATTAAGATATCACGTGCTTTATACGATGGGGGGGGGAATTGCAATTTTCAATTTTTTTCAAATTTTCATTTACCTTACATTTGAATGAATATTCGGCTTCGACAGCATATTATAAAGCTACTGTTCAATTTTCATGAAAAAATATGAATAAATAAAAAAAATGACATATTTATTGGAAAAAGAATAAGTTTTCTTTTTATTTTGCAGTAAAAAAAAAGTTACAGCGTTTGAAATTGGTTGGTATATTTAGATTTTAAGGCAAGGTAAATCGAATGCGGATATTTTTGAGAGTAAAATTATTATTATCGACGGAAAGGAGGGGGGGGGGAGCGCGAAGAGGCAAAGATGTATAAAAGGAACGGGAGTTTCGGAGAAAACCACGGAACACCCAGAACACCTTCATTCTTTAATATTTTGCAGAGTTTCGAATTCCAATTTCTGCTCACATATCATACTAAGGATTTTTAACGTTATATAGCCCGTAATTATGCAAGTTTCGGAGAAAACCATGGATAAGTTGGACACAAATCTTTTTATAAAAATGTCTATATTAGCTTTGTATCTCAGCTTCTAATTAACATAATTTTATAAGTAATATATCATTTAAAAAGTTATTTGAATTACAATTGATGAGTATGTGTTGCAAATATCTGTCGCCAGAGGACGCTTTGATATTTTAATAATTCAACATCTGGAATTCTACTTATAACACATCATTTTAAATATTACGGACTTTTAAACTGATGTAAGCCGTTAAATTCCGTACGGGAGTTTCAGAGAAAAACCACAGAAAAGTCAGAACACCTTTATTACAATATCTCCAATTCTAATTATGATGCAGGCTTTCGAATTCCGATACTCCGTTCACATTTCGTATTAAGGATTTTTAACACGCAAGTTTCAAAGAAAAAAAAAACGAAAAAATCAGACACAAATTTTGTTATAACAATGTTTATATTACCTTTGTATCTCAGCATATAATTAACATAATTTCATAGGTAAAATCTCATTTTAAGCCTTTTAAACTGAAATTGAAGAGTACATATTGCAAATCTCTGTCGCCAGAGGGCGCTTTGTCATTTTAATAAGTTTCTACCGCCAGATGGCGCTGTGATATTTAAAAATTTTAAGGTGTCCTGATTAGGTTTTCTTTCGTATCTCAGCTACTAATTAAAATAATTTCATCTTGGAAGGGTGGGGAAGGAAAAGGCGAGCAGCGCGCATGGGTTTGGGCCCCGGTGCGAGTTTTTACCCGATGATAAAAGATTGTTTTTAAATTTTATTTTCTTAATAATAAAATTTTGAGTGGAGAAGGAATATGCGTGTGCAGCGCACGTACATCCTCAAACGTGCGCGCGCAGCGCGCATGGGTCTGCGCTGCCGAAGGCAGTGGGGTCCCGGTGTGAGTTTTTACCCGATGCTAAATGATAAATTTTTTAATTCCTTTTCTTAAGAATGAAAGTTTATGAGTAATAACATGGAATTTTGAGAAGTCATAAGGATGGTGAAGGAATACGTGCGCACAGCGCACGTATTCCACGGGTCCACGCTGCCGAAGGCAGTGGGGACCCGGTGAGACATTTTTCCCGATCAGAATTTTTTTTCTCTTTTTTTTATCACAGGTTAAAAATTAATGCAATTTTGAGAATTCATTAATTATTGGGATTCATTTAAAAATAGTGACCAGCGAAGCGGGCGTAGCCTTCTAGTATAGAATATAAAACTCAAATTAATTTTCTTTGCAATTTTAAAGCAGACAAATTCAAAACACTTCTTAACTTTGTTATCCATAATAATTATATCTTCCACAACAACAATATCTATTTGCAACAAACAAGTAGGAATCCCACAGGGAGGTAGTAGCTCCAGTATTTTGGCAGGTCTCTATCTTCATTATTATGAAAAGCAATTTTGTTATGATAATGTCCGGCTTTATCGTTACATAGATGATATTGTATTTCATCTTAACAAGAACTCACAAAATGACTTTTCCTTAAATTATCCATCTAACTTAAAGCTAACTCAAAATACTTTAACTGATCAATCAATTAACTTTTTTGATCTAAAAATAATCTTTGATGGCAATAAAATTTACACAGATATCTATCACTAATACTAAATGAATTTTTTTTTTTTTTTTTTTTTTTTTTTTTTTTTTTTTTTTAGTTGCAATAATACCAGTAGAAAAATCTTTTCATTAAATTCAGACTTCTGAAAATATATAAAACTTAAATTAATATTTTAGTAGATTAAATTATGATTGTAAATTTATAAGTTTAAAAACTTGTATTAAGTTATTTTGAGTCCATTCAATATTGTATCTGTATTTATATAAACGCACATACATACTATGCTTTGAAATAATAACTTAACGTATTTATCATCATGTAATTCTTTTCTTTTCTTTCTTTTGTAATTCAACACCAATTCCTTTAATAAAATTTTTTTGATTAATTTAAACACAATGCACAATTTTCCTCCCAGAAAATAAGGATAAACAGGCAAATCTAGTAACCCTACTATTTCTTAATAATAACAGGAGACTTGGCGTTGGAATATTAAAACCCGAATAAACTACTACGTCTGAAACGCCAAAGAAAAATATTGGAAATGCATACAGCTGTTTCGGTAGCCTATAGCGTACCGTCTTCAGTGCAAAAAGTATTCTGAATCAGGAGAAGTGCTCGTATATATAGGAGAGGGGCCGGATTTAGTTCAACCAATAGGATTACGGGAAAGGTAGGGAGAGTGGCCAATAAGAATTTAGGAAAGTTAGCTGTGTAAACAGTAGAAAAATTAAGAAAATGTGGACTGAATATAAAATTTCCAATAGTCAGACAAATAGGGAATAGCGAAATCACAATTTACAAGGTTTTTAAAATTTTTATAAATATGAAAAGCTTCAAAGAAATCGAGTTCATGAATGGATTTAGGTGTGCAAATTATTTTAGCTGAATTAAATTTAAAGTTATGATTTTCCTCCCAGCAATGTTTAGAAATAGCCGATTTATTGGTTTCTTGTTTGCGGACGTAATTCATATGTTCTTTTAGACGAAATTTAAGACTGCGTTTAGTGGCCAATTCTCAAACAATATGATTTTAAAATAATATTTTCGCCTTCCAATAAACTCATCTTTTCTCAGTTAAAAGATCCCATTGATATGCATAATTCTTGGGGAATTTATAGTATTTCCTGTCAGAGTGGTTTATCATATATTGGCCAAACTAAACGCAGTCTTAAATTTCGTCTAAAAGAACATATGAATTACGTTCGCAAACAAGAAACCAATAAATCGGCTATTTCTAAACATTGCTGGGAGGAAAATCATAACTTTCAATTTAATTCAGCTAAAATAATTTGCAGACCTAAATCCATTCATGAACTCGATTTCTTTGAAGCTTTTCATATTTATAAAAATTTTAAAAACCTTGTAAATTGTGATTTCGCTATTCCCTATTTGTCGGACTGTTGGAAATTTTATATTCAGTCCACATTTTCTTAAATTTTCTACTGTTTACACAGCTAACTATCCTAAATTCTTATTGGCCACTCTCCCTACCTTTCCCGTAATCCTATTGGTTGAACTAAATCCGGCCCCTCTCCTATATATACAAGCACTTCTCCTGATTCAGAATCCTTTTTGCACTGAAGACGGTACGCTATAGGCTACCAAAACAGCTGTATGCATTTCCAATATTTTTCTTTGGCGTTTCTGACGTAGTAGTTTATTCGGGTTTTAATTATCCTACTACCTCTTATTTCATGAATACATGGAAAAGGGAGTAAACTGGCGCCTGTAGCTTCCACAGTGTTCTCAAGTTAGGTTTGCCCTGAGTATAGATACAGGACCGTTCAAAAACCTACTTCGAAGTAAATGCTTAAAAAAAGACAAAGAGATTACTTTTTTAAAGATAAAAATAGTAAAAATATGCATTGAAGGAAACGTGAAAAAAAGTTATAAAGATAAAATTGCTCGATTCTGTTAGTGACGTTTTCTGCAGACATGGGACAGAAAAGAAATTTTAAAATGAGAAATAAATCTTAGCGTTTTTGCAGATACAATCAAGGACGCTACTTCGAAACGGTGGATTGGGTGCGTTTGGGCCAATAAAGCAACTATCAAAAGGAAAGTATTTGCAAGTTGGCAAAGAATTGTAATTTTTGACCTGATTTTTTAATCAATACTTTCGTTATTAAGGTCTCAAAATTCCCAGACTTTAGAATGTGGAAAACGAAAAAATGAAGCTAAAAATCCATAGAAACACGGTAAAAAAAGATTCAAAATTCCATAGAAAAAAGCACGGGACGAAAACAAAAAAATACTCACAATGCCAAGTGTTAAAAAAATAAAAAAAAGGCTGACACCGGGAAGGATAAAAGGACAAAATTGACTAGACATGTTCTTGGGATTATTCTGTTAATATTGTTGCATCTCGCAAATTCGAAACCTTCTCATTTAATAAGAGATAAGGCCACAGACACACAAAATAAACAACCACGGCAGTTTTTTTTACTTTCTTCTATATGTAATATAGAGAAAGTATTGGATTCGCGAAAATTTTCGACCTCCGTTTTTTGACGGATCTACACGTTTTGGGATATCCTGAACACGAATTGATAGTTTTTAGAAAATGTCTGTCTGTATCATTTTTTTGTGGACGCTGTATCTCACGAACCAATGAATGAAATTTAACAAGCTTGGTATTTAGTTGCACCCTGACATGAACTGGTGCTGATTAGATTTGGGGATCAATAGCTCAACAGGTGGCGTTGTGATAGCATTTTATGCAAATTTTTAACATGGCAGCATAGGACAAAATTCCGTATAAATGGGCATAATGAGAGTTATTTTAAACTTGTGATTGTAAAATTAATATGAATTATTGATAATAGTAGTAGTTAACTAGGAAAAAAAATTGTGCATGGGGGGGGGCATCGCTTCCCCCCTGGGGGGAAGTACCCCTCCGGGGGGGGGGGATTTTCAAGATGGGTATCTTTCGAAAGTTCTCGTCAATACCTTTAAAACGAGAGGTTGAACTATAAATCTGTGACAATTTGAAACAAAGTTATCAATTTTTTTTACTTTTAACGAAAAAAAACTTAGAAAAAAAATCGAATTTTTTTTTTAACGAAAATTAACCAAACTTGGTATTTAGTTGGTCCCCGACATAAAGTGCTGCTGATTACATTTGGGGATCAATAGCTCAACAGGTGGCGCTGTGATCGCATTTTTTCTAAATTTTTAACATGGCAGTAAAAAAACTTAGAAAAAAATCGTAATTTTTTTTTTTTTTTTTTTTTTTTAATTGTTACTGATTGAATATGTATATAGGAAAATATAGAAGAAAGTCTTGTGGTGGCCACAACATACTAGTTTTTTTTAGAATAGAGTTTTTTAAAACTCAATTTTCTGTTTACAGTTGATTTTTTTTTTTTTATAAAAGTCTTTAACTGTTAATATTTATTAGAATAATATTAATACTGAACTATTTCTTTAAGCAGTGGTGCGCCGTCCCGGTGTGCGAAGTGTGCGGCGCACACAGGCGCCAGGCAAGGATAAATTATTTGAAAAAAAAAAAAAAAAAGGAGAAAAAAAATTATATATATGTATATTGCTTTATTAAATCTGAATTTATAATACTGAAGTCCTGCGACTAGTGTGGCTAAATGAGGCGCTTTGAAAAATATACTAGCAAAACTTATGTTCCTCAAATAGTTTAGGAGATTTTTTGTGTAAGGGCACGTTAAAAGTGGAATAAATCTGTAAAGATGAGTCAACGTTCAGCAAAATTTTCTTTTACCTTTTTAACATAGCAAAGAATTCTACTGAAATTCAAAAGGGCGCCTTAATCCCCCCCCCTCCTTTCTGTTTGAAAAAGGCCATTTAGGCTAGTAAGACAACATAATTTGATTGCAAATATAAAAATTTAATAGAACCGGAGATTTTATTTAGAGTAGTGTTTTTCCTCTTTGCATTATCGATGTAACATCTATGTTAATAAAATAAGACTTTTGTCTGTAAATTTCTCAAATTCGAAAAAAAAAATGTGATATCTTCACATTTCACACATCGTGAAAGCCAAATCCGTCTTCAGAAAATTTTCTCTGTGTGTGTGTGCGTGCGTATGTGGTGCGTGTGCGGTCGTTGCGTCTGCACGTTTGTAACATTTTTGTCTGGGTATCACGTAAGAACAGCTGGCCAGAATTCAACGACACTTGGCAGGAATTACCCAACTTAAAATTATATCTATCAAATTTTCTAATCCCCCCTGTTCTCCTGCTAGGAGGGGGGGGGCAGGGGGCAGGAGGCAAAAAAACGTTTATATGCATAACTTGGCTTCAAATCATTTCACAGTGAAGAAATTGCACATGAGAAATCTAGCTTTGCGTGAAGGAAAAAAAAAATCATCGTCTACGATTTTGGAATTTTTGATTTTTAAAAGGAGAGGGAGAAAATCGATTTAAGGGGGGGGGGGGCTTAAATACCAGATTTGAAAGTAGAAATTTACCCAAAATGGTAGAAAAATGTTGAAAACAACCACGCATCTTCTTTAGGATATTTCCAAAAACCAATTCTTTATGTTTGTGGTTTTCGATCTTGGGGGGAATAAATACGAGCTTTTTGTGCTTAATTGGTCCTGGAAAATTTATGAAAGCTCTGATCACGAATTTTGGTGCATGTATTGTTTAGATGTATCCGATGCCTATACAGACAGAATTTTGTGAAATACCCCCTCACCTCTTTCAAGGGAGAAATGAGGCAAAAAACACGAGTTACTAAGCATAACTCGGCTCCAATTACTCCATAGTGAAGAAATTGCATATGGGAAGACTAATCTTGAAGTTAATATATATATATATATCTGCAATTTTTGAATTTTCCATTTTTAAGGGAGGGGGGGGGGGTCGATTTTGGGAGAAATTTCGGAAATCCGGATTCTACCAAAAATTCTACCAAAAGAATTCTACTAAAAATGGTACAAATATGTTGAAAACAGGTATGAGTCTTCTTTAGGAAATTAAACAAAAACACATTTTCGTTTTTGTTTTTTCTGTAATTTTCGATTTGGGAATGGGGGGGGAGGGGCGTAAAGAGGGGGTACATTCTGAACCCCCTTTCTGGCACTAAATTTGTCAACTGCGGTCACAGATTTTGGCGCGTAAATTGTTTATCAGACATCGATTGTAACGGGATTTTATGAAACCCTTTCTTTCCGCCACAAACACGTTCCCAAGCGTAACCTTACTCTAAATTTTATGTGTGGATTAATTGTTTTCGAGATTATTTTGTCACAGTTACCAGTAGCATCAGTGGAACAATCTTTTTCTAAATTTAAAATGATCAATAATACTTACGCTGCACAATGATATCAGGCATATTTTTAAATCTTACAATTACATCGATAGTATAAGATATTTTGAATCAAATGGATATATATTATTCCGGAATTAACAAAAACTTAAGCAAATGAATTACCTTTCGCTAAATAACATTTAAATGTTCATATACATCAATTACATTTAAATGTTCATATAATTTACTTTAAAACTTAATTTTTATTATATATTCTTATTTTATTTACTTATAAATTTATTTTTTATTTATATCTGTGCAGCACACAAACGTCGTAGCAAAATTGTTTAAAACAGTTTTTTGTATCTTTCTACTATATGGGAAAAGAAATATAAATTTACATAACAAATTACATAAAATTTTTAGATAATGAAAATGGGCAAAGTTCCTTTCATTAGATTTTTTTTTCCTTGTTAAGTAATTTTTATCCATATTTACCAAGTAATATTTATTATTTTCTCCTATTTTATGTATTTATAAATTTATTTGTTCCTTAAAAAAGAAATAAAAACGTTCTATAAGTCAAATCTTTTTATTATATCGAGAGTCGTATAGTATTAATTTGATCTTCAAATTATTTCGAGAGTTTTCATCAATTAAATTAAGAAAAATAGAATTCACTACGGAATTTTATTATTATTATTGTTATTATAATGCTTTCTAATTTTATATACTTATATATTCCATTTATCTGTACTCGTACAAAATGTTAAACTCATTTATATGTGCGAACATACAGCAATAGTACGACTAATTTTAATTTTTTCATTATAGTATTGCAAAGAGTTAAACCACTTTCCTAAATGAAAAGTGTCGTTGCAATAAAAGCAGATTTATAATTAAAGTGCAAATAAAGAGCAATTCATTCAATTTTAAGGAGGGAGGTGTGGCAGGTGATTGTCAGCCTTAGATACATACTTGGCTACTTATCAATGAATTTGGCGGCGTGGCAACCAAACTTAGCGAGAAGTAATAATTTAGTGTTTCTAAAGTTTAGAAGCTCTATCTTCAATAAGAGTCGAGTTCTGGAATTTCCTGGATTCATCAATTGGCTTCTTTCGCAGAATAACCTCGAAAGTTTGCCAAATCACGCCAGAAATTATGAAAACAGAAGAGACACTAATAAAGAGATCGGTTGTATTCGGACATCTGTTCTGAACGTTCGTTTCAGTTTAAATGGTTTATATTTATTCTTAAATGAGTGAAATTCCGCTCTCTGATATTTGTAACGATGTTTTATGACTTTTTGAGGTATGAATTTGAATATGATAATTTACTGTTTTTTTTTTTTTTTTTTTTTTCGAGAATAATCCTTGAATAAAGTCAATCTTTCGACAAGAAACTGCCTGTTTCTGTACACATACTTTTTCCTCCAAGAAAATTGACATTTTGGTAAGAATATGGATAGAGACGAATATTTTGGATCAGTATGATATGCGTAATGCTCAGAAAAGGTGTAATGGAGTGATTGAACGATTAGTTTACTAAGACTATCTTTTATTGTTTTTTTTTGTGTGTGTGTGTGTTTAAATACTTACTTAAAAATTAGACCCAAACAAATAGAAACGTTCACACTTACAGCTCTCGTCTAAGCCATCTATTGTAATGCCTCAACGCGGCATTTCTGCACCCACATTAACAGTAAATCTTCCTATTTTGGTTTCCTCTAATTGCCTTCAAAATTGCATCATGTCAAACATTCTTTCTGTAAAAGAATTTAATTTCTTTCTTCAAGATGCAATTTTTATTTGTTTCTTTTTAAATTTCATTTAATTTGATGCATTTCTCTTTTTATTAGCCATTCAATAAACTATTAAGGTTCGAGATTCAGTTGACTTGCTGAATGATAACTCTTTATAAAATGATTTTTTTTTAAATATATATAGTAATAATAATAATAATAATAAAGGTAATATAGGGCGCAAATTGAAACTCTGCACACAGGCGCCTGACAATGCTGGCGCGCCCCTGTCTTTAGGCAATTACTTATTAACTGTGAGACTATAAGATGTGTCCCACCGATTTTGACAAATGTGATACTTCGTAAAGGTTTGCATGTAGAGCAAAAGCTCTAATAGTTGGAAATAAGCCATTTTCTAGATATTGACAAATTTGCATATGCACACGTTTTTCTATTTGTTCAATATTTTTAATATGCAATTTTCACTTTTAACAAATTTTCAAAAATGCAAATTGAACTGAAGACTTTTTTGAGGCAGATTTTAAAGGGTTTCATGTTTATAGTTTAACTGTATTTTGTTTAATGGTTTATAATTATTTTAATTCTTTGTTTGATGCTTCAAAATATTTAATCTTTAAATTTTTCAGGAAATTTTTCCTGTTGAAACAATGAGAAAAGCTGCTGAATTAGGTTTTGCGGCCATTTATGCATCTGAGAAATACCGTGGCGCTGGTATGACTAGATTAGACTCATCTCTTGTTTTTGAAGCTTTATCTCGTGGTTGTGTTAGCACTACAGCTTATATTACTATTCACAAGTAAGAAACAAATATTTTTAATGTTTTTTTCTAAAAATATCCCCCCCCCCTCAGTATTCATATAGTATGTCCAATTTCCCTAGAAAGAATAGGTTTTTCTGTTATCCAAATTAAAATACTAACAGAAATAAGGCTGAAGGGAAAAAGTCTTTTCAAGGAACTCAAGTTATTTCAGTATTATATCAAAACAAAACGTCGAGAAATCTGAGTTATCCAGTTTGTCTTCATCAAAATAGAACATAGTTTAACAATAGTCACATTTTAAACACAAAATTTTAAAAGAAAATGTTCTTTAAAACAGTGCTGACATTAATTTAATGATTTTAATTTTTTTTAGTTATTACAAATTTACAAATAAAATTACTTTTTAAACCTTGTTTCCGAAAAAGTTAATTCCATATTTTACAGGAGTCAGATACAAGTATAATTTTAGCAACAATCTATATACTTTGTATTTTAATCTAAAAAAAAAAAAAAAAAAAAAAAAACGTTTATTTCCTTATGCTGAATGTCAGAACAGACCTAAAATCAATTCTGATTTGAAATTTTTTTTTTTTTTTCTTTTCCTAAATTATTTTATGTCGAATGATTTAAACAGTTCCGTATTATTTCCTTATTCTTTCCAGTAAATAAATTTCCTTCATTTTATTTATGTGCCTACGTGATCTTTAAATAATAGTTGTCTTTACATACTATACATGATTTTTTGTTATTATCATAAATTTTTATTTATAAATATCCACTACGCACCATTTAATAATTTTTAAAGCCATTTTTAGTTTTAAAAATATTAAATTATTAATCATACTTGTTTATAATATTTTAACTATGCTGCTTCAAATACGAAATACTAAACATTATAATTAGGTTTATACAGTCGGCTGTAAAATTATTCGAGCACTAGCCAATAATTCCTATATTTAAAAAGTACACGTAAGACTGTTTTGCTAAGTAAATCCTTGTCGAATCATGTTCTTAGACTGATTAAGAACATGACTCGACAAGGATTTATTTAACAAAGCTGTATTAAGTGTACTTTTTTTGGCAAAGATTATTGCTAGTGCTCGAATAATTTTGCAGCCGACTGTAACTTTGATTGAATGTAACATTTTTATATAAAAAGCTAGAATCAACTTTTACAAGAGCTAATCCATGACCAGGTCAGAGATTAAACCTGTGTGGCCCTTGACATAATGCACTACAGCACTCTATAAACTGAGTTTATCTAAACAACACGTGATCATCACATATTCACACATTTAAAAGTGGGAAATATTCATAACTTCTGTGAATTAAAATTTATTTTTCCCACATGAATAATTAGCAATGGAGGACAATGAATAATTATGATTTTATAACTTCAACCAAGTGGAACATATTTTTAGATGAAAAAACAGGATTAGTTTTCTTAAGAGCAAAAAATGACAAGACTAGGGATGAACCTGAGCTAAATGTTAACAAGGTAGCTAAGCTAGCAAAATGTTGATGTGCATTGCGTCAATATCTAGTTTTAAACCCTGGTCACTTTTCACTCTTGTGAGAATTAAATATTTTGTTTACGTATAAACATATCCAACAAGCCCTTCCGACTCAGCCAAAAGAATAGACTAATTTCTTTTTCCTATCACAACGGTGAAACTTTCCAGGGGCTACACCTGAATTTAGGATTTTTGAAATTTTTGCTGTTTCAGAATTTCATGGTAAATTATTTTGTTTTTTATAAAAATTTCTCATTTTGAATGTTTAATTTGCTTTATAATGTATTAAGAACTCTTAAAATATCATTTATTATACTAAGTATAAATAAAACATATAATTAATTAATCTTCCATTGCCATTCATTCTATTCTGTAACACAAGTAGTTTTTTAGGTTTTTGCATGTTTGGTAGTTTCACCTCTGTTGTCAAGTGTCTGCCATTTTGAAACAAGATGACAGGTAAAGTTTATTAATAAACTTGGTAGAGAAAGTGATGTGGACTATGTATGTATAATGGAGTTTTAAGCAAACATATTCATAAATATCTTTTTTATGGGATTTTAAAATTTTCATGTGAACGACACTTGAAAACAAGATAGTGAATCAAGTTGCGCAATGAACTTATCAAATACATTTCCAATATAAATCTGCTGTACAAATGTGGTTCGAATTAACTTAATATTTTAAAAGTTACCATAACGACAAATTTTTTACCACTCTATTTCAAGTGACCAACTACCATTTTAAAAGAAGATGAGGGATCAAATTAAGTAATAAATTTGGTTATACACTGATATGGACTATACATACAGTGAAGTTTAAGCAAATCTAGTCTTAAACACATTTTTTACAATGCCAGTTTGAAATTTACAAATGGCTGTCAATTAGAAACAAAATAGCAGAGCAAGATGTCCAGCGAACACATCAAAGAAATTTGAACTTTAAGTAACCTGAACAACTTTGATTCAGATTCTTAGAACATGAATTTGAAATTTTGAAGTGGCTGTCACTTGTAAACAAAATGGCAAGGCAAGTTTCCCAAAAAACTCATTCAAGATAAGTCCACTGTCCAACTTTAATTCAAATTAATTCAGTATTTCAAAAGCTATTTGTCGTGATGATAAATTTTTAAGTGGCCACTGCTTGGAAACAAAATGGCAGAGCAAGGTGCCCAGCAAACCCACCAAGCTATTTTATAAGATTTGTGTTGACTCTAGAAAAAAAAAGGGTTGCCCGGTGGGAATTTTAAAAAAGTGCACTCTTATACATTGTTAAAGAAAAAGAAATGATCATTACATACATATTCTTGTTTATAACTTTTGAAGAAGTTTTATGTATGTAAAATATGTATATTTTCTTTTCTTTATATATGTAAAAGTGGCATGTTGTATTTTAGTTTTAAGTGATTAAATTTGTAAAAGTTTCAGTTTGGAAAGTGGAAATTTTTTTTTAAAGACAAAGTATATTATATAAAGAGACTTATTTTAAGGTGAAAAGGGATCCTGTTTAGAAATGGAAAATTTTGTCAATGGATGAACTTCCTGGTGTTTTCTTTGACAATGATTGTTGAATTCTGCAATTTTCATGCATAAGATTGGCGAATTTTGCAATACTTTACCTTGAACAATTGGTCAGTTTCTGAATTTTTACATACAACAAATCTACTGTTAAAAATTTGCCATTTCGATCGCATAAAAAGTTTTTTTTTTTTTTTTTTTCCCAATGTGATCGAAACACAAATTTCACTATTTTGTCTTGTAACCCACTACCAAATATTTCAAATTTTTTTTATGACCAAATGGTGAATTTATTATTTTTCACAATTAATCAATGGAGATAGTTCGTAATTTTTTCCCCTCCCACGATTTAAAATAGGAATTAATCGAAAGAACGTTAAGGGTTTTCAGAGTGTTTAAAATATCTAAAGTGCCGCCGGCATGTAAAGTTGTTTAAAAAGTGTAACAGGTGCTGCACCCTGGCAAATTGGCCTAGAGTCAACACTAAAGATAAGGCCACTGTCCAACTACGATTAATTAATTCAGTATTTCAAAAGTAATCATGATGATAAAATTTTCAAGTGACTGCAGGATTTCTAGCGGTCACCAAGTGGCCGCAAAATGGCAGAATAAGTTGCCAATCGAACTCATCCAAGATCTATAAAGTAATTCCACTAACATTGGTTTGAATCCATTCAGTATTTCAAATGTTATCGTGATGAGAAATTTTTAAGTCGTTTCAGGATTTCAAGAGGCTGCCATTTGAAAACAAAATGATGGATCAAGTTACCCAGCAAATTTATCCAAGATATTTGTATGATAAGTTCACTATTTAACTTCGGTTTGTATTAATTCAGTATTTCAAAATTTATTGTGATAATAGATTTTCAAGTGGCAGCCTAGTTTCAAGTAGCTGCACTTGGAAACAAAATGGCAGAGCTAGTTATTCAGTTAACTCACCCAAGAAAATTGTAAAATAATTCCACTGTTTAACTCACAAGGAGAGGTCACGACATGGAAAATTCTGATCGGGACGAATCTGCGCAGGATTGAAGTATACTAAGAAGGTAACAACATATTAAAGCAGTAGGACCCACTAGCCGCAGAATTTCAAGAAAAAAAGTATTTTAAAATTTTAGTAATCTTTAAATACAAGTTATTTGGTAACATAGGCAACGCTCCAGTGGCGTGGTATGCAGAGTAAACGGTTGCCACACGGAGGGCCCGGGTTCATTGCTACCGGCGGGAATGATTTTTTCTCCTTATATTTATTTAATCTAAAAAAATTATTTTACTGCTACTTTCTCTTACAATTCAATTCAAAATTTGAAAATTTTAATAAATAATAAGTACATTTTTTTTCTTAAAATTAAAAAAAAAAAAAAAAAAAAAAAAAAAAAGTAGTTTTTAAAATTTTAATTTAAAAAATAGATTTTAGCTTCGTTTTAATTATAAAGTAAAATAAAAATAAAGGGAACCTTCTATTTAAAAAATATATATGCATATATATTTATTTATCTAAGCATCTTATTTTATTTTTACTTTATTTTATAATTAAAACAAGCTAAAATTATTTTTTTTTTTCAAGTTATTGAAAATAATAAATATTACATACATAAAATTATAACTATATAACCTACATATTTTTTAAGTCACAAAAATTCAGTAACTTATTGTTCATTAAATTTTTAAAATTTCAGATTTAATTATTCAAAAGATTAAATTTTACAACCATTTACGATTGTTCAATTGCAGCTTTAACAGCAAAATAAGTAAATGGATGAAATAATCAAATAAAAATAAATAAGATAAATATACAAACAAAACCCTGAATAACAAATATAAAAATAAAGAAAAAATAGACAATAATAATAATAATAATAATAATAATTATCATTATTATTTATTAAATAAATAAATAAATTATTAAAAATAAACACAAGTGTAATGCAGCAGGTGTGTTTAAATCTTGGTTTAAACTTTCTGATATGATTTTAATATGTATGAATTACTTAACCATTTTGAGGTTGTTAATATTAGAGAGCAGCTGAAATTTTATTTCATGCACAGAAGGATAAAAAACAGATTGTCGAAGAAAGACGTATGTTGATTAATATTTAAAATCTACATTTAAAGATAATGCATATTTCGGGTATTATTTGTTTGCATGTAATATAATTTAATATAATCTGAATCCTGTATTATAATTTTTCAAGAAGCTGTAATGATTGGAGAAGTAATTAGTTAATTTGTTTGGGCCGTAATTATATGTACAATTAAAATCATTATTTTTCTGTAATGCACACACACACACACACACACACACACACACACACATATATATATATATATATATATATATATTTCTGAAATTCAAAAAACAAAGGTTAGCATTGTTTTAAATGCACCTAAATAAAATGTTTAGATTTTAAAAAGGGTCTGCTGCATTTTTACTTTATTTTATAGTTAAAACAATATAATTGAAAAAATTATTTATTATTTTTATATTATTTATTTATTTATTTATTTATTTATTTATTTTTACTTTTTTTTTTTTATAGAAAATTATAAATATAAAACATAGACTATATTAAATCATACATGTTTATTTTATTTTATTTTTTTTTTTTTTTAAGTTCAAAAAATTTAAGTAATTTGTTAAAATTTTCAAATTTTGAATTAAATTATAAGACAAAGTAACAGTAAAATAAAATGTTTAGATTAAATAAATAAAGGGGGGGGGGCATTCCCGTCGGTAGCACTGAACCCGGGACCTCCGCGTGCCAATCATTTGCTCTGCTGACCATGCCACTGGAACGTTGTCTTCGTTACGAAATAACTTGTATTTAAAGATTACTGAAACTTTAAACGCTTTTTTTATCGAAATTTTTTGGCTAGTGAGTCCTACTACTTTAATATGTTATTACCTTCATATTACACTACAATCCTGTGCAATTTCGTCTCGATCTGAATTTTCCATGTCGTGACCTCTTTTTGTCAGTGGCGTATCCAGACACAAATCATGGGAGGGTTAATCCAGCCATGTTTAAGTCATGTGGTTGTGGTTTCTTGACTAAAGGAAAAAGTAGCTTTTTTTTTTTTTTTTTTTCTTTCTTTAATTGATTTTCACAAAAATTAGCGATTATGAGTTTATAAAATATTCTAATTCGACTGAGAAAAAAAAAATATTTAAAAATTAATATTTAATTAAATTCTTTTTTCTGGCCAGTTACTTCGTCATCTGCAAACACCTGTCATCAGATTGTGTGGTAATCAAAATTCGGGTCTGAGAGGTTGTTACGAAGTTATAGGAGCAGGGCAAAAAATGCTTTTTTTTCTCTTTCTCTCTTGCGAATTTTTGACCGATATTTTAAAAAATTTCATGTCGGTTTTAAAAAGTGTTCATGAGTGCACAATTCAAAAAAAAAAAAAAAAAAAAAAAATCCTCTTAATTTTGTTGCAAATTTAAAATTTTGGAAAATTAAATATTTGATTGAATTAATTTGCAACCACCTGTCTTCTTATCAGAACACCATAAAATCTTCTTTTAAACTGTCATATGAAATATGACAAAGTGCATTTACTAACATATCGTTAAAGAAGGTATATTTTACTAAATAAATTTTAATTCGTATAATTCCATTTTTTGTTGTTGTTGTTGTTGTTTTGGCATTCTATCTCCATCCTTATTTATTTTAGAGCTGAAAAAGTATTTTTAAGTACCTCATCCTTGAAAATTTTGTAACGCAACTTTGAGCTTATAGCTAACCTTGCTTTCATGCTTCTATTTTCTTATCTCGACTTCAATACAATTGATTCTTATAGTTTAAACTTCTGCGGAACTCTCAGAAGTTGCCTAACGTTATGAACTCATAATTTTTGCACTGCCAATATGAGGGAGGAGTGGGGCAGAGTCTGATTAAAGCAGGGGCATACGGGGCAGTTGCCCCGGGCCCCCAGATCAGAGGGCGCCCCCAAATCGAATAGAAAGTTTGTTTTACGTTTCCTTCTTTAATGAAGTTTTTTTAAACAAAATATCAGTATATTGTAAAATTCGGCTTAATTGAGTCATCGTAGTTACGAAAATTTAGCTGAATTCCGAACTAATGTCAGCAAGGATATGAATTTTTCGCACCTAGATGAAAAAGTTAAAAATCAGAAATAAAATGGACAGAATGATATTTCGTCTGACCATTGCAGGGGGGGGGGGGTATTTATAGCTATTTTAGGTTCTAGTTAATTTTCTTGTTATATATCTATAATGAGGTGAATAATTTAAATACCTCCATAAAATTCGGTTCTTCATTACTGAAGTAGTGAAGCAGAGGGGGGGGGAAGAAACTTTTGCCCAAGTATTGAAGCAGAGGGGGCCCCAAAGAAGTTTTTGCCCCGGGCCCCAATTAGGCTAAGTCGGGCCCTGGAGGGGGGTCGAACTATTCATTTTTCTTCTTGGAACATTTTTCTTCTATGCATTTTTCCTCTATCTAACGTCCAAAACTATTTAAAGAAACACATCGAAAGAACATATGGAAAGAAGTCAATCGCGTTCAACTGAAAGTTAGTGGGAGCTCTTTCAGATGTTTACTGGAATAAATTTTAAAGAATAAGCGATCGTTATTTTAATGGCAAAATAATAATAATAATAATAATAATAATAATAATAATAATAATTCGTGTTTTGTTAAGATTGTCCAGTGAATAAATAATTTAGCTTTTAATTTTTTTCTAAATACAATGGTTTAATTATTTTTACTATTGTAGCTTTTTTGCAGTAATAATTGCTCTATTATTGTTTTTAATATTGAACAAAATGGTTTTGTATAAGAGTAATTATAAAATAATGATTGCGCAAAATTGAAATGAAATTTCAGGAGCAGGATCTTCAGAGATCACGAGAGCCTGATAGTGTTGTTACAGTCAGACTTTTTTAAAGAAACAGATCGAGGACGCCAGGAATTGGAGTGTTCACGTGGCTAACGAAAAAGGCTGTAGGAGTCTGACGCAAAAAGAGCACGCAGCTCAACGGAAGTTTGTTACAGTTCGAATTTTCATGGATCATGAACAGGCTAGTCTCAAAGACGGCTAAAAAAGAAAATATCGGCAAATGTGGAAAAAAAAAAATCTTATCAGCATATATGAAAAAGGAAATATTAAAATTTAATAACAGTCGTCAGGAAACTCTTAATTGAGATCCTTCCCAGTTTGGATAAGGGGGAGGGGGTATTTACCCCTTACATAAATGGGCTCTTTTGGTTTTGCGGTTCTCGCTCTACGGTCACATTTATATAAAAGAAGGTGTAAATAAATGTGATTCTACGGTGACATTTATATTCTTTAGATCAAAATCTACTGCTTAAACTAAAATTACAGAGAATGTTTCAGGTCAAAATAATGGCACACTATTTTTACTAGGTACATATCATTAAAACTTAAGTTTCTTCGGAAGCCCCTTTATGACTAGAGGCCCGGGGCAGACCGCCCCCTCTACGCCACCCTCGATACAGTACACCACTGTATATCGGTAATGGTGGGTAGATTTGACTCTTTTTCCTACGTGTAACAACTGCAGATAGATAAATTAATGCATAACTAAAATCATATTTCCGAAGCTTTGCAGCTGATTGAAGCTTTTGCAGTTGTGCTCTAAATGGGAATTGTGTTTTTTCGATCTAACATCGGAATTCCACAGCACATGTCAGCTCTAAATCATATCTATGATTTTAGCCATATATCTATATTTGCATTACATTATGTAATGCCTATTCCTAATGCAGATTTTACTTTTTAATTTTTCTTATTAAAAAAGGTTGTAAATAGAGAACTGGGTTGAAAATAAACTGAATGTTTGAAAAGGGAAAGTGATTTAAAAATTTTAAACTTAATATAGAAAAATAAATAATTATTTTTCCTATTTTAGTGTTTCTTAAAAATTTGTTGCAGTTCGTTTCTGTTGTAATGAAAGTGTCAGAATAAAATTCATTTATTAAATATATACTGTTTATTTTAATATAAATTCTTTTTTTCAAAATGCAGTCAAGGAAATCTTCCATGAAGAAGTATAAATAATTTTTAGTTATAAATTAAAACTATATTTATATTTATTTTTGTTTCTTTTTAACTAAATATTTTTATTTTACTAGTATGGCATTATGGATGATTGATCAGTTTGGCAATGATGAACAGAAGAAGAAATGGATACCGCCTCTAGCTAAAATGGATTTATTTGCTTCTTACTGTTTAACTGAACCAGGTATATCTAATATTTTTTTCTCTTAAAATGGTATTTGAGAACGTCACATAGTAAGCACAATTTGTTTAACGTGATTTAGATTAATAAAATGCTATAATTTATAATTACTTTTTAGTACTCAGATTTTCTTGCACATAATTTATACTTAATTACAATGTTTATAGGTGCTGGAAGTGATGCGGCTTCTTTAAGCACCACAGCAAAGAAAGATGGAGATCATTACATTCTCAATGGTAGTAAAGCATTCATAAGCGGTGGTGGTGAATCAGATGTGTATGTCATAATGGTTAGAACCGGAGATAAAGGGCCTAAAGGAATTTCAAGTGTTGTTGTTGAAAAAGGTACACCTGGACTAAGTTTTGGAAAGAAAGAGAAAAAGGTAACATTTAAAAATTTCACTTTATAAGTGAAAAGAAAACTATAAGAAAACTTTATAAAAGTTCAAATATTTAGCTACTTTTTGCAATACGATTTATTTATCTACAGTCTTATTTGCTTTATATACTAATTTCAGTTATGTTTTATAAAACTGTTTGTGATTTTGTTAAATTCAGCCCGTTTTCCAAAGGTGAACAAACAATGAAATACCATTACAAGAATTTAAAAAAAATAATAATAATAATGAAAATTAGATAAATTTTGTAGATGATTAATTATTTCATATATGTATACAAACACACTGTAAAATCCCGATTATTAGCCCCGTTTTTCAAATGCAAAACCAGTAAAAAATAGGGAGGGGCTTATAATCGAGATTATTAGAAATTTCTTTTAAAAAACAGTTGTAGTGGTGCCATCTATCACCAGAAAATGAAACTAATATTTATTATCTAATCCAGAATTGAATGTAACTTATAGAAATAAATTTTAAATTATAATTCAAAACCTATGTTATTATTAATTTAAACGGATAATTTTAATTAATTTTTTCACATGGTTAATATGAAAGATGAATAAAAAAAAAAATTAAAGACTGATTAATAGATATATAATAGTACAAGATGGAGCGTATGTCTTTTAGTTTTGGTTTGTTAAATCAAGAAATGCCGGGTGTAACAATGTTGCAATCTGATTGGTTGACAATATATTGGGATTGGGGCAATTTTTGAATTGTCTCATCTATTAAGGGCCCAGGGTCACCCATAGACCCCTTCGGAAGTCGGCTCCTACTTCCGCATGTGTTGTTATCGGAGTTATACGTGTATGCAAAATTTTAATTCAATTGGATGATAGGATCATATTTTAACCACATTTTATTTTAAATAATGTGATTTGGGGCCACAGGCCCTCTGCTTTAATCACGTTACTGCTTGGGCACGTACTGCATAGAATCATTATATATCTATCTATTGTCACACCCTGTTCTGAGAAAATAAAAATAAAATTCATAGATAAATAAAAACGCATTGTATAAAGGGAAGAAAGAAAAGCCAAACAACGATAAATGCACCAAAGATGGATACCCTATTTCAAGAAAGATACGACAACATATGACCAATTGCAGTCAGTTCGCTAGTCGGGGTTTGTAAGCATATTGACGTGTGCCTTCTTAGAAGGCGCATGTCAGTACTCTTATGCTTACAGACTTCTTCCTTGATGGTTCTATGGACTGATTTTGCTGCTGTTAATGTAAATCTTGAAGGCAATCAAATATTAATTAATTTAGAGAATATAAAAAGTATGTAAATATGAAATGCACAAAATTCATTTTATATATTGTTAAATATAACATTTTCCAAAAAAATTTTTTTTTTTTTTCGTTTTTTCAAGAACAAATGACAAATTGCATGTTGGCACCATCTATGGATACAAGAAAAAGTTACTTAATAAGGAAATCTGGATTATAATCAAATATACACATTACAAATGAATTATTCTATTGATGTAATAAATTAATTGTCACATCAGTATGATAATTAATTTAAAATGTATACATCCAAAAAAAAAAAATTTTTTTTTTTTTTATCTTGAAAATAAAGGTTAACAAAAGACTTCATTAACACTAAGATTGACTTGATCTTCATCAATCTTTTTAATTGAAAAAATTAAATTTTAAGAAAAGATAGTAATTTTTTTTAAATGCAACCTTTGTTTAATAAATAAATAAACGAACTCTATTATTTAGCATATGAAAGGCAAAAAAAAAAAAAAGTTTAATTATATATTTACTTATTATTTTAATGAATATTGAAATAGCCTATAAAAACATTTTCTGAAATTAAAGACTGGTGCTGCTATATATTGAAAAATAGGTTTACAATTTCGATTTCAGTATAGATTTATAAGTTATTTTATAGTTATCATTCCTACTTCATTGTTACCTTGTAAAAACAGAAGTGGAAGAGGGGAATTAGTAATTTTTCCTGTAAAGAATTATTTTAAAGAATAAAATCATTAAATATATATAGGATTTCAGAAATTAACTTTTTACTCAAGATGAAAAAATGGAGGGGAAGGGCTTATTTTTAAAATTATAAAAAAATTCAGTATCACCTAAAAGTAGGAAAAGGGCTTATATTCGGGATTTTATGATATGTGTGTGTGTATATATATATATAGATATATATATTGTAACCTTTTTTTCCTGGATTTTTTTCCTACATATTTTATGACTTTCAATGAATTGAAATTGCATTTTACAAGAATTACTTTTCAATTAAGATCTCTGAAACTCTTAATTGAATTGGATATTTTGATAGGATAAAAAATATAAATGTTACAGCAGAAGATTACAATGAAGATGAAAATTGAAAGAATCATGAGACTGAAATCAACAAGCATTCACATCCTAATACACTGATGGAAAAAAAAATCCCAACACCAGGAAGAAGCTGTGCTAGATAAACGAAATTTGTTAGGCGTGTTTATACATCTGAAAGATGACGTCGATTCAAATTTCGAGCTACGCGCATAAGTGTGGCGCTAGTAGCGACAATATGAACATGCAAATGAGGTTTGCTTTAAATAAGCGCTGTAAGGTTCGTGATCGTTATTTACAGTTGAGATTTGACGTAGTGGGTTAATGTTAGTCAAGGATGCCTCTAAGAAGACGAAGAAGCCATTATCAACAGCTCACTGAGTTTGAACGAGGTCGTGTACTAGGGCTACGAGAAGGTGGGTTTTCTTTTCGCGATATTGCAGAAAGACTTGGCAGGAATGTATCCACTGTGCACGAGTGTTGGCAGCAGTGGTCAAGGGAAGGTACTGCCTCAAGAAGACCGGATTCCGGGCGGCCACGTGGCACTACTGAGAGGGAAGACCGCCGTGTTTGGCGTATGGCTGTGGCTAATCGTACTGCGTCTGCAGCTGAAATTCGAGCTGCAGTTGGCACCACAGTGACACAACGAACTGTTACAAATCGGTTACTTCAAGGACAGCTCCGAGCCAGACGCCCTGTAGCGTGCATTCCACTGACTCCAAACCACTGCCGTTTGCGACGTGAGTGGTGTCAAGCTAGACCTCATTGGAGGACGGAGTGGAGATCTGTTGTGTTTTCTGATGAAAGCCGGATCTGCCTTGGTCGCAGTGATAGCCGTGTGTTGGTTAGAAGGAGGCCAGGTGAACGCCTGCTAGCGACCTGTCTGCGGCCTAGACACACAGGGCCTACTCCTGGAGTTATGATTTGGGGAGCAATTTCGTATGACAGCATGAGCACTCTCGTGGTTATCCCACGCACCCTGACTGCAAATTTGTACGTCAGTCTAGTGATACAACCTGTTGTGCTGCCATTCATGAACAGCATTCAAGGGGGTGTTTTCCAACAGGATAACGCTCGCCCTCATACCGCTGTTGTAACCCAACATGCTCTACAGAGTGTCGACATGTTGCCTTGGCCTGCTAGATCACCAGATCTTTCTCCAATCGAGCACGTATGGGACATCATTGGACGACAACTCCAGCGTCATCCACAACCAGCATTAACCGTCCCTGCATTGACTGCCCAAGTGCAACAGGCATGGAACTCCATCCCACAAACTGATATCCGACACCTGCATGACACAATGCATGCACGTTTGCATGCTTGCATTCAAAATTCTGGCGGTTACACCGGTTACTAATGTACCAACATTTCACATTTGAAATGGCTCTTCTCGCCAATGGCTCTACCTGTGATCTTGAAACTTTAATCAATTAAATATGTTACCTAGACAAATGTATTGCTGAAATTTCATTACTGTACAATAATTTTTTCTTGGTGTTGGGATTTTTTTTTTTCCGTCAGTGTACATTAAAATATTTTAGAACAGTTGAATATGAGTTAATGAAAATACCCCTATATATATATATATATATGTGAGACTGTTAGGAAAGAAAATACTTCTTAAACTAAGGAGTCAAACGAAAGTAAGACTTCTTGGGTAATTAAAATGAAGAATGCATCATCTAGAATGTCTTTCTGCCACCCAGATCGTGATTAGCATTCCTGAGTCCTACTTATTTGGGCCTGGGTTCGAATCCCAGACAAGGCATGGATGTGGGTTGTCCCTGTTAAGCAATGACCGCCCATCGAATGCTCCTTCACAAATTGTGTCATCAGTTTGGCAACCCAGCAGCCAATGCTTAGTAGCAAGCACCGCACCATTGTAAAAAAAAAAAAAAGGCTTTCTAAAATTACTCTGCTATAATGAACATTTTAATATAATAAATTACTGGAAGAAATAATTTCATATATTCTGTAATTTTAAATAAATAATAATTCTACATTCGAAAATAATGTTTTGTGTATTTCTAACATATAAAGTTTTTTACTACCATTATCAAACTACTATTGGTAACGGATGCATTGTATTCAGTCAAAAATCTGACATTGATTTTTCACCTGATTTTACATGTTTTAAGTTCTCCGAGTCTAAAAAAGTGTATTTGGCAATTAGTCAATGTACATGTGTATGACGAATCTTCTAAGTATCATATCTCTAGAATGAATAAACTTCAGAATTAAGACTGGTTCAGTGTACAGATGATTTTTCCAATTTTTGGTAAAAATGCAAAGCCAGCAGTGGAACTAAATTATTATATAAACACTCTTTTAGATGCACTTTCATATGTACTAGTATGTTAGTTTAGGAAAATTGATTCGTGTCCTATATAAGTAGGTCAATTTTAGATTTCACAAGTCTGATCCTTTAAAAACAGCTCTATAGATTTTCTTCAAACTCACTATATTAACTCCCTTTTAAATATCCTTTCGTATATAATTGTTGTTTTCTGGTGAACAGATGAGTTTGCCAAGTTTTAATAAATATCGGAAGTGGGAGGTCTGTATCTCAAAAACAGTCTGACTTTCTTTAAATTTTCTACATAAAGCCCTCTTTGGAAGTTCTTTCACATGCATTACTTGGTAAAAAGTATTATTTAATAACTTTTTCACATTATATTTAGTGCTTATGAATTTAAAGTTTGTATTTATGTAGTTCAAATTATTACGGTAACTGAATACTTAATAATGAATTTTCTATATTTGAACTTTTTTGATGGATTCAACGACTTCACTAAATAGAGGTCTAAGTATATTGCATGCATTGTTATCCAAAAATTAGATAGAATTAGTAATTGTGAAAATAAAGAAGCAAATTCCATTTGGAGTGGCAGGAAACATGCATGCAAGTGCAAATCGGAACTGTGTAGAAGAATGCTTATCATTTTTATGATGCATAGAAACAGTATGAAAATTGAGCTTACGAAAAGTTGACACTTAGTGAGAAAGAAAAAAAATCTGGAGTGACTCCACTCGACTTTCCGAACATTGAGTAATTAACAGTTTTGTAGATAAAGTAAAGAAAGAGTAGTTGTTAAACAAACAAAAGAGAGAAAACCATAATAGAGTGTTTGAGTATTTTTCTCCATCTATTACACGTTGTTTTATTTAACGCTACTGAACTTTGAGCCCATAGATCATAATGATAAAGAAATTTTCGTTGTGTCCCTGTAAAAACCTATAAATGCTAGATTCACCAAAATGCTTATAGTTAGTGCAACAGTGATTTATAATACTCATATAAATTTTCAGCTGAATTCAATAAGGCGTTTAGATGCTATCGTACTTTTAAAAATTTAGTCCCATAGGCCATAATGATAAAGAATTTTTCTTTGTGTCCCTGTAAAAAAACTGTAAGTGCTAGATTCACCAAAATCTATACAGTTAGTTCAACTGTGATCTATAACATGTGTACAAATTTTTTGCTCGGATTAATAAGGCGTTTAGACGCTATCACATTTTTAAAAATTTGGCCCCATAGGCATAATGATAAAGAATTTTTCTTTGTGTCCCTGTAAAAAAACTATAAGTGCTAGATTCTCCAAAATCTATACAGATTGAGCATTTGTGATCTATAATATGTGTATAAAATTTTTGCTCAATTGAATAAGGCGTTTAGATGCTATCGCACTTTTAAGATTTTGCTCCTATAGGCCATAATGATAAAGAATTTTTCTTTGTGTCCCTGTAAAAAAACTATAAGTGCTAGATTCACCAAAATCTATAGGGTTCGTACTATGGTGACTTACAATATGCGTACCAACTTTCAGGTTAATCGAACAAAGCGTTTAGACGCTAGCGTGTTCACTCACAGACATACACACATACACACATACACACACACATACATACATCATCGTAAAAATAGTGAAAACGGACTCAGGGGACCTCAAAACGTATAGAAACATCAAAATCTCGAATTCGGATTTTTGACATGATTACAATACTTTCCTCACTATAGTGTTCGGAAAGTAAAAAAATGAAATATTATGCGGTAGCTTAATGTGTATGGTCACCATTGGTAGCTTCGCAAAAATTTCTCGTACTTGCTATGACATTATGGATGAGTTGAAAGCTCAAATAGTTTAAGAAATTATGGAAAACTTATTTCAATTCTGAAATAGAGCTTACTGGTGGCAAAAGGGTTTTAAGTTATCACCTCAGAATATCTGACTCATGCTTGATAAGATTTAGATTAAGTGGCTGAACAAACCATGGCATACGCTGTCAGTGGTGTATCCAGATACAAAAAATGGCAGGAGTAATCCAGTCATGCTGTCTGCCAGTACGATAATCAGTACGACGAGTCAATCCAGTCATTACAATGCGAAAAAAATGACAAAGTAGCATGATACAAAACCTCAAAGTTGACAATAAAAATTAAAAGTTTGTTTCAACTACATGAATTTAGATTTCTGTTTCCTATTGTTTGTTTGTTTAAATAAATAAATAAATAGGGGATTTTTTAATTGATGTTTTGTAAATATCAAAATATATTAGTTTTCATTTATATATATATATATATATATATATACAGAAAGAAAGAAAAAGCTCCGGTTCGGGAACGAACCGAATTCCGAATGCGGGTAAAATTTCAAAATCAAACTCGAAATGTACAAAACTCGGCCTGATGCTGCCTGCGTGCCAATAGATCAAAGCTTGTTAACAAAACAATTTTTTAATTCATGAAATTAATGAAGGTAGTGAATCAACGAAGGCTTTTCTCGTTTCGCTGGTCACTATATTTAAAGGAAACTCTTTTCTATATCGCTTTACAAACAAAAATAAAATTTAACGAAATCATGAAATTGCTTTAAAGCCCGCTTTGGTTTCCCGCTGCTTTCGGCTGCGACCGATTCATTCGCAGACTCTCGGGTGTCTTACTCTATTGCCTGTGACAATAGCTTACCAGTGGGCTTTAATTTGGTGCTTATCAGATGACAGTTTCAAAATGGACAGTGTCGAAAAAATTGAAGTAGCCATTTTATATTTGAATCCAAGTTACATATGAACAACACTATACGTGGTGTACACAATATTTTCTTTCGCGTTATTTTCTATATTTATTTGATTTATAAGATCAATCATAAAATGACAACAATTTCACACCAAATATAATATTACAATGTGCTATGATCGGCTACGTCTATCGCATGAGACAATTAATTTTTGTTGTTATAATAGTAGTTAAGTTAGTTAATAGTAGTTGGTATATAGAAAAGTAAATAATGAAATAATAAAATATGTAAACCTGATCATGGTACAGCTTTAATGTGGCTCCCCTTGGTGACTTTTGAATTTTTATCGTCACATTAGACAAAAATACATAATTTATGTTATTTTATTTTATTTTATTTTATTTTTGTTGTTTCTTTTCTTTTTGTTTTCGTTTCGTTTCCTTTTCTTTCTTTTCTGTTTTTCAATATTTTATAATTTATATTTTTTATGCGCCACTTGGCTTAAATTAGCTTTTACGAAAGTGGAGTCCTTGGCAAAAAATGTCCGACCTATTTCAGCACCAAAATTTTAAAAATTACCCAGGATTATCAATAAGTAAAGCTCTTTAATGTAATGCTGAATTAGCTTTCATGCGAAGCGCGATTCATCCGGGCCAGACATACTATTTAAACACAAGGGGGGAGGATCTAAAATTGAGGTACATTGTTTATTATTATTATTATTTTTTTAAATGCTCCATTTTAATTTTTTCATGTGCAGGAGCAAATTTAATATACAGGGTGAATTTGACATAATCTGCCAAACGAAAGGAGGTAATAGAACAGCCCATGGGGAGCATAAAACACCATAGAAAACCTGTCCTATCTCTAAATGTTTCCGAGTTATGGTAGATAGAAGAAAAATCTGTTTTTCTCCATCCCGTCTGAAAAAACACAAATTTATGAGCTTTCTGAAAAACTTACATGCAAAATAAGCACATATTTGGAAAGAGCAGAAAAAATCCTATTGGGTGACACCATTTACATTAGGATACATTAATTTGACGGCGAGCTACAAGCGCTAATAAATTGGCGAAGTTTAAAATCGAGTTGTCGCCAAATTCTTTAACCGGCAATTCTGCAAACACCGTTCATGCTACAATCGGTCAAATTTACCAAAAACTTCTCCATTCCACAAGCTTTAGAATGAGCCCACAATAAACCATATCGGTGTTCTAGTTCAGGAGAAATTTAGCCTTTTGTTTGAAATACATCACTGAAAACGGCGTTCGTCGAAATTCGGCAAACGAAACGATGGTGAGTAAATGGAACGTATGCAAATTCGTGACTATCTGCATATGGACTCTTAGTGATATGCAGATGTATTTAAACCTTCCTGTATGCGCATCCCACTCGCAGGTACAAAAGACGAGTCAATCTGTAACAGCTCATTAGCTCGTCAGCTTCTTTTACGTTTTATGCTGCTTCTTGCTTTAGCATTTTCTGGACTTTGCCTGAGCTCGGTCGATTCCTTTCACGCTGCTCTCACGTCTACTTGTTCTATCTTAGTTCGTACTTAGTATGTTTTCCTACATTGGTATGAATTAACCAAGTTGGTTCTTATTCCGTAGCACTTTTTTCTTCTACTTTTGTAAATTAATATTGAAATTTTATCCCTTTTTGTTTACCCTTCTGAACTTTATTTTCAACTGAAGTCATCAGAGGGATCAAATTGTCATACTTTCCAACCTGTAAACAGATATGCCTATTTTTACAAATGCAAAGTACGCGGATATGCATTTTGTGCATGGATTTTGCGATGGTAACTCTCGGAGAGCCGAAGAAGAGTACCATCTATGTTATCCACATCGTCGTGCGTCCAACCGTGCTGTATTTAATTCATAGAAGGCTTAGGGAGAGTGGATCGTTCGGTGTGGTATACGAAAGGGGCCATGGTCGCTGCTCCGCCACTCGACCGTACTCAACCGAGTGGAGGAAAATCCAAATATGAGTTCACGCATACTTGCGAGAGAAGGTGGAATCTCCCAAAGTAAAGTAATGAATGTTTTGCGCAAAAACCAGTATCATTCATACCACTTCACACCGGTACAAGATTTCCAAAAGCGGGTAACATTCTGCCGCTGGCTTTTAGAGCGAGATATTGAGGAACACCATTTCCTTAGAATGATACTGTGGACAGATGAGTCACTTTTCACTCGGGATGGTATATTAAATTTACATAACTGGAATCATTACGCTCAACAAAATCCATTTGTAACACGAAACTCATCGTTCCAGATACGATTCAGCTTAAATGTTTTCTTGGAGTGGTTGGCGATCATTTGATAGGTGTGTTCCATATGTGTTCCAAGGTCATCTGACAAGCAATACATATTTGGAGTTTCTGGAACATCATCTTCCAGGATTACTTGATGTCATTCCTGTACCCCAATGAGTGGAAATCATTTTCCAACACGATGGGGCCCCTGCACATTCTTCCAATGCCGTTCGGGACTTCTTGACTCAGCAGTATCCGCGATGGATTGGTCGTAATGGACCAATTCCTTGGCCACCTAGATCGCCAGATTCCACTCCATTGGACTTCTATGTTTGGGGTTTCCTGAAGCAAGAAGTTTACCGCACAGAAGTTGCCAGTTTGCAAGATTTAAGCAGCCGGCTCGATGATGCAATAATAAAATGAGGGATGAGCATTCGCTAAAGAGCTACTGTGGTTTCCGTTCGTAAGCGGGCAAGGGCATGTATCAATTGTGGGGGTGACCAATTTCAGCAGCAGCACTAAATTTCACACATCCTTTCAAATGCATATCTTCTTTAATCATAAACATGAGATATGTTATTTTTTTGCATATTCCTTTGTGAAAGACGTGAGAAACGTCATACTTCTTTTGTTTCCATTCCATTGTGTTTGTAAACTCAATACAACTGTTACTTTTCTTGTTTGTCTTTAAAACTTTCTTTTTTGTCTCTGACAAAACAGCGGGCTGAAGGCGGACATGAAATCAGGAACGACCATGGCACCCGTTAGTCTCCTTCTCGACGAACGTCGAGTTCAGTGATGAATGTATTTCAAACAAAAGGCTAAATTTCTCCTGAACTAGAACACCGATATGGTTTGTTGTGGGCTCATTCTAAAGCTTGTAGAATGGAGAAGCTTTTGATAAATTTGACCGATTGCAGCTTGAACGGTGTTTGCAGAATTGCCGGTTAAAGAATTTGGCGACAACTCGATTTTAAACTTTGCCAATGTTTTAGCGCTTGTAGCTCGCCGTCAAATTAAGGTATCCTGATGTAAATGGTGTCACCCGATAGGAAATTTTCTGCTCTTTCCAAATATGTGCTTATTTTGCGTGTAAGTCTTTCAGAAAGCTTACAAATTTGGGGGGTTTTCAGACGGGATGAAAAAAAAAAACAGATTTTTCTTCTATCAACCATAACTCGGAAACGGTTAGAGATAGGACAGGGTTTCTATGGTGTTTTATGCTCCCCGTGGGCTGTTCTATCACCTCCTTTCGTTTGGCAGATTATGTCAAACTCACCCTGTATATATATATATATATATTTTTTTTTTTTTTTTTTTTTTTTCGCATGAAAGCATATTTCATTTCATGTTGGGAAAAAAAAAAAGAATTTTTTTTTGGCAAAAATTAAAAATTTAAATGTTCATTTTTAAAGTTTTTACCAGGTTATTACTTTCACCTTTTTATTAATTTTAAAATATCTAATCAAAATTTCGTTACAAATAAGGTACCAAATGAAAGAGCACGTTTTCTGAATTCGTCTGTTTAATTAACTTATTGATCGGACAATTAGATTTTTTTTTAAATTAAATAAAGTATGAAAAGCTGGTGGCAACTTGCGTCAACACACAGACAAACAGGAAGAAAACTCTCTTAGCCATTTATATAGAGAGAAATAGTATACCTTTTGTTTTCACAATAAATATTGCTCTTTTGTGAGCGTATTTGTAAAATAATATGTAATATAATTTTTGTATCAATTATAAATGTAATATCAATAAGATGAGTTTATTTAAATAATATCCCTACTGAAATGTATATGATTTAGTTATTTTTACTTATAATGTTCTTATCTTGAAATATATTAAGAATATTTCGCACAAAAAAATGGTAAAATTTCACCATTGATTTAAGCTAAGCTGCAATTTAGCTGATAGTAAAATATGCTAATTACTATGTCATAATAGCTACTAAATTTATAAACTTTGTTAATTATAATTTTTCATTTAATTTTATTATTATAAAATTGCAGGTTGGGTGGAATTCTCAACCTACTCGTATGGTGATAATGGAAGATTGTCGTGTACCTGTTTCGAATAGAATTGGCGCTGAAGGACAAGGATTCTCCATGGCTATGCAAGGCCTAAATGGTGGCAGAATAAATATTGGTAGTCTTTTAACATTTTACTTTATTAATAATTTCTATCTTAAGTCCCTTGTATGTTTTTTACTTAATATTATACATATACATATATATATATATATATATATATATATATATATATATATATATACATATATACTATATATATGCATGTGTATGTATGTATGAATCAGTGGCATCTTGTGAATGAGACTTTATTTTATTTCGAGAAAAAACAATGTAGATATGATGGCATATCAACTGTTAATCAGATTAATGTGCTTGGAACCTTGAAAACCTCTAGATGGCCCCTACCTACTTGGGCTAAGCCAAATTTAATGGGTTTGAACCCATCCAAAGGGATGAATAATATCAGATCATCGCATGGTGGCTATTTACTCTATAAGTTACCTAAAGATCCTATAGAAATGGCTGTGTCTAGAGGATCTTCATTTAGACTTCCAACTGCTGGTTTTTATCTTCAAAGTGGTACTTCATCAATGTGACTTCACTTATTATAATGAATTGTCTTTGGCCACTCTTAAGGAGCTAGTAAAAACTTTTTCATGAGATGCCATTGGTATGTATACATGATTACTTTTAATTTACATGTTTGCAATAATTTACAGCATCATGTTCTCTTGGAGCTGCACAAGCTGGTCTAGAAATTGCCACAGAATATGTTAAAGTTCGAAAACAATTTGGAAAAACCTTATCTGAATTTCAAGTAAGTTTTATATTAATTTACTGGGACTTACAAACACTTTATATTCTTTGTGTACATTAACTATGCACTTTTGATGTCGAATTTGGAAATTACCTGTTCCACCAGAATGTTTTGCTTATCTTTGTGTTGGATATAGCATTGTTCTTGTTCTTGTGATGTCCAATACAGAAACATTAACTTTTTAATGAGTTAGTTGTTAGTATATTCTTAATTGAAGCAATTTTACATATATCGCAAATGGCACCAGTTATTAAATGAACCAACCAGGTGTCTTCGAGTTTTATACTAATTTTAAATGCGAGAATGATTATATTCTAAGAAAATAGCAGACTTCGAAGAGCTTTTGACACAAGGTTGAACTACAGCAGCAATTTTTGCAAGTGCTTAAAAAACATGTAAATACTCTAGTGTCTTATTTCGAAAAGTTCATAGAAGGTGAGGACATTGAAGATTTTATTGATAAATATGCTGTTCTAGTTGATATACATAAATTTTCAAACCAACAGAAAATTGCACCTTTGGTTGACCTTATTAACTTCTAATATACGAGGTGTGGCTATTAAATAACGAGACTATTGCTGTAAAACATTTTATTTTAAATTTTTACATATTTAGTTATTATCACCTTCAATATACACCCTTCCTCTATCCCTACAATGCTCCATGAGAATTTTCCATTGTTCGAAACAGTGCCGGAAGTCTTTTCCTGTGAGCTCCTGCATGAGGCGTGCCGCTTTTTATTTCACAGCTTTAACTGACTCAAATCTTGTTCCTTTTAATTCAGATTTAACTTTGGGGAACGGATAAAAGTCACATGGGGCCAGTTCAGGCGAAAAAGGCGGATGGTCTAAAACTGGGATGTTGTATTTGACAAAAAAAGCCTTGACAGACAATGACGTGTGAGCCGGCCCGTTGTCTTGATGGGGAACCCATGACTTGTTCTTCCACAATTCGGGTCGTTTTTTCCTTACCCCTTCACGGAGTTGAGCAAGCACCTCAAGATAGTAATGATGATTAATAATTTGACATTCAGGAACCCAGTGAAGGTACACAATACCACGAATGTCGAAAAAAAAGGATCATCATTGCTTTGAATTTCGGTCATCATCTCCAAAGTCTTCTCAGCCATCTTGGAAACGGTTGAACCACTCATAAACTCGCACACGTGATAAACATTCATCGCCGTAAACTTGCTTTAATAAAAGATAAGTTTCACTGGCGATTTTACCAAGTTTCAAGTGAAATTTCACGACAATTCGTTGCTCTAGTTTTACACTTTTCGGCAAAATGAAACAAACACCTCTTACACAAACGAAGGTTACGGCCAGACTGATTTATCTAGAAACACGGGAAGAGCTGCAATCGAAAGAGAAGGCATTGCGCTGCACAGCTGTCAGTTGTTTGGATTTGGCGCATATGTATTTCAACTGTAGCAGCAGTAGTCTCGTTATTTAATAGCCACACCTCGTATATACTGTTTTTTTTTTTTTTTTTTTTTTTTTTTTTTTTTTTGTAAGAATTTGTTGCAACTTAAAATCTTTAATATTAGAACATACAATGAAATTAAAAAAAAATTTCTTAAACATTTGAAACCCAAACCAGTTGTAATTCCAAGCAGACATAACTTTTTTATTCGGAAGAAATGGGAAAATGAAATATCTTGAATTTTATGTCAGCATTTTGTAATTTAGCAATTCCTTGTAATTATCCTTAAGAACAGTTAAAAATTATGCTGTGCGACGTTTTTGATAGAGGTTTACATGATAAAACTATGCTAGATCGCCTTTTTGAAGAAGATGATTCCGATTTAGATAAAGTTTCTAAAATTGCTCTAGCTTTTTAAAAAGCTCTAAACATAACTCAACAAAATTTCGCATAATAAAATTACTAACAATATAAATGAAATTATAGTAGGGAAAAATAAGTTAAATTGCAACAATAAAACTAATAAAGTTAAGTTGGCACAACAGAACGAACCAAAAGTAAACTAACTCCACCAGTAGTGGACACTTTAAAAACATTTTCCGGTTATTTTTTATGTGGTTTTCTTAATAGACTCAAAAAAAAAAAAAAAAAAAAAAAAAAAAAAAAAAAAATCATTTCACACCTTTATTAACTCTTTCTTTACATGACTATTCTACAAAAATTGTTAATTGTAGCATTTTTATATCTTAATATATATATATATATGTGTGTGTGTGTGTGTGTGTGTGTGTGTGTGTGTGTGTGTATCTAGAGAACTTAAAATAAGCCAGTAGTGGACATTTCTGAATTTTTGCTTTAAAGGGACCAAACGTCCCCATTTCTTGGGCATAATCCCCATTTTAGCTGTTTGTTTCCAAATATAAAAATCCTCATTGGGAACCACATTTAAGGGTGAGGCTTGACTGGGTTTTACATTGCAATAGTGCTATGCTTTGAGCAATTGGCAATGGTCTAGGATGACCTCTAAAGGTAGTTCAGAGACATGCTATCACAATTTTGATCCTCTATGGAGGAAATGGCGCCTCTTCTTCGGTGACCCTCAGAGATGATATTTTAGATGGAACACATTAAAGTGTTAATAAAGCATTTTGGCTAATTGATTTTTTTTTTCAATGGCCACTTTCATTCATTGCCTGATATCCTTTCCGATTTTCTTTTACGTTTTCTTTTTCTTTTTTCATTATATAAATCCTTTAAATTTTTAAACAAAGCAAACGTAATTCGGACTACAAAAAAATAAATTAAGTTTAATATTTTGTATTTATATTGATGATGTTAGGTTTTTAAAGCAAAATATATCTGATGAAACCTTAGACCAGGCCTGTCCAACCCAAAACACTTGGTGGGTCGCATTGGAAACGTATTTTATTCATTCGGGCCGCACCGTATGTACAGTCTTAAAAAAAGTCCCTCCCCCTCTTTCCGACTAATTTCGCCGTAAATTAGTGTAGAGACATGCGGCTGGTGCCGATAGATTAGTACTAAGGCCTGGTTTAGAACGGTTTAGTTAGATTTTGCTTAAGGGGATACCTGCATAATAAAACTGGCATCAACTTCGCATTTTTCAAATTTAACCCCCAATTTCGACAAGCTTTTGGGATTATTTGGATCAAATCAGCCCAGAACTATGTTTCTCTCAATTTTTCGCATAATTTTTTAAAATGTGGAGATGCTAATGTTAAATGAGTGTAATAATCATTAATTCATGTCTTCCCAAAAAATTAATATATTGAAATTTCATTTTTTTTTTTTTTTTTTTTTACGTTAGAATGAAGTAACCCAACTATATTCCATGCATATTTTTAATAAAAAACATTTTGTGAATTATGAAAATTATTAGTAATCATATTTAAAAAAATTATGTGTTATGACCTGCATTAATTTTTGCACGAAAAGAACGGGCATCATCAAAAATATGGGTTTCTAAATTTACAATTAATTCTTATCATTATTTTTCAAATAATAGTGATATTTCAATTTTTATTGCGCTTAGGGGGCTGTCACTTGTTATCATTTCTGTCATATATTACTTTGCTTGCGCATGATTTAAAATAGTTATTCAAGTAAATTTAGAAGTACACATCATTTCTTAATTAGCATTACTTTAGTTTATATTTTAAATTGTTATACTTCTTTTCCGATTATTATCTGAATAGATATAATACTTTTCTCTGTGATATCTTAATTTATTTTTTTTTAAATATAGAGATTTAACCCTGATCAATTTTTGCTTGTAACTATGAAAACTTGATATAAGGAATATAAACTGTACCTTTTTCCGAACCACCTTGACTTCTGAAATTCGAATATGTAGTCAAAAATAAGTGTTACTTAAGGTGACCATATGTCCTCGAAATTCAAAGACTGTCTTCGAATTTTGACCTTTTTTAAGTTTTGTCCCCAAAATCCCTTTGACTACTTGGGGACACTAAATCCTCAAAATTAAACATTTTTATCTATTTCTCTCAAAATCGCGGTCAAATGCATAAGCAATTGCATAAACTTGGGAAAGAACAAAACTGTGAAATAAGCACCATTGTACTTCACGAGCAATGCCTGAATCATACAATGCTCATCAGTATATGAAATTTATTTTGCCAGATTTATGTTAAAGGAAAAATAAAATTTGTTTAATGAAATTTTGACAAAAATAGCAGTTATGTGACCACAACAAATTGCAGCAATAAAATATATTTATATATATTTGTTATGATTTTGTTTTTTATATTCCCTATATAGGAATAGGAAATAATTTTGCAGTTCTGGAAAAGGATTTTCTGAAGATTATATTGAAATCCTCTTATTTTGTAGTTCTCTCCCATCATAATAAGAAAATGTAATGTGTTTTATAGATTTAACTATTTTAATAATGCAGTGTTATTTTAGTTTGCACAAATATGCTTTAGGCTGAGCAATTTTTGATAGAAGAGGGTGTTTCAGTGCATTTTGTAATGTATAAATCAGTTTTTTTTTTTTTTTTTCCCAATGGTGCACATAGGTATCAGTCTATAATGCTCTCGAAAAAGTCCCCAAATAGAGTCTTCAATGAAATTGGGGGAAAATGTATATTTTGTCCCGTAACCAGTGCTTGAAAATATGGTCACCTTAGTGTCACTATTCGGGGAAAAAAAAAAAAAAAAAAAAAAAGCTTATGCAAGTTTTAACATGTAGATGACACCCTAAACAAAATTTAGCAATTGAATTAAAAACTAGATGTTATTACCAATCGTTAGGCATCAGCTGCTGGTTTCTACGATAATTTACAGAGAAATTAGTCGGGGAAGGAAATTATTATTATTATTATTATTATTATTTTATGACTGTACATATGCATATGTATATATATGTGTTTGTGAGTATATGATTCATGTATGTATATACTTTCTTCGGGGACGGGCAGGGTGAAAATTGGGAGCAGAATACATTAATTTAAATTATTTTCATTCATAAATTTACAGTAGAATCGGGAAAAATTTATGACTATATATTAGTACTATAATAAAAAGAATGAATAATGGATCTAATAATATTTCATTACAACAGTTCTTTAGCTATCATAATCGTTGAAAGGTATTTTCACTTCGAAAATTCAGAACTATTTATTAATTTTTGATCCGTTAACCAAAGTTGTCAAACTTTAAATGTCGTTAGTCCCTTCGCAGGCCACAAGAAACTATGCGCTGAGTCGCGGGTTGGCCACCCCTGCCTTAGACCATACATATGACTAGAAAGTGCATTCAATACTAAAGTTCCTATCTAAAGGGTAACCAAAATTGAGAAATATTTTAATCAGTCACATAACCATTCTTTTGCATTGCTTTAGCACAGTAGAAGTATATACATGATGACAATAATTGAACTACAGTGAAATACGTTTAACACGAAAACGCTTAACATGAAAAATCGGTTAACACGAAATGATATAGCGGTCCGGACAGTGTACTATGCTATTTAATACATTTTTGTTTCTTTTAACACGAAACAAAAATCGTTTAACACGAAAAAAACTCGCTTTTGACCTTCAGTGACATGTTTGCTATAACAGAGATGCCAACATTTTAATTTATTCCAGAGCATTTTTAACTACGCCTTTATTCCAATACCATATTTTTCTTAAGAGTAATATTTTTTTATTTTATCGTACTTATATATTGAAGGAAAATAGTGTGTAAATAAAGTGGTGCAGGTTAAAAGCGGGAATAAAAATGCTCCGGAATAAATTATAATGTTGGCAACTATGCTACGATATGTTGCCGTCGATGATCATGTGTGTACAGCACCGATAATGAGATTTTTGACATCGTTCATCATTAAAATGATTCCACTTAAGTAAATTTTGATGACGAATCTGACAACTGAATCGAAGATGCAGTTCCTGTCCCCTCTGCTTCAGATATGAAGAAAATAATGAGTATCCGCAGTTATTTAGATACGCATTCGAATTGAGAGATGAATAAAACAATGGATGATCTCAATCAATTTTTGAACAATATGGTGCTGAAAAAGACACTTCAGTAAAAGGTATCTGAATTTGAATTTTTTTTTTCCAAAAAAACAATATTTGTTCTTGATTTTTATCTTAATGGATGCGTTAGTAGTAGTTTTACAGGAAATGGAAATAAAAATTGACTACATGGAAAACATTGGCGAATTTTGTACTTTTTCTACGAATCTTTTTTCACGAAATTCTTTTAACACGAAAAAGTATTTTGGTTCCCTTAGTTTCGTGTTAAACGTTTTTCACTGTATATGAAATAAAAAATTAAATTTTCAAAAACTACTGAGCTCAAAAATTTTATGTAAATTTTAAAACTAACTATAGATAATTGAATTTAGTTTATGACATGTTTGATATGTTTACCATTAGTGGTTATGATATGACACAGATGAATATCAAAATTCTACAAAACTGGCTGAAGCGTCGAGACATTGATGCTTTCGATGACCTCCTGAATGGCAATTTTAGGGTCACTTGTGTAAACTGTCTTTAATAATATTCCACAAAAATGAATCATAAAGGGTTGAGATCAGAAGATTTAGTGATTCCCATTTTATTAATCTCTGGGTTTCTCATAGCCAGAATATGCTTCTTCCAAAAGTACCTTCAAAGTGCTTCTAATGTTTCCTTTCAAAGTGCTCTTCAAAGACTTCATACACTTTACCAGTCTGACGGGTGCCCTGCTCTGTCCTGCATAAACCACATCATTTCAAAATCTGGGTGACTTTAAATAATAGGAATTAAATCATTTTGTAAAATGTTGCCATATCATTCAGTAGTGATGGTGTCTTCAATGAATATCAAACTCTACAACTTGACATTGTACACCAAATAGTTAACCATTTGGTGTGCAATCATCAAATGGGGATTTTCAGTCCTTAAAATGCATCAGTTATGCTTTCTAATAAACCATTTAAATGAAAGTGGGCTTTGTTGGTAAACCACACCATATTCATATTGAAATCTTATTTGTGAATCTTTTCGACAATAGTGTTGGTGAAACATAAACGCTATTCAATGCAGGGTTGGCTTTTTTCCGCCAAAAAGGCATTTTTGCCAGAACAGCGGGAAAAAGTGGAAAAAACCTAGCAAAAATGGGGGAAAAGTGACAAAAAAAGAAAAAACGAGGAAAAGTGGAAAAATGAAATTAAAATGGCCCTATATTTGAATTTTCAGCCTTTACCTTTTGCACCTTAACATTCAATTACACGCGCTGGTGTAAAAGTACACCATTTACAGTAAACAGAATGTAAATGTCCTTGAGATCTCTCCCCCAACGCTGCGTGCGCATGTAATCTATCATTGAAGAGTTCTTAACATGTTCCGTCAGTACTTATAGCAAACATATTTGTAACTTATTTAGCTTATATTTATTTGCTATTTTTGTGGTGTAAAAAATACACCACGCGTGTATTTGTGTTAAAATATTAAGCGCGTGTAGTTAAGTGTTAATGAAAAATGTCTTTGAAGTTGTTTTAAACTTAAAACTTAATTATAATTAATTATTTAATAATAAATAATATAACCAGGGCCTGACAAATTCCGGGCGTTAGCGGGACTATAAGTATCTCATTGATAACCAGTTATGGCAGACTGACAAAAAATTTCATGTACTTATACTTTTTGCTATATTTTTGCTTTTTCTCCAACCGTCTCCTCTTGGTACAAAAGAAGACATTGCTTATATATTGAATGAATGGCAAAAATTGTTTTTGGTTTCGGTTCGATTGTTTTGTTTTCGGAAAAATTTTAATAATTACCTCTGTTTTTGAAGAATATTTTTCCATGAAAGAAATTCCCATACCTGATAAATCTTATTATTATACTGTTACTTCCCATGTTAACATTTTTGTGTGAACAGAGTATACAGCGTCCTGAATAATATCAAACTGTAGCAAACTGTTTTTGAACTTAAAGCGAGAAAATATTAATAGTATGATGTTCTTCAAATTCAGTGAACTTTATTTAAAATTTTTCTTAGTTTACATTTTTAACTGAATTCCATTTATTCAATGTAAAATAATACGTAAATGACCTTCAGTAATTATAAAATTATGAAATGTTACCCCTAAACTTTCTACCCTTGGCTGTGAGTATTGTGCTAGAAATAATTTGCTATCTCTAGCTCCTAAGATATTTGTCAGTCCCTGAACATAACTGCAATAAAACTACAGAATATAGAAATAAAACTACAAAATTACATTTTTATTCTATTGTAGTAAAATATCTTGAGAATGATATATTCATAGAACAAGTTTCCTTGCAATTTATGTATCAATTCCTAAAAATGATAATCAGTGACTTGCAAATTTTAGAACAGTGACTCAATAATTGCCTGAAATTTACCCCCGCTCAAATAAAATTTCACGGAAGTTTTAAGACATTTTTTTTTTTTTTTAAATATGTATTAGAATGAATAAAATTAAAATTTGAAAATTTCTTTCAATTGCAGAAAAACCTGTTCAACAATTTTGCAAATAAGTAATTAGTTCACAAAAATTCTTTGATATGCTACAAACCAACGAAATATTTTCACACCATCTGTGAACTGTAACAACTGGTTCAGCATCATCATCAGCAGTAAAATATATTTATGGAAAAGAAGATTTGTTCATGACAAATTTTATAATAAGAGGTAGTCATGATCTATTTCTTGAAACCACTTTTAAGCTTTCTGCTTTTGTTCAAGAATTCAATTTTGTTGGAGAATTCCCTAATTCTCCTTTGCATTCTGGGTGTAATAAATGTACGACTACATAATGTGACTAAGTCATATAAAATATAATGGCTAATTAAATGTACTTTTAACATATTTAAATGCTTTCATATTAAATAAATTTGTCAGAATTTATACAAACACTTTAGTTAATGTTGAAGAATATTTTTTAGAAGGTAATCTAAACATTTGAAAAAACTTACAATTATTGTTGATGTTAAAAATTTCCTTTAAAGAAATTTTAGAATGCACTGCTTTAATGATTTACAAAAGAATCAGTTGATCAAAAGTGTAATTAAATCTATAATTTAATTTGTTAAAACTGTGTTTTAAACATTGAAATCATGTAATTCAAATCCTTAAAACCCTGTTTTAAAATACTAGTAATTTTTGCCACTGGTAAAAATTATGACAAAAACTATTTTTGCCAGGACTTTTTTTCTGTGTTTTTTTTTTTTTTTTTCACTTTGGCGAAAATTGGCCAACGGTTCAATGGCAGTGGGGCCCAATGACTGATGAGATTAAATTTTGTAAGAAAAGAGCTGCAGGTCTTAAACAACAACTTGCCGTTAAGTCTCCCAGTTGGTTCAAACCTGATGTGCATAGGGACACGTAGACCTGATGTGCAATGTGTGTGGCACATAGAGGCACCAGGTGAAAAAAAAAGTTAAATGCTGAGGAGGTATTTGAATATTTATATATATATATACTGCTTTATTAAACTGGATTTCATAATGTTGGCCTAAAGTCATGTGATTAGTCAATGGAAAATGTACTGCCCTATGAAAAATGTATTGGTAAAACTTATGTTCCTCACATAGCTCAGTTTTAGTTAAATAGGAGTTTTTTCGTGAAAGGCCATGTTGAAAGTATAAAACATAGTAGGGATTTACCTACACTGCAAATACAAGTGTCTGAAATTCAGACACAATTGTGTCTAAAATGGGTGTTTAATTTTAAGATGCTAAAAAGTGTCTTATTTCAGACACTTGAAGTATCTTAAAAGGCACATTGTTTCACACTCGAAGTGTCTGAAATTCCGCCATCTTTGATCCTGTCTACAGTGAATATTTTTCATAAATAAATAAATAAAAAGATGCGTTTTATACTAATTACCTGTGAAAAATGGATTTTAGAATCTCCTAGAGCATATAAAAAAAAAAAAAAAGCATTAATAATTTTTACAAAAATACTCTCCGTTGCTCGCGCCGGGAATCAAACTGACAATCAACGGATTCAAAGTCGAGAGTCTTCCCAATCAAGCCATCAGCACTCACGGTGTATGCTGCTTGTATAATGAAATATATTCTAATATTCGTAAAAGAAATCGAAGTTTTATGTCTTTGCAATAAAACTGTTTATAAGAAGTAAAGCTTAATACATATTATTATCTTAAATTTCATGTGTAGAGGTTTAGAGTTCTTTTGTAAAATGCGTAATAAATATGAAAAAATAGTAGACTATGGATTTTAAACGATTTTTTTTTTTTTTTTTTTTTTTTTAACAGGCAAGAAAACAAACAATGTACATGAATCCAAAAAAATTGCTCTTTTGCATTTTGAAGTGTAGGGAAACATAAAATAATTTTTTAAACGCGGGAAGAAATCAATTATGCACAAATAATTTAAGATTGCTTAGTTACGAATTCGGTTTCTTAGCTACAAGTTACATGCTTCGTTTTCTTAATATTTTTTTGTTTTATTACACGTGAGAACTTTAAATAAAAATTAACTTTGTTATTTAATTTTTAACAGAATAAGTCCCACGTCTAAGTATTTAAAATAAGTTAACTACTTATATTATATAAAATAATATCAAATTTATTTGTTTAAAAAAATGTTAAAACAGGATGAAATTACCCCCTGGGTATTGCATATTTTGAATATTTTCAAAAGAACTTGTCAATACCTTTTAAAATGAATAATAGAATCATAGATCTGGGAAAATTAAAAGAAACTTATCAAATCAATATTATTTCATTTTTTTAACACCCACCAAAAAGATGGGAAAAAAAAAAAAAACGAATTTTATTTATTTATTATTTATTTTTTTTATTTATTTATTTTTTTTTTTTTTTTTGAGCATTTAGTGTTATACTTTTCTGAGGTGAATGTTATCTGTATACATCATAAATAATTTTAATAAATTTTAATAAATTTTAATAAGCAATTTGTACTGTGTGAATTTGTCTAGTAAAATATAGAAAAATGTTTTATGATGACTGCAATACACTGCTTGCCCTTGTTAAACACTTCACTAAATAAAGGAATTACTTTATTATAAAAGATACAACAAAAATTAACTCACGAGAATCAGACATTGGTACCACAGGACTATTTATATGTGGAAATTTTACATTGTAAACCATTTATATCTAATCAAATTAAAATATATATAAACCCTTACTTCATCGTTTTTTTTATTTATTTTTTATTTTTTTATTTTTTTTAATTAATATCACACAATCAACTGTATCATATTTATTGAAATTTTATTTTTTCCGACTGAGTGAAAATAATGCCTTTATAATAAAATAATCCGGAGTTCGACTCCCGGTCCAGGCATTATTTTCACTCAGTCGGAAAAAATAAAATTTCAATAAATACCTTCCTTCATTGCTTCATTACTTGTATAGCTGCTTTCGCTGGAAGGCCCTCCGCTTCGTCAGTGCTGTGCCTTGTAGAAAGTGCCGCTAACTCTCGATGTTTACTTTGCTCATCATCTCTCCTCTTGAGTAGGTTATGCCACTGCAGTTCTAAACCAGCATTTGACTCGTGGTCGTTAATGGAATTATGGTTATGAATAATTTTGATAGTTTTTTGGTAAAATGCGCATGTTGGTTATTATAATTTGCGATTTTAGCGGTATGGTTAAACTGGATATTAGTGTTATTATTTTGATAAGTTTTGGCTAAGGCGGTAGAACTTTTCCTGTATTTAATATCGTTTTGATGTTCTTTCAATCTAGTTTTTATTTAACGTTTGACATCCCTGTGTAACAGCGTGTTAAATTATTTTTAATCAAAATAATGAAACAGGCTGTTACATAGGGATGTCAAAACGTAATGATGAAACGTCATTCCAAAAAAGAAAATCTGTACTTAAGAATTTATAATTAATGTGTCTGGGTGATGCGTTTTTCATTCAGACAATTCTTAACCTTACGCGGTCAATCAAAATATATGAGTATACAACTGTTAATTATAGAAATTAATTCTTTGAAACTTTCAAGTCATTTTACAAAAGTAACTCTTTTTTATCAACAGGTCCAGGACCGGCGCAAGGGTATTTGACGGCCTTGGCAAAGCAAAATTTCGGCACCCCCTTTTAAAATCAGTGCTCTATATTTTTATAACACTGGGGGCATTGTTAACATGTATTTACATACATGGCCAGACATTACACACTGTTGAATACTATGAAGAAATCTGAAAGAAAATGAGAAATGAAAAACTATACTTTGCGCATAGATTATGAGACCATTTCCAACACAAAGAAAACACATATGGAATACTCATTCTTTAAGTGATGTAAAGAAAGTTGAAAATTAACATATTGATTCGTACTTATGTCATGTCCGATGCCTTGTACCAGAAATAAAAATTCGTTCATCTGCTCTGATAAAAATTTAACCTCACAGACAAGGATTTCAAGAAATAATTACCATTAAGTTTCATTATATACAAAACATTTTGGACCAACTATCAGAATAATGCATATTCTTAAAAATGTATTTCATGAAATATCCACTATGATAATGTAAAATTATATCAAATAACTCATGAAATTTGATATAGCATTATATTCTAATCCTTTCGCGTGGTCCTTTTAAAGAAATATAGGTATATTCTTTTGTGTGGTGCTCTGTTTAAGAAATATCGATTTACAGTCTTTATTTTTCACAAAGGCACATTAGACCAGGACTTACGGCTTAAAGTGTATTTAAAATCCTTATGAACATCATGCCTGAATCGGAATTTAAACCTAGCACCTAAGAACTGAAAGCCAGAGAACCATGCACCATCACAAGATGAATAAGCTGGTTTTCATAAGGCTAATATATACATTAAAAAAAAAAAAATCCTTTTTTTTTTTTTTTTTTTTTTTTTTTTTTTGCCAGTATGCTGAAAGTTTATACAACATTTTCTAGCCTTAAACACTAGGGGAAATTCATTAAAATATATGCTCCAATTAATTTAAAGCGATTCTATAAAGTAAGGTGATGTTCAAAGCATAAAGATGCACGTTTTCCTTCTTCTTCTTTTTTTTTTTTTTTTTTCCAGAATATACATAAAATATGAGTGTTCTAAAATTTTAAGAGAGGAGAAAACTAAAGCAGCTATAACACGGAAGATCCTACCCTCTGAACTATACGCTAATACCTCTCCGAATAATCAAGCCTCAGGTAGTAGGGTTATTTTGAAGACTAAAATGAATTCAAAAAGGCGTTAACAATTGGCTACTAATCGCTCACTATTTCATGTTTTAAACGTACTCTGATTTTCTCGCACTCCGATTGGTTGAATACGAGCTAACATCTAGCGTAGGAGATTAATTAGTCAGTCATAAGTTCGTCATTGACAAATGTATGAGAGGGAAACTTATCACATAATGCGTTTTCGACCGTACAAGCGTCTAGAGCCAGCCTGGCTGCAGCCAATTAAAAAGCATAATAGCATTTTCATATTATTATGTGAATTTTTAGTAGTGTCGCCATCTATTATTAAATAACTGAAACATATTTCGATAATCTTAGAATTTATTTTTCTTTTCAACTTTATTAAATAACACGTATTCTTAAAATTTGATGCTTTTATTTATTTATTTATTTATTTTTGAGTTAATTTCTATATCAATTTAAAATTTCGATGATTTAGAAACAGATTGGAATACATATTTTAATTTAAAGGAGTCTGTTAATTTATATTTTTATTACATCTTTAATCTATTAAAAATTCTTTGCAATAATTTATTTAAAAATATGTATATGCTTTAAAATTTTATTAAAATTTTTATTTGTAGTTTATTGAATTTCTTAGTAGATATTTTTATTTAAAGGTAAATTTTTAAAAAATTATAAGCTTTTTTTAATAATTTTATAATAACTTTTTAAACTTAATTTGATCAAATTAAAACTTGCATGCTTAATAAATAGAACAAACTAAATATTTTAAAAAGCTATAAAAATGATAATTATAGTTGAAAATTTCGAAGCACGAGAATTGATGTTCTTTTTATATTGTAAATAATAATAATAATTAATAAAATAAATAAATATATGAGCTATCTCCATATGACCGTACATAAGTATGATACATGATATGAATACTGTAAGTTTTAGTCGTGTTGGTGTTGGTGTTAGGGATTAAGGCCGATTGACAACACTGGGGTCCTAGGCCTGAGGGGGAGTGCCTTCCGTGGAGGTCTTTCTAAGGGGTCCTAGCCCGTATTTACGCAAGTTTCGGAGGAAACCACGGAAAACTCCGAACGGCTAGGCCGACGAGCGCGACCGGGGATCGAACCCGGCACCTCACGTCTACCAGCTTTGAGCGCAGAACCGCTCAGCCGCTGGTGGGCCGTTTTAGTCGTGTTAATGTCATTAAAATTTAGATTTTTATTCATGTGCTTAATTTTGTTATCATTATAATATTTCAATACCATTTCCTTTTGAAATGTTTTGAAAACGTGTACAAAGCATCAGATGATTAATTTTAACCTATCTCATGCAAAAATAAATTACTTTTTATTTTGGGTATAAAAATTTCAAACAAATGTACTATTAAATATATATATACATAAATAAATATCTCTTTTATGCATTACATTTGATTGTAATATATCATGGAAAGCTCTTATGATTTATTTTTCTTCTTATAATTCTTTACATTACTTTATGAAAAGTATATTATATTTATTCACTTACACTTACATATACATATGTAAAAATAAAGATATGATTTTAAAACATTTTAAATTAAAAAAAAAAAAAAAAAAAAAAAAAAAAAAAAAAAGAAGGAGAGAGATGAGGAGGAGGGGGGAAAATTAAATAGATGAAGGACAGCATCTTTAAATTAAAGGGGGAGATACCAAGGAAGCCTGCCCTTCCGCCCTATCCTTGGTATGCCACTACAATATATAAATTAGTTTCACATCTTTGTTAGTAATATTCATTTAAAAGGGCTAATTTGTCTCTTTTTTAAATATTTTAGTATCTTTTTTTTTTAAAGAGTGTTTTATCACTTCTAGGCCTGGGACTAAGACCTCTTACAAAGAGACCTCATAAAGATTCTCCATGCCGGCCTAGAACTCATAGCTAGTCAATAAACCTTATCTACCTATCCACTACCGGAAAGAGAGAGGTGCATAATTTTGAATAGCCCCTGGCGCTCCATACCTACGCTACGCCACTGATATCACATACATTTCTACTAGTAATTTTAAAGTTTGTTCGTCTTTCAATTTAGAGATGACCTTCTAAACATTTTTTTTTTTTTTTTTTTTCAATTGTAATTTTAAGAAAACAATATTTCCAGCTAATTGTTACCTTTCACATATCTCAGTGACGATTAATTTAAGGATTAAAAAGTAGAAAATGTTTATGACTGACTGCATATTTTAAAAATATTCTTAATATCAGTTTTCTATGCTGTTTTCTACCTGCTTACAAAAAAAAAAAAAAAAAAAAAAAAAAAAAAAAAAAACTTTTTTTATTTTGTTTCATTTTATTTCATTTATTTATATTCATTTATTTTATTCATTATTTTACATCAGAAAGCTCATAAATACTTCTTTAAAAATATTTTCAGATTACTCAGTTTAAACTTGCACAAATGGCAACAGACTTGATTGCCTCTCGTTACATGGTTAGAAATGCAGCTATTGCCATAGAGAATAATAGCAAAGAAGCTGTATCTTTATGTGCTGCTGCCAAGTATTTTGCAACTGGAAAATGTTTTGATGTAAGTATTTTTTATTTATTTATTTATTTATTTTTATGTTTTTAGGCAACATTTTCATTTTAAAAAAAATTTACTATATAAAAAATGTGTAAAATTCTTTTTGGAGAAAAATGTATTAAGATGTTTAAAAAATATTTAAAACTATATATAAATTCATCAACATAGTATAATTTTCAAAAAATATATTTCTTCCTCTGAATAGAGGAATAATTAAATAATTATTTTTAAAATATGAAAGAAATTAAATAAAGTTGTGAGTTTATTTATTCAAGATGAATGTTGCATATGTGATTTTGTGCTAAATTTTTCTGAGGACCAAACGACATATCCGTACATTATGGTGAATCATTTCTATATGGCACAATCCATTGAGGGGTGCGTTGGGCTTTTGGAATAAAATGTTTTACTCTTGGATAGCATTACTAATTTATGTTTATTTCAAAAATTTAGTCCTGTACATTAGTATTTCTCTTCTTAAGGTCAGATTGAAGCCAGGTAATTATTTGTAAATCGCTGGACTTTTGCTAATGAATGTAAAGCGAAACATATGCTATAGAGCTGCTTAACTCATTTTGAAGTAGTTTATCACTTCTCTTCCTTCTTTGGATAGTATTTTATAGAGTAGAGATATTTATTTATGATAGTTATATTCTTTTTAAAAAGCATTTTCTTAGGCTAGTTCACTTTCAGAATTTAAAATGTATTTAATCCATACATTCATAAATAAGAATGTAGAATTAAAATGATTATAAAATCTACAGACAAATGTATTTAGTCTTAATGGGCTTATTTTCTAAAATTATGTTCTGAAAGGGATGGTAAAAAACTTAGAAGATGATGTCTATAATTTGCTCAAAGAGAGAAAGGATACTGCATATGAATATAAACTGTATATTGTTGATCTTTGCATTGATCCACGTTTTAACAGCTTTGAAATATTAATATATGAAATATTCTTGAAGTATTTTATAATATAAAAGGAAAATATTATTTGTTCTTATATTTTTATATTTTGCATAAAAAATTCAATTTTTATTTAATTGTTTTCAATTGTAGTAAAATACACTATAGTATTATTTTTAGTATTTAAATATAAAGAATTTTAGTAATATTTTTGGTTACAATAAAAGAAGTACTATATATATTTTATCAGATATTTAAAAAGGGGTTTAATGAGTTACAATAAAAAATCTGCACAAAGTGTAATAGTAAATAAAAATAGTTTTTATGCAACAGCATTTTCTCCAAACTAACATATTTACTACCTTTGTGTACAAAAAGGATATTTTGAGTTAAAAGGGGGGGGAGAGACATTTTCGACTTTTTTTTGCATCATGGGTCGAGGCTGTCTCAAGTCAGAATATTAAATCATTGTCATAGTGATATTCTCTTAGAAATTAAACTAAAATCTTTTGACAACATTGCTTTTGGTATACTTCCTGATTAATTGTTAACCCACTGACCTGCAACTGAAGCTAAGAAAGGCCTTTTCCTGATATAGCTAAGCACAGCATTACTTTCTTTTTAAATTTCTTCTTAATTGTATAAATAATTCGAAGGAAATTTATTTCTCTGATGAGAGTAATAAATACAATTTTTATTAAAATCACAATCAACTGATTGGAAGAAAATCATATTTAATGAAATTTTTATTTTTCCGACTGAGTGAAAAATGAAGAGTAATAAATGTTATTTCTAGACACCTGTGATTTGGAAAGACTGAAATAACTTCCTCATCCAAAACAAAAACATTTCCTGCAAAATTACTGCTCAACCAATAACAATTCGATATGACAGGTTTTATTTGATCATTTGTATAGGATATGGAGCTTTTTATTTCTTTCAAACTTTGAAACTAATTAATTTTGAAGTATTAGAAATGTATTGTTGTCAGCGCAAGAATTTCTTGGCAGTATCTAACTCACATTATCCTTGTCATGATAAAGCTTCTTGAATTTATTATTTTTGTCATAATTTTTGCTCTTCGGTCTCTTACCACTTTTGCTACCACATTACATATACTGTTCTTTTTGGAGCATCTTCAGCATTAAAATGCTTTAAACAGTAAGACTTTTTCAGTTCTTGATGTTTCGGGTAGAACTGGACAATGCGTTTATGATCTTTTCTTTAGATGCCATTTTTTATTTTGTCTTAAACATCTGCAAAAAAAAAAAAAAAAAAAAATATTTTTAAACATATTATTCCATTATCATCTTATATTATTAAGTGAGCAATATTTGTATATATATTTCACTGTTCTCGAAAACGGTAGCTCGGACAGTCACGAGATTTAACACAAAGGTGCCCCCCGAAGGATCATTGTGCACATCGAAGTCAGAATTTCGAATTTCTGCTTAGTTTTCTTTTAATTAATAAAAATATGAAAATAATACGCTAATAATAGCAAAAAATTAGCCATTTAAATTTAATCCATAATTTAATTGTTGCCAAAAAAAAAAAAAAAAAAAAAAAAAATGCGAGTTTATTTTTTTTTTTCCAACGGGAAAATAAATGCATTTATCTAAACATGAACAATACTACACACTACTGATCGCAGAGCTTCCAAATTTGGCATATAGGTACCTGGGACCCTGCAGGTGTGCACCTCATCGAGATTTTTTCGAATTTCGAATTTGAATTTCTTAAATTAATGTTTTTTCAATTTTAAACATTGGCTTTTATGTTTCATTTTTCATGAATTTATTCTTCGATTGTAATCGTCTGCGTATCTTAGCAACGGCTGTATTATGCAATTTATTTTTTATTTAATACATTTATTTGAGGGCGAATCTTTTTTTCTCTTTTTAATTTATTATATTTATTGAAAATAAAATGGTAATGCAGTAGAAAAAATTAAATATATTAAATTTAAAATTTAAAAACGTATTTATAACAGTTATGTTTATGTATTATTTCTGTAGTATAACAATTATTTTTCATTTGTTAATTTAATTTTTTTTAAAGTTGTTTTTTTTTTTTTTTTTTTTTTTTTTCTATTTTATAGTATTTGTCAGGAAATAATGGTAGTATATAGTAGAAAGGATTAAACTGATTGGAATTTGTTTTTTATGTATTTAATTTCTTCTAAAAGAAAATCTACTTTTCATTTTATTTCATTACATTGGTCGGAATCAAATTGTAATACAGTGTAAAAAGCATGAGCAATAAAATACTTGTTCAAAAACTAAAATATTCAATAGACGCTGAGATGCAGTTATCTTTAAAATCGTAGTTCTTAAATAATGGCAGACCCACCTATCGTCAATAAATACCCATATTGAAATACATAGGAAAGAGATTTCTGCAGGCAGTGGGAACCTGCTCCCGATGCAGTGCGGAGAGAAAGAGCTGCCGTAGTCAGCGAGTACCCGATGCGAGTTCTAGAGCGATTCCAATGTAGTTTTTATTGAAAATGTGATGTGAAAAATAAATAATGATCCAATTCTTTTGGAGATTCATTTAAATATAGTGGCCAGCGAAGCGGGCGTAGCCTGCTAGTAGTTATTAAAGGGGGCATCAGCATAAATTGTTGTAGGTTATAGATTTTATGACTGATTAAACTTTGTGCAGATTTTTGATTATAACTTGCGTTATCCTCTATCTAGAATATCAAACCTTTAACAACAACTATTGACTCCTTGGTGCAGTTAAAAGAAATTAACTGTTTTAATTTTACTAGCCACTCGTGTCCTAGAAATGAAATGAAGTGACTACCTGTTCTAATTCTCTTTCATTTTCGTTTTTTTCTTTTTTTTTGTATATTTTTTTCTCTCTCGTAGACATAGCGAGATGATCCTCATTAGCCTTTCCTTGCGTAAATAAATTATGCTTTTAGTAAATGTAGGATGCTAATATTGTTGGAGTCTTTTCCTTCACACGCTTCCACAAAAGATCGCCAAATTAGCAGCTAACCACTATAGTCAATCATCGATTGCTGTAAACTCATTATTTCTATATGAAGGACACTTTTATGTATTATTATGCAATGCATACTTTTTATGAAATATAATGTATATTAGGTTTAGCAGGAGAAAATGTTCCAGTCTGTAAGGACAGTTGGTACTTGCCAGGTACTGGCCTGGTAGAAGCAGTTCTTTCAGCCAACATCTATCCTGAAGAGATTAAGCATTGAAGAAATTCTCAATGAACTTTTAGGTTCCCAGAATTTTTTTTTTTTTTAATCTTAAACTTTTGTAGTCATTAAGCTATGCTGGGAATTTGTATACCTAGCAGTCTTAAAATAACATTTATGGGCTTTGAATTATGAATAATACTTGTACTTACCTCTTAATATAAATATTTATTATTTTAGATTGTAAACCAGGCTTTACAAATGCATGGTGGCTATGGTTACTTGAAGGATTATCCTATACAGCAATATATGAGAGATCTGAGAGTTCATCAAATATTAGAAGGTTAGTATTTATTGTAAAACTAGTGTTATTGATACCTTGCAGTTTGAATGTTGAAAATATAATAATATTAATAAGATGTAGCTTATTCATACATGCTGAATAAAAAAGACCTGATTTTGAACTATAATACAGGGAAGCCCCGATCTATCGTTCCCGCATCCATCATTTTTCGACATTGATCATTTTATTCCTATGGTCGCTGCACAAATTGTATTTAAATAATGTTAATGAAACCTGCATGTATCGTGTTTCAAAAAGTCGTTTTCCCGCATTCATCATTGCAAAATTTTCTCCTAAAGGTCAAGCGGTTCCATATGGCATACAAACTGTAACTACGACTACTTCTTTCATCCTAAAATAACTCTTTTCCCCATTTCCAATGGGGATCAAAATTGGGATGTCATGTCTCTGAACAATGTACTCATTTTGTAATTTCAGTATGATAGTAAGTAACCTCTTTAGTAATCCAGAAAATTGTTTCATGAAATATAGTTACGTGCAAAAAAATGATGATGAATACCAAACAAAAGACAAGAAAATGATGATGCTGATAACGCAGATGAAGAGTGGTTGTGTGTAGCAGAGGATGCAGCTGCTACAAAATTTCGTGATCGAAAGCATCGAAAAAATGTGTGATTTCAAAAACTGAAAATAATGGCGAAGAAACATAATTTTCACGCCGACGGCTCAATTATCATGGCGTTTAAAAATGCACGAACTTTTATATAAGCACATAAAATTACAGAAAAGAACCAGAAAAATGTTGCAAATCTGGAAATTTTCCTGTTTAATTTATAAAAGAAACAAAAAACCCAACATAAAATTTTTGATTTTTAAAAATAAATTTTACTTAATGTTCTACAACATTGATTTATTCCTTTGACAGTTTAGAAAGTAACAAATTAGTTTTTATTTATAGTATACTGTATACATTGTGTGTGGTAATCCAAAAACATTGTTTCTTCGTGTTTTAACTTTAACCCGCAATCGTCGTTTTCCCCCTTTCATCGTTTTTTTTTCCACACACACACCCCGTGAAAAACGATGGATCGAGGTTCTACTGTATTTTTAATGGAAATATACAAAAGTAATTACATAAAATCTAAACGATTTCAAAATGCTAAAGATTTATCAATAGTACAGGGTTAGTCAAAATGAATAGGACAATAAGAAAACTATTTTTAGACGAATGTATGCTTATTGTAACCAAACTACAGCTACGTATGGACAGATAAACTATCAAAGTTTTCTCTCACCTTCACAGATGTTCGATGGCTGCACGATTTGTCGACTTCTGGGGACTTCGTTGAAAGGATGCACGTATGGATTCCACAGTTTCTTCGGAGACACGTGGTCGTCCTGTGCTTTTACCCTTGCATAAGCAGCCCGTCTCCTCAAATTGCTTTACCCACCTCGCAATGGAATGTCGATGAGGTGGTTCCTTGTCATACTTGGCTCGAAATTGTCGCTGGACATTGTTTTAGCAAATGTCATCACACAAAACGCCTTCTCCTTGCCTGATTGCGCCATTTTGAAAACAGCGTCTCCTAGCGGCATTAACGTACATGTGTGTTGCCAAATAAAACTTTGACAGTTTATCTGTCCATACGTAGCTGTAGTTTGGATACAATAAACATACATTCGTCTAAAAATAGTTTTCTTATTGTCCTATTCATTTTGACTAACCCTGTATTATAAATGTTCTTCCTATAGCTTCTCCAGCAGGGCATATAATATCAAAACGATAGCTAAATTTATCACACGCTTTTTGCAAGGCAGTAGTATTGATGAATGCTACTACTACTTATATCCTGTGTTTTAGGTCCTCTATGTTTGAAAGTAACAATGAAAAAAGTTCCTTCTGTATCACCATGACCTACAAACATAGAGAACTTTAAACCCAGGATATTGGGTGCTATGGTTTTCATGAATTCAGTTACCATGCAGAAAGTGTGGCGTGAATTAGGTATCGTTTAGATGCAAACTTTCTGCTGAAGTTGGACTCATTGAACATTTATAATACTATTGAGGAAAATTTAGTACATTTTAAACTTAGTTCCAATACTTTTGTAAAATTAAAGTCTAATACAATTAAAAAATAGTTCAATTCCAAATTGTTATATATATATATATATATATATATATATCGTGTGTATATGTAAAAGAATATATATGTGTGTGTGTACAGGTAAATCTAGGAGCAGATTTATACTTCTGCTGCCTAGGGGCTAACGGCAACTTGCCGCCCCCCCCCCCAATCTTTCCAATGATTACCCCTCTCTCCCCAATCTTCTTTTTAAAGTTATCCTCGGAAAAATAATTCTACTCAATAATAGGCAACTTTATGACATACTTACGGAGCCGTTTACAATACAAATGCGGGAAATGTATTGACATTATCTGAATGTTAAAGAATGAAACTGTCTTAGTATTTTTTCTCTAAATATAATACTTCTTATCTTATAAATGAGCACCCCTCGATAACTTTTCAGAGACAGTCACAGTGCAGGAAATCGTTCTAATGCCAGCCAAAAAGGAAGGAATCAGATCAGTTTTGCATATATAAATAAAAATGACTTCGTGAATCTCACAATTTGCACCAAAATATTGTCTTTGTTCATTTTGCCCCTTTTTTCTAATAAATGCGACGCCATTGCTGAAAAAAAAAAATTACATTTTTTAGAATACAAAGAAAGTCTCTGGCAGTTTTATACATTTGCGAATGAAAATTGGGAAAACACATTACTTATTAACACTTTCAAATGTACGTACTCTACTCGTTTTATCGAATAATCCTCAATGATCTTTGCCCATGTTGTCACACAACAGACAGAAGGACAGAAAGGCAGACAGATAGGCTAATTGAATTCATAATTATTGTTAAACATTGTTGGAAAATATTAAAAACGGAAATGCAGCTGTTAATTTCCAATTGCAGCCCTTAATCTATCTGAATATTTCAGTGTAGGTCTGTATATCTGAAGGACATATCACATTCTGTACAAAATATTATTTTAGTGTACCCGTTAGTAGTCGCTAGTTGGTCGATTTGCCGCCCATCCTTCAGTTTTTCCAAATTTTTTTATTCAATAGTCACCAAAAAATTTTAGAAGTGGCATTTGATATACATAAAACGCGAATAAAATCGATTTAATATAGATCACATCACTTCTTAAAATTATTGGTGACAGTTAAATAAAAAGTTCGCAATCTGTAATAGGTGGCGCTGTCGATAGCGACTACTAACGGGTTAACAATAATTGTCAATTTCTTTATGATTTTTGCAATAGAATGTTACTTAAATGTAATTTATAAAAATGTCTGTCCTAAAATGCAATGCATTTGCATTTCTTGAGAGTATCCCTGAACACAAACCAGTCGTACAAGATCTATTAATGACATTTTTAATGGGGAACATTCCATAGCGAACTTGAATAAAATATATAATTTTAATAAATTCTGAAAATATTTGCATACGCTGAAGGTGGGCAGACAGATAGATAAACAAATGGACAGACACATACACTAATTAAAATCCTATTCACGCATAAAAATTATTATAAAGTGTTAAAAACGCTTAACATTTGTCGAAAACGCAATTCCAACAAATTTCCAATAATAGCCGTTAATGTAACTGAATATTTTTGTGTAGCCCTGTAAATCTTAATACTTATCGTATAATATTCTACATCTACGGAAAGCAATCTTTCGTGTATATGAATAACATATTTCAATTTCATTAAGATTTGTCAAAGTAAAGTTGTTAAAATATGGGTTATAAAAATACTTTTCAGAGAACGTAATGCTTCGGAATACTTTCGAGTATATTTGTACACAAACCAGTAATGATATTTACTCCATTTACAAAAGGGAACATCCAATAGTAAACTTGGAATAACATATATCAGTTTAAAAAAATTCCATGGTTATTTACGCTAGTTAAAGAGCAGACAGACAGACAGACCGAAGTCATTAAGACTTATTTTTAACCTTTTAAGGAAATACTAAAAAAAGAATACAGATGAATGTTTACCAAATATTCCAGCTTCAAAATAAAATTATTATAGCTGAACAAAAAAGTAAATAAATTAAGCAATAAAAAAAAAAAAAAAACTGTTTTAAAAACACAAAACTACTCATATAATTAAGTTAACTTAGAATGAATTCACCTCTACCTAGAAAATGGTATTGTTCAGGTCGCTCCCGTTTCTTGCTGGAAATAGCATGAAATATCAACACTACTTTTAAATAAATAAAACAAAATAAATATTCGGAAGCGCAGAAGATTTTTTAATTTCATCTACAAGCAATTTTTCAGTTTCATCTGCAGGCGATTTTAACCTTAATTAATTAAAATATCTAAAAATTGTTTTTATCATGAGATTAAATAAAGCAGACGTTATTAAATTTTTATGTTCAACTGCATTTTTGATTAATTTGTTAAAAAAATCTTTAAAAAATAATTATTAGGAATGAAAGAAGAAATATAGTAAAGAGGGCATGATTGACGCATGGGCCGGCTGGGACATGGCCCGTGTGTGTGTGTGGAGGGGGGGGGGATCTTCCCTTAGGACTTAGGAGCCCGAAATTTTGTTTACAGCATAAAACATTTTAATTAAATTATACAATAATTCTCTTGAAAATAGCACTTCAAGAGGATTTTACTTTTGACAGCAAAATAAAAAGTTTTACAAAGGTAAAATTTTAGTTAAATTTGCATCTTTGGGCGAAATAGTAGGAAAATTGGCTTTTTTTTTTTTTTTTTTTTTTTTTTTTTTTTTAAGAGTGGTAAAACCCGTGGGGAAAATTATATGTGGTAGAGAGCCGAATGTGCATCAGACCCTAAGCCCAGTTTTGGCTTCATCGAGCTCTGATAGTAAAATATTATCTTTCATTTATTTAATTATAACCCATAAGCATTCAGTGATTTCTTTATAAAGTTATTGAAATGTGTTATCAAAAAGTATTTCACAATTTTATTTTTCTATTTATTCTAAATTATCCGCTAGTACCGTTTGATATTTTCTAAGGATTTGCTGCGTCCTATATTTTTCCGCCCTGTACTATAGCCTGTATAGCCCCCCTTAAATCCGCTTCTGTGTACATCAAATCTTTTTCTTATAAATTACAAAATTATGTGAGAAAATTCCAAATATTGGTAGTCTATTCATACCCCTTCTTATCAACTAGTTAGAAAAACAAAAAGTATTTAAATTTTGCTTCAACACAACAATATTATAATACTGAATTGAATAATTTTAATTATAAAAAAAGGTATTATGTGCTTTAATAATTTAAATAAAAAATATTAAAGATTTTACATTCTTTTATGAATTTTTAAAGGCATATGTGCTATTAAAATATATTTGAAAGACAGCAATATGTACTCAGACCGGAGGGGAGGGGAGCATTAAAAAAGAGTGTATATATATATATATATATATATATATATATATATATATATATATATATATATATATATATATATATATATAATTATTATTATTATTATTATTATTATTATTAAATGTAGTAGTGCTACTTTTAATATAATGAAAAAGAATAATATATTTTTATAATAAAAACAACGAGAAGAACCTAACTGTGTAAGGATAGGAAAAATGTTGTGGGCACATAAACATGTATAATTTTACAAATTGAATTTTTTTAGATAATAATAAATAACACATCTTACCCCTTTAACGTTCATTGGTTTCGCACCGAAGCAAAACATTTGACATAATTTTTTTTTTTTTTTTTTTTTTTTTTTTTTTTTCAGCAGTTTTTTTAACATTTTTCCCCTTATTTTAATCAGGTTTTAAACTTTTGTTCCTTTTCTGTTCGGTAGATAACAGCACTATTCCAAAATTTAACAAATAATGCTTCAAAGGAAGCTTAAATGCATAAGTCACTTGATGTTTCTTAGAGTGCGCGAATGCAAATTGCTGGTTTGATAATGCACTCATGTCTAGTTTTTTTTTTTTTTTTTTTTTTCATTTAATGAAGAGCTGGACTGTTATTTTCACCTTAAAAAACTTTTACGAGTTTTTGTAGTCGATAATGTTTACTTACAAAGTGCTTTATTTAGTGCATTAAATATTATTTGAATTTAATAAGGTTAACTTATAGATGTTTCAAACAAAAATTTATCAAAAAGGAACTATGCTAACTTTTTATTTTTTAAATATTTATGATCAGCTATGTGTCTAAAAGTCATTTTTACAATTAGTTTAGTAATTTTAAAAATAAATTAAGTAGTGAACGTTAAAGGGTTAAGTATTCTAACTTGCAAACTATTATCCATTCTTTTTAGGTACAAGTGAAATCATGCTGACGATGTTATATCGTGATATTTTAACAAGTTAAAGTAAGTTTCACAATAATATACATAGTTTATTTAGTTAACTTTACAGATGTGCATTCATAAAATGTATTTCTTTTTTAGATGAAATAAGAACCTCAAGCAAAGCTCAAGAAATGAAAACCTATTTGCAAAGTTTTTATATCATAATAAGTTGTACAAATACAAAGATGTATAGCTCCATGCTTTTAAAGTGATTAATGTTATAATTTTTTTATATGAGAACACTTCTATTAATTATTTTCATAGTTAATGTGCTACTGTTTTAATACTAAAGTTTTATCACTTGTACCAACTATTTTTGTTAAACAATGATAAGTATGGTTTATGATATCATTAAAAATTCTTTTCAAAAAAATTATTTGTGTTGTTTGATTTTTCTAGCCGCACATAATTTCAACAGTGTTAGGCATAATTGATTAAAAAGTAATTGAATTACAATTGAATTACAATTAAATTACAATTATAATACTTTTTTTTTGTCAATCGATTAACAAGTAATTGATGATTACAAATAAAATGAATTATTACAAATAAATCGAATAAGTAATTCAATTTATTTGTAATCAATTACTTGTTAATTTATTGACAGTAAAATAATTATAATTGTAATTTAATTGTAATTTAATTGTAATTCACTTTTTAATCAATTATGCCCAACACTGAATTTCAAATTCATAACATTTGAATTGACGAAGTTTATCCACTCATAAATTTATGCATTTATTTCCACACATACATATTTCAGTAGTTTCACATTCATTTAAACAGAATTTTTTTTCTGCTTGCACAGTAATATATATAACAGAGCTCGAAATTAACAGAGGTCCGTTGATCTGGGACCATAAAAATATTCAACACACCAGCAAAATATAAATATTAGTGGTCCACTGGGCCAGTGAAGCTTTTCATTTTTTTTTTTCTACTTTTTACTTTTCCCTACAATTGCTTGTAAGTCTGTCACAGCATAGCCTCCTTAACTAGATGTCTGTCGCGTAGCTCGGAAACTAGGCAACAGTTGAGAGGCAGTAGACAGCGCCATCTGGTACAGATTGCACGACTTTTTTGTTCAACAGCCACCAAAAATTTTAAAAAGTGGGATATGATATACATAAAAGACGGATGGAATTGAAGAAACGTCGATTATATATATCATACATAACTTCTTTAAATTATTGGTAACAATTGAATAAAAAAGTCCTATTATCTGTACTAGGTGGCGCTGTCTAACACTTCAACTGTTGCCTAGTTTCCCAGCTACGCGACAGGAGGCTATGGTCACAGAAGAGTATATTAGAACAATCGTATAAGTGTACTTCTTTATACTTGTCAATATCATCTATTCTCTGTAATTTTTGATTAAATTTCACTTTCATAACTTTTCTTTTACATTTAATTCTTAATAGTAAATATATGACGTTAATCTCATTTATTAAAGCATAATTTTTTTTTATTTACATAACACTTCATTTGTATTTTTTAATTAGTTTACAAAAATTTATCATATTTGACTTGCAAATTTATAAACAAATAAAGTCTTAGTAAAACAGTTTACAGATTTTTAAATATTTTTAAAAATATAATAGAATGGAAGAACGGACCATTGAAAGTATGTACGAACCTTTGAAATCTCAAAATTACTGATCCTAAAGACCAGTAATTTTTTTTTTTTTCTACCCTTGTATATATGTTACCGTTATAGTATATAATTCAGTTATTTCATAGAATAACTAGGTATTTCATGAAATAACTAGACAAGTCAGTTAAAGTATATAATAGATAAAAACATTTTATACTTAACCTAGTTATTCTATGAAATAACTAGTTGTTCTATGAAATAACTAATGACAGACCATTCAAATATAAAATAAACAATTTCAAAGTTATTACCATGTTTTTATTAACTTCGATTCTTGTTTCTTTGTCCAGTACAAATCTTGCGATCGATTTTTAACTAACTTCCCGACTAGCTAGATATTTGAAACTTTCAGGATAGCCCAGAACACTGTGACAATGCATTTTTTTAATACTTCTACCAAACTGTTTCGGGTTTCCGCTGCCCTCGGCAGCGTTACCAGTACAAAACTTGCAATCGATTTTTAACTAACTTCCCGACTAGCTAGGCATTTGAAACTTTCAGGATAGCCCAGAATACTGTGACAATTCATTTTTGTTAAATACTTTTAGCAAACGGTTTCGGGTTCCCGCTGCCCTCGGCAGCGTTACCAGTACAAAACTTGCAATCGATTTTTAACTAACTTCCCGACTAGCTAGGCATTTGAAACTTTCAGGATAGCCCAGAATACTGTAACAGTGCATCTTTGTTAATACTTTTAGCAAACGGTTTCGGAATTCCGCTGCCCTCGGCAGCGTTACCAGTACAAAGGTTGCAATCGATTTTTAACTAACTTCCCGACTAGCTAGGCATTTGAAACTTTAAGTATGGCTCAGAATACTGTGACAATGCATTTTTTTAATACCTTTAGCAAACGGTTTTGGGTTCCCGCTGCCTGCGGCAGCGTTACCAGTACAAGGCTTGCAATCGATTTTTAACTAACTTCCCGACTAGCTAGGCATTTGCAACTTTCAGGACAACCCAGAACACTGTGACTATGCATTTTTTTTAATACTTTTAGCAAACGGTTTTGGGTTCCCGCTGCCTTCGGCAGCATTACCAGTACAAAGATTGCAATCGATTTTTATCTAACTTCCCGACTAGCTAGGCATTTGAAACTTTCAGGATAGCCCAGAGTACTGTGACAGTGCATTTTTTTAAATACTTTTAGCAAATGGTTTCGGAATCCCGCTGCCCTCGGCAGCGTTACCAGTACAAAGCTTGCAATCGATTTTTGACTAGCTAGGCATTTGAAACTTTCAGGATAGCCCAGAATACTGTGACAATGCATTTTTGTTAAATACTTTTAGCAAACGGTTTCGGGTTCCCGCTGCCCTCGGCAGCGTTACCAGTACAAAGCTTGCAATCAATTTTTAACTAACTTCCCGACTAGCTAGGCATTTGAAACTTTCAGGATAGCCCAGAATACTGTGACAGTGCATTTTTGTTAAATACTTTTAGCAAACGGTTTCGGGTTCCCGCTGCCCTCGGCAGCGTTACCAGTACAGAGGTTGCAATCGATTTTTAACTAACTTTCCGACTAGCTAGGCATTTGCAACTTTCAGGATAGCCCAGAACACTGTGACAATGCATTTTTTTAATACTTTTAGCAAACGGTTTTGGGTTCCCGCTGACTTCGGCAGCGTTACCTGTACAAAAGTTTCAATCGATTTTTAACTAACTTCCCGACTAGCTAGGCATTTGAAACTTTCAGGACAGCCCAGAACACTGTGACAATGCATTTTTTTTAACACTTTTAGCCAATTGTTACGGGTCCCCGCTGCCTTCGGTAGCGCTTATATGATTCGACAGAAAATTTAAAAACACGGTATATAAAAATTTCTTTGTATCTTGTAATTCTTTTATAAATTAATTGATCATAAATAGCTAAAATCGTTCGAAAAATGCATTTTATCCCTATTGCAGATGATTAATTGATAAATAATAAGAAAAAGCAGATGATATAATTTATTATTGATCATATTGCTAACATTAGTTAAACAAAAACGAAAAAATAATTAAAAAATAAATAAATAAGCTGTAGAATATGTTGTAGAAATAGTCATATTTAAATATTATCAATAAAATATAAGCTGGGAAGAAAAACTGTTTCTTCATTAAAACATTGTGTAAACTTTTTCAAACAAAAATGTAAGAGAATATTAATTTAAATTTTATGAAATACCTTTATTTTACTTTTTATCATTTATTAGAGCAAGGGTTGCTGTGATGACACTTTGAATTGCATTGCATATTATTTTTGAAACAAGCACATTTTTTACTATTACACATTTTTGTACACGAGCACTTTTTAAATCCTTGTCCAGTGCCGCAACTTTGAGCTGTTGCAACAGATCGAAGTGTTGTGTCAATACTCAGAACTTCTTCAATGGAAATTAATTCTTGTTCACATATACTGAACTGAGATCTAGAGTACAATTGTTTTATTCGGCCATCTCTTGTTCCTAATCGGAAAAATCCTTCCCGAGTATTTTCCATAACGACAGCTAAAACGGATCTAGCGTCTCCTCTTCCTCTATCAACTCCAGGAACTGGAATACGAACTGTAGTGCCTACATATACCTCAGAATAAGATTTTCTAGACAATAATTTCATTTTCGTAGCTTGAATTTCCAAACATTCTTTAGCTCCATGTCTTTCTTTTTCGATATTTATTTTATTTAGACACAAGCTACAGACTTTCTGTTCAATTTTATCTTCTGTGTAACAGACGTCCGAACATGAAACATGGGTCGGCTGCTCACATTTACAGCAAAATAAGCTGTCTTCGCAATTTTTTGAACACACGACACACAATTTTACAATGTTATTCGGGGGTGTATGTTCGTAATGCTCAAAAGGCACTTCTACAGTTTCTAAAGATGCTTCTGTGGCAAAAACAGCATCATCTCGACGTTCTGAACATACAGTTAGAGCTGTTAATGCCTTTTCAAACTGTTGTTCATCCTCTACTGTATCAAACACTTCTCTTGGAATAGGAGTTGTGGATAGTCCAACTCTAGGAGCACAGCCAAACATAGCCTCGTAAGGCGTTCTCTTTATACCAGAATGAAGTGCCCTGTTTTTCATGAACTGAATAAATTTAAGGCCATGACTCCATGAAGTAGATTGGTTGTCTTGCATCCAAGTTGTTAACATGTTTTCGACGTCTTGATTGGCTCTCTCGACGCTACCTTGACTCTGACTATGTCTGGGTTTGCCATGTACGATCTTAAGTTCCGGCCAAGTTATTTTTAAGTCATTTATAAGTTTGTTGCAGAACTCCCTTCCATTGTCGGATTGCAGTACGCATGGGGCACCAAATAATAAAAATATATCGAGCAAATGCATTGCGACCTCTTCTGCTTTTTTTGTTTGGAGAGGTCTCAAAATCACAAACTTCGTCAAATGATCCTGGTAAACTAAAATAAATTTATAGTTTCCATCAGGTTGAGACTGAAAATCTATGAGATCTACTTGACATCTTGAATTCAGATGTGGAAACACCATGGGCTTAACCACAATGCCTTTCTTTCTCATATTTCGTTTTTGCTGACAAGGTTCACAAACACTCAAAAACAGCTTTATATCATTCTGAGTAATGTTTTTGTATCGACGATTCAGTTCTTTTATCATGCGGTCTCTACCACCATGTCCAATAGAAACATGTGTTTCGTATAAAATACCAAAGAGCATGTCATTTGAGCAATAAAATATCACATCAGGTTTTGCCTCTGTTACTGGCACAATTAACTTTTCTACTCCTTGAACATCAAGGACATCATAATGCTGGAGTAACCAATAGTCACGTGGTACTTTTTTCTGTGCTGTTTTTGCACTTTTTACTTCTGCTATTAAAGTTAATAATTTTTCACGAGTAAATGCAGCACAGTTTTTCTTTGTCCCACGCTTCTTTAATAAAGATTCAAATTTCTCTTTCATTAAATCTTTCTTATTTACAGGTTGGTCTCCCATTCCTGCAGAAGTCATTGCTTGAAAACAAGTTACAAATATTTATTAATAATCCAAAATGTAAAACACTAACATAAATACACAGTCTAAATTCTACACCTAAAAGCAACGGAATGAAGCATACACACACACGTTGTTATAACTGAGCCATTTTCAATTTCAGTGTATAAATTTGTTTATTATTTATTCTCTTTTTTTTGTAAATTCACGTGCTGAACAATATGTCAAAAGAAAAAAAAAGAGTTAAATGAATTTAATGCTTTAATTTTTATGTAAAATATGATCACGTGCTATCTTCAAAATTTGTTAAATGTAAATATTATGTGGTGCTTGTGGCATCCATTGTTTTTTTTTTTTTTTTTTTTTTAATTCAAGAAATAGAACAGAATAAAGAGAGAAACGATGTTAGTTGCATTTTTTCATACAGTTTGAATTCTGATTTTTAGTGAAGTATTATTTACCGTAGGAATAATTTCTTATGTTTAAAATTATAGGGAATTGTTATACGAGCACAAAAGATGTTACTTTAAGAATTTTAAACTGTAAATAATAAGTACTGGCGTCCGCTTTTATGCAGTATATTTTAGTAAGAGAAAAGCTAGGAATTTGCGGTGCTTATTCCGCTGCTTTACACACGTCATTGCAAAGCAGCTATAAGCGGTTGAAAATAGAATAAAAGCAGCTAGAACCGATCTAAAGAATCGAAATCCGGGTATTGTGTTTAATTGCTGGTGATTATTATCGAGACGTGTTTTAATCCTGTACAACAGGTCTAATGGCCCAGCCCTACCCGCCCCCCCCCCCCGCCTTAGCTACTCGATGTCTTTTTCTAGTCAATTTTGTCCTATTATTACTTCTGGTGTGAGCCTTTTTTTTTTTTTTTTTGTTTTTTTTTTTAAACACACTTGACATTGTAAGTTTTTTGGTTTTCGTCCCATGCTATTTCTATGCGTTTTTAGTTTTTTCACCCTCGTTTTCTATATCCTAAAGTGCCGCGGATGAAGTGTGTCCGTACGCTTTGCGTACATGGAAACAAAAAATAAAACATCACTGGGCATCCCTATCTCAAAATGCATGAATCTGAAAAGTATGTACAATTTTGTACTGCAGCAGCCAGTATTTCGAACGTCTGTACGCTTTGCGTACATGGAAACAAAAAATAAAACATCAATGGGCATCCCTATCTCAAAATGCATGAATCTGAAAAGTATGTACAATTTTGTACTGCAGCAGCCAGTATTTCGAGCGTCTGTACGCTTCGCGTACATGGAAACAAGAAAAAAAAAACCATTTGCAATCCGGGAGTGCTGACAGAAGTGAAAACGTAAACAATTACGTGTGTAATTCTTGAATCGTCAGGAAATATTTTATTGTGCAGGAAATACTTTTAAATGAAGTGTTTTTTTATTCATTAATATAAACTACTACTACAAAAATTATAACACAATTTCATTTAATGCGCTAACAGCAATAGAGACAGTGTCCGGAGATGAGAGAAGTCGTGTAGAGCCGCACCAGATCGTAAAAACGCGAGACAAATGGCGGCTTTGGCCTTTCTCACGGTTTTGCGAGGTCTAATTGCAACGATTCCGGCTGCAATCTTTAAGAGAACAGTGTCCGGAGATGAGAGAAGTCGTGTAGAGCCGCACCAGATCGTAAAAACGCGAGACAAATGGCGGCTTTGGCCTTTCTCACTGTTTTGCGAGGTCTAATTGCAACGATTCCGGCTGCAATCTTTAAGAGAACAGTGTCCGGAGATGAGAGAAGTCGTGTAGAGCCGCACCAGATCGTAAAAACGCGAGACAAATGGCGGCTTCGGCCTTTCTCACTGTTTTGCGAGGTCTAATTGCAACGATTCCGGTTGCAATCTTTAAGAGAACAGTGTCCGGAGATGAGAGAAGTCGTGTAGAGCCGCACCAGATCGTAAAAACGCGAGACAAATGGCGGCTTTGGCCTTTCTCACTGTTTTGCGAGGTCTAATTGCAACGATTCCGGTTGCAATCTTTAAGAGAACAGTGTCCGGAGATGAGAGAAGTCGTGTAGAGCCGCACCAGATCGTAAAAACGCGAGACAAATGGCGGCTTCGGCCTTTCTCACTGTTTTGCGAGGTCTAATTGCAACGATTCCGGCTGCAATCTTTAAGAGAACAGTATCCGGAGATGAGAGAAGTCGTGCAGAGCCGCACCAGATCGTAAAAACGCGAGACAAATGGCGGCTTTGGCCTTTCTTACTGTTTTGCGAGGTCTAATTGCAACGATTCCGGTTGCAATCTTTAAGAGAACAGTGTCCGGAGATGAGAGAAGTCGTGTAGAGCCGCATCAGATCGTAAAAACGTGAGAAAAATGACGGCTTTGGCCTTTCTCACGGTTTTGTGAGGTCTAACTGGAATAGAGACAGTGTCCGGAGATGAGAGAAGTCATGTAGAGCCGCACCAGATTGTAAAAACGTGAGAAAAATGGCGGCTTTGGCCTTTCTCACTGTTTTGTGAGGTCTAATAGCAACGATTCCGGCTGCAATCTTTAAGAGACAGTGTCCGGAGGTGAGAGAAGTCGTGTAAAGCCGCACTAGATTGTAAAAACGTGAGAAAAATGCCGGTTTTGGCCTTTCTCACGGTTTTGTGAGGTCTAACTGCAATAGGGACAGTGTCCGGAGATGAGAGAAGTCGCGTAGAGCCGCACCAGATTGTAAAAACAAGAGAAAAATGACAGCTTTGGGCTTTCTCACGGTTTTGTGAGGTCTAACTGCAATAGAGACAGTGCCCGGAGATGAGAGAAGTCATGTAGAGCCGCACCAGATTTTAAAACAATATACAGTATATAATTATTAACACTTCACATTAGCAAGCTAATTGTATGATACATTATTTGTATCATACAAGGATGGAAAGCGTCAGCTGCCGATGACGTGAGTTCAATTACTTTTGTTCACCCAAAAGTTTTGCACTGCTAAAATAACCGGTAAACGTGGTAAATATTGAATAATTAATCACATTCCCCAAAATTTACCGGGGATTATGCATAATCATTTCATACTTTAACGATCAAGTAATCGTTATTCTATAGAATACCTAGTTAAATCGTAAAATTCAATAATATTATATACTTTAACTGACTTGTCTAGTTATTTCATGAAATATCTAATTATTCTATGAATTAACGGATTTCATACTTTAACGGTAACATATATACTAGTTCATGAAATAAACAATTTCTCAAATATCAAGTACTGTAATTTTAAAGATTCAGCAATTCAAGATTTATAATCTAAATTCATTATTACTTATATTGATAAAGCAGCTAATAACCATGCAATTATGTGCTAAAAATATTATAAATAACTTGTTTGAAACAATGGATAATATTTTTGTTAAAGTTTCTGAAAATATAAATGTAAAAAATAGGCACATCTTCAATATCTATTATGAATTATTAAATACTAAGAATAACTATAATTATCCTTATTTAGTTGTAATTACCACATTTCATAAAAATCCTATAAAATTTCGTACAGTTTATATTGCCTGTAACTATTATTCTATAAATGCTAGTACTGTTTTGTTAAGTATACTTAAAAATTATGCAACTATATTACTGTTCGACCAGCTTTCAAAGGTGGCCCAAGTGGGAACAGGTCTCCGTAAGGTCAATCTATTCTTCAAAATAGGGGAGTTGATAATGACAGGGAAATTTCCTCCTACTTTCGTTTCTGAGTGGGGTGAATGCTGACCGGGCGATGTTTTTGCTTCTTATACGGTAAAAGTATAAAAAGCTGTAGTTTCCTGTTAAATGGAAAGTACAGTTTCAGACTAGTGTTAGTGTAGCTCGTCTGTTAATAATGTTGAGGTTTTAAATTTGTATTTTTTTTATTTAAAATTTACATTATTAAACACCTTAAATGGCACAGAAAATAAATAATGCAAAAAGCTTTAATTTTTCCTTCAACAGAATTTTTTCCGAAAAGACGCCGCTGCGTTTACAGAAAATTTCATTCTAAATTTGAATTTTCCTAATTATGAAAATAGCTTTTTCATGACCAAAGTCAAGAGGGTTATATGTCCTTCGTTTGGTAAAAGTTACGAAAATGTTAATTCTAATTTTTTTTCGTTGCACGATATTTAGATATCAACAGTATTTAACCTATGAAAAGCAATATAGATTTGATTATTAAAAATATACGAAAAAGACGTTTTATTATACCTATTTCCCTAAAATTATTCAAGAATTTAGGCCCACCAGTGGCGGAGCGGCTTAGACCACTGAACACTGGGAGACGGTGAAGTGATAGGACGTGAGTTCGATTCCGCGCGCCGTCGGTCTAGCTGTTCGGAGTTTTGAGTGGTTTTCTCCTAATGTAAAGTAAATACGAGTTAGAACCCCTTAAAAGACTTTCACCCAAGGCCTATATCCCTCGTGTAGATAATCGGATCAACACCATCAAGAATTTAGATTTTTATACATGTAAATGACAGGGTTTTTTCCCCTGTATTTTCTGAAATTGATTTAGCAGCAACAATATTGTGTGAAAACACCATAAGCAGAAATTGTCGCAACAATTGTTTCGGGTCGAAAAAGGCGAAGCACGACCCTTCATCAGGCGAAAAGTTAGTGCAGTTTTCTTTTATATTTTTTGTCACTATATGAATTTATGAAATTCAATATTAAAATTTTATTTAGGGTTTCATGAAAAGGCTGGCAAAAACGAATAAATAATTTTATTTTTAAAGAGAAGGTCTCAGAAAAAAATGCAATAAAATGCTTGTTTTTCATATTATCATCACAGACCTTCTCTCTCAAAAAAAAAAAAAAAAGAGAGAGAGAGAGAGATGAGGGGAAAAATATATGTTCATCTTTAATGAGAAGTGAAAATTATTCACTTTCATCATCTGAATCATCAACTGAAACATCATCATCATCATGGCTGTCATCATCTAAAGAGATAACTAATGGATCACATAATTCTTCCATTACGCCATCTTTTTCCCAGTATTCATTTTCTAAACTTTCAATGTGCGTGCAATAGTGCTTCCATCTCTCAACATCAATGTTCTCTAATGCAAGTTGAGTCAGGTTGAAAAGTTGATCCATTTTTAAATCAGCCGTTACATTTCTCTGCCTAATAAAGTCCTTTATATCCGCCCATACATATTCTATGGCATTTATGTCGCAGTGATATGGAGGCAATCTTAATGCATGATGTCCATGTTCAGCTAACATCTTATCAAATTTATATTCCTTCGCCTTCGAGTTGGCCTTTACAAGTTCCATAAGTTCAACTTTACGCAAATTTTCAGAATATGGCACTTTGTTTAGTGTTAGCCAATCCATTATTTCTCTTTTATTTTGTGAAGAGTTTGGAGGCTTGTTTAACTGAACCGAATGGTACGGGGCATTATCTATAATAACAACAGAATTTTTCGGCAAGTTTGGGATCAGTTTTTCAATTGCCCATTTTTCAAATATTTTTGAATTCATTTGTCCATGATAATCGCCGGTGGTGGTGTTAGCTTTATAAGTCAATGAGGAATTCGGAATAAACCCCATTTCTCCTCCTGCGCATAATGCAATAATGCGTCTCGATGCCGCCCCTGTCTGAACGACACCGAAAACATCTTCCGATTGCCAGCATTTCCCGACAGTTAAATTACTGTCAATCCAGGTTTCATCTACAAAAATAAGAGGTCTTTTTTCTCTTCGGAACTGGTGAATATTCCGTAAATATTTTGTACGAGACAGAATGATATCACTTCGTTCTGTTATCAGTTTCCTCTTGTTCTGACTTTTTTTCCAGCGGAAACCCATTTCATGTAGAATTTTACGTAAAGTTTCTTTTGATTTTGAAAACTGTATCCTTTCTTGTAATCTTGTTAATAACTTTGGGATAGTAGGCACTATTTTATCTATTGTATAGAAGTCCTGGATAGTTCTTCGAATTACATCCAAGTCAAAATTATCCAAATTGACACTCTCAATAGTAGTTTTCACCTTTTTCTTTTTGGGAGAAGGCAAATTACTTGGAGTATTGCGAATTCTTCGTATAGAACCCTTTGAAACATTGGCAATTTTGCTAGCCCTTTTAGTTGCGTGTGCCAACGGAATAGTTATACAACCTTTATCTGCTTCATTATCACAGAACTTCACAACGCTGCTTAAAACCGCTTTCGTTTCAGCACTAAAATGTTTGCCTTGAGAACTTCTACGTTCTTTTGAATTCATTTTATCGATCCAAAAGGAAGTACAAAACGAACGAAAATGTTATTTTCTTAGAGAAAATAATAAAATATTAGATCCGCTAACAAAGAATAAATCGTAGTAGTCAAACAGCAGCCAAAGGAAGAATGACGTATCTCTCCCCTCTTTATTCACCCTTCTCTCCCTACGGAATGGGTCACTGCTTTGGCAGCATGCCAAAAGCAACATTTGAAAACTTGTCGAGCAGTATAGTTAATAAAAATAATTATTGCGTTAAAAATAGTTTTCAATACATAAATCGAATTAAAATCCTAACTAACCCGTTAGTAGTCGCTAGCTGGTCGATTCGCCGCCCATCCCTTCAGTTTTTATTCAACAGCCAACAAAAAATTTTTAGAAGTGGCATTTGATATACATAATCGACGATTATTCGAATCGATTCGCCTTGTATGTATATCAAATGCCACTTCTAAAAATTTTTGGTGGCTGTTGAATAAACACTGAAGAAATGGGCGGTGAATCGACCAACTAGCGACTACTAACGGGCTAATATTACTATTATCAATATGTTTGATTTTAGTGATATTGTTAATAAATTGTTATTAATAATATTGTTATTAAAGATATGAATAAAATTATAAATATACTATTTAAAGAAAATCTACAAAAATCTTTATAATAAAATTACATCTTCTACCTTTAAAACTTTGACTATATATTTATCCTATATCATAATTATGTCTTATTTAATAACGTTATTTATAAATAATGCATAAAATTACCACAACGAGGTATTGTTTCCAGTCTGATAGCTAATTTCTTTTTACATTATTATGAAAGAGGTATTTTATGTACTTATTTTAGATTAGAATAATATCATCTATGTACATAATTAATCTATTTAAACAATCACAACAATAATCAAGATTTACCTATTCATTATACCAATAATTTTTTATTCAGTGAAACTACTTTAAAACCTAATAAAATTAATTTCTTAGATTTTAAAAATATTCTTAATCATACTTTACAGTTTAACTTATATGATAAGCATAAAGATTACCCTTTTAATTTTTTTACTAATTTTAAAACTTACTTAAATGAATCTTTATTTGATAACATTCTTATAAATTTTAATTTACATATAAAGCATTTAGTTTCGAATATTCGCAAATGCAATCAGTATATATATATATTAATCTAGCCTTACCAAACGGCTATCTGGAAAATTTAATTAAAACTTTTTTATTTTATTTTAATTTAAATAAATTTTTTAATTGTAAATTATAATTATACTTAATTGACTTAATACACTTTTTAAATTTCTATTCCTTGTTACAGTAAAAATTAATAAAATTGCTTGTCACATACTTCTAATTGATTTATTATTTATGAGGTTAATTATGTTCAAGGATAATTTTCTTTGTTGTATAAAAATAAAAGTTAATGTATATTACATTGAGCTTGCATAGATTATTACATAATTACTTTTATTGTTAAATAAATTAAGTAAATATGTAGAGATCTAAATTATTAAAAACTTTCAGATTATTACATTAAAAAACTATTCATAGTGGCACCACTATGCAATACTGATTTAAAAAAAAAAAAAAAAAAAAAAAAGAAGATAGATTATTACATAATTACTTTTATTGTTAAATAAATTAAGTAAATATGTAGAGATCTAAATTATTAAAAACTTTCAGATTATTACATTAAAAAACTATTCATAGTGGCACCACTATGCAATACTGATTTAAAAAAAAAAAAAAAGAAGAAGAAGAAGAAGAAGCTTTAAATGTTTGTTAAATTATAAAACTATTCATAGATGGCAGCACTACTAAATACTAATTTATGGTTCTAAACAGTTAAGTACAATAATGATTAAATTTATTTTAATTTAATTTTAAATTGTTATTTACTTTAAAATTAATTAATTAAAGATTTCCAATCATAAAAAGCTTAAAAAGTATTTCTATTTATAAGGCTAATACTTAATTTGAAGCCTTGCATATTTTATCCATGTTTAAAGTATTTAACTGCTTAATATGAATTGTTTCACTGTTAACAGCACTTATTCATTTCTTAATATAATTACATGTGATAAATTTGAGAGTAAAATTTTATTTCCTGATTCTTTTATTTGCAAATTCAATTAATTTAATAATTTTTAGCTATTTTGGGTTTATTCTCTTTCTTGATTTGGGCTTAGATTAAAAAGAAATTCAGCTTAGGCACTCTTTGATACCAAAATAATAATAATAATAATAATAATAATCTGGTGTGTCACTCACACGACTTTCTCTTACCCTGAAATTTAATACTATAAATACAGGTTGGAGATTAAGAGGTAAGATAATGAGTACTGTTATGTAAACCTATGTTAAACAATTGAAATTAGGCTTCGGAAGAGTTTTATATGATAATTAACTCTGTGTGAGGGGGGCTAACGCCCCCATCAACCCCCCCCCCGTTTCATTAATGCACCTACATTTATATAGAATTTAATTCTGTTATTAAAATTGAAATTTTACTTAAAATTATACAAACAATTTTCACACGCAACATTCGTTGAAACTTATCAATCTTGATCAAAATTTTCCAGCAACAAACTTATATTAACTTCAAAATACAACATCTCCTAAAATTATTCGTCTTTAAGTTACTCTAAGAGACACAGACAAAGATCAAACGTTAAAGAACTTGACTACGGTAATCAGGAAGTCTCAAAACGTGTAAATATACAAAAAACAAGCGATGAATATTTAGCTTAAAACATTATTTATATTTACCACATCTCTATGAGGAATTTATTTCAATTCCCGAACAGCTTTCCTGGAAATGGTAAAATATTATTAGTAAAGCACATCCACTAACAACAAAAAATTAGTGTGTTATGGCCTCCACTTCTATATTTTCCTATACAAATTCACTCAGTAAAAATAATTTGTTAAAATTATTTTTTTTAAATTATCTTCATGATAATGCAGACGATTTCCATATTAGAGAAGTAGTATAACACTAAATATCCAATATATATATATTGTTAAAAATGAAAGAAATCGATAACTTTATTTTAAATTGTCGCAGATCGATTGTTCAACCATTCGTTTTAAAGGTATTGGCGAGCTCTTTTGAAAGATACCCATCATGAAAATTTACTCCCCTCGAGGGGGTCTTCCCCTCCAGGGGGGAGGCGAGGCTCCTGCATACACAAAATTTTTTTCCCAGTTGACTATCTGTATTACAAAAAATATATATTCGTTTCATTTTGTTTAGTGCAGTCTATAGATGTTAAATTCTATTTACATGCAATTTCCCCCATAGACGTAATGTATTTGAATACTTTTGAGTGTCCCTGTACACGAATCATTTGCTTCATCTCAACGAAAAGCTTAGTTGTAGCATCCCTATATGATACACATTTAGCATACTGAGTTTGGAATTTCTGCTACTATTTGTTCTTGAGGTATGCTGATAACGCACACACAGACCGTTCTCTAAAAACATGATTTTCGTATTCAGGGGACCTCAGAACATGTAAATATAACAAAAACTCACGTTTGAAAATTTGACCCTAAAACAATACTTTCTCGACCCTATGGGGAAGAGAAAGTAAAAAAGTTTACTTTGCATGCTTTGTTTTCCTACTAAGCCCTTGATAAAGTTAGGAAACTGGTATGCTTTCATCATTTCCATTTATCTTGTTTATTACCATTTTTTAGATATATTGTAGATATATTAGTAGATACATTTAGATATATTGTAGATATATTAGTAGATACATTTAGATATATTGTAGATATATTAGTAGATACATTTAGATATATTGTAGCTTTGGGATTGATCATATACGTTATCGTTTATTTTGATAATTCTGTATAAATTTTCACATATACAGTTGAACCTCGATAACGTGAACACGCTTAATGTGAATTACTTTTAACATGAACTATTTCCACAATTCCCATTAAAATGAAGATTAGTTTATTTAAATGATGATTAGTTACTTATAGTATGAACGACTGATAACATGAACATCCCCCCCCCCTTGAGATTCACGTTAACAAGGTTCGATTGTGTATATACACACATTGAAAAATGCAGAATTTAATGTAAACTTCCATTATCTGTAAGTTAAATCATGCTTTTTTCAATATGTAATCTTCAGTTGTTTTGGTTGTGTTTTAAATTCTCAATAATTTTTATCGAGATTTGTTTCCTGTTTTTTTTTTTTTTTTTTTTTCTTTTCTTTTCTTTTTTCCCACAATGTATTGTTTAAAATAAAGGCACAATACATAATTCGGTTGTACAGCTAATTACTGTATCACTGTAATGAAGAAATATTACACTTTGACAAAACAAAAGTATTAATAAAATGAAAGTTAAATTTGAAATGAAATACAACATGAATGAACATACTCTTAAAAAACAGATTGAAAATTTCTAATGGGTTTGTTTTTAGATGTTGGGAGGGAAAATTGAAATAAATAGTGACATGGGCAGGGGCACATTGGGACAAGGGGCAGCACTTATTCACTTTTGCAACATTCTAATTAGTGAAAGGAGAAAAAAGTTTTGTTTAGAGCTTTATAGGGGACATAGCACCTTTCACTTGGTACCTCTGAAGCAGAGCCTGATTAATTCAAGGCACATAAAATGGCGTCATAAAATGCAATTTTTTTTTAATGGGGGGAGAGAGGGCTACGAAATTATGTGTGCCCCGAGCCTCATATTAAGTTAATTAGGTCCTGCATTAAAGATTTCATGTAAAAGTTTATATTTCCATTTATTATTTATAAGTTGAACCATATAAAGTTTGTTCAGTAAAATATATTTTCAGGCAACTATTCATATAATTTTGATATTTTTTTAGATTTGAAATCTTTAAATTGAGTTTTCTCAGTTTGCATTTTTTCCCGAATTCATAATCTTCAAAATGCTAAACCTACAGATATTTAAGAAAAGATTTAAATTTTTTTTAGACACTTAATAGAACCTACTTAAAAGAATTAGGGATGGTTTTGAAAGAAATTAGTTTTAGAGGTAATATATATATATATATATATATATATATATATATATATACACACTAAGGGACAAAAAAAAAAAAAGAAAAGAAAGAAAGAAAAGAAAAAAAAAGAAACTTGGATACTTTCACATTTTTTTTTTTTTTTATTTTTTTTTCAAAAATCACCAATTTTAAAATTTAAATGTTGTTATGTAACAGATAGTGATTTTGCCAGAAATCGAATAAGTGAAACACTAATGTCTGCTCGATATGGATGTGCAGTATCTGGCAAAATCACTGGCAATTTCATCTCTATTTTTAAATGATTAAATTGGATGTTTTTCAAAGGAAAAATAAAAAGTATCCAAATGTGACATTTTTTTTGTTGTTGTTGTTTTGTCCTCCGTGTATGCACTACCTACCAATAAGTATTTGGACACTTTCGAATTTAGACGTTATGTTATATAGAAGAATTCTTTAGTAATCATCTTGAAACTTTGGGAGTATAAATAACATGTTATACCTCATATATTTCAGCAAAAGTTTTTTCCTGAAGAGGAAAAATCGACCAATGAAAAATGAAAGAAAAATCAAAATGTTTTGCATCACCCTGTGAAAAGTAATGCTTGCAATGCATTTTGGCTGTACCATGTGATTGTAACAATTTTTCTAATTATCTCTATAAATTTTTATGAGGCTATATACAGAGTGGTTATAATTAAACTTCCCCTATCAACAGCATCCTACAGCGCAAACGGGTGAACGGAATGCAACGAAATTTGGTACATAGACTATACGCGAGATGCGCTCACGGAATTTCGAAAAAAAAAAATTGTAGTTCCAAAATGTCCACCAGTGGGTGCCTTTTCTGATAAATCATTTAATTTAACACAATAAAAGACCAAAGCGGAATACAGAAACAATATTAACATTTATTGTTTCTGATCACCTTGTCAACGCAAACATTTATCGTTTGCAAACGTTTTATACCCTAACCCGTTTTGCATAAAGCTTCCCCTTCTTCACAAATATATAAATCTCGACATTTTTTTCCTAGAACTGACAGCTTTTTCTGGTTTTATATTTTATTACTCATAATTCTTGTTCTGGAATGGAATGGTTGGGTTTTACGTCGCACTAGTGCTGCGCAGATGGGCAATTGGCGACAGTCAGGGACACATCCCTAGAGGTTGTCCGGAGACATGCCATCACAATTTTGATCCTCCACGGAAGGGATGGCTCTCCCGCTTCGGTGACCCCCAGAGGTATAATTTTTTATGGGAACATGGAGGACATTGTGGCCACGACAGATTTTACGTGCACCAGCCACCATTAGTGTACACGACGGTCGTTGGCCGGCTCGAGTTACAAACCCGCAATCTTCCAATTACGAGACCGGCGCTCTACCTACTGGGCTACCGCGGCCCCCTTGTTCTGGATTGTTAATGTTTTTTAACCGACTTCAAAAAAAGAAGGAAGGTTCTCAATTCAAACCGTATGTTTTTTTTATGTTTGTTAGCTCATAACTTCTGAAAGGATGCTCCGATTTTGATACTTTTTGTTTTGTTGAAAAGGTCTTGGTCTGCAATAGGTCCCATTGTAATATCTTTACTATCTAAAGAAAATACAGGGTGCCCAAAAAAATCAGTCCCAACTCTTTTAACTGCTAAACGGCTGCAGCTATAGTGATAAAAATGGTATGTAAGTATAGTAAAGTGGCCCTGCAGTACAAGGTTAAACCACTTGCTGCGCCACCTGGTGGAAAATAGTGGAGTTAGTGTTCCTATCTCGAAAACGGTTCTAGAGAAAAAAAGTGAATTAGACAGTTGAAGATTATCATCGATTTAGTACAAAAAGATAGTTTAGACATTCATGCTAGCGTTTCTATCTCGGAAACGGTTCAAGACAGGGGAAAAAAGTGAATTATAAAATTGCAGAGCATCATCGATTTAGTGCGAAAAGATAGTTTTGACATTGATGCTAAAAGTACAAGGCTAAAAACGTGCCTTTTTTTCTTCGCAATTTCTTACACTATACACACTTGCGCTACATTGCTCACGTTGTAGCGTAGCTGGTGAGACATACGCTATATAGTTCAAAATACGGTTACTTGATACTTTTTGCTTTGTTGTAGAGATCTTGGTCTGAAGTAGGTCCCATTATAACATCTTTACAATCTAAAGAAAATAAAGCGCCATCTGGTGAAAAACAGCGGCATTAGCGCTCCTATCTCAAACACGGTTCAGGATGGGAGAAAAGTTAATTACGAAGTTGTAGAGTATCATCGATTTACTACGAAAAGACAATTTTTAGACATTATTGCTAAAAATAGAACCCTTAAAACGTGCAATTGTTTGTTCGCAATTTCCTACACTGTGCACACTTGAACTACGTTGCACGCTTTACAGCGTAGCGGATGACACGTATACTCTGTGGTTCAAAGTACTGTTACTGTAAGCGGTCACATCGATTAGCGCAAAGTCGTTTTCAACCAACTTCAGAAAGGAGGGTGTTCTTAATTCTTGCAATGTGTTGTTGTTGGTATTTGTAAGCTTATAACTTCGTAAGAAATGCTCCAATTAACCGAATTCAAAAAGGAGGAGGTTCTCAATTTAAAGCGTATGTTTTTTTGTTTTTGTTTTCGTTTGTTAGCTCATAACTTCTGAACGGATGATCCGATTTTGATACTTTTTGTTTTATTGTAAAGGTCTTGTTCTGAAATAGGTCCCATTGTAATATCTTTACGATCAAAAGAAAATACAGGGTGCTAAAAAAGTCAGTCCCGACTCTTTTAACTGCTGAACAGCTGCAGCTATAGTCATAAAAGGGGTATGTAGATACAGTAAAGTGGACATGTGCTACGCGATTCAACCGCCTAAAGCGCCACCTGGTGGAAAAGAGTGGAGTTAGCGATCCTATCTCGGAAACGTTTCAAGACAGGGGAAAAAAAGTGAATTATAAAATTGCAGAGCATCATCGATTTAGTACGAAAAGATAGTTTAGACGTTAATGCTAAAAACGGAACGCTTAAAACTTGCATTTGTTTGTTCACAATTTCCTATTTTGTGCACACTTGAAAAACATTGCATATGTTGTAGCGTAGCGGGTGACATTTATGCTATGTAAAATTTAATGTATGGTTACTGTAAGCGGTCACATCGATTAACGCATAGGCGTTTTAAGCCGACTTCATAAAGGAAGAGGTTCTCAATACAAACCATGTTTCTCGTTGTTGTTGTTGAAATTTGTTAGCTTATAACTTCGTAAGAGATGATTCAATTTTAATACTTTTTATGTTGTCGTAATGATCTTGGCCTGAAATAAGTTTCATTAGGATTTCATTAAGATATAAACAAATTACAGGATAATCACAAAACCCTGTTCTCTCTCTAACTGCTGAACGCAAGCAGCTACACTGGTAAAAACAGTGTGTAGGTATCGATGTTGAAACTTCTGTCCGTCAACTGCAATGCATATTTTGCTCTTTGTTTGAACTTTACGCTGCGCAATTTCCAGCGCAGCGTGTGACACGCATTTACTGTAAAGTTCAATATATATGCCTAACAGAATTTTCGGTTTCGAATACAGCGTATCCTTTCTTTACATTTCTAAAGACTTTTTAATTTAACGTATGTTCGTTCAATAGATAGTATTTTGGTCATATCCGATACAGGCAAGAAATGGGACACAATTTAAAAATGCAGCATTTGAGAAAAATCAACTTAAAAATAACTTGACTAGAATAAAACTGGCACAACTGTCTCTCGAATGGATAACTTTCTAGATGGAGATGTAACTTTTTTGTTCACATTGGGTGCATTTAATGTATTTTTCAGTGAGATAAACCTTTTTTTGAGTAATGTTACTTTTCTTGGAAGTTGGGATTTGTGAAACTTCCGTCGAACGTCTTCTTATGCTCTGCTATATAAATAAGTTTTCACTGAAAAGAGAAAAATAAAATATTTTTGTAAAAAAAATAGAACCGACTCCAAAAAGGAACTACTATTCAAACAACTAAAAATGAAAGAAAATTGGCAGAAAATGGAACTGTAGATTGCGCCTAAAAGTATAAAATAATTTTCTTCGCCAAACAACCTATAACACTACAATTAATCATAACTTTTGAAGTCGGCGCAAAATTAAATAAAAATTGATACCTTTATTCAATACAAAAATCAAATCCTATTCAAAATACACGTCTCACATTGTTACCTGCAAAACGCAGCCGAGAACTACTTTGATTCAAGAAAACAAATAAGATTTCGTAAGCAGCAAAAGTTGGCGAAGATGCTGGTATCTGACGTCCTTGGTGAACGAAAAATCGCAAAATTATCTGGCAAACATATTTAATTTCTTTGGGATATCATGATTATTTTAATAAGGTATATCAAGAGAGTAATCAAGAATATGAAACAACACATCGTGCAATATATATTATGAAAATATACATCTTGCTTGTATATTTTTGCCTTACGTTTTTATCGCCAAATTAAAAAGCCATCACGGATGATCTAACTTCGTAGAAACATAAATACTGCATTGTGAAGAATGTTCACTGTTCTATGTAGATGATACTAATGGACCAATTGTATACAGTGATAAAATAATAATGGAAACATGAAAATGGATCTAAAAACTAACCTTTAAAAACTAATTAAATTTTATTTAATTTTGCGCCGACTTCAAAAGTTATGATTAATTGTAGTGTTATAGGTTGTTTGGCGAAGGAAATTATTTTACACTTTTAGGCGCAATCTACAGTTCCATTTTCTGCCAATTTTCTTTCATTTTTAGTTGTTTGAATAGTAGTTCCTTTTTGGAGTCGGTTCTATTTTTTTTACAAAAATATTTTATTCTGTATTCGGTTTTGGTCATTTATCGTGTTAAATTTAATGTTTTTCCAGAAAAGGCGCCTTCTGGTGGACATTTTGGAACTTTTTTTTTTTTTTTTTTTTTTTTTTTCGAAATTCCATGAGCACATCTCGTGTACAGTCTATATACCAAATTTTGTTGCATTCTGAGGATGCTGCTTATAGGGGAAGTTTAATTATAACCACCCTGTATATTCATTGAGACATTATTTCTTTAAAAAAAGGCAACAAAAAAAATTACCACTTTTTTAATTATAAACCAGACCCAGTGCAAAGCAATTTTTAGGAAACTTGTCACACTACACAGCATACTGTAATCAGAATGCAAAAATGTTAAATATCTTACAAAATATAAGCATTTTTACTCAATAATTTTTTACTATGCATGCGCAAGTTTTACAAAAATTTCATTTGAAAAATTTAATAGCCGAAAGTATTGAGCAACTTACATGAAAACCCCAAACAAATATCGTGTAAATTCAAACAGTTATGAGTTATAAAATGAAGAGAATTTTAGTTCCTCTTGGGGAAAAAAAAGAAGAAGATAATAGGGGGCTTTATCAATATATATTTATAATCAGTGAATACTGTATTACCATTGGGCATTGATTGAATCAAAATGAAAATGTGAATAAAACTCCTTATATTTTAGATAATTTGGAGTGGAAGGCTGATTTTTATACCAACTATGTGAAAAATACCAGTGCCGGGAATCGAACCCGGGCCTTCCGCTTAACGCGCGAATGCTCTACCACTGAGCTACCCTGGGTGATAACCAACTTGGCATTTCTCACATAAAAAAAGAAGAAATGCGTGATGTGAGAAATGTCTAGCTGTATAGACAATAAGACTTCTTCACACACCATAAATTTTAATCCAGCACAACCGGTTTCGAAAGGACGTAGCCTTCCTTCATCAGGTGCAAAAAAACACGTGCTACTGCCTTGGAGGCAAAAGCAAGACCTTGCTTTTGCCTCCAAGGCAGTAGCACGTGTTTTTTTGCACCTGATGAAGGAAGGCTACGTCCTTTCGAAACCGGTTGTGCTGGATTAAAATTTATGGTGTGTGAAGAAGTCTTATTGTCTATATATCTATTGTACACCAGTTTTGCATTTAGTTTTTAATGCCTAGCTGGTTATCACGCAGGGTAGCTCAGTGGTAGAGCATTCGCGCGTTAAGCGAAAGGCCCGGGTTCGATTCCCGGCTCTGGTATTTTTCACATAGTTGGTATAAAAATCAGCCTCCCAATCCAAATTATCTATAATGAATTAAGGTTGATGATTAAAGAATTTCTAAAACTTCTTATAGTTTAGCTTTTATTTTTAGAGAAACTGAAATTCTGTTCATTCTATAATTCATAACTGTTTGAGTTTACATGATATTTTTTTTTGGAGTTTTCATGTAAGTAGCTCCATACTTTTGGCTATTAAATTGAGCAAATGAAATTTTTATAAATCTCGTGCATGCGTAATTAAAAAAAAATATTTAGTAAAAATGCTCATACTTCGTAAGATATTTAACATTCTTCCATTCTGAGTGCTGTATGCTGTATCTAATGCCAAGTTTTCTAAGTGGCAATTTTTTTTAGAAACCATTATGTCTCCATGAATATATGTAGTATCCTTATGAAAATGTATGCAGATAATTAGAAGAATCCTTATATTCATATGCTACAGCTAAAATGCATTTCAAGCATTACTTTGTACAGGGTGATGCAAAACATTTTAATTTTTCTTTAATTTTTTAATGGTCCCCTTTACCTCTTCAGGAAAAAACTTTTGCTGAAATATATGAGGTGTAACATGTTTTTTGTTAACACGCTTTTATTAGCTTCACCTGTATGTATGTATGTTTGTATGTATGTTTGCATGTTTGTAACCACTCTGGGAGCAAACAAAAAATCTATATTGTAAAAAAAAGACTTCCCTACGTGAACACCGTGGCGTTGAGGTATAACTCCGCGGTACGAACCTAAAGGTCTAGCGTTCGATTCCAGTCAGGGGAGATTTTTTAAAAATGGTTTTTGTTTAATTCTAAGTTATTTTAATTAAAGATTCAAATGTATGTAAATATTACGGTGTGTCACTTACACGATTTTCTCTTACCCTGCATTTTAATACTAAGATAGATATTTCGTGTTTTTTAGTTCACATTTCTATAAAAGCGTGTTCTTTAATTTTTTAAAACTATAATATATTATACACCCAAAGTTTCAAGATGATTCCTAAAGAATTTTCCTAGATATTTGATAAAACGTCTAAATTCGAAAGTGTCCGAGAATACTTATTTGTAGGTAGTGAATATATGAAAGGATAAAAAGAATTAAGATTTTAAATTATTTTATTATTTTAATGAAGTTCGGTTGTATATTAAATATATTTTTTAAAGAAAATAAACTTTTCTTTTACTTTCTCTCATCCATATATTATATAAACGGTAGAGAAAGTATTGTTTTTGAGTCAAATTTTCAAATGGAGTTTTTGTTACATATATGCGCTTTGAGGTCCCCTGTATCCGAAAATCATGTTTTTAGTGGTGATCTGTGCGTCTGTGACTTTTATCAGCATGTCTCTAGAACAAATAGTAGCAGAAAGTCTAAACTCGTTATTCTAAATGTGTATCATATAGGGATGCTACACTAAACTTTTCGTTACGATGGAGAAAATGTTTCATGTACAGGGTCATCCAAGAGAATTCAAATACATTAAGTCTATGGAGAAAATCCTTTCCTCGTACAGAGTAGCATTTGTAGGCTGCCTTAAACGAAATGGAATGAACATAAGTTTAAGTTTCTATTTGCATAAAAGCCTGTTTTGTGTAGATTGTGGCATGGACATCATTTATTATTCATTTACACAGGGCTAACCAAAGTATTTGGACATATTTTGGTGATATACTTGAAAAAATGTTAGAATTGCAATTTATTTTGTATTAGACATTTTCCATATAAAAATAAATTTATGTACACAATAAGATCTACATACAGTTTACTGACAATATACAGGGCTACCTCAAATTAAGCTAAGCGTACTTATCTATTGAATGTAATTGATGGAAGTGCTTTGTTACCTTTTATTATGTTGATAAACATAGTTCAAAAAGGAAAAGTAATTTTTCATGCAATTACTGTAAACCAAAGTATTTTTTAAACCTATATTTTCAATTCTGGTTTTTTGTATGATATCATGTTTTAAGGTTGCCTGACTACAAAATTCCAATTTTTAGCAGCTGATTTGTAGATTTGTTATTAGCATAAATTAAAAACAAATAACAAGATTTAAATTTGACAATTTAAAGTTCGCATTACGTTGACACTTGAAAAATTTGATCAAGATTGGCAATTTGGAGGCAAATTAATAGCAGTCTTGATTTTATTTGTTAATAAATGTAAGCACTATAATTAAACGGGGGTTTAAGGGAGACGGTAGCTCCCCTCATACAGAATTATATGTGAAATAAAACTGTTCTTAAACATATTTTAGATTATTTTTTAAAGTAGATTGGAGTTTATTATCTTACGTTATTTACCTTACGACTTAATGTTTCATTTCTCTTTCTCTCTTTTTTTTTTTCTTTTAATATATATAGATAGTATTGAAACGCAGAATAAGAAAAAGTCACGCAAGTGACATCCCAGATTATTTGCATTTGACATACTTGTAATACCGCAAAATTGGTAGTGTCACTGCCGAGACAGAGATGAAACTACACTGTAAAAAAATAACTATTACCAGCTGCAAGAAACTCTCTGTGATTGGAGAAAATAATTATTTTCTCCAATCGCAGAGAGTTTCTTGTAGCTGGTAATAGTTATTTTTTTACAGTGCCTGTAAGAAGAAAAATCAACTACTGAGCTAGAAAAGTATAAACAATAATCACAGTGATTAAATAAACAACGGAAATTGGAGTTGGAAGCATTTTCAATTAATTCAAATACATAGTTTTCCATTTTTAAACTTATTTTTCTCTCAAAATTTCGCCAATACAAAAATAAATTGAATTCAATTTTTTTAAATAAGGTACTTGTACCCAATGTGGACAGTGCTCTCAATATGGACACCCTTAATATCTTTAAAAATAACAAATTTGATCGAGAGATAACGCTACGTGTCCGTGAAGAAAAGCAGTTGAAAAGATAATTTAGCCTGGAATGTGTAAAAAAGCGTGCTGTTCGCCATTTTGAAGGAAACTTGTTTTTTCGTGGTGTGCTGATCGTAATTGCAGGTAAGTTTAAATTATTATTAGATATGGTAAAATTACTTTAAATATTGAAAAGTGGAGTGTTTTAGAAAGCTGATAAAACATATTTTCGATTGCTATTGCATATATTGCTTAAAAATGACTTATTTGTTTATTTATTACAAAATTTAGTAAAACTACGCCCGATTCCCAATATGGACACCTTATGTCTACATTGGAAGTACAGCAAGTGAATCTTCAGATTCACAAATTTGTAAAATACTGTTTAATGTTATTTTATTTAGCTAATTCATAATAAATAAATGATTCATAATTAATAGCTAATTCATAGCTAAATAAATAAATTCATAGCTAATTCATAATTAATATCCTTTTTAAATCTTATTTATAGTATCCGTACAAAAAATGAACAAATGAATTACATTACGAATTAAGAGTGGAAGTACAGATGTTGAAGCTCTTGTTAACAACTTACCTTCCCCCTTTATTGACCCACCTTCATCACCTGCGAGATCATTTTCCATGGAAAATTCTTTCACCAGCGTGTTATCAACTCCAACTGTAAGAAGGAAGAAGACACATCGTCGCCAGGCGATAAACTCAAAAGGCATCAAAGGGGTAAAATCCTTGTTCAACAAGATGCCATCTGAGCAATCCTCCAAGAAACCTCCTCCAAGAAAAAAATTCTCCAAAAAGCCCTTGCAAAAAAATCAAAAGAAGCCTCCCCTCAGTAGGGTATCTGTTGCCGAAATCACAGGTACCAGCGGTATCACTTCCTCAACAAAGGAGAGCTGGTACTGCTTCTTATGCAGTATTGATGCTGTTGCAGACATGCGGCAGATATGTCCATGAGGAATGTGTGGGACTTAGCACCCATGATGAAGAAGTTTTTATTTGTCCATCCTGTGAGGACTGAGTAATAACAGATGTAAATTCTGCATACAGATGCAATAAAGCTAAGCAAAAGCAACTATATTATTTCATAATATTTTTTATAACTGAGGTGCTTTGCGTGAATCTTCGAAGAGACACAACCGAAAATGTCCCCCCGCCCTTCTAAAGTGCATGTTCTGAAGATATTTACTGCCCCCCCCCTCCCCCGCAATACTTTAAGATATTTTTTTTTTATCCCCTCTCCTCTAAAATTCTTTGGAAGAGTGGCTCTTCCATACACCCTGTGTAATAGGTAATAAAGATAGGTTAATAAGTTAATATAGGTTATATATAGGTTAATATATATACGTTATATAAGGAACCACCTGTCCCTATTATGGATATGCATGTCCATATTAGGGACAGGTGGTTCCTTATATGGACACTTATAAACATTTTTTGTTTTTATTATTTAAATCAAACCAGAATAATTACAAGGTCGCTTATTTCAATAATGATAGTGAATAGTGCAGGGATAGTGGTCATACATTTTTGGAGTCCTGTGATGTGTACACGGGGGTGAAAAAAATACATTTTCCTTAGGGTGTCCATATTGGGTACAGGTACCTTAGTAAATAGTGAAAATAGGTTCATGAAATATTTAACACGGCAAAAATTGTCGTACATGTTTTGGATTTTTGCGACATTTGCCTATAATTTGGCAACAATTTTATAATGTGTTAATTTGAATCCTAATTTTTAACAGATTATTTACTGAATATATATAAAAAAAATTATTTGAACAGTTGAAATATTTTTCATCTTTACATTATATATCTTTCTGAGGGTTAGTTTAGTTTCAGTGCTTGAACAAATAAATATAAATAAAATTATATAAACACTTTACTTTGTCACAAGCAAAAATGATATATAGAAGGTAAAAAATATGGGAAAAGTTAGCTGGTGTCAAAAAAAATATATATAAAGTTGCACTTGAAGGAAGTGCGTGTCCGTCGCTGCACATTCTTCATTAAATTACACCCAGTTACTCTTATTCTAGAATCAGAACTTAAAGAATCATAAACTATGAAATTAATTTCAACAAGCATTGATTTATTAAAATTGATCTAAGAGTTCATTACTCTTTTCCAAATGTTGAACACAGTGCTTAATGTAAACTAATAACATTTTAATATCTTTTGTCAGATAAATTGATTCAACAAGCATTTAACTCATATAGTAATGTAATATAAACATTAGTTTTGAAAATTAACTTATGTGTTTGTTTCAGTATTTATTATGTAAATTCCGAAGTGTCGTTTCACTGTTTAGTAATTATTTACACGCAAATGAAACATTGACGTATGTTTAACTAGAAATTCGCTTGCAAGTTTTAATCGCGACTTCATCGTTTAAAATATTTATTAGATTAAGAGCTCTTTCAAAACTAGGAAAAAGAATATTTAAATACTTGAGCTAAAGCAAATTATTTATATTAAATAAATTTGTTTACAAAACACCTTTATCACTGTAACTACAGAGCCACGGTATCCAGGTTCGCCGTATGCACCTACCGTGAACGTAATGTCGACTACCGTAAAATGGAATAATTCAAAAAGCGATTCATTCACTGAAACATTCGGCAGAAAACTCCAGCATTTCTCTTGCGCATACGTAATATGGCTGCCGTAGCTCTAACCACAGCTTTAAATTGGCTGTTCTTAAATTGTTCTACACTTGTAACATATTTCAGCTATTACTGTTTCAAACTTTTTTCTCCCTCTTTTTTATAGGAAAATTATAAATATTTTACAAAAGAATAATAAACATAAAGTATCAGAGAACATTTATTCACTTGAAGGTAAATTTAATTTATTCTATTTCATATTCTATGGAATATTTTATCAAGTAGGGTAAATTGGGTATAGCATTAGGCTTAATTATATGGCTAAATTATTATATTGTTCATTCTCGCGAAAACTGTCATTATGAGAAAATTGAAAGGAATGAAAAGTTTTTTAATTTTCTTAAACAGATATATGTAATAGCTACCTTAGAAAAATATAGATCCTGCATATATTTCGCAATGTTCAAATTAATAAATTAATTTGGAATACTGAAAAGTGAGAGAATGGCAGTTATAATGAGATGATGATATTTTATTAGAATACACTACTTTTACCACTTTTTTTTTTCATTATAAATAACAATATTGTTCTGATTTGTGCAAAATAAAGGTATTAAAAAATTAAAATTTATGGCAATACCTCTCATAGAACTAAATGCTTTGGAATTATTTTGGGTGTCCCTGTATACAAACCAGCAGTTGTGCTTCCTCCATTTTTAATAGGAAACATCCTATACTGAACATAAATAAAATATATCAATTTCCAGTAATTCCATAAATATTTACGAGAGTTAGAGCGCGGACAGGCAAACAGACAGACAAACCGAAGTCATAAACTATTTTCAACTTTGTTGAAAAATATTAAAAACACTTTTCAGCTTTGTCGGAAAGTTTAAAAAAAGATTGACCTGCAATTGTGTTCCCTTTTTTATAAATTACTCACATTAACCCACAGACTACTCACTTTACCCCATGCCATGGTGTAATGTGGGTATAAAACTTAGTCTATTTCAAATCGTTATTATTATTTTATTTTTAAGTATTGAGTCAAAAGTTCAAGCGCTATGTGTTCTCGGCACTTGTACTGTGTATATGCAACAAAAAGTTATCTAGTTTTTTGAAATCTTTTTTATTTTGTTTTGTTCTACTGATCATGGCTCCCTGCGAATCAATAGCGGCTGTCCAGACGCGATCTTGAACAATAAAAACACCGTACAAGGCATAGTTACCCTCTTCTCCGCTTTGTGCGCTAGTTACACGTCTTCTATTTGGTATATGTACTTACTTGCGCACGAAGCTTTTTGACAATTTAATGAATTATTTTTGTTAAAACTATCTTTCAATGCACAAAACGGTTTGTAATATATGCAGAATACTTTAAGAAAATTCTTTGTAGATAAATAATTATTTATTTCTACATTTATTCCTGAAAGTTCAGCTATTTAAAATTTTACTACTAAAAATGTTTTAACAAATTTAAAATGAATAAATAAATAAATAATAATAATAATAAATAGATCTTATATATTTTTTTAATATAAAAAAGTTACTAATTATAGACATAAAAATCTGTTTGAAATAAGTCAAATAATAATAATATTATTAAAGATAAGAGGAACTGTATATAAAGAATACTTAATAATTGTGCTTGAAAAACAAATCCATATTCCAAATCATTATAAATATTTATTACATTAGTATCTGAAATATACTTTATTTTAATTAATTAATTAATTAAATATTTTTTTTTCATAATATCCTCGTTTTGTACGCACATTAAAAATTTTACTTTATGTAATTTTTTTAAACTGTCTTAGAGTCATATGTAGATATTTTTATTATATATATGCAACGAAACTCGTTAATAATTATTATGCTGACATTTCTTGAAAATTATCCCCCCCCCCCCGAAAAAAAATAATAATAGTAAAAATAATAAATAAATATTTAAAATTTTTAATTTTTTTATTATATATATGCAACGAAACTCGTTAATAATTATTATGCTGACATTTCTTGAAAATTATCCCCCCCCCGAAAAAAAAAATAATAATAGTAAAAATAATAAATAAATATTTAAAATTTTTGGGGGAAAAAAGTTTTAATGCTCCCTTCTAATTAATTCTTCTTCTTCTTCTTTTTTTTTTTTTTTTTTTTTTTTTTTTTTTGTTATGCTTGTTATGCTTTTGCTCCACTTCTGGCCAAAAGATTCTGCTCTCCAAGCTGGTAGAGGGGAAATGCCAGGTTCAAAGCCATGTTGATCCAGCCATTCTGATTTATTTGCGATCTTTTCCAATACTTGCATATATACGGGATAGAAAGAAATTTATATTTGTATTATCTCTAGTAGCTAAAACAGTTTTTTTTTTTTTTTTTTTTTTTTTATATATATCTACACTTTGTACTCCCACCAAAAAATTCCCTTAATATATATATATATATATATATATATATATATATATATATATATATATATATATTAATTTTGTCTTTTAATTACTGTTTTATGCACACACATATGATTATATATATATATATAATCATTGTACATATGCAGTGAAATATAGAAATCAGATGAACCATTTAAATACTGTTGTGCTCACTCAGACACATACACGTCTTTTTAAAAATAGAAAAATGTATTAAAGAAACCACAAAACGTATAAATATACCAAAAACCCACAGTGGATTATTATTTATTATTATTATTATTATTATTATTTCATGGGTACAATATTTTCCTTACATAGTATATGTTTGGAAAGTAAAAATGAATTCAGGAGACCTTAAAACGTATAGATATACCAAATTCTCACAGTTGGATTTTTTTCATAATTAAAAGCATTTTCTAACATAGTTTTATATAACTTTTTTAACTTCTCAACGTGTACTAAAGTGATAAATCTTTTTTTGGGAAAAATAACTCTAAAATTATACACAAATATAAAAGGGAAATTATAATAATTTTTACTTTCCGTACATACATATTTAAGGAAAATACTGCAATCACGTCAAAAATCTGATTTTGAAACCTTAATACTTCTATATGTTTTCAGGTCTCCTGAGTTCATTTTCAGTCATTACATTTTTTTCTTTTTTTTTTTTTTTTTTTTTACTTGGTCTCAGAATTATAAAAAATCTGCATGTATAAGCATTGCAATGAAACAATATTACGTATATTAAAATTTTACTCGGACTATTTAAATTAAATAAAATTCAAAATTTTAATATTTTAAAAATGTTTCCTGCTAACTAATTTTTCTTTACTTCCCTCGATTTTAGAATATTATAATTTAAAATTATGTGGTTATGTGGCTTAAGGCTGATTAATACATTAGGACCCTAGAACTATAACTGGAATGCCCTCCATGGGGGGTTTTTGTAAGGGGGGTCCCAGCCTGTATTTATTTTAGTTTTGGAGAAAAGCACGAAAAACTCCGAATAGCTAGGTCAAAGAGTACGACTTGGGGTCGAACCCGGCACATCCTATCTACCACAGTTTAAAAATATAATCTAAGTATGGTGTATTCATCAATAAGTTTTTTTTTTAATGTTTGAATGTTAAAAATTCGAATTAAATTTCAGAATTCAAACATTCAGTTGCATAAAAATAAACAAATAAATCAAAGGATCCACAAAGTTATATCGAAATATGTTTAGAATGTATTTAGTTAAAAACTGTAATAATGTAAAATCCAGTGAAAAATATTATAAATTAATAAGCAGAGAGCATAAAAAAAAATAATAATATTATATTAAACAGTTCTTTATTTAGATAGTTTTCAAAAAAAATTTCATATACTTATGCAAATTTTCAGAACTCTAATGCAGTAAATAACAAATACATATATTTAAAACAGATACTATCACCGTAAAATGGTATCAGATGTTTCGAGATGCTTATATTTTGATACGATTTTTAAAAATTTCTTTTGGCTTTACAGAAAAAATATTAAAATGCACTCTATTTCATTATATATATATATATATATAGTACTTTCGGAATTAATTCGTTTTTGATAAAGAAATGGTTCTAAAAGTTTATTATTAGACATTAGTATTTCAAATCATCATGAAATGAAGTGATGAATAAATTATCTTTATATTATATTTTTTATGATGAAAACATTTTGACAAACATATATAATTCTACATGCATTGATATAATTATTATGCCCATTCAAAAAAAATTTTCGACGTTTTAATGAGATTCTAGCGTGAATTGTAAATGTATGTATTTAATGTTATTCTTATGACCGGACCTTTAAATTAGCGATGAATAAACGATCTTTTTTATTTTATTTTTTGTGGTGAAAGCATTTTGATAAACAAACATTAATTCTACATGCACTGATATTAATTATTATGCATATTCATAAAAAAATTTCAGCATTTGAAGGAATCTATAGCGTTAATTGCAATTGCAAATGCTTCTGTATAATTTTATTCCTATGGCTGGACCTTTAAATCAGCGAAAATCAAGACTAGAGACTTGTATACCGCGCCAATTGTTGGGTAGCGGTAGGGAAAGTAAGTTCTCGCTGTACGGCCTTTTCGCGTCGTTTCGACAGCCGCAGGGAGCCATGTACTGATTTTCAAAAACGATGTTTTTATCGGTTTTTATACCCATATTACCTATACTTAGGCTGACCAGATCAAAGTACCTTTATAATAGAGGAGCATTAAAAATTGCTACAATTATCAAATTATGGGTGTATTTTTCCATTCATAATAAATAAGGACTAAAAAATAAAGTGTTATTGATTAATAATTCTACATTTTTTTTAAAACTTAGAAAAACACCTTAAAAAAAGCGTCCCCATTTGTCCCCAGAAAATGGGGACGTTTGGTCAGTATACCTATACTACAGCGTCTAGAATAAACAGTGTGGAAAGCGGCGAATAAAATTGTTCTAAAAAAATTAAGCCTGTCACCAGATGTCACTGTAATCGAAGCTAGTGTCACGACAACAAAACCGAGACTCCCTATTGGTTAATTATATGCTTAGATCACGTGATTAAACTGACGAAAATGGGAAAAGCCAATCAGGTCTTCGATTTGAGCAATAGCTTCGATCACAGCGACATCTGGGTAAGCTTAATTTTTGTAGCATCATTTTAACATCACGGTTATAGGCGATTGCCACACTGTTTATTCTAGACGCTGTACCTATACTGACTAAACCACAGACTAAGGAATAACTTAGACCCGGTCAGACGACTATCTGGAATGGGGAAAATTGAAGTAACTGTAAGGCGCTTAGAGAGACCGGCGGCCATATTGGTACAAGCAAGAAACCAGTAACAACGTAATCTATACATGTAAAAACGAATGCATGTCTGTCTGTTTGTCCTTTGTGCATTACAACGCCATTCATCCGATCGCCCTGAAACTTTGGGAAGTTGTTCAGTGCATTCCCTCGAAGGTTTCTGGTATAATTTTTTAAATATCGGTCCCCCTGAGGAGTAGGGAGGGGGGGGGGGAGCAAGAACGGGATTGCAACATATTTTCACATTAGCTTTATTTCTCAAGGGAAAAAAAATAAATATTTAAAAGGTTCCAACTTCAAGATTTTAAAAACAGATATTACAGAATATCTAAAAAAAAAAATCGCCAGCAAGGAGAGAGGGGGCAAAAAAAAAAAAATAAATAAATAAATAAATATATATATATATATATATATATATATATAGATAGATATAGATATATATATATATATATAATATATATATATATATGCATATATATATGAATAAACTCACTGATTCAACACAGCCGCAGAGATTCTATGGGAGATGCAGTCACAAATTTTAGGAAACAGGTTGGTTTTAGGACTCTAAACCCACTAAAACGGGATTTTGTGATATACCCCCCCCCGTTCTGCCTCCTGGGGGGGGACAGAATTCAAAACACCTTTATTAGCATAACTCGGCTTCAAATTACTTCACTGTGAAGATATTGCAGATCGGGAGACTAGAATCCAGTAGAAAGAAATCATTATCTGCGATTTTGGAATTTTAGATTTTTAAAGGGAGGGGGAGGATTTTCGAAGACAAATTTTAGGAGAGGGGAAAAAAGAGAGTTACGGGGGTGCAAATTCGAGCTTCCTTTTAGCGCTAAATTTGTCAGGGGGAATCTATAGGAGTTGAGGTAAGAAATTTTAGTGTGTGGCTTATTTACATGTTAAATATATTCAGATATCGTTTTATCTTATCCCTTTATTAATTCTATACACATAAGACGAAAGTATTTTTCTGGAGTTCGAAAATTTTTGAGAATCAGTTTTCGATTGATTTACACGTTTTGAGATGTTTCGATCATGGTTTGACCAGTTTTAGAAGATAGATGTCTGTCTGTATGCGACGAATTTTGTGAATGCTGCATCTCACAAACCAGTGAACATAATTAGATATTTAGTTAGATTTTGACTTAAATTGCTGTTGATTACATTTGGAGAACAATTTCCTCAGCATGGGTGGCATTGTCATCCCATTCTTCTTATAATTTTTAATATTTCACAACAGAACAATTAAATATATTTTCAAATTTAAAAAATGTATAATATTAATTTATATATATATATATATATATATATATATATATATATATATATATATATATATATTCATTCAAATTATTAATTTATGTAATAAAAATTGCAAATTTAATTTAATTTTTACCTTCTCTAACTCATACAATGATAGAGGAAATATTTTGGGGTCAAATTTTTGATTTTCAATTTTTGCTATATTTACACATTTTGAGATTCCCGGTGTTTGTGTTAGCATTATAAGGCCAACTGACTGTGCTATGGTTTAGGGTTTAGTGAGAGTCCCTTTAAGAGAGGGTCTATCTAAGGGTTTCTAGCCTGCACTTATGCATATTTAGGAGAAAACCATGGAAAACCATTTTTCCCCACAAAGTGCTGTAATTATATTAATTAAAAAAAAATAATAATGAAGTCAACTTTAACTCATTCAAAATTACATGCATAAATAACAGTAAATGTCAAACTATAGAAATTTGCTCTTTTTGTTCAAATTCATACGATTTTTTTTTTTTTTTAATGGAACCTTACAAGGATCAATATTAAAATATTCAGCTCCTATAGCATTTTGTATAAAATTTAAATTTTTTTTAAGTTCAACATGTTACAGTGAAATTTTCATTAAATAAATTACACGAAACACAATAAAATCAGCAAGCTATTCATTTAATTTGACGTTCCAGAATAATTCGATAAATTTTGACTCTTCATGAAAATTCTTCATTCTTCATTATTTAGTATCAGCATTTTAAAAATCTTACTGATTATTGACTTGAATTTCACTAGCCAAGCTCTAACTTTTATAAATAGACAAAGTTGTCATGAAATTTGAAAGTGTTATTGCATTGTAATGCACAATTGAAAATGCAATATGTAGCATTCAAAGTTTTTTTACACTTATTACCATTGCAGGTATCTGAAAAATTTGTTTCATATGCATCTTGATTATGTTATTCAGTAGCAAACTCAATAAAGCTTATACAAAATAAATCTCATAGTCACTGGTCATGTATTTAAACAAATAGATTAATATAAATACTTTAATTTAGTAAATTATTTACTGTATAATTAAAAAATTTTCGAAAAATTTGCAAATCCCCTCCCCCCTCTTTTTAAATACAACCTTGATAAGACCTATGAAACACACAAAAACTGAAGGCTCATTACACCCTCATTGTTCCTTTTAATGCGTAATCATTCAATATATACACCTTGTAGAAGGATTTATGTGACATAGTAACATTGTCGGCAGAAAAAAGAAATTGTCATTTGCAGAAAGGTTTGCCCGTAAAAATAAGATATTTCTAAATTTCAGCAGAAAATGGAAACTCCTGTCTTATATTTAAGATTTCGTCAACAGTTTGCTAATAATATCGATTTCTGTATAATTATATGCACATATTATGTGTGAATAAGAAAATATGTCAATATTGTCTTATTGAAAAGGTTTATCCGAACAAGGTTTGACGCAGAAAACTTAAAAATAGTCTGTCGCAGTGATTCCTACTGTGGTTTTGCTTGTACTAATATGGCGACTCGGTTACAGTTGAGGCTTCACTTTTAGAACCGCCTTGCCAGGTCTAGTGATTCCTTAGTCTGTGGACTAAACACCCCCATTTTCTGGGGACAAATGAGGACTTCCTTTTTTTTTTTTGAAGGCATTTTTCTAAGTTTTAAAAAATTGTAGAAAGTAAATTATTAATCAGTAATACTTTATTTTTAGTCTTATTATTAGGAATGAAAAAATACATCCATAATTGGATAATTGTAGAAAATTTAATGCTTCTCTATTATAAAGGTACTTTGATCTGGTCAGCCTAATATTATCCCACTTGACCTTATCTTTAAGAATTTAAGGATCCTTGTGAAGATCTTTAGACGGACAGCTGAGTTGCTATTGTAAGATCTAGTCTTGGCCAATGAAAAATTCATCTTTTTAAAGATCTTTAGTTAAGGATTCTTAACAGCGACCACCTGAATTGAGGGGAGGCGGTTAGTGAAGGATTCTTATAATAGTGGACACATGAATGGAATATATATAAGAATCACGGATAGAATATTACAAATAAAGTAATGGCAACAAAAAAGTTTTGTTGTTGTTGTGGTTGTTGGGGGAAAAAAAAAAGGATTGTTTTAATTTTTAATCTCATGAATCCTAAATTTTTATATAAAATCCTGCGGATCATTATCATTATGTATTAAGCAACGCAGATATGTATTTAGTATAATGGTCAGGTCAGAGAATATCAATAAATGAAAAATTGAAAAATAAGCCTATTTAATATAAATTATAAAAAATTCTTACCTTTTATAAGAAAATTGCAAGGCCTTACTAATCGTAAGAAATGTGTTTAAAATTTGGTTATTTGCAATAAAATAATAAATCAGCTTAATTATTATATGTATATATATATATAGCTTATTTAAATATTACATAGTGTAATAACTTGTTTTTGATTGTTCCTACAGTCAATTCATCATATTTTATCTCCATGCTGTTAGTGCAAAATGAAAAGCAGATTTTATTTTAAGCAGATGATAGTTAACCTTGTTATAGTTGCTTATGCAAATGAAAATGTATTTTCGTATAATATTACGATTTTTTAAAATTGAGTAACATTTTTCATTGTTTTGTAACGATTATAGGTAGTAAATCATAGTCACTGTTTACAGAAGTCCAGAAATTAAGAATTTGAATTTAGATTTAAGACTGTGTCGAATTATGCTTGCACTACTAGTAATTTGATCTGTTTTCTGTTGAGAATTAGGAATCTATTACATATGATATTGTTAAAATGAATTTTATTGATCTTTTAAGAATGGTTACATTAATGATAACTATTATGCGAGTAAAAATGATTCAGAAAATTCTAAATTTAAAAATTACAGAAACATTGCAATTACTAATGACACATAACAGATGGAATGCATTAATCTGCAAATTTTTCTGCAGACCACCAATAAAGTTTCTCGCCAACAATTTGCTGGCGACCACTGCTTAAACCATAATAATTGATAAATTTATTCTTAAAAATTGTTTTAAATACATAGTTATCATCGTCAGAGGATTTTTAGAGAATACAGAGTAGGATTCGTTATCCGGAATAAGTTATACAAGAGCAGTGGTCAGAATTATAGTTTTACAACGTACTTTCTTTAATGCTACGGTGTTATTCTAGGGAAATATGGTGAACACAAAATTGTCCAAATAATCTTACTGAAAATTTTGCAAACTTAGGTTAGAAAATGAATTTTTATGGTATATTATAACAGATAAACATTAATATAATAACACATACTACTTCTTAAATTGCCCAATAACAGATGAATTTTATTCTTGAACTCAGGTCACTTGCATGAAGTCTCAATTGTTATAAAAATTTTAAATAGTTTTTATTTATTCCCATTATTTTTAGAATTCATTTCATAAAATATTTAGCATTATGTGCTAAAAATATTTGAAATATTTATGAACAATTAGTAACAGAGACACACTATAAGCAAAAAAATATAGAAATGTTTGCAAAATCCAAATGAAAGGATTTTACTCTCAGATCCAAAATTACTTTTTATATATGTTTATTTTTTATTTATTATTATTTGTAGTTTAAAATTCTAATTAAGAATTTTTTTTTCTTTTTTTCTTGTGGAAATAATTTATTAAATGAATATAGGAAGTGTTTATATACATTATTCATGTTTATCACTTTCACTGCTACATTTATGAAATTATTTTGTACCATTTTTATACATATAATAAAGTGTTCCGAATTATGGAAAAACCCCTTATCCAGAATATCCCAGGTCCCAAGCTTTCTGGATAACGGATCCTATACTGTATAAAAATTATTCACTGAGATTTAATTTAAGATGCATGAAACAAGAGTAGGAAATCATGATAAAAATATAAAAATAGTAAGGTGCAACTATAGAGATTGCCCGCAACTGGATTTCTTTTTAAATAGTATTGCAATAACCCCTGCAAATGTGAGTAAATACAATGTAGGTAATAATAGGGTTTCTTTTTTTTTCTTCATTTTTTAGTGTTATTATTTTAAAACCAAACTGAACATTTTCTTTCAGTTTAAATTAATAGGTATTGCTTTTAAAAGTCAGCAAACATATTATAATAATGCAAACAGGATTGTGAAATATTTTATGCAAAATTCATGATTTTGTATTGCATTTGTTTTTTCTGATTAAATTTTTTAGTTTTATAAATTTTAAAGATTTGTAAAAAGGCTCAAATATTTAACTTTTTTTTTCTTTCTCCCTCTCTACATAAATAGCAATATCATATTATATACATATGCATGTAGATTCGAATGGAGCTCATTGAAAAATAAATAGTACCCATGTAAATACCCTCGGCATATACCCTGTGCGGGGAACAATCCAGGATTTCAAATTTAATACCGATTTTTGTGATAAATCTTAACCATATTTTATTTTTGTAAAAAACTGTAACACACTCTTTTTCCCTCTGTGTGTGTATGGGGGGGGGGGGGTTCAATCTAAGTAAAATAATAAAAATAACACTCAGCAGTTAGTGTGAGGCTTATAGCAGAACAGGAACCAAAACTCACTTCTCTTTGAAGTAACAGTTAGTTCAGTAGAGACAGTGTAAGTAGAAGCTCTTTTTTATTCATGCTAGTATCACTGCACTATACATGAATTGTACCAGGGAGGATAGACACATCACCATACAGTCATCAAAACATCAAACCACCCGACGAATCAGCAAACAATACACTGTGGCTACAACTCCAGAGCGTGTCTGTACCGATACATGAGAGGATAGTTTTTTTTACTTATGCAACTCTGTTTCTTGCTCATAGCAAACGCTTGTGGGTAGATTAAAACCAATATTCTGTATGATTCTTGTTTCATGAATCACATCAACAGAATTGCACAAATAAGTTACTTTTCTTTGAAAATGTGTTCATTTAAATGTCAGATTTTGCTGGGATGACTAAGATTTTTGTGAAAGTACCGATTTTAGTTGTATGATTTTTGGTAAGGTACCTTTTTTGCCAGGTTAATTTTTTTGAAGGTACCCATAAACAGTAGTAAAACTGATCTGTATTAACACCTGCTGTGTATTTACCCTTAAAAATAAATACCCGGGTATTTTACATCACTCTTGTCTGCATGATGTGATTGTTGTAGTACCAAATTTCATGCATTTTGTGAATGATATGCACCAGCACCTGGTGATGTTTAATTATTATAACTCTTTTTTTTTTGTGGGCAGGGGGAGGGGGGTTGAGGTTTATGTTCACAAACATTTCATTTATATATTTGCTAGTGATTGCTTCAATACTGAATTTTGTCCATTTTGAGATTCATGCACAGCAAAGTAATGATACATAGTTTTATTTTTGTGTGTACAGTCGGGGGAAAAAAAAAAAAAACGCAACACCCGCTGTAATTTCGTTATTTATTGATGCAGGAACATCTAATAGACATAATTCAACAGGAAATTAAATACACTTTCTGAAAATGTCATCGAAGTTTGAATTAGGGGTCATCTACATATATTGTAATGAACGCCAACTTTGAATTTTTCAATAGCAACACCCAATTTTGACTTCATATTCGAATTTTTTAGAGTCTGGCAGTGCGGAAAAGTATACTGTTTGTATACTTTATCTTTAGTATTAATAGAGTTATAATCAAAAATTGGTTAGGGGGTTATCTCTAAATGTAGAAAAATAAAATTAAGATCTTATAAGAAATATACAAAATTTTAATCATTCACACCGGAAATCTTTCAGGAGAAAAATAATTATGTAAATTAATAAAAAACATTCACATTTTTCGGTTTCTTAATTAACCAGACTTCAGTTTTTTAGATTTGTATATACTTCAGTACTTTTATAGATAATTTTAGGTCTATTTAAATACATTACACTTGCGACTGATCCAGACAGTACTCTGGTAAAAAAGTGCAATATGTTGCAAGTAAAAGTGTCTATTATGGCTGTACTGATTACCAATAAAGCTTAAATTTTCTTTTGTAGGTGTAACATTATATATGAAATGAAATAATATATATATATAACAGCACATAAACTAAATATTTTCGGATAAATTATTGTAAGGGTTCACAAAGTAAATATTAAACAATTTTAATCACACTTACCAGTTTTAGGTCAGTTGAACTCTTTGGAACTGCACGATTCATTTTATAATTTCTATGAAAATATAATTTTTTAATTAATCCTTTCGCGACTGCTGACATAGATTCATGCCATTTGAAAATCTGTAACTCTGTCAGTGGGCGTTTCTTTTGTAATTTGTGTGTTACTTATTTCTTAAGTGTGTACCCATTGTTCATATTTTTACAATAAAATATACTATGGATAGAAATATATTGATTAGAAAGAATATAATTATAATGTATATCCATTTGTAATATAATTGTGAATGCAGAAAATTTGTTCTGAAATAGTAAGCCTATTTTTCTATAGTAAACCCCACCTATTAATTAATTTTTTTCTTCTGGTGTTCATTTAAAAAATTCAAAATTTATCACCAGTAATCGATGAATTTATCACCACTTGTGCATATTTTTGTCAACATAAAATAAGGGGTTTAACATGAATACTCAATGTCACATTTACTTTTCTTTTCTTTTCTGTACTGTTTTGTTTTGAAGAACGATGAAAGCAGGGCTTGTCTTCTTTAGAGAACAGGAATTCTTGATGACTAATGACTAAAAATCATCATTTTTGTTTCCTTTCCTTGCATTTGACGTTGTTATATAATTTAACCCGTAAGTAAAAAATAAAAATATCTTGATTAATTTTCTTTGTTATTTTTTAAGATTTGATTCGTTATCTCATGCAAAACTTTATAAGAAATGGCCCCCTAAACCACTCGAAAAGAAAGATTTATTAAATCTCGAAAACTAATAACTGGAATGAGCTGCAAATTTGCACACCCATATTTTTCAACATTAGGATTCATTTTATGTAAAAATTAATATAGGTCATAATTCCTAACTTTTATAAATATGAATTTATTAATATTTTTCAGAATCAGAAGTAATGATGGATTATGTTTGGGTTTCTTCACTGTATCTTGTAAAAAAAAAAAAAAAAAATTATATCGATCAAGTTTTTTTTTTGTGAAGATATTAATAAAAGTTTGAAATATGAATTTAACATTAGCACCTTCGAACTTTGAACATTTATAACTCTGTGAAAAAATAAGTAAAATATACAACCAACAACCAATATATTTTTTCGCGTTGTCGTGATCCCAGGAATTGAAATATAAAATAAAAATGGGGCATTATCATTGAAAAAATCAAAGTTGGTGCGTGTTTTAATATGTAGACGACCCCCAATTCAAAATTTCACTTCATTTTCTGAAACTACTCAAAATTCCCCGTCGAATGATATCTATTACATTTTTCTACATCGATTAGCAACGGAGTTACGTTCCCCCCCCTTCCCGACTGTAGGTACATAAAGTATTGCATTATAGGGTGTGATGCATTTGTTTAACTTCATTTGAATATGCATATCATAGAATCTCTGAAATTTTGTCAATGAACTGTGCATGAAGCTGAGTGTTTGACTGTGCAAAAGAGAATTTTGCATTCCATAGAAATTTTAACACATTACCAATTTTTTTTTTTTTTTTTTTTTTTTTTTTTTTTTTCTATAAAACATTCAATCTCATACTTGCCAACTCTATCATTTTTACCAGTAGACTACTGTTTTTTTTTTTTTCTGTTTCTACTGGTTTTTGTTAAAAATCTGCGGTTTTTTAGCTGGGTTGAGTTTCTTCTGGAAGAAACCAGTTTCTTCCAGGATAGTGGAGAAAACCGAATAAAACTGGAAAAAATGGAAGGAAACCAACAAGAAGACAAAACAGATGCTCAAAATTAAAACTTTATTAACTATATAAACTCAAAGCATAATATAATGTCAAATCTAAACTATAATCTGTTTAGATCTGACACTAAACAGAAATACTTATTTTTCTAAGAATATTATTTTTAGAAAAATAAGTTTATTTGATAACAAACTTTAAATATATACAGGTGATGGGCTTTTACTACTTTAGGGATAGGGTGTTTTTTAACTATTTCTACCATTCTATATGAAAAAAAAAAAAAAAAAAAAAATCCCTACTAGTTTTTTTTTAAGCATTTATTAAAAATACATAATTTTATATGTAAAAATTACTGTGCAACATATTAAATAAAAGAAAATATCATTAATTAAACATTAGCTATTATTATTTATTTTTTTTATAATTAGTACTAGCATTCCTATTTCAGTGCTAATATTTTTGGAACTTTTGCGTAGATACTCATATGTTCAAGCAGTACAAGTGATAACATTTACAGAATTTTTAACCATATTTGTTCACTGTTTTTTTTTTTTTAAGAATACAATTTTTTGTATGAAGTCTAAGCTGGTACTCAATAAACTGTATCAGTACGTAAAATACCTACTTTTAACTGTCCTGCAAATTCTTCAGGATTTTGAAAAATAAATTGCAGTACTGAACTGCTAAAAAACTTTTCATTTGTTATACTGTATCAGGGGTTAATACAGGTCAATTTTACTACCGTTTATGGGTACCTTCACAAAAACCAACCTGTGAAAAAAGGTACCTTCACAAAAATCAATCTGTCAAAAAAGGTACCTTCACAGAAATCAACCTGGCCAAAAAGGTACCTTCACAAAAAATCTTACAACTAAAATCGGTACTTGCACAAAAATCTTAGTCATCCCAGGAAAATCTGACATTTTAAATGAGCACATCTTTGAAGAAAAGTAACTTTGTGCATTTTTGTTGATGCAATTCATGAAGCAAGAATCATGCAGAATGTTGGTTTTAATCTACACACAAGCGTTTGCTATGGGTGAGAAATGGTGTAGCATAATTAAACAAAATGATCCTCGTGTGTATTGATACAGACACACTCTAGAGTTGTGGCCATAGTGTATTGTTTCCTGATTCGTCAGGTGGTTTGATGTTTTGATGACTGTATGGTGATGTGTCTGTCCTCCTTTGTATAATTATTCATGTATAGTGCAGTGATACTAGCACGAATAAAAACAACTTCTGCTTACACTCTCTCTACTGAAATGTTTATTTTAGAGAGAAGTGAGTGTTGGTTCCTGTTCTGCTATAAGCCTCACACTAACTACTGAGCGTTATTTTTATTATTTTACTTAGTTTGAAATTCCTCCCCCCCTTCCCCCCCCCCCCACACATAAAAAAGAGTGTGCTACAATTTTTCACAAAAATAAAATATACTTAAGATTTTTCACAAAAATAGGTATTAAGTTTGAAATCCTGGATTGGCCCCTGTGTATATCAGGCCTGTCCAATCCAAAACACTTGGTGGGCCGTATTGTAATCTGCTGTATTCATTCGGGCCACACCGTATGTACAGTCATAGTCCCCCTCCCCCTCCTTTTCCTTTCCCGACTAATTTTGCCGTAAATTAGTGTAGAAACAGGTGGCTGGTGCCGATCAACTAGTAAAAAGTCCTAGTTTAGAATACTAGATTTTTCTTAAGGGGTGTTTACATATTAAAACTGGCATCAACTTCATTTATTTCAAAGGCAATCCCCGATTTCGACTAGCTTTTTGAATTATATGGATCAAATCAGCCCAAAATATGGTATAATTTATATGTTTCTCTCAATTTTTCACAGAGTTACATTTTGTTAAATTATGGAAATGCTAATGTTAAATGAATGTAATTAATAAACTTTAATTCATGTCTCCTAAAAATATAATATATTAAAATTTCATGTTTTTTTTTTTTTTTTTTTTTTTTTTAACGCTAGAATGAAGTGAGCTAAATATATATTCCATGCATCTTTTTGATTATTACTTTTTTTTATTATTATTCATGAAAATTATTAATATTCACATTTAAAAAATTACGAGTTACGACCTACATTAATTTTTGCATGAATAGAATGGGCATTATTAAAAATATGGATTCATTCCAATCATTATTTTTTGAATTATAGTGATGTTTCAATTTTTATTGTTCTTAGGGGACTGTCACTTGTTATCATTTGTGTCGTATATTACTTTGCTTGCGCATGATTTAAAATAGTTATTCAAGTAATTTTAGACATGCACATCATTTCTTAATTAGCATTACTTTACTTTATATTTAAAATTGTTATACTTCTTTTTCGATTATTATGTGAATGGATGTAATATTTTTCTATCTTAATTTAATTTTTTTAAGTATAGAGATTTACCCCTGATCAATTTTTGCTTGTAACTCTATGTAGACTTGATATAAAGAATATAAACTATATATTTTTCCAAGCTGCCTTGACCTCATAAATTCGAATATGTAGTCAAAAATGGGTGTTACTATTAAAAAAAAAAAAAGTTTGAGCAAGTTTTAATGTGTAGCTGACACCCTAAACAGAATTTAGCAATTGAATTAAAAACTAGGTGTTATTACCAATCGTTAGGCATCAGCTGCTGGTCGGGAAAGGGCATTATTATTATTTTATGACTTTATATATGCATATGTGTATATATGTTTGTGAGTATATGATTTATGTAGTTATATACTTTTTTCAGGAAAGGGCAGGGTGAAAATTCGGAGCAGAATACATTCATTTAAGTTATTTTCATTCATAAACTAACAATAAAATCGTGAAAAATTTATGACTCTATATTAAAACTATAATAAAAGAAATGAATAATGGATCTAATGTAATAATATTTCATTACCACAGTTCTTTTGTTACCATAATCTTTGAAAAGTATTTTTACTTCGAAAAGTCAAAACATATTTATTAATTTTTGATCCATTAACTAAAGTTGTCAAACTTTAAATATCGTTAGTATCCTTGCATGCCGCAAGAAACTACGCGGTGGGCCACAGGTTGGCCACCCCTGCTGTATAGGACAATAAGGAAAATATGGCTTTTAATAACATTTTGTAATACAGTAATTATTACATACTAGTTCTTCTAATTTGCTGGATGTCAGTTAAATGCTCTTATCAGAAAGTATAAGCAAGTATTCCAAACTATTTATTACCAGTTAAAGAAATAAAATTGTATAAATTATAAAACTTTACACTGTGTAAATTGAAATTGATTTCTTTAATGGATTTTGAGTATTTTGGAGTATGATCTGATCTTGGGTAAAAATCTCATTATTAATTAAGTATATATAATTAATAATTAAATTTTTATGGATATAATTAAGCTTACTTAAAGTTGTTTATAAGAAAAATACATCCATTGTATCTTACAAAACTGCAACTTATAGGATAAATTTTTAAGAAAAATAGTTTCTTCCATTTCTTCTGCTTGGAAGAAACCTTTTTCTCAGGGCTTGAAACTAGAGTCGGTAAGTCAGGCGTCACTGGCACCTAACAATCTTTCTTTACTTTATGAAAAACTAAACCATGAAGTTAAACATCTAAATTAAAAATATACAACCTTTTTAATTCTTCATGTCACTTGCCGACTAGTTTCGCATGGGGCGTTTGTCGAATTTTAATAATTACAATGGCAACGATGGGGCACTACTCGATCAGCAGTGGCGCCGAGTCTTTAAAAGAGAAGAAGAGGGAGTGAAACATCAGTTTCAACTAACTTCGAACACCATATCGCTGGAGAACAAGCAGGGGCACCCCATGCAAAACTAGTTGGCAAGTGACATGAAGAATTAAAAAGGTTGTATATTTAAAAATGTTTTGAATTTAAATCTTTCTTTAGTTGCGATAATGTTCTACATGGTTGCCATTTTGAAATGATTTGTTTGCTCATAAATGTGCATATATATATTATATTACCGGCATGAGAAAAACCCTGAGAAGAGTTGCTACCTTAGAAGAAACCAAAAGGGAAAGGTGGGTTGAGTTTACCACATGTATTAACTTTGTGCAGTTAGCATTTAAATGGTCCTTTTTTTTAATCATTATTATTATTAAAATGTACTTGGTTTCATATAATGCAATGTTTGAAAGGGTCTTCTATATATATATGTGTGTGTGTGTGTGTGTATGAATTATGTATTTATATATATGTGTAAAAGCAGCTGCAGAATATGTGGATTTTTGATGTCATTTGCAGAAGACTGTTGATAAAAATTAGAATCCTTTTCATAATGTTTGTTTTGCTGAGTGAATATTTTTATTTTATTCTGTTAAAGTAAACATATTTTTTAAATAATTAATTATAGTATTAAAAAATACAAATATGTTTAAAACTTCTGTATATATTTAAATTTTTATCACTTTTCAAAAATGCAGTTAGAAAATGTTTTCGATCTTAGTTCGTCTATCGCTTGGTTTGTCTCTACAAAAAATAGTATATTATGTTGAAGTTTCCCTTAATTATAGATAGCTATGTCTCAGTTTCTGTATGTATGTTAGCAAAATATTGCAGATGTTGTAAACAAGCCAAAGGAAGATATTTTTAATTAAGCTTGATATTTGGCTGACCATTGACTTGAATTGGTGCTTATTAGTTTTTGGGATATATCGTACAACTGGTGGTGCTTTTATACTGCAATTTCCTCAATTTTAAGGAAGACTGTATCTCAGTATAATGTCATGCCAAACTTGAAATGCGAAGTGGATATTATGCAAAAGTATACTGTAGAAATTCACTACTGTTTTTGAAATTTAAGATTTTTATAAGATAGCAGAATATAACAATATTTCACATAAACTTGCATTATGGGATTCATTGCTTGGAAATAGTATGGAACTGTATGAACGCTAAAATATGAAATTGAACTTCAAAAAGTTATTCTGAAATTAGGATAAGGTAACTGAATCAAGCTGAATGTTGAGTATCATACAAGGTGGGGACATTTTAGTTTGCGATCGTGTCAAGCAATCAGCTATGTTCATCTCTCTTCACATGAACATACTATGTTCTCTAATACAAATTTTTGCATGTGTAATTTTGTTAAGAGATATGAAAAATTAACAAAATTTGTGCAAATATTTATTAAAAGATATGATTAAAAAAGACAATCTTTTTTCTATATAAAGAAAAGAAAGCATTGGAATAAAAAAAATTTTGACCTCTTGTTTTCGATGTATTTATACGTTTCGAGATGTTCTGAAGACGACTTGACCATTATCTATATAAATAAAGAGAAGTGTCTGTGTGTGTGTCTGCGCTCTGGTGCTTACACTACTGATCGCAGAGCTTCCAAATTTCGCATATAGGTACCTGGGACCCTGCAGGTGTGCACCTCATCGAGAGTTTTTTGAATTTCAATTTAGAATTTTTTTAATTAATGTTTTTCCGACTTTAAATATTGGCTTCATTGTTTCATTTTTCATAGATTTATCATTTTGCTTCAATCGTCTGCGTATCTTAGCAACAGCTATTACGGAACTTATTTTTATTTAATGCATTCATTTGAAGGCGATTTTCTTTTTTTTTTTTTTTTTTAATTATTATTATATTTATTGAAAATCAAATGGTAATGCAATAGAAATAAATTGTTACGTTTATGTATAAATTTTATAGTATAGCAACTTTTTATTTTTCATTTTTTTAATTAATTCCTTTAAAAGAATTTTTTTTTTTTCTTATTTATAATACTTATTGGGTGAAAAAAAAAATGACAATTTATACTAAAAAGTATTAAACTGATTAAAATTCATTTGTATTTCATGTATTTAATTCCTTTTAAAAGAAAATCTACTTTTTTATTTTATTTTATTGAACTGGTCGGAATCAAATCGTAATATAGTGTAAATAACGGGGGCTATAAAACACATGGTTCAAAAACTAAAATATATAATAGATGCTGAGATACAGTCATCTTTAAAATCGTAGTTATTAAATAACAGAAAATTCACCACAAGTCGTCGATAAATACCCAGATTGAAGTGCCCGGGAAAGACCTTTCTGTAGACAGTGGGAAACAGGACCCGATGCAGTACGGGCAGAAAAAAGAGCTGCCTTAGGCAACGGGTACCCAAAGAATCGAGATCAGTGTTTTTTTGTGTTTTTTTTTTTTTTTTTTTTTTTTGTAATGTGATATAAAAAATAAATACTGATCCAATTCTTTTGAAAAATCATTTAAATGTAGTAACCAGCGAAGCGGGCGTAGCCTGCTAGTGAGAAAATATTTCTTTCTTTTTGTTTACACATATGAGTGCTACTACAAATTTCTGAATGCTGTATCTCACGAACTAATAAACGAATTTTAATCAAACTTTATATTTTGGTAGATCTTGTCTTAACCCTTTCAGGAGTGGTGAAATATATTAAATCTCACGAAATTTTCATTCCCAACTGCAAAAATCCCCCCCCCCCTCGGATTTTATTTATTTATTTTTAATAAAATTTTTCATCTTTTATCTTATATAAATGCACAAAACTTGATATGGGACCAATATGTGACGCTTCTTTTATTTTTTATGATTTTCCAGATCTTCCAGATTCTGTATCTAAGCATCTAAATTCAAGAAAACTGCAAATGTATAATTTTTATTGTGAGAAGTTATGTTGATTAAATATTTGTGCATGGGAAACTACTATAGGTGGCACTGTTATATAGAATGATATAGAAGAAAGCTGTGAAGATGTAATATATATTTTAAGTAAAATCTATTTTTATTCAATCATATTTTTTTAATATGATTTTAAAACTTGTGTGTAAAACTGGTGTTGGTATTAAGGTTAAAGCCAATAAGCTATGCTAGGGTCCTAGTCCTGAGGTGGGATGGGATGCTTTCTGTGGAAGTTCATTCTAAGGGTTTCTAGCCTGTATTTATACATGTTTTGGAGAAAACTAAGGGAAAGTCCGAACAGCTAGGTGGACGTGTGTCACCTCCCGTCTACCAGGATTGAGAGAAGAACCTCTCGGGCACTGGTGAAGCGTATTTAGAAATGTTTCGCATATAATCTGTGTTTTTGTTTAAATCTTTCTTTCTTTCTTTCTTTTTTTTTTTTTTAGCCATGTGAAAAGCTTAGTCCTAAAAAGGACATTTTTAGTTCTGAAAAGAACTTTTTTATGCAAATGTCATTTTTCAGTTATTTACTCTAATGGCCAAATGCCATCAATTTCTTCTCCACTATCATCAGTTCAGTGTCAGAATTGGACTCATTCTCATTAACTTCAAAAATTAGTGTATCTACGACATCTTCTGTTAATCCATCTCTTTCCCAATACTCATTTTCTATATTTTCAATGTGTCTGCAATATTTTTCCCATTCATTCGATGTCACTTTTAAGAATGCCTCGCTTAACAAAGATTGTAAGTTTCATAAACTTAAATCTCCAGTTACATTATTTTCTTTAATGTAACCTTTTACAGACGACCACACATATTCGATTCCATTAAGGTCGCAATGATATGGTGGTAATCTGATAATTTCATGCCCTGCATTTTTCAATAGCTTGTCAATTTTATATTCTGTTGATTTAGGAGAATTTTTTGAAATTAGTAAATTTCAAATAATTCCACTTTCCGCATGCTTGGGTCATGAACAATCCCCTTCATATTCAACCAGTCAATCATTGCTCCTTTTGTGGAATACTTGGTAGGAACAGGATCAGCTTTCTTTGTATGGTAGGGGGCATTATCCATACAAATAACAGTATTGGGTGCTAAATTTGAAATGAGTTTTTTCAAAATTTTTGAAATTCATCTGACCGTGATAATCCTCAACAGTTGAGGAAGCTTTATAAAGCAGTTTAGCTCCAGGAATAAAACCGTTAGAGGATCTGGCATGCATTACGATCAGATGATTTTTTGAACTTGTTTCCACTTGGATGCCTTTTACTTTGTTATCTTGCCAGTATTTTCCAAAAGTTAAATTGCTGTCTATCCAAGTTTCATTGATGTAAACAATACATCGATCATTCTTTTGATGCTTTTTCATTTCCCTCAAATAACGATTCCGCCAAAAGACAATATCAGGCCTCTATGAGAATTTTTCTATGACTACTGCATCTTTTCCAGTGAAAATTCATAGAGTGCAAAATTTGTTGTAGAGATTCTCTTTTCCATTTAAAATTTATTTTATCTTGCAGGATTGGCAACAATTTTGAGATTAAAGGAACTTTCTTTTTATTAATATAGAAGTCCTGATGACACATTTATCAAACTTGCCTGATAACACATTTATCAAAATCATCAGCTGTGCAGTTACGAAAATCTGGCCTTTTTCTGTGCTTTCCCGCAGTCGATAAAATGTCATAACTGCTTTTGTCTAATTCCTTAACTTATTATCTAATTCCTAATTTTTTTTTATTGTCGATTCTGAAACACCTGTTACTTCAGCTGCTCATTTTGTAGCTTGAGTTATTGGAATTTTTAAAAATTTAGCAGAAACTTCCTCTTTAAAGAAATTGGTTACATTCTTTACAATTTCCCGTGCTTGATAATGCAGTGTTTTCCCTTTCTTAAATGGTGATATCATTACAAAATGATAAATTATCTCGGAATCACAAATTCACAAGAACAATTAAAATTAAAATTTGTATAACAAACAAGCAAAAAAAGACAAAGAAAACTGAATAAATAAGCGAGTACTTCTCAGACTAAAAAATGACCGTCTGACAGTAAAGAAAGCTTAAAGCAAACTGCATATTTTTCTTTTCATTTCTTCCTCCCCTCATTTCTCACCAAATGAATGACAAAAATAGCAAATAACACCCTCCCTACCTAAAATAAAGTGGACACACCCGTTTCTATAGTGACCATCTCACCCCTCACGGTCTTTCTCCTGACGGTAGGTCAATACATATACATCTAATTATTCACAATGCATAGAAATAAACAACACACAAATGCCTTGAAAATAAGAAAGAAAATTTATTAAAAATACAAAATTATTTTTTAAACTCTGGACATCTTACATATCCCTACATAACATCATTCCACCATAAATCAATAGCAGGTTGTGGATTAAATTCTTCTAAATTTGGGCCATATAGCTGAATAAATAATAAATCATCTATGGTAGAAGTTATCAGACTGTCTGTTTTTTGTTTTGATTAAGTTAAAATGGCTGAATTTCACACTGAGCTGCACTTAAGAATCATGATGAAATTTATTACCTTCCTTAAATTAGGAAAGGAAGAAGATGAAATTGATTCAGCCAGCAAATGCTGCCAAGCAGACAGACATGGGATATTTAATTTTTCTTTTGCCCAAAATTTGTAATCTTCAAACTCTTCAATAATTGCCTCAAATCAGTCTATTCCTACTGAAAGAAGGAAAGATTTGTGACTTTGAGAAGATCGGAAACTAAATTGAAATACTAAAAATGAAACTTTTGAGATGTCACATGCCTCATTAAAAATAATGAAATAACAGAAAGTTAGGCATAAAAATGACGACTGGGTGTAAAATCACAGTCGTCAAAATGAAATTTATAGCAAAATACGACAACGACTGCTAATTTCGAGCCCTGCTTTTTCTTCCAGCCAGTTTTTTCCGTGTTTTTTTTTCACCTTGGAAGAAACTTGCCAACCCCTGTTTTTTAGGAACCTATGAGAAAAATTGTAAAATTGAGCAATTTTCCTGTAAAATATATGAAGGATGTAGAGAATAAGTACACTAAAGATGCAGAGAATAAATATACTAATGGAATGAGGCTTATTAAATGCATGTGTAAAAATTACAATAATGATTTTAATTGTCTCAAAGTAATCTTAAAATTTTAGCTTTTTGAAGTAATGCTTTTGTAATTAAATATATTTATATAGTCATTGTGAGTGTATTTTCATTCAGATAAGATAATTAAAAACTGAATTTTGATCCTTATTATTTGATAAAAATCTGGAGAACATTTTAATTTCTAAATGCAATGAAAATTTAATTTAAAATTGCTGTGAACAACAATTTAATTGTTCTTTTCTTAATAAAGCAAAATCTACTACAGATGTAAAAAAAAAAATTGGGTTTAAGTAAATACCATTGGCAACATTTTCTTTTTCTTAATTTTTGGGATTTGAACTTAATCCTTTAATATTCATAATCTCAATATTTTATTTCCTTTCGTTTGAAATATAGGTGATTTATTTAAAGAATATTACTATTTATAGAAAATCTTTTGTAAATATTCATATATTTTTCTTTCTGTCAACTATATATTTATATAAATTAAGTCTGTATTTTGTTAAAAATGACAATATATAAAATCTACTGTTTTTTTAAATTGAAAGGTTGGCAAATATGCAATCTTATTTAGAATGTAAGGTTGATATTTTATACCAACTATGTGAAAAATGTCTGAACTGGCAATCAAACCTCAGCACTCCTCTTACTGTGTGGATGCTCTACTATTGAGTCATGATTTTATGTGAGAAATACTGAATAGGTTAATCAGCCATGATCGCTCAGTAGTAGAGCATCTGCACACTAAGCAGCAGAGTGTCCTGGTTCAATTCCCGGCTCTGGCATTTTTCACATAGTTGTTATAAAAAATCAACCTTTCATTATAATTTCTCTAAATAAATATTCATGGCTAACGAATTGATGAATAATATATCTAAATAAATCTTATATTTAGTCATAAATACATTTCAAAAGTAAAAAAAAAAAAAATATATATATAGAAAACATTTTTTAAAATAGGTGTAATAGCAAAGTAGGAATTAATATAGTTAATAAAGTAACTAAGAGATGATTATTTGTACCTAACTACTGATGCCATTTAAAATCATAATTTTACAACAAATAAAAATATCAAAATTAAAAAAAAAAAAAAAATGTTACAGTTAATTAAAATACAAATTATAAACACTAAAAAATAAAATAAAAATTATTTTAAATGGTTAATTCACCTAAATTGCCCTCAAAAAGAAACATATTCTGATTTTTTATCAGAATAAAGTATAACATATTTTATTCATCAATAAGGATAGTGAAACCATCTAAAATATATATTCAGTTTGGTTTCATCTGACATGTGGATTTGTTAAAAATACTTTTTACTTGATTTAATGCAGGTTTGTGTTGGTGATTTATCTAATACCTTTTTCATTTGGTTTTGTTGCAAGATATAAACTTGAACTGTATTTTTAGCTTTAATTAGCCATACAGTTTTTCGAAATCTTGCATTCACCTTGCTCATAGAAATGCAAGTTTCCTGATGAGCAAACATTTTTATTTTTCAACATTTATTATTCCAATTCTCATTTCAAGAATTCCTTTTTTTGATTTGATATCTTTGATATTTTTAAATCTTTTTCTCATTCCCGATTACCTTTTTCATAATGCTGATGGTTTAAGTAGATAAGATAACTTTAATGGAATATGCAAACATTTCTCTCATCGATAGGCTTATGTGTTAGGGTTATAGGAGTCCACTTCTCTGCATAAGTAATTTCAAATGATTTAACTATTCATTGAACTTGTAATAAAATTAAAAAAATCTGTGAAAACATTTAAAATGAACTGCATTCTCTTTTAATTTTGTAATGTTGGTATTTTCATTTATCTTTTGATTGCTGAGTATTATAATGTTATTCAATATAAGATATATATATATATTTGGTACGAGAATATATGTAGATTATAATATTGTTAATTTTGAATAGTGGGAGTTTTAAATAGTAAGAAAGAAAATCTTAAATGTTATAATTCCAATAGCATCACGGAGAATGAAAGGGTTAAAACAGGAAAATAGGAAAGAAATTTAATTTTGTATTGTATAAATTGTATATTTTGAATTTTAACAAATGTTTAACTACTTATAAAGATTCTACTTTCGTATTTTATAAGTATGTTACGTTAATAGATAACATGAAGTATTTTGGTTGTGTTCTTGACTCTAAGCTAAATTGGAACAGTCATGTTGATGAAGTAAGTTAAAAATTTGTTAAAAGATTTCCTGTTCTAAAAAGACTGGTTGATTGCAAATGGCAATGTAGCAGTGACACTATGACTACCCCTTTAAGCTATGCATTCAACATATCTTTCACTACTGCAATGAAATTTTAGTCTTTGCCACTTCTGGCACAATTTTGAAACATGAAACCGTTCAGAACCAAGCCCTTTATATCATGGCACATGCGTAAGGGCCACTCCACTCCTATCTTGCCAATGCAAAGTCTGACTTAAAATCTCCTAGTGAGAGAGATGATTGAGAGAGATCCTGTTCTTTTTTATGAATTCTTCTTTAATTTAAGTACGCTATTTTTTCCATCTTGTTCAATTCACCCTTTCTTACTTTTTCTTGCCCATTATGGTAAAAAATGTTATTGTTTTTGAGCCAAATTTTTGAAAAACATGTTTTGAGGTCCCCTGAATCTGAAATTCAGATTTTTTAGCAGTTGTTCTGTGTGTGTATGTCATCAGCATGTCTCAAGAACAAATAACAATAGAAAATCCAAACTCTAGATTCTAATAATTTAAATACCTTAAATTTATCCTCTTAAAAGCAACGGATATATTTCGGCATGCTATCGCAGCCCTCTTCAGTGTTGCAAATGATGACTTTGTATTGCCGGTAGCTCCAAGGTAAACAATCCTCCCCCGCTGACGTTCTAACTTCATTTCACTTCTTGATCTTTAGTATCTGTTGCTATTCTTCAGGGATTAAGCTGTGTTCACAGTCGTTAACAGAAGAAGGAGTGGTCATGATTTCTATTTGCGAACACAGCTTAATCCCTGAAGAATGGCAACAGATACTAAAGATCAAGAAGTGAAATGAAGTTTGAACGTCAGCAGGGGAGGATTGTTTACCTTGGAGCTACCGGCAGTACAAAGTCATCATTTGCAACACTGAAAAGGGCTGCGATAGCATGCCAAAATATATCCGTTGCTTTTAAAAGGATAAATTTAAGGTATTTAAATTTTTTAAAGTATAAACATTAATCCTTTCGTATTATACCAGTCTATATTCTAAATCTGTATAATTTAGGGATACTACTCTAATCTTTTTGTTGAGATCAAACTAATGATTCTTTTGCAGGGACATTCAAGAGAATTCAAATACAATATGTGGCAATGTATTTGAACACATTGTGAGCGAAATTTTTTGTTGGTATAGTTTGATGTCTATAGGTTGCACTAAACAAAATGAAATAAATATATGTATATATATTTTACATATATTTAAAAGTATGTTTCATGTAAAATATGGTATGAAAATCATTCACCATTCATTTACAGAGCTACCCAAAAGAACTAGAATATAGTGAGACTATATTTGAAAATTGCTGCAAGTGCATTTCTGGTTCTGCTGTGTGTTATTAATGTAGGACTATATTTAAGTACATAATGTGGTGTGTACATGATTTATAGAATATATATAGGGCTACCAATAATTAAGTGAAAACATTTTTTTTTGTATTAAATGTAATTGGTGACAGTGCTTAAGCATATTTTTAATTTACCATGCCCAAAAAAACTGCTCAGAAATGAAACTTAATTAAGTTAAACTTTCTGCTCTTGATTTTTTCTGTAAGGGTCGTTTTGAGGTTCCTTAAAGACTAATATCAAGTTTTTAATGGTTAATCTTTGTGTATGTCTTTTATCAATGCAACTTAAATAATTGTAGGTAATTCAAATGGTGTATTTTGAAGTTTGTATGCGGTTGCTTCTTGAAAAGTTTGATCAAAATTATTTGTGAGTCAAAAAAAGTCAATTTAATCTTTTTCTGTTTTTTTTTTTTTTTTTTTTGCTTTAAATAAAAGCATTACTAAATATATATAACAATTGCTTGCAACAAAATATGTACATGCAATGAAATTGCACCAATTACCGTATATTTCCGAATATAAGCCGATCCGTATATAAGCCGAGAGTACATTTTTCCCAGCAGAAATTTGCCCAAAATTGCAAACCCGTGTATAAGCCGAATTGAAAAAACTACTCTTTTTAAAGTTTGAGTATATCGCCAAAATGGTGAAAGTATTGCCAATCTATACAACCTTCAGGATAATCTGTCCAATGAAATTGCGCGAAATGCGTGCTTATCCAATAGAATTCCTTACCTTGCTTAGCCATAACGTAAAACGTTCGCAGATTGTTCGCCAACGGCGATAGTTTTAACTCTGGCAACCCTATCAGAAGGGAGGCAAACACAGATGCGAACGCACGAAAGTCCCGGCAGCTGCTGAAAACGATAGCTACCGTAATACCGGGCCGGGAGACCTAACCCTAACGTCGATGAAGCAATGCCGCCGCTGGATGTTTACATAAATAAGCTGTGAAAGTCCGATTGCATCAATTTTTTTTTAATGACGTATCTAAATTATTTTGTATATTTCTACTTTTCAGTATTTTTATCAGTGCTTCAAGGCAATCTTCAACAAAATAAAAATACTTCTATAAAAAAAACGAAGCTTTGCCGCTTTTGCTAGTGTAAGCCTAGAAACATTTTAAACAGAGATGATTTAAATTTAATTGTATAATTTAAAATATGATCGGGAGTCCTGTTTTTTTTCAAGTTTCTCTTATACTATTTCTGAATCAGACAGAGAATTTACTCCGTTCGTGCACTCTGCCGATGACTTCAGTTACCGGCAGGTCAAAAAGAAATGTAAACAAACGTAACTACATCGAGTGTTTCGTGAAATAAATTTAAAATTTCTAATTTAAGAGTTTTATATGTGATAATTATTTAAAAATAAGGTTTAATATAACTATTTTACTTTATATATACTTTTTAAGCTTAAAATATATGTATTCAATCATTGTTTCTGAAGTACGTTTTTTGCTAGAAATGTAGATCCGTGTATAAGCCGACCATTATAATACAGCTTCCGAAAAATTTCCAAAAATTCTCGGCTTATACACGGAAATATACGGTAGTTGAATACAATGCACACTTAGGTGTATTAATTTTTCTTAATACAATGTATTACTGCACTATAGTATAAGACTGATGATTTATCACCATGTAATAATTTCAACATCATCCATGTTGGCTATAGATTATAGTAAGTTTTAAGATCTTGTCATTTTGAATAAAAGTTAAGTATTAAATGTAGGTTGGAATAAAGTTGAATAAACTTTGGAAATAAAACTAAAGTTGAATAAAGTTTGGATAAACTTTAGTAAGTTGAAAATTGAAGCTAACTTGAAGTAAAATATATTATGCATGTTTATTTTCTTAAAATATCTTATTTTTTACTTACCATATTTTGGCTGAAAATTTCAGTCATTTAAATTAGAAGTTATTGTAGAATTATTTCTTTTGCTACTGTAAATATATTGTTTTCTATTTCATTATGCAAATATATACATCATTACAACTCGCCAGAAAAATAACTAAGTTGTATTCACCGTCTCTCTCTAGGTGGCATCAAATTACAATACACTAATTCGTTGCCGTGGTGATTGCATCATAATGTTTTTCAATACTCTTTAAATAATATAAAAAAGGAAATGGAAGTATAACAAGTTACTTGTTAAATTAATCTTTTTGAATTGCTTGGTAATTCAATTGTAGTATTTGCTGTTTAAACAGACAATAAGACTTCTTCACACACCATAAATTTAAAGCCAGCACAACCAGTTTCGAAAGGACATAGCCTTCCTTCATCAGGTGCAAAAAAACACGCGCTACTGCCTTGGAGGCAAAAGCAAGATTGAAAGCAGGGTAAAATCCAGAGGGGGAGGAGCAACACAAACAACCAATAGGAAGCATCATGCAGGACCAATCAGAGAGGAACACACATGCACACACAAAAACAAAAGGAGGGAGGGAAGGAATAAACAATTAATTTAATTTAATTTTTTATTTATTTCTTTTATTTATTTTTTAATTAATATTATACTAATAAGTAAATTTAATAAAATTTATTATTATTTTATATAATTATAACTATTATGTTATAAACATAATGAAGGGAATTATTTAATTGAATTAAACAAATTTTTCCAGGCTGTAGACAGCAAAGTGGAATCAGATTTTTCATTGACAATTTTATCACGATTAAGGTAAATAGCTAAATTTTCCAAAAAAATCCAGTTCAGAAATGCGTTTGGCATGGAAGATAATTTTGGCACTCTTAAAATTAAAACTATGATCAAATTCCCAACTGTGCTTCGCAATAGAAGATTTAGAAATTATTTAATTGAATTAAACAAATTTTTCCAGGCTGAAAAATTTGTTTAATTCAATTAAATAATTCCCTTAATTATGTTTATAACATAATAGTTATAATTAAATAATTCTAATTAAAATAATAATAATAATAATAATAATTTTTATTAAATTTACTTATTAGTATAATACTAATTAAAAAATAAATAAATAAATAAAAAATAAAATTAATTGTTTATTCCTTCCCTCCCTCCTTTTGTTTTTGTGTGCATGTGTGTTCCTCTCTGATTGGTCCTGCATGATGCTTCCTATTGGTTGTTTGTGTTGCTTCCTCCCCCTCTGGATTTTGCCTGCTTTTAGTCTTGCTTTTGCCTCCAAGGCAGTAGCACGTGTTTTTTTGCACCTGATGAAGGAAGGCTATGTCCTTTCAAAACCGGTTGTGCTGGCTTTAAATTTATGGTGTGTGAAGAATACTATTGTCTATTTATCGTTTGTACACCAGCTTTGCATTTAGTTTAGTTTGCATTTAGTTTATTTGCTGTTTAGTTCAGTCGGCTATCCCAGTTTTCAACAGTTGTTGACGTAAAATGTTAATTCTGCAAAATGATAATAAACAGCTAAAACATTCAAGTATTAAAACTAACATTGCTTAATTTCATTTAGTGTATAAAATAAATTGTTGGTTGGTTCTGATATCCTAAATAAATTTAATTATACTAAAATTCAAAATTTTCAAATCCCACTTTTATTTTTAAAAAATACTGCTAGAAACCTTTTTGTTTTCTGCCATATAAAGCATTTAATTTATTTGTTAAGGTAAACAAATAATAGTTAATTAATGGAGTAAAATTTCTGTATTTCAGATGTGAAAGAGGAAAGTCAGAAGAAAATTTAATCGGTGGAAGAATGGATATCTGTGTCAGTAAAGAGTGAATATAAGGATTCGTGTCATGAAGAAGATGTACAGAATGTCTCTCTAATGCGACTCATTTTCGTTGAAGTATATTTTTTAAATTTTAATTTCACTTTAGTTCAAGCCAGAAAATATATTTCTTTTGAATTGTATTCTAACATATTCTTTAATTTTAAATTTAGAAATTAAATGAAAAACTAAGACATTAAACAAATTAAAAAAATACTTGGAAATTTTGTGTCTCTTATTGTTTTAGGCAAGAAAATTCTGGAAGAAAATTTTTTACAGATACTTAAAATAATAATATTATTACATGAAGGTCTGTTTTGTGCTATAGAAAAGACATTCTGTTATAAAATAATCTTAAAAAATTACATTTAAATTCCATGTCATCATTCATCTAGAGGAAAAACAATTTAACTGTGTTTTATATCTTTAAAAAAAAAAAAAAAAGAAAAGAAATTTAAGTCAATATTTCTTCTCACATTTAGGGAAGAGTTCATGTAATGTTGAAGTTTACTCCAACTTACTAGAGTTTCTTTTACTGTTGAAATTTACTGATAAGAGCTGTTAAAATTGCTGTTATCAGTAAAAATTTGTTCTTATAAGTAAAAATGTGTATGAATATTTATCAAATATTTATATAGTCTTATAACTTAACCGTATAACTTTGAACAGTGTTTGAAAGAAACTTTTCCAAAAGAACATTTCATTATGGATTTGCAAAATTGTACAGGAGAGAAGACTTTCAATTGTGAACAATGCCCTAAAACATTTTCATGTAAGAGTCATTTAAATGCACATGTTCGAACACACACAGCAAAGAAAACTTATAACTGTGAACAGTGCTCTGAAACATTTTCTTCTAAGAGTAATTTAAATGTACATTCTCGAACACACACAGGAAAGAAGACTTACAACTGTGAACAGTGCCCCAAAAAATTTTCTTGGAAGAGCCAATTAAATTTGCATCTTCAAACTCATTCAGGAGAAAAGCTGTTTATCTGTGGAGTTTGCTCCAAAAAATTTTCTCGTAAAGCACATTTAAAAGTCCATTTTCGTACTCATACAGGGGAGATGCTTTATGACTGTGGGCTTTGCTCAAAAAGTTTTTCTCACAGGTGTAATTTTTTGAGACATATACGTACACATTCAGACGAGAAACCTTTTACGTGTGAATATTGCTCCAAAAGCTTTTTCCATAAGAGGAATTTAAAAGTCCACCTTATTACTCATACAAGGGAAACTCCATATAACTGTAAATTGTGCCCCAAAAAATTTTCTCATAAAGGAGTATTAATTATGCATCTCCGTACTCATACTGGAGAGAAGCCTTATGAATGCGAACTGTGTTCCAAAAAGTTTTCTCAGAAAAGTATACTGAATAGTCATCTTCAGACTCATAAAGGAGAGAAGCCTTATAACTGTGAAATCTGCTGTAAAAAATTTGCTAGGAAAGAACATTTAAATGTTCATTTTCGTATGCATACAGGAGACAAGCCATATGGTTGTGAAATTTGCTCCAGGAGATTTGCTCAGAAGGGAAATTTAAAAAAACACCTTTTAACACATACAGAAACAACAACAGGTGAAAAATCTTAAATTGTAGGAGTTTGCTCCAAAAGATTTATTGACAAGAGTAACATAATCAAAATGAAAAAGCTTTAAAAAGTTTTCCTAGGAAGAATATTTGATATGCATCAGCATACATGTTCTAGGAATAAACTTTATTACTGTGAACTGTGATCTAAAACTTTTAAAAGCATTCATGGAATGGTTATTTTAACATTCATTCTGGGAAAAAAATATGTAACTGAAAAGTTACACAAAATGATTTTCCGATAAAATAGATTTAAAAATACATTTTTATTTGTGGCAAAAGTCATGTAAGTGTGATATTATGCTTTGAAACATTTTCTGAATAAAGACTCTTTTAACTGTCTATTTTTGTTTGCATACTTGTAAGAAGTTTGGAGAACTAGGTGTCATTTGTCAGCTTTCTGTAGAGAATTTTTCTCTGAAAGACTCTTTTTGAGAAAATGTGTGTGAAGGCTGCAACAAAAGAATTTTTCTATTGGAAAGATTTCACATTCAATTTTTTTTTTTTTTTTGCTACGAGAAGTGTAAATTTCACTTTTTAAATTACCACTAATTTTAAAAAAAATTTTTAGATTTTTTTTTTTTTTAATGTGATTATGTTCAATTAGGCTAATTTTAGTGTATCATTTTTAATGTTATGCTAATTTAGAAAGTTAGTTTCGGAAATTTCAATTTACATCTATATTTCAATATAACGATGATTTTTGAAGTATATTTTTTACTGAAGAAATTGTTTGGAATTATATGTTAGATTTTTTATATCTCTGTGTTGCATCTTAGTAATTGTAAATTGAGATTTTTTATTTAAGAACATTAGAAGCATGCAAAATTGCTAATGAAATATAATTTAGTTGTTAAACATGGCCTTATTCAGGGCTGTAGAATATAGATGCATGCCGTGCGCAGAAAATTTTCCTATCTTGCAGAAAGTTTTTCTTTTTATTTTTTTTTTTAAAGAGGGTAAAACATTTTTAGGGGATGAGGAGAGAGAGATTACCTGTCTGTAAATTTAGTAAACTCCCAATTATTCGCGGAATTGAGTTGTGCAGCAACCCATAGATAATCATAACCCGCGGATAACTCACAAAATTTATTTTTTATTTTTCTCGCTTTCTATAAAGTCCTCATTGACCACTGTATGCTGTTTAATAAGTTTACTATTTCCAATCTCCAAACATTGTACGTTGCGCTAGGCTTTTTTCCTGCTTTTCCTAGCTTGCAGAGAATTTTTAGCTTTTAGGTCATGTGTGTGGAAAGTTTTTTTATTTTATACAGATCTGGCCTTATTAATATTATTAATTTAAATATTCAGTTAAGACTTATTTTGATTCATGCAAAAGGAAGAGAATGAAATGTAATTCGAAATATGATTGCATGCTATCATGTATAAAAAAGAACAATTTATTCAAAATGTAAATTATGAATAATTCCATAATTACACTTTTAGTAGACATCAATTTCAACAAATTTAATATGGCTAGTTTTTGAAATTGAAACTTTGAATAATTAAAAAATATGAAATGATATTGTACATGATATTTCTATTAAAGCAAATTTAGAGTTTATGTCATAATAAATATGTGGTTAAAATTCTTATGCAAAGAAAGTCTTCATATTTTTAAAATGACATGCAAAATTTGTAAACACCTTTCATGTTATTCTATTCTAATCATTTTGCAAATAATAAGTATGTACATGCTTTTTAATTTTAATTATACAACACAATAAATTTTCAAGGTGAAAAATGCTGTGTTTATTTAAATTTTAAATTATAGAACTTCTCCAACAATAATTTTAAGATCATATCAGTTGCTTATAATTTTGATTTCTTCTGCTGAATATTTTTTTAATGCTGTTGATGATTATGATTTTATTTCATTCACATTTTTGTCCATCTGCACTCAATTTTAAATTAATGGTTAAAAATAATAATAATAATAATTCTAAAGTTCTTATGTCTGTAAAAATTTTGAATTCTTATGATTCTTATGCAGCTATTTATTTCTGATCAACATTACATTTATATTATTGTAATACATGTAGGAATCATGGCAGCATGGCGACTTAGTGACAATTGTTGCTAATTCCTTAACATATGTGGCTAAATTTACAGACATGGCTGACTACTTTACCAAAAATATTTTTAGAAACCTTTTTTTTTTTTTTTTTTTTTTTTTTTTATGTATTTATATTTTCTTTAGAGATGAAATCAAATATATTTTTACACTTACAAAATGTTGATTAAAATAAAATCTTTAATCTAAGAAATCAAAACCTTAAAACAAAATTAAAACTGTATTTTTTACTTTTTGTTTGAAGTGACCTAGAGGTTTTGCTCTCAAAGCTGGTAGACGTGAGGTGCTGGCTTCAATCTCTGGTTAAGCTCATTAGCCTAGCTGTTTGGAGTTTTCTGTGTTTTTCTCCAAAACTTGTGTAAATACACAGGCTAGGAGTCCTTAAAAAAAAAAAAAAAAAAAAGAAAAACCCTCAGGCCCATGACCCTAGTTCAGTCAATTGAACCCTCCCATCACACACACACACACACACTTTCTTTGGTAAAAATATCTTTAGTAGCTCAATAAAACAGGTATAAATATTTTTCTATATCCAAGGCTTCATATTACTTTGTTTCTTTCACATTACACCTATGCCTACTTTTTGCATAAGGAAGTGTTGTATTTAATTTTTTTTTTAACTCAAAACAATTATTGTGTGTATTTTCAATTTATGACATTTGCTTATTTTCTTTATATTTTTAAAAGCATTTTATTGCAATTTGTTAAAACCTCTGTTTACAATTTAAATGTTTAATTTATTACTAAAAATTAAACTCTTTTGCTTTTTGCGGAAATTAGTATTAATAAATACTTTGAAATCAAAATGTATATGGTGTTTTTGCATAAAAGTATCATTATATGCTGTCAGAATATACAGTCAAACCTTGTTATAAGGTCACCCTTAGGGACTGACTTTATAAGCGGGGTGACTATATATACGATAAAAGTAAACAGCCACCTATTTTAACACTTAGATACATGTTTTTGCAAGTAATATTATACATATATATATATATATAAGGGAAAAAACAGAATTATGTATTATTATTAGAGTAAGTTTTTTTAATTTAAATGTTAATGCAATAATTAGATACAAAACAAGGAAATAATAATTGATGCATAATATACTTATAGAAGTCATAAATACAATTCAGTGTTTAAAGTATTCATTTATTTAAGATTGCCTTTCCTTCGGTTTAGTTGTTCTTATCACTACTTTTTTGAGATCACTAACAGTTTTAAAATATTGGAAATACATACAGCTGTTTCAGTAGCCTACAGCATACCGTCTTCAGTGCAAAAATGATCCTTTTTGCACTGAAGACGGTACGCTGTAGGCTACCGAAACAGCTGTATGCATTTCCAATATTTTTCATTGGCGTTTCTGACGTAGTAGTTTATTCGGGTTTTAATATATTAGTCTCTATTAAATAATTTAATAATCTTCCGATAATTTGCTCCAATGAGATGTGATTTGTGTAACTTTTTTCGTTCTTCTATTCTGCATAAAAGGATTATCTGTAACACACAGATCATTTCTAGAATGTCCCCAAAGTCGGAAAAAGAACAGGGTGCTGCTTGGGGGGGGGGGGGAAATTCTTCAGCTAAAATTATTTAAGCATTCAATAAGTATTTTTAAACCTCTTTTATTTTAGCTTTTTACTAATGTACATAATGTACATTTTCCATAATGAACATCCATTAGCGAAGTAATGTAACATATAACAGGTTTTAACATGAAAAGTGTTAATGACTTTGGTTTCTTTGTCTGCCTATCCATGCCCTAACTCCCACAAATAGTCATGGAATTTCTTGTAACTATTGTATGTTATTCAAGTTTACTATCAGATGTTCCCTATTGAAAATGATGTGAACACCTCTACTGATTTGTGTACAGCAAAAAGTATTCCAAATAGGGATGGACCGGATATCCGGAAAATATCCGGTATCCGGCATATCAGGCTGATTTTTCAATATCCGAAATAGATGTAGATTCCTGCAATTCTTTATAGATGTAGATTCCTGCAATTCATTTCTTTTAATTAAAAACAAGTATGTTGTGGAAATCACAAGACTTTCTTCTATATTTTCCTATATAAATTCACTAAGGGCAAATAATTTATTAAAATTATCTAACATGATGAATACAAATAATTTTCATCTTAGAAAAAACTGACATTAAATATTCAAAGAACGACAGTTTTATTGTGTACTAGCAGGCTTTGCCCGGTTCGCTGGTCATTATATATTTAAGGAAACTCTTTTCTATATCGCTTTATTAAAAAAAGAATTAAAAAATACTGAAATCGCTCAAAAGCTCTTCTTGTGCTCCCGCTGCCAGGTTGACATAAATTAGTGCCTATGAACAGTTGGTGTCAAACAATCAACAGGTGGCGCTGCTATGCAGCGACTTCCACAGTTTGAAAAAAGGCAATATCTCAAGAACTACTGTGCAAAATTGCATAAAAATTTACATGTGGATGCACCTTGACATAAGTTACAGCGGATCAACTTTTGGAACTAGTTGCTCAATAGGCGGCGCTCCTATACAGCGATTTCCTCAGCTTAAGGGAAGATTAAATTTCAGGTTCTAATGTGTATAATCAAACAATACTTGACATGTGAGAAAGCCTTTATGAGACATTACACCTATTCAATCTGGATGTATATCTACCAATATTTTGCGCTGCTATAGTGCAGTTTTTTCCAGAGAACGGGAATGCATGCTTCAACTTCTATGGCATTTAGCTGTACGAAACTTCATACATGAGATAACCAGTATGAAAACGTATTTTTTAAGGTGTTAGTTAAACTGTGTTTCTTTGATTATTTAGTATTAGTTTTCTCCAAGATAAAAAATCGCCTGCATTCATCATGGTAGATAATTTTAATAAATAATAATCTTTGTAGTTTATTTTAACTGAGTGAATTTATATAGGAAAATATAGAAGAAAGTTTTGTGGTGGTCACAACATACTAGTTTTACATTCTCTTACCCATGTAAATGGCAGAGAAGTAATGTTTTTGGGTCAAATTTTTTAAGTCGAGTTTTTTTTTATTTACACGATTTAAGGTCCCCTGAATCCAAAATTCCTATTTTTAACGGTTGGTCTGTGTGTGTGTCTATCATCAGCATATCTCAAGAACAAGTAATAGCAGAAAGTTCAAACATTTTATTATAAATTTTTATGACATAGGGATGCTACACTAAATCTTTCATGAAGATCAAACAAATGATTCGTATACAGGGACACCCAAGAGAAATCAAATACATTGCGTCTATGGGGGAAATTAAGTACGTGCTAATTTTCGTCAAGGTGCATCTACATGTAAATTTATATGCAATTCTGTGCTGTAGATCCTTAGCTACAGCCCTCCCTTAAATTACGGATATCGCTGTACAGCAGCACCACTTGTTGGACGATAAGTTTTCAAATTGAACTGGTATTAGGTCTCATATTGTCCTTCTTACTTATTAAATTTTATTTGATTGTACGCAATAGAACCTGAGATATAGCCTTCCTCTTAAATTACAGAAATCACTGTATTGCAGCACCACCTGTTGAACGGTTGACAACAAAAGTTGGCAGGCACTAATTTAGGTCAAGTTGCATCTGCGTATGAAACTATCTGCATTTATGTGCAGTAGTTCCTGAGATATAACCTTCCTTTAAATTGCAGATATTGCTGTATAGCAGCGCCACCTGTTAGCTGATAAGCATTCAAATTGCACCAGCATAATGACTTACAATGGCCTTCTTACATATTAGTTTTGTTTGCTTATATGAAATAGATCCTGAGATATATAGCCTCCCCTTAAATTGAGGAAATTGTAGTATAGCAGTGCCACCTTTTAAACAGTTGACACCAAATATTTATTGGCACTAAATTAGGCCAAGTTGCATCTGCATATAAATTTATAGGGGAAGAGGGGGGACATTGGGACACTTTTTATAAAAGCATATTATTTTCCAATTTATAAAAGTTTTAATGCTTTTGTGCATTTTTATTTAAATACTTGTGTTATTGGTCACCTTTTAAATGTGTAATGAGCATTGTTTAATGTGTTTTGCAAACAGAAATAATTAAAACATAACTTATGTAAAAGTGTCCCAATGTTCCCCGTGCAGGGGCAGATTGGGACAACACTGATTTAATGATGGGGCACATTGGGACAACCATCTTTTTATTTATCTAATTACAATATTGCAAAATATTTTGCTAAAGTAAATGAAAGGCTTTCAAAACAATGAATTTGATACAATAACAAATAATAATAAAGTTGGTAATTATGGAAAAATGAAATTGTTATGAAGCATTACTGCATATTCATATCTTAACGCACATCAAAACCCTGCAAGTCTACACAAAACTTTAATGTTATGTAGAATCGTGTTGATGGCATAGTTAAGTTGAGAACATGATATTAAATAATCTTTTAACAAGAATTCTTGTTCAGCTGTGACTATTTGTTGAGATGTATATTTGGATTGAAACTTATAATCTATATTTGTAGTACACACTCAATCTTATTTTCTCTCATTTTTTTCAATCTATTAAATAATGTAAATTTTGGTATATAATTTTTAATTGCAACTTCCCTCATAGAAAGTTTATCTTTGATTATTTCATTTATTGCCTTTTCTATATTTTCTTCTGAAATTTTAGTTCTTTCAGTTTTTGGCCTATAATTTCTAATCATTTTCTATTTATTTAAAGAATACCTAGAAAAAAAATTAATACAATTAGCTTATATGTGCAAAAAATAAGTAAATAAATAAAAATATATTGGTGTTAGAAATGAATGGGCCATTGGAGCAGTCCCAATGTGCCCCATGCATTGGTGTCCCAATGTACCCCATCAGGTCATTTTCAAAACAAATGTTTAGGTCTAATTTTCTAGAGCACATGGGCTAATGATCTATAGTGGAAATGAAAGCTTAATGTTTATAAAAACACATAGTACTTTTAAAAATTAAAATATTTATTTCCTATTACCTAAAAATTCAACATTAGTTTACTTGAAAAAAATTACTTTTCATATGATAAAATAAACTAACCTTGTTCACAGGCAGCAGACTTGAATGATTGAGTTGAAATCACAAATATGAAGATGTACTACTAAGTGTCATCTATTGTGATTTTTTACAAATTTTATTTTGCGATTATAAAGGGATAAAAGCCTTTGTCCCAATGTGCCCCGTGTCCCAATGCACCCCCTTCTCCCCTATGTGATTTTAAGCAGTAGTTCCGGAGATACAGTTGCCACAAAATTTTTGTTCTCTCTCTCTCTCTCACACACACACACACACACACAGACGGACAAACATTTTCTAAAAAAGATCAAATCGTATTCTAGGCCTTTCAAAACGTGTAAATCCATCGAAAACGGAAGTCAAAATTTTTTACGAATCCAATACTTTCTTCTATTGAATAGAGAATAACGTAATAAAATAAAATAACTGTGTTATGGCTTTATTATCCCAATGATATTTACAATTTTACTTTTTTCTGTATGTATATATAGAAAAAGTATTGGATTCGTGGAAATTTTCGAACTCCAGTTTTCAATGGATTTACATGTTTTGGGATGTCCTGAACACGATTTGACTGTTTTTAGAAAATGTCTGTCTGTCTGTCAGTTTGTGTGTGTGTGCAACACAAATTTTGTGGACGCTGTAACTCACGAGCCAAAAAACGAAATTTAACCAAACTCGGTATTTAGTTGAACCGTGACATAAACTGGTGCTGATTAGATTTGTGGAACAATTGCTCAATAGGTGGTGCTGTGATCGCATTTTTTCTAAATTTTTAACATGCCAGTATGGGACAAAATCTTGTATAAATGTACTTAATGAGAGTTATTTTGAACGTGTGATTGTAAAATTAATATGAATTATTTATATTAGTAATAGTTAACATGAAAAAAAAAATGTGCATGTTGCAGCATAGCTTCACCCTCTGGAAGGGGAGTTAACCCCCCCACCCCCGGGGGGGGGAGTAAATTTTCAATATGGGTGTTTTGTTTCGAAAGACTTCATCATTACCTTTAAAATAAATGGTTTAAGTATAGATCTGTGATAAATTAAAACAAAGTTATAGATTTTTTTTATCTTTTAATGAAAAAAAATTAGAAAAAATCTTATTTCTTTTGATATTGGCAAAAAAATTTACTTTCTTTCGGCATGTAGTGATATAATTCTTTCAGATAAAAATCATCTGCATTTATAATAAAAAATAATTTAATAAAAAAATTATGTTCAATGAATGTTGTGTAAATTATATAGAAGAAATTCATGTGGTGGCCACATCATACTAGTTATGTATGCGAATGGAATTCAGTTGTATAACAACGAAATGCAAATATCTTTTTTACTTTCTTCTATATGCAATAGAAGAAAGTATGGGATTCGTAAAAATTTTCGACTTCCGGTTTTCGAAGGATTTATACGTTTTGGGAGGTCTAAGAACATGAATTTACAATTTTTAGAAAACGTGTGTGTGTGAGAGAGAGAGAGACAAAAATTTTGTGGCAACTTTATCTCCGAAACCACTACTCAGAATTGTATATAAATTCGTATATAGATGCACCTTGACCTAAATTAGGGCCTATCAACTTTTGGTGTCACTGCTCAACAGGTGGCGCTGCAATACAGTGATTTCCTCAATTTAAGGGGAGGCTATATCACAGGTTTTATTGCGTATGTTCAAACAAAACTTCATATGTAAGAAGGTCATTATGGTACATTATGCTGATTCAAGTTAAATGCTTATCGTCCAACAGATGGCGCTGCTATACTGCAATATAAGGAAGGCTATATCTCAGGAATCACTGTACAGATTTGAATATAAATTTATATGTAGATGTACATTGACATATATTAGTATCTGTCAACTTTTGGTGCCAACCGCTCAACAGGTGATGCACACGCAGCGATTTCTGCAATTTAAGAAAAGGCTATATCTCAGGTTTTATTGGGTATACGTATAATTAAACAAAACTTGATATGTGAGAAGACCATTATGAGACATTATGCCGATTCAATTTGGATGTATATCTACCAATAGGTTACGCTGCTATAGTGCAGTTTTTTAGATTGATGTAAGATGAAAATCGCCTGCATTTATCGTAATGGGAAATTTTAATAAATAATGCTTATCGGCCAACAGGTGGCGCTGCTAAAAAAGCGATTTCCGCAATTTAAGGGAAGGCTATATCTCAGGAACTAATGCACAGAATTGCATAAAAATTTATCTGTAGTTGAATCTTCACATAAATTAGTTTCTATCAATTTTTGATGTCAGCCGCTCAACAGCTGCCGCTGCCACACAGAGAATTCTGTAATTTAAGAAAAGAGTATATCTCAGGTTCTATGGCGTATAATCAAACAAAACTTGATATGTGAGAAGGACATTATGAGACATTACGCTGATTGAAGTTGGATGCTTATAGACCAATAGATGGCGCTTCTATACTGAAAATTTCCTCAATAACGGGAAGACTATATCTAAACTTGTATGAGATATGAGATAACCATTATAAATACGCATTTTTAAATATTTATTTATAGGCAATAAAACTGTCCTTATTTGGATATTTGGTTTTAGTTTTCTCCAAGATAAAAATCATTTGCATTCTTCATGATAGATAATTTTAATGAACAATAGTTTTAATAAATTATTTGCCCTTAGTAAATTTGTATAGGAAAAATATAGAAGAAAGTATTGTGGTGGCCACAATATACTAGTTTAATTATTGTGTGCTCTTAAAAAACTGAAAATTTCATGTGAACTGGGGAAGGGGACTGCCGGATATCCGATGATATATCCGGCCGGATATCCGGATCCGGCAAAGTAAAAAAAATATCCGGAATGCCGGATATCCGTATCCGGTTATCCGGCAAAATCCATATCTGGTCCATCCCTAATTCCAAAGCATTGTGTTCTATGAGAGGTATTTCTATAAATCAAATTTTAATAACTTTACTTTGCAGAAATCTTAATGAAATTGAAATATGTTATTCATATGGAGAAAAGAATGCTTTCTTTAGAATGTAGTATGATTAGCATTAGATTTACAGGGCCACACAAAAATATTCAGTTACATTGAGGGCTTTTATTAGAAATTTGCTAGAATTGAATTTTTGTTTTCATTAAGTGTTTTTAACACTTTCTGATGATTTTTAAGTGTGAATATGATTTCAATTTGTGTATTATGTCTGTCCATCTGTCCCTCTACCTACCCCCAGGATCTGTAAATATTTTCAGAAAAAAAAAAAAATGATGTATGTTATTAGAGTTTACTATAGAAGGTTCCTTATTTAAAATGGTAATAATAGGTCCTGTACAACTGGTTTGTGTACAGGGACACTCATAAAGTTGCTAATGCATTGTATTTTAGGACAAACATTTTTTATAAATCATACTTAAATAACTTTCTACTCCTACTGTAAAAATCATAAAGAAATTGGCTTATAAAAATGCTAAAATAATGTATTGTATGCAATATAAATTAATATGCTAAAATAATGTATTGTATGCTATATGATATGGTTAACCTTCAGATTTATAGGACTACACTAAAAAATTTAGATACATTAAAGTACATACACTTTATTTAGTGTTAACCATTTGTAATGGTTTCCAATTTTTAAGAATGATTATGAATTCAATTAGTCTATCTGTATGCCTTTCAGACCTCCTGTCTGTCTATTTTGTGATAAAGTAGGCAAAGAACATCGAAAGTTACATGTTCAGTTGGAAAGTTTCAATAATCAATGTGTACCATATGATTTTTTGTTCTTGTGTTTTTCTGTTTTAAATAATTTGAAATTACTAAAATGAATTTCAAATAATTTTAATCTATAGACTATGACATATAAGAATTCTGTTATATATCCTGGCTGAAAAGTCCTATTATCAGTACTATACTTATGTAAATCAGTGTGGTTATTGCGACACAATACCCCAAAATATACATTCTAATTGTATTTTAATTGAATACAGAGTTTAAACACTCAAGCATTTAAAATAATTTGAATTGATATAATGATAAAGAATTTTTCTTTGTGTTTCTGTAAAAGAACTCTTTAGTCATAGGCCCATGAAAATTTATATAGTTCCTGCAATGATGACCTATAGTATACCTACAAATATTTAGCTTAATCAAATAAAGTATTTAGAGGCTATCATGTTCAATCACTTATATATGTTACCGTTAAAGCTCAAAATCCGTTAATGTGCAGATTACCTAGCTAATCTGGTGATTAACTAAAATGACCCGTTAAAGTGCGGAATCAAGAGTTTTCTGCATTTTAACTAGGTAATCTGCACATTAGTGGTTTCTGTATCATTAAAGTTCAAATGTTTGTTTCGAGCCTTAGTTTTTTTACATTCACTATGACGTCAAACAGTCATGTGATACAGATATGTGAATGACCTTCAAACACAAACTAAAACTTTTTCTTCTTCCGCTACGCTATGATGATAAATGGGAAACACAAAATGTGGATGATCGAAACCATGATTAGGTTTATTATTATGACTAACACAAAATTTAAAGTAACAAGTAAGTTATAATTGTTTTAATTTTAATTTTATTTCTATCTTTTTTAATTCGGTCAATATAAGTTTGATAACGGTCTGCATTTTATTAATGAAATGAAATCTTAATTAAAAGCTGTCTCTCATGAAACTCCATTTTGAATTATGAATATTAAATTTACATTGCAGTAATTATTTCCTTCTGAACTAAAACTATTAAACCATAACTTTTTAAAACTACCATATATTTCCGAATATAAGCCAATCCGTATATAAGCCGAGACAGTGGCGGATCCAGAACTTGACTTTTGGGGGGGGGGTCTAAGATTTTTCAAAGTGTTATTCTAGACCAATAAAAAATTTAAAATTGCAATATTCAATTGTGAATGTCAACGTTTTGGGGGGGGGGGGGGCTTCAGCTCCCTAGCCCCCCCCTTAAATCCACCACTGAGCCGAGAGTATGTTTTCCCCGCAGAAATTTGGCCAAAATTGCAAACCCGTGTTTTAGCCGAATTGAAAAAATACTCTTTTTAAAGTTTGAGTATATCGCCAAAATGGAGAAAATATTGCCAATGTATACAACTTTCAGGATATCTGTCCAATGAAATTGTGCGAAATGCGTGCTTATCCAATAGAATTCCTTACCTTGCTTAGCTATAACGTAAAACGATCGCAGTGTGTTCGGCAATGGCAATAGTTTTAACTCTGGCAACCCTATCAGAAGGGTGACAAACACAGACGTGAACGCAAGTCCCAGCAGCTGAAAATGATGGTTACCGTAATATCGGGAGTTCTAACCCTAACGTCGATGATGCAATGCAGACGCTGGATGTTTACATAAATAAGCCGTTTAAAGACCGATTGCATCGATTTTTTTTTAATGATGTATCTAAATTATTTTGTATATTTCTACTTTTCAGTATTTTTATCAGTGCTTCAAGGCAATCTTCAACAAAAAAAGAATACTTCTATAAAAAAAAACGAAGATTTGCCACTTTTGCTAGTGTAAGCCTAGAAACATTTTAAACAGAGATGATTTAAATTAAGAATATGATCAGGAGTCCTGTTTTTTCAAGTTTCTCTTATACTATTTCTTAATCAGACAGAGAATTTACTCCGTTGGTGCACTCTGCCGATGACTTCAGTTACCGGCAGGTCAAAAAGAAATGTAAACGCACGTGACTACATCGAGCGTTTCGTGATATAAATTTAAAATTGCTAATTTAAGAGTTTTATATGTGATAATTATTTAAAAATAAGGTTTAATATCACTATTTTACTTTATATATAGTTTTTAAGCTTAAAATATATGTATTCAATCATTGTTTTTACTGTACGTTTTTTGCTAGAAATGTGGATCCGTATATAAGCCGACGCCCATAATTCAGCTTCCGAAAAATTTCCAAAAATTCTTGGCTTATACATAGAAATATACGGTACATGTTTAGGTTTTTGTGAACACATAGAGGTCTTCTCAAATGGCTTATTGTTTAGCATGGATAGGCGTGTCTTCTACAGACCTTGGGGGCCATGCTTAAAACTTATAAGCATTCCAGTGGCTGAAAATCTTCTGGTATGTCATACGTGTTGAACTATTTAGCGTTTCTATATCTACATATTGTGTCTATCATCCAAATATCTCATGTGATACAGCATATCTTCAACTGTGGTTGCATGTCACCATTGATTATCATTTGGAAAGTAAACAATGCAGCGATGGCCCATCACTGCTTTCCACATCAGACTCAGATATGTTTGCTTTGTGACGATCTTAACAAAGATGTTTACATGACGTGTGTGCTTTTTTAAGGCCTGTCAGGGCAGTAGATAGCAGAGCTACTTATTCTGCTTGCATCATGGCTCTTGCCCATTTGGGTTTCAGGACACTCTTAGATCTCTTCAGAGGTCTATCAAACTCGGAGCTTTGGCTCTATGTATATGCTTTTCGTAAAGATTTTCCTCCTCCCTTTGTACTCGGCCTAGGGTGCAAGCTGTGGCTGATATCAAAGTAGTACAATACCTTACTTAATCTTTCCGAAGATCTTTCAAATGCAAGGAACTACAAGCAAAGCTCACCTTCTGACTTTTGTCTCCCTTTCTGACTTTGTGTTGATCAATAATTGTTGTATTGTTTGGGATTATACAATTGCATGCGACTGGTTTTACTCCCTTACAGATTCATTGTGGCAATCCTTCTGAATCCTTATGTGAATGTTATTTAATTATAGGTGCATGGCGACGGATGACGGTAGAGGTGTGATAGTTTGAACGATGCTGGTGACACATGGTCACAGATGATGGCTTTTTTTGCAAGTGAGTTCAACACTTCTTTTTCCTTTTATAAAACAAGGAAAGTTGAGATCGAATTTCTTTGACAGAATCTAGGAAGGATATAGCATGTCTGGGAAAGCAGCATGTCATTTGTTCTCGATGTAAATTTCAGCATGAGTGATGAAACCTGTGGACTGCATGCGTCTGTTAGAGCCTAGTCCAGTCAAAGCCTAGTCTGGTTTGGTAATCTCCACATTAGTCTGAAATTCTGCCTCGCTGCAAATATGCATGCTGAATGCTGTACTCTGTGATGTGATTATAGGCATTTTTGCTTTCAGTAGGATTAGATAGTACCATACCTTTCATCATATGTCTTTCAGTGAAGTCGACTTTATATTGGCTGTCTTTTTGTTAGAATTTATACTCCATGGAATGTATACTATGTGCATAATTGACAAAATTAGAAGTTCCAGTAATTCTGTCAAGAGAAGAGTTTAAAAGAAAGGAGACACATTATTGGGTTCAACAGTATGTACGTAAAGTTCTCTTTTTAGTGTTTTTATAACAAAAAGTTAATATGCATTTCGATAATTTGGACTTTATGAGACAGAAAATTGCTAATAAATAAGGTTTCGCAAGCAAACAAACAAACAACAACAAAAGAAAAAAAGATTGTGGAGAATTTTTTTTTTTTTTTTTTTCCCTGGCCTGTAGAACATGAAAAAATTTGTCTCAGGAAATTTACAGGGGGGAGGGGGGGGGGGGGGGGCTCGTGCCCCTAGAGCCCCCGAAATTTTCTGAGACAAATTTTTTGACTCAGTAAATCCAGAGGGGACAGATTGTTTGTCCCCTCTGGATATGTCCCTGTTTCAGCATTAGCCGTTTTTCGGTATATCTGTTTAATGATTCATAAAATTAATACTATGCACAGTACAAATATGAGAATTTAATATTATATACTACATATATCTATTCTTATTTTCTCGAAAAAAGCAACATGTCTTTCAAAATTTAGCCATACCAGCCATTTATTTCGACTATACATGTCAGAAAAAGACGGGCTTAACACTTAAAGGGCTAGAGAGCCAGCGCTGCGGCAAGACTCTAGTAAATAACTACAAAGTGGATATTTCTATTCAAAAAAAAAAAAAAAAAAGGTGTTTAAATAACCAGGTTGTCGTCAAATCTGTTAAAATATCAAAATATTAGCTTCAATCTGTATTGCATAATTAAGCCAGGTAAATTATTGTCAGTTATACATAGTTAATCAGACTTAAAAAATAAAAATAATAAAAATGGTTAAATGCGTAGAGTTTTCTTAAAAATGAAATTAATTTAGTAGGTTCCGACTGCCTGTATTTTTATAAGCATTCTTCCACTACTACTATCTTAAAATAAATTTCTTCTTATATGTACAGTGCATGTAAGAAGAAATTTATATTAAAATAACACTAATGGAAGTGTTCTTATAAAAAGACGTGGCCATGTGAACCCCGTTTAAGTAATTTTTCTAGAGTTGTAAAATGAACAGTAAACTCTGGTATGTTGTGATTTAAAAGTTGAAACTTTTGTTATGTTTTTTGTTTTTTATTAATAATAAAATTATTAAATATTTTACATGTAATATTTGATATTTTTATATTATTTTGCTAGTATAAATTTGTCGCATAAAAAATTATAATACTTTTTTAAATACGCAGATTGCAGAAGCTTCTTTCTTTATTACACTTTTTAAAAAATTACATGCAAAATTAATTCAATGGAAATTTTTGATGGACTTTATTCATATGAAGGGACATTTCTGCTCACTATTAAGTCCAAGTTCCGCCGACCATTTATTATTCATGAAATTTTTTTTCTCAAAATCTTTCACACAAAATTGTTCAAAACACAATCCGTGATTGTAATGAAATGCTCTCCCTCTGTTGGACTAAAGTGAAATTACAATTAACATGCTTTAATTTGGCTTTCATTAAGCCGCCATTGCTTGCCGATGTTTAGTTCCACATATATTTATTGAATAAAAATTAATAAATCCGGTAAAAAAGATAACACATACTGTTGTGTGCTACAGTGTAACTCCAAAGGATCAAGAAATCCAGAATTAAGCTTCTATTTATTTCTAAATGACAAATTTAAAATTTCAGTTGCTTCGGCTAATGGAAGTAAAAAATTAATCAGATGATTTGGAACTAATATTTGTTCAACTTCAGTTAAAAATCTACTTCTGATCGAACTTTGAATAAACTGAAATATTTTTTTCCAAAAGCAATCAATTTTCCATGATGTAATGGCGGAGAAATTATATTACGAATATTAAGTAGAATAACAAAAAGAACAATAATAAATACACGTGGCTATTATATTTACAAACAACAGAAGCTGAAAGAGCGCCATCTATCGATCATTACAAATGCGGATTAACCAGTTTTCACTTAGTTTGAAAATTTCGCTTCTTAACCTTGAAAACCTTTATTATTTTATTTTATTAAAATTTAAATGATTACAGCCCCTAAAAAATAAATTTTTGAAGACTCTTATATTTTGTTTGCAATCTGTTTTATTGCTTCTATTTAAGCACCTGACAGCTGCACAAAACTTGAACATACTTGAATATATTTCAAAACTAAATAGAATTATAATAACATTAAATAATTTGCTATGAATCTCTCATACGCTAACATTGGCTGTCAAGAGGTAAATACCACTAAAGGCGTGTCTTTAGTTGTTAGTTGCCGCTTCTGAATAATTTCCATTGTACTGTTCTTTAATTATTATTATTATTATTTTTTTTTTTTTCATTGACATTAGATTGTAAAACGGCAAATATAATTAAAAGCGAGAGACAGAGCGGACATATTTCACAAACATTAAATATATGATCAGTACCTCAGACTTAATACTGAAAATCAGAAGAGATTATTTAATAATCATTTAATCCGAAAAAAATATATGTATGAGTAGAGAGTATAAGAATTTTTAATATTGCTAAATTTTATTAACATTCAACAATTTTTTTCAGTCAGAAGAAGTTTTGGTTCTCATAGTACTCGGAAAAGTAATTATTTTTTCTGCATTTCTAAGAATGATATGTTAAAAATATCAGTTACTAAGTGTTAACAGTGCATTTAGTATGTTTTTCACCACCTACACAGCTCAAAGTCTCATTCCTTTTTCCAGGACACTTTTAGAAATGAAAAATTTTGCGATTTTTGCTAGGATTATTTTTATGTCATAATCTGTACCCTATTTAATTTCGGCTCATTACAATAAAAACACAGTAAAGATTTTTTTCTGGAAAAAAAAATAATAATAATAATAAATAAAAATAAATAAATAAAATAAAATAAGCGGAGACTTTGATCCCTATCCACCTAGCTCATTGACAGAGGTATTCTTCTCTCTTCAACACTTTCTGATTGATTTGCAGCAAGTTAAACTAGCCGTGGTTGTCCGAGCCCCGATTAACGGAGTTCCGGGTTAACTGAGGTAGTCTCGAAAAGGCCATGCCAGGAGGAGGCATGGTTTTTGACAAATGACATAGATATCTTTGACAAATTTCACTATACATCACTGCATTTTATAATTTATGTATGTATTGTACTGCATTTTTAGCTGTCTATGTTAAAATATGTAATATATGTATTCTTTTACTTCATTGACTATATTTACATCCATTTTAAACTTTGCTGTATACAGGGGTCATAATCTCCGCCCTTTTTTGAGGACACTCTCGAGGATGAGAAATTTTAAAATTTATTGCTACCGCTATTTTTATACAAGAATGTCTATCCTGTACTCCTGTACAATCATCATGACACATTATTTTAAGTATACCAAAAGTACAGCACCTAGAATATACAGTGTGGCAAGCGCTTATGATCAAATGCTTAAAATTCTTCTAAAAAAATAAGCTTCCCAGATGACGCTGCAATCGAATTTTTTGCTCAAATCGAAGAGCTGATTTGCTTATCATAGTTTCGTCTGCTCAATCACATTATCTAAGCACATAATTAGGCAATAGAGAGTTTTTCAAGCAATAAACTCTATCGTATTGACCTCTGGTGAGAGGCTCAATTTTTAAGACACTGGTTTGCTGGTCACTTTCTGCACAACTGTTACATTACATGTACTATATGATATACCCAATGACAAAATTTTCTATAACAACCTGCAGTAAAATGAAATTTAATTGTGACCTAAAAAAGTATTATAGTAATAATTTCGTAACACAAAATACGTTTTAAGCGTAGCATTTCTTTTTAAGGGGACTCTCTACCTATCATCTCCAAAAGCCGAAGCGAATGTTATTGTATGGGAAATTTTGTCCCATTATAATTCATTAATTAATACATATTTGTAAATTCCGTTTTTACTTTCTGAAAAATCACAACTCTTAAACAATTTATCGCTTTCTAAAAATTGATTTTTTTTATTTTTAAAATTTCATTTTTAAGCTCAAAAATGAAAATTTTCACATTGTGAAAATTCACATTTTACAAACTCAAAATGAAATAGTAAAAACTAAAAAATAAATTTTTAGAAAGCGATGAATTGTTTAATAGTTGTGAAGTTTCTGCAGTGTTTCTGCTATGGTAGCATTTTTCGCGAAATGCTAAAAGACTTATCCAAAACCAAAATGCACAAATGAAATAACATGTTTTCGCTTTTTTGCTGAAGCATCTTACTGAACACAAATTGAAAAAAAAAAAATCTTCAGCGAAAATATTATAACGAATCTTTCATGCATATAAGGAAAATCAAACACTGAACTATGCATAAGAATCACATACAGGAAATCAACTTGTAAATAAACATGAGGCATTTGTAAAGTGGTCTAATATGAATGAAAGAAAAATTATAATTTGTAAACTAAAAAGCTTTGAATAGAAATAAACAAATTTCACTTATATTACTTACCTTTTTTTTTTTATTTTGGTAAGTTATGGTTTTATTTCCAGATACAGTATAAACTTAATGTAGTTTTACATGCTATAGTGATAATTATATCTCCAGAAAAAGAATATAAGTCGTATCTAAGACGTTCATATTGCTTTAAAAAAGTTTACAATATAAAGTAATAATCTAAAAAGTTTAATGTTTTTCATGTCTGCCAATAAATGAGTTAAAATATATGCTTGTACAATATTCAAATTGATCTGGTTAGAGTCTTACTTTTTTGTTTTTCATTAAAAAAAAAAAAAAAAAATTACCTTCTGTATATAACTCTTTAAAGACCTGATTAAAAACTTTTAAGTTTAAATGACAAATGAAAATCAAACATATCGAGGTGTTTAGAATAATGTGTAAACTGATATTCATCTTTTTCTACTATTTCTGGCATTTTAGCATTTTGCTAAAGCTTTTTTTCTGATTTTAGCTTTTTTGCTAAAGAAAATTTTTACTCAGCTTAAACCCTGAGTTTCTGAATATGAAAACAGAATTAAAAAAAATATATTAGTTAATAAGTTATAATAGGGAGAAATTCTCCATAGAATAACATTGGCTCTGGCTTCTGAGGACGATAAGTGGAGAGGCCTCTTAAGCTGTTAAATTGATTTACCTATATTTTGAATGAAGAAATCGAACTTAAATTTCGTTATTACTTCATTGCCCTTCGCATGTGGTGAAGGAGCAAACATATCACACCATGACAAGAAAAGTGACACAAGTAATAGAATAGCATTTTTGAGTTTACATTAAAAAATATGTATGATGTGCCCCCAATGTGCAACTTTTTTTCTTGAATCTAATATTCATTTTTTTTTTCTGTATTTTGCATTCTATATAATACTTGTGACATTCCTCTTTAAGAGTTAAAACCTATCGCATTGATCTAAAAGTGAATCTGAGAAAAAATGGGTAAAGAAAAAATATCATTGGTAAAAGCATGAAAAAAAAAGCTAGAAAAGAGACGAACAAAAAAGAGACTAAAAGAGACAAATAGCTAGTATAGCTAGCCACTCCGTCTCCATAACTAAAAACTTCTCTGAAGCAAAATTATAATTGAAATAAACTGAATTAAAAGTAAAAGTCATTTACATAAAAATTTATAAATTTCAATTAAAAAAACTTGTGTGAAACAATCACATGAGTTCAATTACCCACTAAATTAGTATTATTTGCTATATATAAGTAGACATCTAAATATTAAGCTGTTTGTAAATTAACAGGCCTTAAAACAATTTTCCCCTGAAACATTACAAATCGCATAGTTGCCGACTTATACTTTTTTTTTTTTTTTTTTTTTTTGGCTACCAGAAAAATTTTTTATCGAAGTTTTAAATATGCTTTTAAACAGCTTTCTCCGATTAAACATATATATATATTTTTTTTAAGAATTGCTGGTGTTAAAAAAACGTGCAAGTTGGCATTTGAAAAACGATTTAGACATTCCTATTTAAATCATTTAAATTTTATAGCCACATAGCTGACAACATCCTAATTAATAATCCGGATTAATGTAAGTACCCACCTTTTTTAAATAACTTTTCATCTTATTCCATCGCAAATACGTTAGAAAAATATTACTCTAAAAATTAAGTGGTGTGGAAAAGGGGGGCGGGTACTAACAATACTTCGGATTAGGTTGTCTATGCATAACAGACAAGCAAAACTTTTAATTTATTCCGAAGCATTGTTAGTATTCGTCGTTTTTTTCAGACCACTTTTCTTCAAGGGTATTTTTCGTCTTACTTAATCGTAATTGCATACTAGAGAAAATTTAATTTTAAAAGTGCTGTGAGAAAAAAAGGGTGGTTACTAACAGTGCTCTGGAATAAATAAAAGTGCTGGCGTATCTGCCATAAACTTAATGAAGTAAAATTTAGCAGAGAGCAATGTAAATTAATTCATAAAATAAAATTTGGAAGTACAGTTCAGCCTCTCTTTTCCGAGGAAATGTAGACCGATAGTACCTCGAATAATCGAAAACTCAGATAACACGGGACTTGTAAATCGGAGGGGAAACATACGCAGGGGTTGTACTCTCCACCCCTTTTTCAGGACACTCTTAGTGGTAAGAAATTACCGCCTTTTCTGCCATGAATAATTTCATGCTGAAATACTTTTGGTACAGCGCCTCGAATACATACTGATCAAAACAGCCCTCTGAATTCTGAGGGCTGTGCAACGAAGCTTTTTTGTTTTCACTGCCTTGTAAAATTAATACTTTTTATGCTGTGATTTTCGAATTTTGAAGTTTGTAGGAATAAACTACTGCCATGTTTAATTACAATAATTACTGAAATATATATTTTTAATTTTTTATAATCAAAATACAATTGAATACGTATCTATATTACAATACTGGTAATCATATAATTAATGGCTATGTAATAAATATACTGTTAAACGAACACGTATGAATATTATCATACTTAAATTATTGGAGGTAGTTTCTGGTGGAGTCATAACTTGATGGGCGGAGTCTCACTGTTTGAAAACATGAAAATGAATGGTGTATAAAAAACAAATAGCTAAATTTCTCCTACATTAATCAGTCGATATGATTCGTTGAAAGCTTATTCCAAAACAACTGGATTAGGCCAATTTTTAGTAAATTGTATTAATAGTAGCTTGAAAGGTTTTTGCGAAATTATTGATTAAGCATTTGGGCGTATATTTTATTTTGCATTTTTTCACTGTTTCAGCGCTTATAACAGGGTATAGCTACTAACATCTTAATTAATAATCTGTAATATTGTTAGCGCCTTCTGCTTTTCCCATATAATTTTCTTTTTGGAGTAATTCTCTAAAAACTTTGTTACGATTAAGTAAGAAGAAAAGTACTCTAAAAAAATTGATGTGAAATAACTACACGACTTCTATTACCCACTACTACAGAATTATATGCACTTTTTGGAGATAATGTGATCAGAAGACTTAAAATTGATCTAGAAACTAGACATCTAAAAATTTCCGATGGGAGAAAACTGATGCACGTGTAAATGTAAAGACATGTAAAACAAAGTTACAGCGAGTTAAAAAATAAGGGGAAAAAAATCAGTTAATGCCATTTTTTGAAACATGAATTTCCGAGAACTAAAACTGATCTATGGAATCAGGATAACATTTAATAATCATTAAATTTCCTGTAATAACCACGTAAAACACGAGAAAAGATATTTAAAATGGATTTATGTATCAATTTCCAAGAAAATCCTTAGATCCGTTTTTGAGACACCGAGTTTCACCAAAACTTGGCATACTTAATTGTTGATCAAAAAACAACAATTACTTACGAAAGGATATGGCGAGTTTGAAAAAAATCCGCAGAGCCGTTTTTACAGAAAAGTACTTGCGAGACTTGAAGTTCAGCTATTTATACAGGATGCCTACCAATTTTCCTGAACTAAACAACTAATTCATACGAAAGGATCTAATAGAGTGTTTATATGGCAACTTTCTATAGCAGTTTTTGAGATATGGACTTTTCCGTTTTCCGATGTCCCACTTCTGGTTTTTCAATTTTTTTACAAAAGTTGGAAAAGTCGTCTTTACACAAGACCTATCTCAGTTCTGAAGCTTTGTAGTTCTAGCTTTTTTAATTTTGACGATATGATAGTCAGAAGATTCTCCGTATACTTTCATTCACACACGCTGACCAATTGCAACTCGATATCGAAACCAAACTCAATATCGACCAAAACTCGATATAGAAATTTTGACCGAATACAATACTTTCAATACCAACGGTCAGCTGTGCCAGATGAATACTAAAATTTCATTTTTTACCGCCACTAAATTTTTACAGTAAACTACTACAGTAAACTACTATCTATTCGTTCAATCATACCCGTTTAGCTTATGTATAAAGCAGTTGCTTTAATATGAAAGTGGTGGTGTTAAAAAATAAAATTGTAGTATTCTTATGGCAACCAAGTCTACGGTAGTTGGGTAATGGAAGTAAAAGGACTGGTGTGAGAAAAAAGGTGGGTACTAAAGGTAATACGGAATATTAATTGGGATGTTAGCAGCTATATAATATGTAACAGAGTTGCCAGAGGCTATAATTTTTTCCTTGACTCTTCCAGCAGAAATTTTTTTATAGTAATCTTTAATAATATGTTTTCTCAAAAGATTAAGATGAAAATTGTTGTATGAATGTTCGGTTGGAAGAGTTAGGTAGAAAAGTGAGTCCATGGCAACCTCATTGTAACTGTTGTGGTGTAAAAAATTAGTGTTTGTGTCCATTAATTTTATTACTACCTAAATTAATTTTTTTGAAACTTCAATTTTAAAACATTTTGAAACTTAATTTGATCGTATAGACCAGGCCTGTCCAACCCAAAACATTTGGTGGGCCGCATTGGAAATATATTCTATTCATTCGGGCCGCACCGTATGACAGTCATAAAAAAAGCGCCCCCCCCCCCCCCTTTCTTCCCGACTAATTTCGCCGTAAATTAGTGTGGAGACATGCGGCTGGTGCCGATCGATTAGTAATAAGGCCTAGTTTAGAAGGATTTAGTTAGATTTTGCTTAAGAGGTTGTTTACATATTAAAACTGGCATCAACTTCATTTTTTTCAAAGACAACCCCCAATATCGACAAGCTTTTTGGATATATATATATATATATATATATATATATTTTTTTTTTTTTTTAAGTTAGAATGAAGTAATCCAAATATATTCCATGGATATTTTTTTTAAAAACATTTTTTGAATTATGAAAATTATTAGTAATTTCATATTTCAAAAAATTAGGAGTTATGATCTACATTAAATTTTGCACGAATAGAATAGGCATCATCAAAAATATGGGTTTCTAAATTTATAGTTCATTCCTATAATTATTTTTCGAATTATAGTGATATTTCAATTTTTATTGCTCTTAGGGGACTGTCACTTGTTATCGTTTGTATCATATATTACTTTGCTTGCGCATGATTTAAAATAGTTATTTAAGTAAGTTTAGACATATGCATCATCTTTTAATTAGCATTACTTTACATTAGTTTATATTTTAAATTGTTATACTTCTTTTCCGATAATTATCTGAATAAATATAATAATTTTCTCTGTGATATCTTAATTTAATTTTTTTTAATATTGAGGTTTACCCCTGATCAATTTTTGCTCGTAACTCTATGAAAACATGATATAAGGAATATAAACTATACCTTTTTTCGAACCGTCTTGACTTCCGAAATTCGAATATGTAGTCAAAAATGGGTGTTACTATTCCGGAAAAAAAAAAAAAAAAAAAAAAAAAAAAGAAGTGTGTGCAAGTTTTCATATGCAGATGGCACACTAAACAATTAGCAATTGAATTAAAAACTAGATGTTATTACCAATCGTTAGGCATCATCTGCTGGTTTCGATAATGATAAAAAAATGTTTGAATAAGTTACTATTAATTAAATCTTATAGAGATAATTAAATAGATAAATTCAAAATATATTTGTTGGAAGGTAAGACTTATAATAATAATAATTTCTTCACTTACCTTCTATGCAGCAGTTTCAGCTTTAATTATTATGTCACCCGAACCTTGCGAGGTTAAGACATTTCCATTAGCGATAACTACGTTTGAAACACCAGTGTCTTTAATTTTTTCAAATAGATTCTTATTATTCGTGATATGTGCTGAACAGCCACTGTCGACTATCCAACAGGGTGTCGACAATCAGGGAAATCAGGGAAATCATGGAAAAATCAGGGAACTTTATCAATCTGGAAAAGTCATGGAAAAATCAGGGAATTTCGTAAAAATAACCGAAAATCATGGAACTTCTCGTTTTTTTCGCTGCAAACGTGACTAAAAGATCGCCAACCGAGCGATATCCTACCCAAGATTGCATACTACTGGCTTCTTTGTAGTCGAATTTCGCCGTCACCGCGCCGCATTAATATTCATAGCAACCCTTTTGTGGAAGTAAAGAGAAATTTTGCTTTGTGTTCTGCCTTCTGTGTTGCTAACTGCGGGGATTTATCCCTACGTATAGGGATTTTTCGTCGTTGTTTTGCGTTTTTTCTAGGATGTAGGGATGGATTTTGAATTCGTAATGACTTTTGGGGGCCCTTTTACAGGATTTCACTCACTTTCACTAGGAATTTATTTTAATATTTTATAATTTTTCACTAAACTAGGGACTTTCATCAACAGTATAGGAATATTTTGAGCTGTTTATAGGGACATGGCAAAATTTAAGCTGTCAACAATAATGTTCTTCAATCAAATCTCAAATCACTTGGTATGATATATTGTCTGCGCGCGCTTCATCATAAAAGAAATTTTTTTCAGATTTTGATTTGAGACAAGAATCAGGAACAAGAAATATTTCACCGTTCGCCTGATTACAGGTAAGTCATTAATAATTTTTCAACAAATTTATTATTTTTAAATAATAAAATGATCGATCAATTTTAATGATTTAAGTTGATGGTAAAGATTTTTTTCTTATAATCTTAAAAAATAAATTTATTTTAATAAAATGTAGGAGTAATTTAAGATAACAAAATATTTTTAGTAAATGAAAGAGTGAATCTGTAAGGCATCACATTGTATCGTAAATTTGCAATTTTCTTTCTTCTTTTTTTTTTCCCCGTCAGTTATTATTATTATACGTATATTTCAGAATTTTTATCAATTGATATAAACAGTTCTGAGGAATGTTTCAGTGAATTATGAATAGTCGCGGCCAAACACTTAAAAAAAAAATTTCTTGGTTTTATTCGATTGTTAATTTTGGGGAATATTTAATTTCTCAGTAAGAAAGTTTTGTTTTGTACAAGTAAAGCGGGGGGAAAGAAAAAAAAAAAAAATCCGTTTTTGTTTTTCATTGTACCGTAGGTGTAGAGAATTGTGAAAATTTTCGATGCCTGTTTTTTGATGCTTTTACAATTTTTTAGGTGTAAAGAATCCAAAAATCGCAAAATCAGTGTTGTGGTCGCCTGCAGGGTACTAGTTTATCTGTGTATCCGATATATCAAAAATAAATCATCTCGAAGAGGTTTGGCCAGTTTTAAATTATTACTTTTAACACTGGCATATTTGTTTTCAATATTCTAATTTAAGAATTTCGTAAGTTAATATTTATTGTTTCTTAACACGGAAGAATTAGACGAAATTTCGCATAAGTTGTTTTATGAGGATTATTTTCAACGTGAAAATATTTGACAAGTTTTAAAATAGCATTTGTGATATTGACAAGAACAAGAACATCATTAATTTTGCGTATTCTATTTTGAAAACTCCATAAGTTATTCAAAATTTTTAATTTTTTCCATATAGCGGAATTAATCAACATTTTACGTACACTTGCTGTTTGGGAGTATAGAATTGCATGAAATTTAAAATATGCGTCTCTCTCTAATAAAATTTAACAACAAATTTGGATAAGGTAAATGTATCAAAGCAGAGTTAGGGTAGCCTAGTGAATGGAGCATATTCTGCGACCATGCTGCGTGATCGATAAACTTCATTTCTCTTTAAAAGGAATGTAGCCTATCTATAGTACATTGAATGCCCAATAGTAGAAATTTATGAGAACAACTTTACGATCGATCGAAAATTGAGCAAATCGGCGGCAATGTGCCATTTTCCCAAGAGTTATGCTCTTGTGATGAACGGGCTGGCTGGTCAGACCAGCAGTAAACTCTGAAGACCGACAAAGGGAGGGAGGCGGAGGTATTTAGGGAAAATGAAGGTTTGCGCGTACGTACAAATAATATCTGCTATCGTAGTAGACATTCTTTGGTACACAGACGGGAGTAGGAAGAAAAAAGAATTAGATTGAAGGAAGAAAGCAAAACTACAAATTGAATATTCGTTTAGTTAATCGCGAAGCTGATATCGTTTGCGGGTCGAGTGGATTTATTTTGATGCCTTTTACTTTTATATGTAATGATATTAGACAATAAAATAAACGATCTTCGATTAAATGTGTATATGATATATATAAATAATTTTTTACTTTTTTCAAAATAGTCAAAATCAATTCAAGAAAGTATTGGGTTAGTAAAATGTTTCGACTCCCGATTTTCAATAGATTTACACATTTTGAAAAGTATTGAACATGATATGACCGTTTTTACGTTCTTTTCTTCTCTATTCAATAGAAGAAAGTATTGGTTTCATAAAAATTTTCGACATCGGGTTTTCGACGAATTTAAACGTTTTCAGAGGTTTAGAATAAGATTTGACTATTTTTAGAAAATGTCTCTTTCTGTGTGTGACAAAAATTTTGTGGCAACTGCATTTCGGGAACTACTGCTCAGAATTTCATACAAATTGGTATGTAGTTGCACCTTGAAATAAATTAGTGCTTATCAACTTTTGGTGGAAATCGCCTTACATGTGATGTTGCCACCCCATTTTTTGAAAATAATACGTGAATGTAGGACAAAATTCCTATAAGTGGGTACAATGGGATGAGATTTTTCAGGTTTTCGGCTGATTTTAGCTTTTTCGTAGATTTATTTTTTAAGTTTGCTTAATTTATTTATATTTTTTATTTATTTATTTTTTTGTACTACTTTCTTCTATATTCAATAAAAAAAGTGTTGGATATGTAAAAACTTTCGACTTCGGGTTTTCAATGAATTAACACATTTTGAGAGGTCTAGAACACGATTTGACCATTTTTAGAAAATGTTTGTCTGTGTGTGTGACAAAAATTTTATGGCAACTGTATCTCCGGAACTACTGCTCAGAATTATAAATAAATTTATATGTAGATACACCTTGACCTAAATTAGTGCCTATCAACTTTTGGTGTCAACCGCTGAACAGGTGTCTCTGCTATACATCGATTTTCGCAGTTTAAAGGGTGGCTATATCTCAGGCTCTGTTGCGTATAATCAAACAAAATGTGATATGTAAAAAGGCCATTATGAGTCCTTATACAAATTCAATTTGAATGCTTATCGGCCAGGACATTATGCTAATTTAGTTTGATACATTATGCTAATTTAGTTTGATTGCTTATCGGCCAACAGGTGGCGCTGCTATATAGCGATTTCAGCCATTTAAGGGAAGGCTATATCTCGGGAACTACTGCACAGAATTATATATAAATTTATATGTAGATGCACCTTGATATAAATTAATGCCTGTCAAATTTTGGTGTCAACTGCCCAACAGGTGGCGCTGCTATACTGCAATTTTCTTCGATAAAGGGAAGGCTATATGTCAACCTCTATGGCATATAACGGTACGAAACCTGATATGTAAGATAACCATTTTAAAAACGTATTTTTTAAGATGCTGTTTATAGACAATAATTGGATATTTAGTGGGATATTTCTTTGGATATTTAGTGTTAGTTTTCTCAAAGATGAAAACTGTTTGCATTCATTCTGTTAGATAATTTTAATAAATTATTTGCACTTAGCGAATTAATATAGGAAAATATAGAAGAAAGTCTTTTGGTGGCCACAACATACTTTTTTTTTTATCTTTATGAATTAAAAAAAAAAAAAAACTGATTGAGTAAAAAGCATAATTATTTGTTCTTTTTCATCCAACTAGATTTGTGTTCGTCACTGGCAATGAACGCTAAATTTTTTATTTTGTTTACAGTTGTCCCGACCTCTTCATCAGAATTATTTAACTCTCTGGTGGAGTGTTCCCCTTTTATACGTTTGGATTTGGTCTCAAAACATAATGAGGAATTAAATTTTCTATTTTTGAAACCCTTATCATAATTTCCTGACGCATTGTTTGGTTTTTTATTTTTTTGATACCAACATTCACTGGTATTGTGACTTTTTGAATTACAATATGTACAAAATTTGCTAGGGCGTTTTTTGAAATTGTATTTATTTTTGTTAACCCTGTACGCCGTGGCATTATCTTCCGAATGGGAGTTTGATTTTTTATTGCAGGATCTTCGATTATATTCATCAATAATTTTATTTTGAATATAAGTCGGGTTTAAATCTTGTTCATCCCTGCCTTCTAACGCAGTAATTAAAGGGTCGTAAGAGGGAGGCAGAGAACATAAAAGCAGTGCGGACAGGTGAGCATCATCGATTATTTCCCCAATTGCTGACAGTTTTTGTTTCAGTTCCAATATTTTTGTTATGTGTGTGTTTACATTTTCTCCCTTGGATAGTTTGCAACTGTACAATTTTTTTAATAAGTACAGTTTGTTTGAGAGATTTGGGCGTTCGTGAATACTCTTTAATTTCTGCCAAATCTCTCTAGCACTAGTTAAATCTTTAATATGGGGAATTTGGGAGTCAGTTATTGATAAGTTTATCAGGGCTTTTGCCTTATTGTTCTTTTTCGACCAGTCAGCAGTCAGTGGTTCTGGTGGAGCTCCAGTTATGACATCAAATAAATCTTCTTTGGTCAAAAGCATTTCAGCTTTAAATGACCAAGTAGTATAATTAGAATCATCAAGTTTATCGATTGTTATATTTTCTTTTAATGCCATTTTGGCTATTTATTTATTATAGTATAAAACTATGGATATTCGTTTTATTTTAGTTAGAGACTTTCGTCAGTCTCATAATCATGAATGTATAAACACGAGTCTGCTGAGCTTTTTTTATAATTTAAGGTTTTTAGAAAATCTCCTATTCTCATGTGCCAGGCTCTCGCGGCCTGTTTCAATCCATAGATGGACTTATTTAATTTACATACTTTGTTTTCATTGCCCTTATCTATGAACCCTTCAGGTTGTCGCATATAGATATCCTCATCTAAATTTCCATATAAGAACGCAGTCTTAATATCTATATGTTTTACATTCAGTTTGTGATGAGCTGCGGAATTTAGAAAAGCTCTGATTGTTGTGTACGAAACTACTGGTGCAAAAGTTGCATCGTAATCTTCTCCAAACTTTTGGAGAAAACCTTGGGCGACTAAACGTGCTTTGTATTTTTTTAGTTTACCCGTATCATCGTATTTAGTTTTGAAAGTCCATTTAGAACCGATAACCTTTTTCCCTACTGGAGGATCGACTAAGGTCCATGTGTTATGCTCGTTTAACGACCGTATTTCATCTTCCGCGGCTTTAATCCAGTTATTCTTTTCAACAGGATGTGTCATATTTTGTATCTCGGACCAACTTTTTGGTTCATGTACTAAATCATGTTTAGCTAAATAGATTAAACGGTCCGGAGGAACACCTAGGTTAGATCTCGATGATCTTCTGAGCTGAATTTCTGAATCATGTGTTTGCTCAGAATCGTTCTGTGTTTGCTCAGAGTTATCATTAAATTCAATATTTACAGTCTGCGTTTGATTATTATCATTAGTCGGTTCCTTTTGCGATGGATGTTCACAATTTTGATTTTCTAAAAACTTTACAGTTCGCGTGATAATGATATTTTTTCCCCCTGTATAAATTCGATATCCTTTGGATCGGTAATCATAGCCAACAAAGATTCCCTCTTGAGCCTTGTTATCAAGTTTTTTTCTGTTATGTTTATCAATATAAGCGAAAGCTTTAGATCCGAATACTCTCAAATGCGAGAGGTTAGGTTTAAATTTGTTCCAAAGCTCATAGGGAGTCTTGTCATTAGATTTTGTGGGGAGCCTGTTTAGTAAATAGTTCGCGGTATGGATTGCTTCCCCCCAAAATTTATGAGTTAATTTCGCTTCAGATAACATACTTTTGGCCATTTCTACAAGGGTTCTATTCTTTCTTTCGGCAACCCCGTTTTGAGGTGGACAATAAGGAACAGTGAGTTCATGTCTGATTCCGTTTTGTTCAAGAAAATTCTCTATGTCGTTGCCTACATATTCTCTACCATTATCTGATCTAATTCTTTTAGGTAGCCTGCCAAATTTATTCTTGACTAACGCTATGTAAGTTTTTAATTTTTGCAATACTTCACTTTTATGTGTTAAGAGGTAAATAATTGTAAACCTGCTATAATCGTCAATAAGGGTAAGGAAATAGGTTTATCCCCCTATAGAGGGTATCTGAAACGGTCCGCAGATATCAGTATGAATTAGTTCAAGTACCCTATTTGCACGGTACTTAGATTGCTTAGGATATGGCATATCTGTTAATTTAGTTTTTATGCACGTTTCACATGTTTTATCGTGTTTACAAAAATTTATGTCAAGTCCTAAAGCTAGTTGCTTATCTATGGTTTCTTTAATATCTGCGAAATTTCTATGACCTAGACGTTTGTGCCATAACGTAATACATTTCTTATTATTACAATTAGATATTAATCTAACTTGTTCATTTGCATCATATGTCGGTTGTATCACTTCATAAAGATTTCCTTTAATTTCCCCCTCAAGGAAAGTTTTCCCATATTTTTGCAACTGACATTTATTTTTCTCGAAGATCAGTGTGCAACCACTTTTAGTGGCTTTACTAACAGAGAGTAAGTTTGTTTCAATATCTGGTACGAAAAGAACATCTAATAACTTTATTTCATTTACTTCCCCGTTTTCAGTTTTTGCAGTATGTCTTAATTAGATGAAGTGTTCATCGATGATAATATGTCAGATAATTTACTGTGATGTGCTGCACCAATAATTTACGGTGAAATTAGTCGGGGAAGGAAATTATTTTTATTGTTATTATTATTATTTTATGGCTGTGCATATATGTTTGTGAGTATATGATTAATGTTTGTATATACTTTTTAGAGGAAAGACAGGGTGAAAATTTGGAGCAGAATACAGTAATTTAAATTATTTTCATTCATGAAATAACAATAGAATTGTGAAAATTTTAAGACTATGTATTAAAACTATAATAAAAAGAATGAATAATGGATCTAATAATATTTCATTACAATAGTTCTTTAGCTACCATAATCATTAAAAGGTATTTTCACTTCGAAAAGTCAGAACGTATTAATTAATTTTTGATCCGTTTACCAAAGTTATCAAACTTTAAATATCGTTAGTCTTCTCGCGGGCCGCAAGAAACTACGAGGTGGGCCGCATGCGGCCCGCGGGCCGCGGGTTGGCCACCCCTAGTATAGACTTTTGTGTACATTGCCGCAATTTTCCTAATCCTGTTCAAAAAGGAAGATGTTAAAAGAGGCCGAAACCTCATTGGATAGATGCTGACTCTCTGATGCACACTCAGTATAATTATGATTTAAACTTAGGCCATGATGACTTATGGCTGTTTCTGTTAATTAACCAAAACTAAAATCTTTAAGTTAAATAAAATTATCAGAACAGGTTACAACAGAAACTACCATAAGATTGCATTTACACTTTGTTATACACTTAAAATGTAACATTTGATTAATTAAACTAAAATAATAATTGTAAAATAATAAGTAGATTAAAAAATATTTATATATATATATATATATGTGGAGCCATTACCTCCTAGACCCCGAAAAAGAAATTTAACTTTAAACACATGTAACCTGCTGGAAGCATAAGGATCATTACAAAAAGTATAATTTATGCACAACTACTTTAGATTACTTCTATATCTATATCTATATCATTATATAAAGCGCAAAAAATTGTTTGTTTGTGGAGGGTAATCTCTGAAACTACTGAACCGATTTAAAAACTTCTTTCACTGACCGAAAGCTACAGTATGCCATATTGTTATAGGCTATATTTAATTTTGATAAAATAAATTTTAGTTTAAAATCTGAGCATTTTAATTAAAATCCCCATAGAAGCCGTAATAGAAATGGAAATAATGAAATATTAAAAAAATTAGCTGCTGCCAACATAAAAGAAACATTTACATATTCATTTCGTTTTTAAAATATCTTGACGTGAAAAGAAAAGAAATATATTTGCACGTGCATTAAATTGAAATTCATATAAAGCTTTTTTAATTGTTAAACTTACACGTTAAATCTGACATCATTATAGAAATAAAAGTGTTTATTTTTCTAATAATTTAATTTGATATGATATGATATAATATCTAAGCATCAATGTTTAAACCACGGAGTCTTTATTACTCCGTGGTTTAAACTGATGTGTGTAAACGAAATTGGAATTTAAAAATAAATAAATAAATAAAATAAAATAAAATAAGAAATTCTATTTTATAATATTATTTATTTTAATTTATAATTGTTGCCAAAAAGATTTACGAATTAATTTATTTTTAGACATATAATAAAATATATTTTCACGCGAACAATAATATAAAAAGTGAACTGGATTTTTTGTAAAAAAATAATAAAGATCGAGGAAAATTATTTCCCCATTTTAATCCCCATATTTGGATATAGATATGTGTTAGTTATCATGTGCATCCGTTAGATTAAATTGTTTTTGTTGTAAAATTGATAAAATTGGAATTTTAAATTTCAAAACTCTAGAAAAAAAAAATGGCAAATTTCCATATTCGATTGAAAACATAAACATTTCATTTCAAAGGATGATATTTACACAATAAACATCCAACTAATAAACTAATTAAAAGGGAAAGGATAAATATTCTATCATAATTTGAAGTCAAATTTGTTTTCAAATGTCTAAATAAAGTATCTGATATAATATACTAATATGTTGCAGCGGAATAGATTTGATATCCATCATCCTTGGCAGAAAAAAAAAATATCGCCAAATTATCTGGCAAATATAATTTAATTCCTTTCAAAAATCATGGTTATTTTAAAAACTTACATTAAGAGTGTAACGAATAATATGAAACAATATTTCGTACAATACATATTACGAAAATATACATCTGGCATGTATATTTTGGTATTACGTTTTTGATCGCCAAATACAAAAAACGCCAAGGGTGACAGTTTTGAAATTTAAAATTAAAATTTTGTCAATTTGACAGCAAAATAACTCAATGTAACGCATGCATACAATAACTAATACATATCTATACCCAAATATGAGGATTAAAATCGGGAAATAATTCTTCTAGAATTTTAATTTAAAAAAAAAATCCAATGAGCGATTAACATGGAAAATCTTTTTCTTGCATCCATGGGCGGTCAGTGATGTCATACTTCGCGTGCGTATTGAGATGTTTAAATTTATTTGGCGACTATTTTTAGCGACTAACAGTTATGGCAAGTAGCTCAATATACATAGCGCATACAGCCATTACTGAAATGTAAATAGCATTTAATTATTTGAGTTACATTATGTTGACTGGAAACCTATTTAATATACCTATGCTCTATAGCTATACTAATATAAAAAAAAGAAAGGTTTATATGCATATGTAGAGAACGATCGCTAGAACTAAAAAGCCAATTGCTTTTTTTTTTTTTTTTTTTCTTTCAATAATCAAAAGTTACACTGTCTCTCTCTAAGTGCTAGAAGCTATAATAAATTTTGGTAAAATAAATTTTTAATTAAAATTTTTAATATTTTAATTGAAAACAAAGCATAGATTTGATATCTATCGTCATTGGCGCTTTTTGTATTTGGCGATCGAAAACGTAATACGAAAATCTGTATATTATCGTAGTAAATACGAGATGTATGTGTTTACTTCAATTACCCTACTACCGTAGGTAGTGGAAGTATTGTATAGGTTTTGGCAATTGGTCAGTGTGTGTGTATATGTGCACATGTGTGTGTAATCTTCTGGCTGTCATATCTCCAAAACTAATAAAAATAGAACTACTAAACTTCACAAGTGATTCAGGTCTGGTGTACAGATAAATTTTCGAAATTTTCGTGAAAATTGAAAAACCGGAATTGGGTCATCGAAAACCAGAAATGGGACCCTAAGCCCATATTCAAAAACACCTCAAATGATTTTCTTCAAAGTTGCTATATAAATAATATATTAGATGCCCTTTCGATTGAAAAGTTGCTTAGTTCAGGAAAATTGATAGGCGTTCTCTATAAACAGCTCAATTTCAGACTTCGCAAGTGCGTTCCTTTAAAAACGCCTGTACGGATTTTTTTCAAACTCGCCATGTTAACTTCCTATTAAATATCCTTTTGTATGTAATTATTGTTTTTAGGTCAATAATTGAGTATGTTAAGTTTTATTAAAAGTTGGTATCTCAAAAACGGCTCTAACGTATTCTTGAAAATTTTTTCTTTAATCCAATTTAGATAATCTTTCTCAAGTATTACGTGCTTATTACAGGAATATTAACGGTCATCCTGATTAGATAGTTCAGTTTTAGATCTCGGAAATTCGTGTTTAAAAAAATAACTATCTATTTTTTTCCCCTTATTTTTTTACTCGCTATGCAAACTCTGTTGTATGTGTCTTTATACGTGTATCAAGTTTCTCTTACTCGAAAATCTCAAAAAATGCAAGTAATATCTCCAAAAAATTGTATATATTACGTGTAATAGTGGGTAATGGAAGTCGTGTGGTTGTTTCACACCAGATTCTGTAATAGTATATATTGTGCGAATATTGTTTCATATCATTGATTTCTCCTTTAATATACATTATTAAAATAATAATCAATTATGGAAAAAATTAAATATATTTGCGAAATGAAAAAATAAATAATAATTAAAGCTATTATGACGTCAATTTTATTAAAAACATTTTCATGTCATAGGTTTATTTTTCAATATTTTTTATTCATGAGTAAAGAAATGTTTCTTTTTATGAAATAAATAAATAAATAAATAAATAGCATTAAGTAAAAATTGCCAACATTTAACAACTAATTAAAAAAAATAATTGTAAAATTATATTTTGACTTTCCAGTTAATAATATTGCCTGACTATAACATATAAACTGATATATTTCTTGATTTTTTACATATCAATCCATCTTTAACTAAAATTTGTTCATCAGTGCGAAGCCGGACGGGTCAGCTAGTCATTATATAAAGCGCAAAAAATTGTTTGTTTGTGGAGGGTAATCTCTGAAACTACTGAACCGATTTAAAAACTTCTTTCACTGACCAAAAGCTACAGTATGCCATATTGTTATAGGCTATATTTAATTTTGATAAAATAAATTTTCGTTTAAAATTTGAGCATTTTAATCCCCATAGAAGCCGTAATAGAAATGGAAATAATGAAATATTAAAAAAATTAGCTGCTGCCAACATAAAAGAAACATTTACATATTCATTTCGTTTTTAAAATATCTTGACGTAAAAAGAAAAGAAATATATTTGCACGTGCATTAAATTGAAATTCATATAAAGCTTTTTTAATTGTTAAACTTACACGTTAAATCTGACGTCATTATAGAATTAAAAGTGTTTATTTTTCTAATAATTTAATTTGATATGATATGATATAATATCTAAGCATCAATGTTTAACCCACGGAGTCTTTATTACTCCGTGGTTTCAACTGATGTGTGTAAACGAAATTGGAATTTAAAAATAAATAAATAAATAAAATAAAATAAGAAATTCTATAGAGCATTTCCTCGTGACGTCTGGTGGTTGGCAAAAAAGCGCGCTCGATTTTCCCGCGCCCCACCCACCATTGATTTTCCGTTGGTGATCCGTCATCGCTATGCTTTTCCCAAGCCTTTTTGCCAACGAGATATATAAAGTAGAGTGATAAATGGTAACCCTTGAGAAGGTCCAAGATGAGTCATGTGACATGCTTTCCTTGCACATGCGTATTCGGTGGTTTCCTTGGTAACAGCTCATTTTCAGTACATTTCTATGGCAACGGTTTCAATGTTTTTGTTTACTTTACGTAGTTTAATATTCTTTTGTTCTAAACCATTTTGATTTTGATTTTACTTCTTTTTTATTTCGTGTAGTTGAACTTTAACCGATAAAATGCTTAAAAATAGTTGAAAAATTATTATTTGTTGTTAAATTTAGCTCTTTAAAAGTTTAAATTTTCTTTTATAAACACTTTTAAAGTTTGTTGAGAAACGATGAAAAGAAAGGTATTTTATTATTTATTAAAATGTGAAATACGTGTAAAATTATTTTAAAAGCAATTTATTTCGGTCATAGGACTGTCATGTTACCTAATAATAATGATAATTTGTCGAACTGATATTTTAAATGCCAAAATAGCGATAAAGGGCCAAACACAGCAACTTATTCGAGCATATCACGTGATTCATCTTGAACCACAGAAAGTTAATCCTTCATCCATTGAATCAGCACTCTAATTTATATATCTCGTTGCTTTTTGCCAACCACTCATAAAAGTTGAGATGTTTGTTTACAAACAAGGAACTGCCCTATTTTATAATATTATTTCAACGAGATATATAAATTAGAGTGCTGATTCAATGGATGAAGGATTAGCTTTCTGTGGTTCAAGATGAATCACGTGACATGCTCGAATAGGTTGCTGTGTTTGGCCCTTTATCGCTATTTTGGCATTTAAAATATCAGTTCAACAAATTATCATTATTATTAGGTAACATGACAGTCCTATGACCGAAATAAATTGCTTTTAAAATAATTTTACACATATTTCACATTTTAATAAATAATAAAATACCTTTCTTTTCATCGTTTCTCTACAAACTTTAAAAGTGTTTATAAAACAAAATTTAAACTTTTAAAGAGCTAAATTTAACAACAAATAATAATTTTTCAACTATTTTTAAGCATTTTGTCGGTTAAAGTTCAACTACACGAAATAAAAAAGAAGTAAAATCAAAATCAAAATGGTTTAGAACAAAAGAATATTAAACTACATATAGTAAACAAAACATTGAAACCGTTGCCATAGAAATGTACTGAAAATGAGCTGTTACCAAGGAAACCACCGAATACGCATGTGCTAGGAAAGCATGTCACATGACTCATCTTGGACCTTCTCAAGGGTTACCATTTATCACTCTACTTTATATATCTCGTTGTATTATTTATTTTAATTTATAATTGTTGCCAAAAAGATTTACGAATTAATTTATTTTTAAACATATAATAAAATATATTTTCACGCTAACAATAATATAAAAAGTGAACTGGATTTTTTGTAAAAAAATAATAAAGATCGAGGAAAATTATTTCTCCATTTTAATCCCCATATTTGGATATAGATATGTATTAGTTATCATGTGCATCCGTTAGATTAAATTGTTTTTGTTGTAAAATTGATAAAATTGGAATTTTAAATTTCAAAACTCTAGAAAAAAAAATGGCAAATTTCCATATTCGATTGAAAACATAAACATTTCATTTCAAAGGATGATATTTACACAATAAACATCCAACTAATAAACTAATTAAAAGGGAAAGGATAAATATTCTATCATAATTTGAAGTCAAATTTGTTTTCAAATGTCTAAATAAAGTATCTGATATAATATACTAATATGTTGCAGCGGAATAGATTTGATATCCGTCATCCTTGGCAGAAAAAAAAATATCGCCAAATTATCTGGCGAATATAATTTAATTCCTTTCAAAAATCATGGTTATTTTAAACACTTACATTAAGAGTGTAACGAATAATATGAAACAATATTTCGTACAATACATATTACGAAAATATACATCTGGCATGTATATTTTCGTATTACGTTGCAAACGCCTTTACGGATTTTTTTTCAAACTCGCCATGTTAACTTCCTATTAAATATCCTTTTGTATGTAATTATTGTTTTTAGGTCAATAATTGAGTATGTTAAGTTTTGGTAAAAGTTGGTATCTCAAAAACGGCTCTACCGTATTCTTGAAAATTTTTTCTTTAATCCAATTTAGATAACCTTTCTCAAGTATTACGTGCTTATTACAGGAATATTAGCGGTCATCCTGATTAGGTAGTTCAGTTTTAAATCTTGGAAATTCGTGTTTAAAAAAATAACTATCTATTTTTTTCCCCTTATTTTTTAACTCGCTATGCAAACTCTGTTGTATGTGTCTTTATACGTGTATCAAGTTTCTCTTGTATTTCGTACAATACATATCGTACAATACAATATTTCGTACAATACATATTACGAAAATATACATCTGACATGTATATTTTCGTATTACGTTAAAAACGCCTTTACGGATTTTTTTTCAAACTCGCCATGTTAACTTCCTATTAAATATCCTTTTGTATGTAATTATTGTTTTTAGGTCAATAATTGAGTATGTTAAGTTTTGGTAAAAGTTGGTATCTCAAAAACGGCTCTACCGTATTCTTGAAAATTTTTTCTTTAATCCAATTTAGATAACCTTTCTCAAGTATTACGTGCTTATTACAGGAATATTAGCGGTCATCCTGATTAGGTAGTTCAGTTTTAAATCTTGGAAATTCGTGTTTAAAAAAATAACTATCTATTTTTTTCCCCTTATTTTTTAACTCGCTATGCAAACTCTGTTGTATGTGTCTTTATACGTGTATCAAGTTTCTCTTACTCGAAAATCTCAAAAAATGCAAGTAATATCTCGAAAAAATTGTATATACAGTGGAACCTGTCTAAAGTGACCACCCTAGGGACCGGCTACAATGATCGCCAAATACAAAAAAAGCCAAGGGTGACAGTTTTGAAATTTAAAATTAAAATTTTGTCAATTTGACAGCAAAATAACTCAATCTAACGCATGCATACAATAAGTAATACATATCTATACCCAAATATGAGGATTAAAATCGGGAAATAATCCTTCTAGAATTTTAATTAAAAAAAAAAAAATCCAATGAGCCTTTAATCCAAAAACGCCTTTACGGATTTTTTTTCAAACTCGCCATGTTAACTTCCTATTAAATATCCTTTTGTATGTAATTATTGTTTTTAGGTCAATAATTGAGTATGTTAAGTTTTGGTAAAAGTTGGTATCTCAAAAACGGCTCTACCGTATTCTTGAAAATTTTTTCTTTAATCCAATTTAGATAACCTTTCTCAAGTATTACGTGCTTATTACAGGAATATTAGCGGTCATCCTGATTAGGTAGTTCAGTTTTAAATCTTGGAAATTCGTGTTTAAAAAAATAACTATCTATTTTTTTCCCCTTATTTTTTAACTCGCTATGCAAACTCTGTTGTATGTGTCTTTATACGTGTATCAAGTTTCTCTTACTCGAAAATCTCAAAAAATGCAAGTAATATCTCCAAAAAATTGTATATATTACGTGTAATAGTGGGTAATGGAAGTCGTGTGGTTGTTTCACACCAGATTCTGTAATAGTATATATTGTACGAATATTGTTTCATATTATTGATTTCTCCTTTAATATACATTATTAAAATAATAATCAATTATGGAAAAAATTAAATATATTTGCGAAATGAAAAAATAAATAATAATTAAAGCTATTATGACGTCAATTTTACCAAAAACATTTTCATGTCATAGGTTTATTTTTCAATATTTTTTATTCATGAGTAAAGAAATGTTTCTTTTTATGAAATAAATAAATAAATAAATAAATAGCATTAAGTAAAAATTGCCAACATTTAACAACTAATTAAAAAAAAAATTGTAAAATTATATTTTGACTTTCCAGTTAATAATATTGCCTGACTATAACATATAAACTGATATATTTCTTGATTTTTTACATATCAATCCATCTTTAACTAAAATTTGTTCATCAGTGCGAAGCCGGACGGGTCAGCTAGTACATTATACACTCATACAATTTAAGCTTTATCTTTTAAAAAACAATTAGATCTCTCATCATTTTCTAGCAAATTACTCGATGGCTCACAACACTAAATCCCCTTTTTTTTTCTTTTTCCAAAAACTCATTTAAATAATACATGAACAAGTAACTACTGTGAACTCTGTAACTACTCAGATATGTTTTCCTTTTTTTTTTTTTAAAGATCTCATGACTCTTAACAATTCACAATTCCTTTTTTATTTTGTTGATACACAAACATACTCACAGAATAATAAATAAAAAGGGGGTTGTGTGAGTGTTCTCACACATATGTCCTTTAAAAGCTTATTTATTTATCCAAATTTAATATATAACTAAAAGGAGGGATTAATATAGATTATATAAAATAAATCTTTTTAAATTATCTAATTCAAGTAATTAATTATAGAGAATTTCCCGTTTTATTTTTAAATCAAAATTTTCATTTCTTTGTTCTTCTATCGTTACAAACACATTGATCTAGGAATAAAATAAAGTAATTTTTATATCAGGGTTTTTGAAAAATAGTATGTTTATATATTTCCCCGAATGGATTAAATCAATTTAGCCATAATTATTTATTTTCAGAGGGTAATTTAAAATTCATTTTCAGCATATTTCTAGCATATACAGCTATTAATAAAATAAAATAATCATTTGATTTCATGTTTATTACCCTTGTATGTTTACGTTAAAAACCTATTATTATTTCAAGAGGGTCATTATAATTCTAAAAATAGATTTATAGTGTTGTTTTTATAGTCTAAGCGTCGCCTTCTCTGTTCGTTGGGAGTTGAAGGTCATTTGGCATGGCTTCTCAATGTCAAATCGATTTAATATTTGTAACGACTTTTTATATTAAAAAATTTAGTATGAATATGTTAGAAGAACAAAGAAACAGTTTGGCATGCTTTTGGCTGCATTTCAACGATGCCAATCTTTGGGGTTGCAATTTAACTTCTAGGAAGCTGCGAGATTTAGTTAAGCTTTGCGATTTTGACGTCGTTAGAGTAAGACGTTTTTCTGTTGTGTTCCTCCTCTCCCCCCGTCTCAATTTCCATATGAGATAAATTGATGCCTTTGTCATCTAGTAAAAATGAAGTAATTTCTTAGAAGATGATGTTTTTATGAAGCATATGATAAACCAACAGTTTTTTTCAAAGTGTTTCTTCTTACTTTCTGCAAGTGTTACTTTTTACTTTTAACAGATTTTTAGCAACTTCTACACGGCCCGTACAGCCAAAGACCTGGGTAGGTGTTGTTGCTATATATTTCAACACTATATATTTTTGGTGCCTTCAGGTTCTCTCCGGACTTTGGTGACGCGGGGGAGAGGAAGGAAAGAAAGGCATAGAACTTTTTAGTAAGAGTACCATTCCCAGAAAGACTTTTGTTTAAGTGTAATCGACACAAAAAAAGAAGGGAAACATTGATGCTGTAAAAATCTCTTCATTGCTGTCAGTGTCGATGAGGATTTGCATACTGTGTACGTCCTGTGTCTTGTGGAATTGAGCATCCTTCGCTGTTGCAGAGTTCGGATTGTGAACAAAAAGTAAACAGAAAAGGCCATACGAGTGTGCCCTTGTCTTCAAGAGATATTTTGGTCTACGAAAGGATACCAACGTGTGTGTGAAAATGGTGAACGGTGCGGTCCTTCTTCAGGAATATGTGTATCCGGTGATACATTTCGTGCATATAGAGAATAATTTTTCTCTCCATCATCTCTTCTGATTATTTTGTGAAATGTGCGGTTTTTATTCGCATCAGATGAGCGCAGCTATCGTTTCATTTTTTTTTTTTTTTAAAAAAAGGGTAACGTTCGATTTTTTTTTGTGTGTTTTGTAGCAGACCAGCACAGCAAAATTTAGCAGATGCAAGTGAGCATAGACAAGATATTTTTTTAATGTTTTGTTTTGTTTTTTTGTCTCTGCAAGTGCATTTTTTTTTCTTATTTGTGGCTGCAGACAAAAGTAAATATTGAAATGTGAAATATAACTATTATGAAACTCGTTTTAGGGGAAACAAATTTTTTAGTTCGCTGGTTCGAGACCAGCACCGCAGAATGTTTTGTAAGATTTTGACGTCCGGAACAATAATTTCGTGCGCATAATCAAGATATTTTTTTTTCCTCTTCAAGTGAATAATTTTGTGTTCATTTATAACTGATATATGTAGGTAATGGTACTGTGAAATATAACTATTATGAAACTCATTTTAGGGGAAACAAACTCATACTATAAAGAGGAATAGAATGAAGAATGTGCATAAATAAACATCTTATAACTTTACAGAACATTCAATTGAGGAAATATAATAAAATTAATTGAAAAATATTAATAAAATTAAATGATAATTTTTTTTGTTTACAGAATATTTTTTTTAACCAAGTTATGTCCAAGAATTGGTAAGTTAAGTTTATCTTATATTTTGGATATTTCAATGGAACTGTTGGTTATACAATATATAATTTTCAGTTGTTAGTGAAATTTTTTTTTCTTCTTTCTTTCTCACCAAGGATTCTTGTTATTTGGTATAAGATTAAGATTTCTTTTTAAGAAGAAATAATAATGATAATTATAAGAGAAGCAGGGAAGAGAATTTTTTAATATGATATATAGATTTATATTTGGAACATAATTGTTTTAAGAATTCTATTTTGAAATTTTATTGAAACTTTGAGCCAAAAAAAAATCTTCCTTATTCTTTTGAAATTTTTTGAAATACATATATTTTTCGTAATTTTTAATAAAGTATTTCATTTGATATAAGTATATATATATATATATATTTTGTTGTTTTTCATGATAATTGGTATTTTTCTATGCTTATAAAGCTTAAAGTGATTTATTTTAATTTTTAGAACATTTTGATATGTATAATTTTTTTTTTTTTTGGTAATATGTTTACATAATATTTTGGTTAGGTATTTTATCATTTGCATTTTCTGTGAGTAACAAAAGGAAAAATGCATAATATTTTGTGCTCATAGATCTTAACGCAATTTATTTTTTTTTTTTGCTCGGACAATTTTGAAATATATTGTTATATAGTTTGACCTAACAGAAGTAATCAAGATGGCCACTAAAAAGAATATCAATATTAATATTCTAAGCTTTGATGGTGATTCATCCTTACTTGAGTTCTTTTTTGACCAGATTGAGTCATATGCAAAATTAAATAGATTACAGAAGAGGCAGTGGCAATTTTAAAAGGTAAATTAACTGGCCCTGCATTAAAGTTCATGACTCAATCTCCTTTATTATATAAATCTACAGATTTAAAATTTATCAAGGATGAATTCAAAAATTTTTTTGCTCCAATGAGCAGTACTCAGGCTCTTGTGGAATTTAACAATTTAATACTCTTACCACAAGAATCTATTAGAAATTTTTCCCACAGGTTAAATATTTTAGCCGATGTAGTATATTCTCAGATTAATGATACTAATGCTTTAAATTCCATTAAATTTACTAAATTCATTTCAACCATTCCCTCAAACATTAGAGTTAAGATTCAAGAAGAGGGAATCTCTGAGTATCAAGAGGCGGTTAACGGAGCACAGAAATTACAGGATATTAACGCTAATGAAACATTATTACAAATGAGTTTAAATAACCCAGTCATAAATACACTGTCGGAAAAGTTAGTCGAACTGACAGATCGAATGAATAATCTGTCATTCGCTAGTAAATCTGATGAGGTTAATCATTCACACGAATCCCCAGTGCAAGATAGGCAAAGAAACAATAATAGGCAAAGTGAATTAAGACATAATTATAAAAGTAGAAATCAAAATTTCAGGGGTAAACAAAATTTCAGGGGTAATCAAAATAAGAACAGATATCATTCTTCTCCTATTTGCCAATTGTGCAATAAAAAAGGACATGTTGCTACTAGGTGCTTTAGATGGCAAAGAAATCAGACTAGGGGTAAAAATTATAACAGAAATAATTATAGTAAAAATCCAAGTAATTTAAACGAGCGCAGAGATGTAGTTTAGCTGATGCAAGTATATCTCAGGAATTGAATAGAGCATCAGCACAAAATTTTTCTCTGGACATTGATAATGACTTTAATCTACCCAAATTATCTAGTGTTAGATTGGTGAATTCTACTGCGTCTCAGACACAACAAATCTTGAAAATTTCTGATTCTAAATGTACTCAAACAAATAACGATAAAAGGGAGAACATTTTTAATGTCCATGTAAATTCTCCAAAGTTACCTCTTATTAAAATTTTGCTAGATAAACAAAAGGTAAACACACTTCTTGACACTGGTAGTTCTGTTAGTCTGTTAGCTGAAAGTACATTTAATAAATTAAAACATAGTTTGAAATATAAACATTTATCTTCCCATGTGACAATCAAAACCGTGAACTCGAATGTACAGTTTTCATCTTGTATACAAACTACTTTTAAAATTCAAAATCAATTTTTTTCACAAAAATTCTTCATCGTGGATATCCCTGAAGGTTCAGCATTTAGGGTTATTTTGGGTTATGATTTTATTCAACAATATCATGTAATATTAGATATGCAGAAGTCTCTGTTAAAAATAAAAGACCTGTGTATTCCCATAACAAACACATATAGCGACCATGAAGAAAATCTTAATATGCATACTCAATGTAAGAAACTTTCAGTAAAAACGGGACAAAAACTTATTTTACAACCCAAAGAGGAATCTTCTATTACGGTTTATTGTCCCAAAGTTTCTTCGGGTGATTATTTATTTCCGAGTAAAAAGAGTTCTTCCAAACTAATTTTTTTGGATTCAATAGTTAATATTGATCATTCCCAGAAACAAAATTGCAATAGTAAATGTGATAGAGTAAAATTTCAGTTATATGTTAAGAATAACACTAATAGAAGTATGCATGTAAACAAACATTCAAATATTGGTACAATTAAAGAAATCGAACAAATTATAGACTATGGTTCAAAACAAAAGGATAATGTTGAAATTTCAGAGGATTCACAATTTATTAATTATATCCAACCTTCTAGTGATGTATTAAAAATGAGAAAACAAGATTTAACACCCATGGACTTTGATGTTAAACATCTCAATAGGGCTCATGCAACAAAGTTAAAACAAATTTTATTAAGTAATTTCGCGGCATTTTCTAAAAATATGAAAACCCTTGGTCATACTGACAAAATTGTACCAGATTTAAAATTTTTATGTGACTATCCAATTAAGACTTTGCCCTTTCCCATTCCTCAGGCTTTACAACAGGAAGCTAGAGATCAAATTAACCAATTGGTAGAGGCTGGGATTATTGAGCGAAACTGCTCAGAAAGGGCTTGCCCAATTTTATTGGTAAAAAAAAAACAAGATGGATCTGGTAAACAGAAATTTCGCCTCGCGTTAGATTTAAGAATGTTAAATTCTATTATTCAAGGTTCTTCTTATCCGTTACCTAAAATTCAAAATATAATAGCTGATTTATCTGCGTATAAATTTTTCACTTGTCTTGATTTCCAACAAGCGTATCATCAAATTGATTTACCTGAACATTTACAAGATAAAATTACTTTCACATCAATGTTTGGCAGTTTCAAATTTAAAAGACTGTTTTGGTCTTAAAAAACGCGGCTTCTCACAAGTAAACCTTCTCTCCTTTGATACCGGTTTTCCGGAAACCCATATATTTTCTGAAAGCTTATGTCACAAGTATAAAAACTGTGAAATCTTAGGGGCAGAGGGGCAAGCGTTTAGGAGATACAGGGTCCACAAAGTATCAGTAAAGTGTGTATAGAGGGACATATTCCCATGAAAACGTCTCTATTCCTTGTATATTCCCGTATATTACTGTCAAGTACTAACATATTGTATGTCTTCTTCTTACATTGCTTCTTATTATATGGATACTATAGTCGTTGTGGTGGTCTTGGTCTCCCAATTCGGAACAAGTAATCGGTCTCCGAACATCCAGGAATCGGAGATGATAAAACACATAATTATTCTCCTGGAAAATGATATGGAGATTGTGGAAGGGATCCTGACATTAGGATTTGCTAGAGACGATGGAGAAGAACGGACGAGGATATGGACTTCGAAGATGATGGATGTCTATAAAGAACAACAATGCTCGTCGCAACAGTCACAGTCTCCACTTCTGTCATGACATATTTTGGTCAAGTATGGCTAATGACAGGAAGAAAATTCTGCTTTTAGTGGATTCATGGTGTTCTAACAAAGATCATGCATTGCCTGCTTCCGAAGTACTTGATGGTAAAGTCCTACAAAAAGAATTGGTACCTGAAGGATGTACAGGAAAGATTTAGCCTCTGGATATTCATTTTTTTCAGACACTAGAAATCTTTTGTTCTTTACATAATGGAAACAATTATTATAGAGACACATGAGCATATCTGACACCGCGATAGTTTTCTGGCCCTGCAGTCTTTTTTCCCTATATCAGTTCAATGCTCCTCGTTTCAAGAACTTGATTAAGTATGCTTTTTATAAAAGCGGATACTTGGACGACAAACCTGGAATGTGGATTGCGCCAATGGATTACTGCTTCAATTCATTGACAAATGATGAGTTTGCAAATGTGCGGCTATCGCTTTTGTAAAATGTGCCCATTGTGAACTGTCTTTCTGCCCGTCTCACTGTTTATTTGGTGAATTGTACATTGATTGTCTCTTGTAATGGACTTCGTTTGAAGTCAGTAGCAAGTATCCCAACGTATACTGTTTCTTTTCAACGAGTTGTTTCTTCCTTTATAATGATACCTCCACCTTCTTACCATATTATTAGTTCATATAAATACGTGAAACGAACATTTTAGCGACTTTTGGTGTCATCTTTCCAACATTTTATATCCTATAACTCCTAAACGCTTATCCCTCTGCCTCTAAGATTTCACAGTTTTTCTACTTGTGGCATAAGCTTTCAAAAAATATATAGGTTTCCGGAAAACCGGTATCAAAGGAGAGAAGGTTTACTTGTCAGTACCAAGCACTTATTGATTCTTTAATTGATGAAATTAATATAGATGGAATTTACGCGTATCAGGATGATTTAATATTTGGTGCAAATAGTTTTGAAGAGACATGTGTTAAACTTGAAAGAATTCTTAAGATTTTAATTAAATATAATTTAACCTTAGCTCCTAGTAAATGTACATTTCATAAGAGTGCTGTAAATTATTTGGGATTTCACATAGAGAATAATTCAATTTCTCCAATTGAGTCAAATATCATTAAAATAAACTCTTTCCCTACACCTACAACAAAAAGACAATTAAAACGCTTTATAGGAGTTGTAACCTTTTATAAGTCTCTTATTCATAATTTTTCTAAATTAATTCAACCACTTATTGAATTGACTAAACCGAAAACAAAATTTGTTTGGAATAAACATCATCAGGATATTTTTAAGAAATTTCAAGATATATTTTTAAATTCACCTATGGTAAGATTACCGGATTGGAACAAGACTTTCTTTCTCAACACTGATGCATCAAATATTTCTATTGCAGGAGTTTTGATGCAGAAATATGACAATCAATTATTACCTGTCGCCTTTTTCTCTAAATCACTTAAACCGTCTGAAAAAAGATATCCAGCTATCAAACTTGAATTAATGGCCATTTATAAATCTGTAATTGCTTTCAAATATTACTTATACAATAGAAAGTTTATCATTTTGTCTGACAGTGCTCCTTTAAAAACATATAGAAAAACAAATAGTCCTGCTGATTTAACTACTAAGTGGCTGTTAGAGTTGTCAGAATACTCATTTGAATTTGAACATATTCCTGGCCCTACAAATGTTTTAGCGGATTATTTATCAAGATCAGACTTCTCAAATAATCAACAAATTTTAAAAACAAATCCAGAATTAATATTCAGTTCTCAACCTCTTCCTATCGTACAAGATGACACACATTCAATTAATCAAAGTTCCACTTCTACTCAGTCGATGCAACAAAATCAGTTCAATAATTTTCTAGTTTCTGGTAATACTCAAAATAAAGATCCCCTTTTGGAAATTTCAAATAATACATTTATATCTGAGCAAAAGAATGATCCAAAATTGTCAATTATTTACAGGCAAATTTTGAGAAAAGGTTTTTCAAAAAATAATGATAATTTTTTTATTCATCCAGATTCTAAAGTTTTAATTTACAAGAAACAAAATTTGCATAATAATACTTTTTCATATCTCATTGTTGTACCACATTCTTTAAAATCTAAAGTTTTAACCATTTCACACCTTTCTCACTTTGGGTTGACAAAAACATACGAATTTTTATCAAATAGATATTATTGGAAAGGTATGTACACAGACACTTTAAATTTTGTTGCTTCGTGTACTTTATGTTTACAAAATAAACATCATAACACACCACCAGCTCCTCTACAACCCACCTATACTCCAACACATCCAGGGCATACTATTAGTGTCGACTTGGTTGGTCCTTTTATAGATGGACATTCAGTTTTGACTGTAATTGACCATTTTTCGCGACACATTGAATTATTTCAATTAAAAGACACTTCTTCATCAAAAATAGTTAAATGTTTATTTAATTACATTACAACATTTGGTAGACCATCAGTAATATTATCAGATTTAGGCAAACAGTTTACATCAACTATTTATAATATTTTTAATGATAAACTTGGCATAAAAATTTTACATTCATCTGTTGCTCACCCTCAAAGTAACTCTATTTCCGAGAGGTTAAATAAATCTATAAAGTACTCAATTAACACTTTGATTTCTGAGGGGTATTCTTTTGAAAATTCACTAGCTATACATAAATCACTTTATAATGGTTCAACGCATTCATCCACATTGTTTTCACCTAACCTACTTCATTTTGGTAGGGAACTGTCTTTAATATTTGATACATTTGACCAATTTATAAATCAGCCATTTTTAGATAAAAATGTAGACATATATAAATTATTACACGACTTAGATAACATCTATAGCAAAGCATATTCTAACATTAAAGAAAATCAAGATAAAAGATATCAAAATTTTCAAAAACGCGCAAAACTGAGGCCTGTTGCTGTTCATGATGTTGTATACTTGAAATCAATAGATAAATTTAAACCCAAGTATTCTGGGCCATTTATTGTTGTACAAAAACACTCGCCAGTTTCCTTTTCCATTAAGAGATTGCATGCACCTGATAAGCTTTCAGAGTCCATATTGATAGACTCCTTATTGCTCCTCCTCGACGTAATTATTTGTTTACTGAACCCAACTCCAATGTAACACATAATATTGGCAATAATTCTACACATTCTTATAACTTAAGAAATCGCAATTAATTTTTCTCACATAAAAAGTTTGAATATATTTTGCTTCACAAATGCATTTTCCAATGGCCAATGGAATGTATTTGTTTGCTGTGCAGGAACTCGTCTTTATTTTTTTTAGATGGCTGGTCCACTGTTTTTTTATATTTTTCTTTTGATGTAAAGACTATTTCTTGCATTGCAGTGTTGTTGAATATATATAATATTTATAAATAAGTTACAACTAAAAAAAAAAAAAAAAAAAAAAATGATTCTAATGATAACATAAATGCTTGTAGATCATATTTTACATTTCTAAATTAGTAATCAAGGTGTTATTTTTTTTTTTTTTATTTAATATTTACTATATCTGTTTTTATTGGGTGAAGGTTAAACAAAAGTAAGATACTTGAAATATATTTAATAGAGATATTTCATTGGAATACAGATTAAGTTCATAGGAAATTAATTATTAATGATAATAGTGTTAACAGTATACATACAGCTAAATTTTATAAGTTTCCAATTGATTTTTGGTGTACAACATGTGTTTGGTTTGTTCAATATCCAATCTAAATTTTTTTAGTATTTTGGCACTCCCTCTCATCACTCAAAATTTTGTCAATTTGTTTTCTTTTACTTATTTATTACCCTATCCTAGATATATGTTGTCTCGTTCAAAATTTTCTCCCGGGAGAGCAACATTGGATATGTGATGAGAATCTATATTTTTGTTGACATTAATTTTTCAACATTTATGACACGTAAGTAATCGGTTTCGTGAGGTGTCCCTACAGGGGTCTGTGGACTCTGCTGGGGGACGGAGGCCTGTGCCTAACAGTGCAGGTCTTTCAACACGCCCTGTCCCGCTAGGATGTTAGCCTTAAGTTAACATCATTACACTTACTTTTTTGTAAGGATTAAGGGAAGATTTTTTTTTTTTGACTGCCAATGGCGTCCTTTTTTAAAATCTTTCCTGTGTGGTATACACGAAAACTTTTCTGTTTCTTTACTTTTCTTTATTTTTTTTGTACATAATTTTGTTTAACGTTGACCAATATGAGTAACCAAGGTGTTAGACAAATAAATATTACAATAATATGCTGGAACCTTTAGTATTACAACAATATATATGCATATGTGTAATTTATATTATTTTTTTTTCTCTATTTCACTATACATATTAGCGTGAAAATTTAGTAATTTGAATGTAAAAATCTAACGTTAGTAACTGTTACTGTGGCATTGTTTGCTAACTATATCTAAAAGAGACTCTTTCATAGAAAAACATTTCAGCTGAAGTTTTTTGTGGCATATAAAAAAAGACTATGAACAATATAGAACTGCAGTTTGAACTTATTTATAGAAGCCACATTTTTGCGCGTGTCATGACAAAATGTTTCTCTTAAAGTTTTTGGTTATACTGATATTTTTGAAATATGTGTATTTTGTATTTTTGAATTAGTGTTTATATTTCATATATATTTTGCTTGTTCAATATTAAGCATTCATATAATTTTTACTTATGATGTAATATCATTTTTAAGTGTGCGTCTTTGGTAAGTGCTTTTGAATATTATTGTTTGTATATGCATTTCTATACAGGAGGTGAGGAGGACTTATTTTTTTTTTATTAGTCGAAGGGGAGATATATGTGTGAGTGTTCTCACACATATGTCCTTTAAAAGCTTATTTATTTATCCAAATTTAATATATAACAAAAAGGAGGGATTAATATAGATTATATAAAATAAATCTTTTTAAATTATCTAATTCAAGTAATTAATTATAGAGAATTTCCCGTTTTATTTTTAAATCAAAATTTTCATTTCTTTGTTCTTCTATCGTTACAAACACATTGATCTAGGAATAAAATAAAGTAATTTTTATATCAGGGTTTTTGAAAAATAGTATGTTTATACATTTCCCCGAATGGATTAAATCAATTTAGCCATAATTATTTATTTTCAGAGGGTAATTTAAAATTCGTTTTCAGCATATTTCTAGCATATACAGCTATTAATAAAATAAAATAATCATTTGATTTCATGTTTATTACCCTTGTATGTTTACGTTAAAAACCTATTATTATTTCAAGAGGGTCATTATAATTCTAAAAATAGATTTATAGTGTTGTTTTTATAGTCTAAGCGTCGCCTTCTTTGTTCGTTGGGAGTTGAAGGTCATTTGGCATGGCTTCTCAATGTCAAATCGATTTAATATTTGTAACGACTTTTTATATTCAAAAATTTAGTATGAATATGTTAGAAGAACAAAGAAACAGTTTGGCATGCTTTTGGCTGCATTTCAACGATGCCAATCTTTGGGGTTGCAATTTAACTTCTAGGAAGCTGCGAGATTTAGTTAAGCTTTGCGATTTTGACGTCGTTAGAGTAAGATGTTTTTCTGTTGTGTTCCTCCTCTCCCCCCGTCTCAATTTCCGTATGAGATAAATTGATGCCTTTGTCATCTAGTAAAAATGAAGTAATTTCTTAGAAGATGATGTTTTTACGAAGCATATGATAAACCAACAGTTTTTTCAAAGTGTTTCTTCTTACTTTCTGCAAGTGTTACTTTTTACTTTTAACAGATTTTTAGCAACTTCTACACGGCCCGTACAGCCATGGACCTGGGTATAGGTGTTGATGAAAATCAACACCATAGGGGTAAAAGGAATAATCAACTAACTAAGATGCACATAAAGTTTATGCCTTTTAAATTGATACTATCAGAAAATAATTGACACTGTATAGTTACTGGGAAAATAAGTTAAACAAATAATCAAGAAAATTTTTGTTTGACCGACTTTGAGGGTTATAGCTGAGGCTCCGGGAAGTGGTGTCGAGTTGAAGATTAGAGACATTCTCCCTGATGAGTTTCATTAGTTATACCAGGGTATTAGGTTTTTACCCACACTAAAAGGCACTAACCTCCAATAGTTATCTAGGCAGCAGGACCAGAACTTGATGCCAAAATTTTCACAGGGACCATCGGCAACAGACTTCTCACTCAACACCTCATTTATTTAACATGGTAAAATCAAACTTTCCTTCAGACCTAGAACAATCGTGATCCACATATCTTCATCGGAAACCATACATAGCATTACGGACCCATCAATCGGTTGCTAAGAGACTGAGAAGGTAGAACTTCCACTACAAAGCCTTTTCGGGTAATCACTATTGAACATAGTCCTCATTTTTAATGAAGGTAGGGAAGGTTCCTTTTTTTTTTCTTGGTGGAAACTTGCAACAACGATAATATGGTGTAACTTCCCCTATGATGCTAATTTACCATTGCAAGAGAGTTAACATGGGCCCCCACAGGGCAAAAACCCCTTTTTTTTCTTGCGGATTTTCTTCTTACATCGTCCTACACAATCGATATCCACCGCCCACAGATTAGGAGAATCTATAGGATATATAACGAATGTTACGGAAAGGTAGTAATTTTCATCTTACATGTAGAGGGCTACCAGATCTCGAGAATCCACCAATCAGCACGTTTGTTTAAATTTGTAGCGGTTCATTGGTCGTTATCGGAAATCGGATGATGACAGAAGCCGAAGGGGTGGGCTTTCACTTTCTTCCGATAAGTTTCAAAGATACTAAACCAGGTGGCGATCAGATCGTTTTCCTGTACTCGGCTGAATTAATACGGAAAAGAAAGCTCCGTTTTCCGCGCTGGCTGCCCTATCTCATTTATCATCCAATAGATTCTCTTAATCCGTGACACTGCCTCAATTAAATTTTTTGGCCCTTTCCCGAAGGAAGCTAAATTATTGTTGCCACTTACGGCATGAAAACTCACAGGGAAAAACAGCTCGGCCAATCAGCGGCTGCAACTACACTGCCGATGTGGAAGCTGAACTCCGACCGATTATTAACGATTAAAAACTGAACACGGTCCAGTGTAATTACGCGGGAAAGAGACACTGACCTTCACGAGCGCAGGGGTGCCCTGAAGGTCAAAACGGACCTAAAAGCACATACTCCAACTAGAGGTCAAATTAAATAATAGAGGACGTTTACTCCTTGCCAGAAAAAGGGGTTGCTCTGAAAAGAAATATGATTTTGAAAATGTAGAAGAATTTAGGAGGAGAAAAAAAAAAGACTGACATACCTTAATAATAACAATATTCCCCTTTAAAAAAAATAAGAAAATACAAATTAGCTATTTTATTAGTTTAAACAATAGAAAAAACACAACTGTTAAAATTTCATTTTAACAGTAACTATTAAATCTATATATTCTAACACAATTGATGTCATTTTGTAGCATTGTTATTGCACTTCCTAAATATGTGCTTTATGTTTGTGGAGCATGCTTAAAAACTTCAGGGTTGCCACAAAAGACATAGAACAAAAATAGTTGCTTTACTAGCCTAGAAGCATTAAAATAGTTGCCTAAATAGTAGCCTAACGACCAAAATACAAGCTTAAATATTCACTTGCTAATGAACATTAAAGGAAAACTATTAAAAGCACACGGAGACATGCCACTACAGTTTTGATCCTACACGAAGTGGATAGGTCTTCAGATTCAGTGGTCCCCAGAGGTATAATTTGTATGGGAACATGGAGGATATTGTGGCCACGACATATTTTACATGCACCAGCCACCATTAGTGTAAACGTCGGTCTTTGGTCTGCTCGAGAACTGAAACCACAATCTTCCAATTACGAGCTCGGCCCTCTACCGACTTGTGTACCATGGTCCGGATTTAAGGTTAAAAAAAGAAATAAAAAGTGTCATATGCTGTAATGCAAAATGGTCTAGATATTATGATTTTTTTTCTATTAAATATATATATATGTTACCGTTATAGCTCGAAATCCGTTAATGTGCAGATTACCTAGCTAATCTGCAGATTAACTAAAATGACCTGTTAAAGTGCAGAATCAAGAGTTTTCCGCATTTTAACTAGGTAATCTGCACATTAGCGGCTTCTGTGTCGTTAAAGTTCAAATGTTTGTTTCGAGCCTTAGTTTTTTTACATTCTCTATGACGTCAAACAGTCATATGTGATACAGATACGCGAATGACCTTCAAACACAAACTAAAACTTTTTTTTTCCCTTCCGCTCCGCTATGATGATAAACGGTAAAAGCAAAACGTGGAGCATCAAAGGCATGATTAACCCCTTAACGCGCGCTGTCCTCGCTGCGAGGACACAAAATTTAAGATCCAGCTGCAAAAATTCATCCCGGAAATTTTTTTAGCAAAAATTTACGTTTATAACATAGCAGAAAAGGCCGTTTTTTTTTAACCTTAACATTAAAAATTTCATTTACTTTAATTTAGTCCATGAATTCCTGTGGCAGCATAATTTAAATGATCCGAATTGTCTTGCGCCGCAAAGGGTTAAAGGTTTCTTATTATGACCAACACAAAATTTAAAGTAACAAGTAAGTTATAATTGTTTTAATTTTGATTTTATATATTCTCTTTTTTAATTCTGTCAAGTTTGATAAGGGTCTGCATTTTATTAATGAAATTTAATCTGTAATTAAAAGCTCTCTCTCGTGAAACTTCATTTTGAATTATGAATATTAAATTTACAACACAGTAATTATTTCCACCCGAAATAAAACTATTAAACCACAACTTTTTAAAACCAATTTATTTTAAAATTGATTTAAATTACTATTAATTACTTGGGAAAAAAAAAAAAAAAAAAAAAGTATTAACTTTTAACTCTGAAAAATATGGCATTCAACATAATAAACACTTAATATGAAATTTTTATGCGTTTATTAGCATTTCTTTACATTTTTTTTTTCGTTCAGTTTCAAGTTACCTTTTATATATCATGATTATATTATATAGTTTTTAATTTATTTTTAAAATTTTGTTCGCTTTTTCAAATAATTTCGTTGTAGTTTATCACATAAAATGTGTTAATAAAGTTTTTTTTTTTTTTTTTTTGATTAATATATTTGCTAAACTTGTACAGATACATGTATGCTGCAAAATATACTTTAATAAAGCATTGGAAAACTGTCATTTTAATTTTCATGCTTTCTAAAAATTGTAAAAGCAGTTTTAATTATTCAAAATACTTCTTAAATAATGCCTCTGATTTGTCTGATTTAATATTTCTTTAGCGAATTAAAAATTGGTGCATAACTTTTCTTAAAAAATAGTAATAGTAATAAGTTGTTAATAATGTTTTTTTTTTAAATTTAAATGGTTAAATATTTTTATTTTTAAAAGAAATCGTTACTGTATTACAATTCTAACATTCATTTATAAAATATAATTTATTGAAAGCTATTGAAGTTATTATATTTCATATTAAAAATGCATAGCATCTTCAAACTTATATTGGCAGAATAAAAAAGATGAACTAAATAAAAAAATTAAAACAAATATAACTTTAAAAGACATAAAAATTAAAACACATACAGATTAAAATAAGTAAATAAAAAAAGAAAACTAAACTTTTTTTTTTCGAATGAAGAACACAAATACAACACAGCGTGCTGTAAAATTACAACACCAGAGATCTTATTTTCACTTTAACGAGTGCCTAGTAGGTAGTGTGCAGATTATCTAGGTAATTCGCAGATTACCTAGGTAATTTGGGAAATGAAACAATTTTCCTCACTTTAACGGATCACCCTAGTTAATGTGCAAATTACCTAGCTAATCTGCAGATTAACAGATTTCTGCACTTTAGTGGTAACATATATATATATATATATATATTATATATTTCAATTTGACATTGAATATGAGGATTTCCACAATAATTTTCTGCTTATGTCTTGTATTTGTAATATGCACTATTAATATTCCTTTTCAGTGAAAGAAAGCAGCGAATAGGTGGGCAGAGTTCTGCATGTGTCAATAAGTAAAGTGTGTCGGTGAGGAGGCGAAGCCTCCTTCGGGGTTTGGTGAGCGGAGCGATCAGAGGGCAGAGCCCCCTAGTAATAATAATAATATAAAAAAAAACTTTTTTTTTTTTTTTTTAACATAAATCTTTCATTTTTTTCTTTTTGAAATAAAATTATCTTTGGATCATTCTGTGTCATATAAACTAATCACTCATTCTGACCATCTTAGATTTCAACAAGAATTGCAGTATTTATTATTCTTACCCTTACCAATAAAAAATAATTATAAAAACATCTATTTATTTATTTGTTTAAATTTATATATGTTTGAGGTTACAGTTAATGTTTAAGATCTTAAAAAAGTCTTTTATTTATTTATTTTATTTTATTTTGTTTATTTATTTATTTTGCTTGGTTACTCCAATCTTAAATTTTTCATACACTATAAGGCCTAGAAAATTATTTGACCCCTCAGTTTAAAGACAATTTCATTATATTTAATTTAATATGCAGCTTGAGAAAAAAAAAAAGGGGGGGGGAGGGAGTTTTTGTTCGTGTAATATGTTGTCTTTCCTTGGTCAAAAGTTTTTTGCGCTGTCTACAAATTTTATAAGGGCCACATCACAGAGTTATTTTCAACATTGAAAATTGATAGTCTAATTAACACCCCCTATCACCCTGATGTACAATTTATAGAAAACATGCAGCCTTTAGAATATTTGATGTATGAAAAATGTATTTATTTATTTATATTAAAGCACACACTAATTAAATAATTTGTATATGTGAGAAACAGCTTTATGTGTCTTTGATCATGTAAAGGAAATCATATTATCATGTTAATACCTGCAAGAATAGGAGATATTTTGGTGGGATGGGGGGTCATTTCCTCATGTTATAATTTTATATGATATGATATTTCCTATGTTATTAATGGCAAATAGTTTGTTTAGTCCTCCTCCCTGGAAAAATTTAAAAAAGAGCGCCAATATTTTCTAATAAAGACAAAATATTAGAAGTAGATCTCTTCTCTCTCTCTCTCTCTCTCTCTTAAAAAAAATATATATATATGCCGAATGGTTATTTACAAACAAAAGTATTAACGAAAAATCTTCAAGAAATTCTTCCCATCCCCAACACCATCTTCAGTCTTGTGCCTCTCAATGTAACATTACATAGTAAAAATTTCATTCAACTAAATTTTACAGCAGAAATTGAATTTTATTTATTTTTTTATTTATTTATTTATATTTTTTTCATAGCATATAACTTTACATTTCATTTTGTATTTTCCAAGCCTAAGTTAGTCTTTTACATTTAATGTTATGTAGAACTAAGATTCTTTGGGATCAGTTAAACCGCAAGCCAGTTAGAGGCAGCTTGTAACTATACCATGCAAGGGTGCACCTTTATTTAAATTAGCAATTAAATGTTTACATTTAGACTAGCTTTGAGACTTTAGGTTGTAAACAATATTGTAACTGATCATAAAGAGTTTTAACCATTGCAAAAACACTTTTTTTCTTAATAATTAAATAAATCTAACAATTTTTAACACCATAAATAGTTGTTGTAGATATGAGAACAAAATATTACATTATATATTAAGTTTTGTCATAGTATATATGGTATACTTGTAAGATTCTGTACCTAAATTATTATTATTAATGTGGGGAGGGTTAAATTAGAATAGAGAAAAAACTATTTCTTATGCAGTAAGTGAAAAAAGTTTGCAGTAATAATAAAAATAAGAATAATGGAAAGCTAATTTATTTTAGTCGTATTAATATAAGGCAAAAATTGTAGAACTGAAAAAGTTGCTCTCATTTTTTCATTTTATTCAAAACTGAACTAAGTGGTCTTTAAAAACTAGATAAATTTTATAACATGGTAATTAAAATTAATAACAGCCCATCTTCTTGTATAACAGCCCATCTTCTACATAAAAAAAAAACAAGATATCCTGATTTTGAATTATCAAATAAAAAAGAAGCAGCATTAGAATATATCTATTCATTTTTTTTTTAAACAATTTATTATCTTTCATTTTGAAGTTTCATACAAAATATTTTATCCAGTGAAGGATTGTGAATTAATCTATTTGTCATAATATTTGTATGATTGTTTGGCAACACCAGGTTTTATGTTATAGAGTTGGCAACGGTCCAGATTTGTTCTCTTCTCAGTTATGTTGTAAGTACGCAGTTGTGTGTTTGACTTTCTAATAAATATGTGCTGCGAAATGGTTTCGCTTAGTGAATTGATTAGTTTTATATTAGTTTTAATCTTAAGTAATTCTGCTAAATATATATAGGAACATTACATGGTGTCAGAAGGAAAATTATTGTTTGAAAGTAAAAATTACGGTATTATAAGTATTTGCAATAATAGTAGTTTTTAAAATGCCTGGCGAGAGTGCTTCAAGTATTAATGTAAATGCTCGTCTTCCACGTGAATTGGAAGTTACTGAGGATGGAATGGCAGTTAAATGGAAACTGTGGAAACAAACGTTTAACTTTTATGCAACTGCCACGCAATTATCGACGAAACCGAAGGAAATACAAGCAGCTACATTTATGTCGGCAATTGGGCCTGCAGCAACAATTGTGTTTAATACTTTCGACTTGAATGAAGATGATAGTAAAGATTTAAAGAAGATTACTGATAGGTTTGATGAATATTTTTCACCGAAGCCTAATGAAACGTATACTCGATATTTATTTTTTAACTTAATGCAAGGTAAGCTTGAAACTTTTGATTCTTATTTAACAAAATTAAAAACGAAAGTAAGTGACTGTTCTTTTGGAACTTTGCAAGATAGCTTATTACGTGATCAAATTGTTCGAGGAATTAGTTCCGATAAAGTTCGTGAATTGTTATTATCGGAAAGAGAGTTAACTTTACAGAAAGCTATTGATATTTGTAGAGCAAGTGAGCAGGCTACTAATCAGTTAAAAGAAATGCATAGTATAACCACATCTAATGAGAAAGAAATTTTAGCGATACGAAAAGCGAAAAATAAAAATTCTAGTGATAAAGCTTTTAACTTGAAAATTGATTCTAGTAAACAAAATAAAGTCTGTTGGCGTTGTGGTTTAACTCATGAATTTAAAAATTGTCCTGCTTTTAATGTAATGTGTAAAGCTTGCTCTAAGAAGGGTCATTATGCTCGTCAGTGTAGAATTAAACTGAAACAGAATTCAGGGTCTTATAATTTTTATAATAAAAAAGTTCATGAGCTTAAGGAGGATTCTGATGAAGACTTAAACTGTCAATCTTTGCATATTGGGGAATTGATAAATGTTGATAGTAAAAATGCCTGGTTTACCACAGTTAAATTTAATGATGACATTCAAGTTAAATTTAAACTTGACACAGGTGCTGAAAGTAATGTGATAACTAAAGATGTCGTGAATAAATTATCACTACCTATTTCAAAAACTTCAGTACAACGTTTAAAATCATTTAATAATCAATATACACCTGTACTAGGAGAAGTAAAATCTGTGTGTTCTGTAGATGGTAAATCAGTTAGTCTAAAATTCTTGGTAGTTGATGGTAATTATAACTGTATATTAGGATGTAAAACTTGTGATAATTTGGGTTTAATTAAACGAAATGTGAATGTTTTGCAATTAAATGAATTTAGTGAAGAAATTCCAAAGGAAATATTTGAAGGTATAGGATGTATTAAAGATTTTGAATATGACATTGAATTTGAAAATAATGTTACGTTCTCCATACACCCACCTCGTAGAATACCTTATGCTTTAAGAGATGTTGTTAAGAAAGAGATTGATTTAATGGTTAAGATGAATATTTTAAAACCAGTCACTGAACCTACACCTGCTGTTAGCCCATTGGTTATTGTTAAATCTGGTGACCGTGTTCGCTTATGTTTGGATCCAACTGATATAAATAAAGTAATTAAGCGAAGACATTTTCCTCTTAAGACTGTTGAAGATATTGCGGCAAGAATAGGAAAAGTTAAATTCTTTACTCTTTTAGATGCCAAGAAGGGATTTTGGCAATTGAGGGTTACTAAGAGAACTTCAGAATATTTAACCGTCAATACACCTTGGGGACGATTTTCCTTTTTAAGGGTGCCATTTGGACTTGCTTCAGCCCCCGAAATTTTTCAACAGGTGATGCAAAGTATTTTGAAAGATTTTCAAAATGTAGAATGTTCCATGGACGACATATTATTATGGGCTAACACTGAAGATGATATGAAAAATTTGACCCATAAAGTTATTAAAAGACTCTTGGATTGTGGTGTGCGTTTAAATAAAGAAAAATGTCATTTTGGGAAAACTAAAGTTAAGTTCTTAGGCCATTTATTTACTTCTGATGGTATTGAGATTGATCCTTCAAAGGTTACAGCTATTAAACTGTTAAAAACTCCCACTTGTTTATCAGAGTTGCAGAGATTCATTGGTATGGTTAATTATGTTTCAAAGTTTGTTCCAAACTATTCTACAATCTCTGAGCCTTTGCGAAGATTACTTCAGAAGAATGTATTATGGGACTGGTCTAAAGATCAAGAAGATGCTTTTGTTAAATTAAAAGAAGCACTCCAAAATACACCGAAATTAGCTTATTATGACGTCAACAAGCCTGTGGTGGTTTCTGTTGATGCTAGTTCTCATGCTATGGGAGCGGTTCTCTTACAAGAGGGTAGACCTGTAGCCTATTCAACTAAAGCCTTGACACCTACTCAAAAACGCTATCCACAAATAGAAAAGGAAGCTTTAGCTATTCGTCATGGTTGTAAAAAGTTTCACGATTATATCTATGGTAAATCTGTTGTGATAGAAACGGATCACAAACCTTTGGAGTCTATTTTTAAAAAGCCGTTGCAGTCAGCACCACCTCGTTTACAACGTTTGCTTTTTGATGTGTTGCAATATTCTCCGGTTATTGTTTATAAAAGTGGCAAAGATATTCCAATACCAGATGCTCTCAGTCGTGACTGTGAAATTGATTCTATTGAAGAGTGTTTAGACGAAGAAACTTTTGAAGTAACTGTTGATGTTCCTTTTCCAGTATCGTTATATCCAGAAATGTTGTCTGCAGTGAATGAAGATGATGAATTACAACAATTAAAGTCTTTAATCCTTAATGGATGGCCAGCGACTGTTCAAGAAGTTCCCCAAGAGCTTCGTAAATATTGGAACTATCGAGATGAGTTGTCAGTTTATGAAAATCTTTTATTCAAATCTGAGCGACATATTATCCCTAAGAGTCTCCAAAATCAGTATTTAAAACTTATCCATCAGGAAAACTTGGGAACTAATCTTTCACTGCGTAGGGCACGTGAAATTGTATTTTGGCATGGTATGTCACAAGATGTCATAACTTATGTACAACAATGTGCTATTTGCCAACAAACATCAAGAGCACCCAACACCGAGCCTTTGTTGATGAAACCTGTACCAAGTTTTCCATGGCAAAGAGTTGCTTCTGATTTGTTTGAATTTAAAGGAAAAACCTATTGCCTTGTTGCTGATAGTTATTCTGGTTATTTTGAGTTTAAGGAATTGCATCATCCAACATCACATGCTGTAATTGAATTCTTAAAAGATTGTTTCGCAATTCATGGTATACCAGATGTTTTGGAGTCTGATAATGGACGTGCTTACCATTCAGAAGCTTTTCGACAATTTACACTTTCCTGGAAAATCAAACATATAACATCAAGCCCACATTATCCAAAGTCTAATGGCTTAGCAGAACGTTATGTGCAAGAAGCTAAATTGCTACTTAAAAGATCTTATATTGAAAAAATTGATTATAGATTGTCATTACTAAATTGGAGAAATACTCCTCGTAATAAATTGACCTCACCTGCAGAAAGACTTTTTGGACGTCCTACTAGAACTTTAATTCCCATACACCCATCTCTACGTTTGCAACGAGAATCATCATCTATACCCCTTCAGTTAGTCAGGGAGAAACAGCGACTTAGATCAACGACTGCGAGTGTTCAATCTCCAGTCAACGTAGTTGATTCGGAGTACCTGCAATCGGTCGCAACCGTTGCTTACCTCCATCGAAAGTGTCAAAAAACATAAAAATAATTTTACAGAAAAGAAAATATTAAAAAGCCGAAGGCTTTTTAATTAAAAAATAAAATTTAGAATTTAGTCTCAGAAACTCCCCCACGTTAGCAGGGAAATTAACATGAGTGTAGCAGCAGGAGATTTAAAAAAAAAAAAAATAAATAAATAAATAAATAAAAAGATAAAAATAAAATTTAAAATCTCCTTGTAAATATAAGTGCAGCAGAAGACAGCTGCGTGCGTTGACGAAGACAGTCTGGACGGCGAGAAGGAATAAAGAGCTGAGCAGGGCGCCCCAAGGGGCACAGGAAATCGCTCGGAGTCCCGCAATTAATAAAAAAAAAAAGGGGGCCATACATTTTTTTTTCCTAAGAATTGGGGACTCATGTCAAAGGTGTGCCTTGGGGGGGGACTCATGCCAAAGTTGTACCTTGGGGAGGGGACTCATGTCAAAGTTGGGCCTTGGGGGGTACTCATGTCAAAGTTGGGCCTTGGGGGGACTCATGTCAAAGTTGTACCTTGGGGGGACTCATGTCAAAGTTGGGCCTGGGGGGGACTCATGTCAAAGTTGTGCCTTGGGGGGACTTCATTCAATAAATCCCCATTCAATAAACCGACTGAAATAGGCCCTTAGCACTATTAAGAGTGTATTATAAAAATTCGACAACGCTGTACCGACTGAAATAGGGGTACCTTGGGGGGGACTCATGTCAAAGTTGGGCCTTGGGGGGACTTCATTCAATAAATCCCCATTCAATAAACCGACTGAAATAGGCCCTTAGCACTATTAAGAGTGTATTATAAAAATTCGACAACGCTGTACCGACTGAAATAGGGGTACCTTGGGGGGACTCATGTCAAAGTTGGGCCTGGGGGGGGGGACTCATGTCAAAGTTGTGCCTTGGGGGGACTTCATTCAATAAATCCCCATTCAATAAACCGACTGAAATAGGCCCTTAGCACTATTAAGAGTGTATTATAAAAATTCGACAACACTGTACCGACTGAAATAGGGGTACCTTGGGGGGGACTCATGTCAAAGTTGGGCCTGGGGGGGGGGACTCATGATGTCAAGAAGGTATTTAAAAATACTTTTATTTTTTATGCATTTTCCCCCATTTTTCCCTTTCATACACATATTCCTTTACATTAAAAAATACCTAAAAGTGGAAAGTTGTTAAATCTGGCAATTTCATAAAACTTAAATAAAACCATAGACACAGTAATTTGTATAGCATCCTTATACGCAAGCGAAGTGATGACGTCACTGGCCGTCCGTGGAACCACAAAAAAGATTTCCTGAGGATTTGATTTATGAGAAATCATTTTTTTTATTTTCTAATTTATTTATGATCAAATTTCTTTCTTTTTTGTTTTATGATTTATGTCAGCTGTAATTTAAAGAGATATTAGCCGTACGATAAATTTCATGTTTGTGTATTAATATATAGAATATTAATAGGCAAGCATAAAATTTGTAGTCCCTTTTTAACATATTAATTATGGGAGTAGAGGGTTGAAAATGGTATCATTCGAAAGGTATGGTTAGCCGGAAGGTGCGAATACAAATATTATTTTCTTACGATGTCAAGAAGGTATTTAAAAATACAGGAGTGGATCAAGACAGCACATTTGCTCCTTTAAAATAGACATCTAAATTTTTAATTGTTGCCTTTAATTTTTTCAACCATAATATAAAATATGCTTTCACGTTAAAATAAATAAATAAATAAATAAAATATCAAATTTGTTCATGCGTGTACTTACGGATAATACGTAAGTATCGTAATTTCGTGCACTTTTGCGATTCAAACACATCAAGGTAAAGGTATCCATTTTTTTTTTTTTTTTTTTTTGGAGGGGGGGGGGGTTGTGCGCATTAGTGATTTCAGCGAAAAAAAGTTACATGCGTTTTCAGATTCATGCACAGCGAGACAGGGGTGTCCAGTGATGTTCTTTGGTTTTCATGTGAGCGAAGCGAACATACGTGCGTGATAGTGATGACTTCGAAAACGAGTTACATGCGTTCTCAGATTCATGCACAGCAAGGTTAGGGTGTCCAGTGATGTTTTTTTTTGGTTTTCATGTGAGCGAAGCGAACATACGTGCGTGATAGTGATGGCTTCGAAAACGAGTTACATGCGTTCTCAGATTCATGCACAGCGAGGTTGGGGTGTCCAGTGATGTTTTTTTTGGTTTTCATGTGAGCGAAGCGAACATACGTGCGTGATAGTGATGGCTTCGAAAACGAGTTACATGCGTTCTCAGATTCATGCACAGCGAGGTTGGGGTGTCCAGTGATGTTTTTTTTTTTTTTTTGGTTTTCATGTGAGCGAAGCGAACATACGTGCGTGATAGTGATGGCTTCGAAAACGAGTTACATGCGCTCTCAGATTCATGCACAGCGAGGTAGGGGGTGTCCAGTGATATATATATATATATTTATTTATTTATTTATGTGCGCGAAGCGTATATACGTGCATGATACAACACAAGTTTACGTGTTTTCCAATTACATCTTTCGTTTTCTGTTTCCTTACTTTTAGTGGAAGGGTCTAAATTCATAACGGGGGGTTTCAGGTAGCAGGAAGCTTTCTTACAAAAGAAAATATCTAATCAGCATTTTAAAGCATTTGAATGTCAAAAGAAAATATTAATATTTTATTTTTTATTTTATTTATTTTACTTTTTTTAAGTGAAAGTATATTTTATATTATGGTTGAAAAAATTAAAATAAAGGCAACAATTAAAAATTTAGATGTCTATTTCAAAGGAGCAAATGTGCTGTCTCGATCCACTCCTAAAAATACTTTTATTTTTTATGCATTTTCCCCCATTTTTCCCTTTCATACACATATTCCTTTACATTAAAAAATACCTAAAAGTGGAAAGTTGTTAAATCTGGCAATTTCATAAAACTTAAATAAAACCATAGACACAGTAATTTGTATAGCATCCTTATACGCAAGCGAAGTGATGACGTCACTGGCCGTCCGTGGAACCACAAAAAAGATTTCCTAAGGATTTGATTTATGAGAAATCATTTTTTTATTTTCTAATTTATTTATGATCTAATTTCTTTCTTTTTTGTTTTATGATTTATGTCAGCTGTAATTTAAAGAGATATTAGCCGTACGATAAATTTCATGTTTGTGTATTAATATATAGATAATATATATTATTTAATATTTGAAACTTCAAATGTTCTTTGTTATTTGTCTTTTGGCAACTAAAATTGACTATTTATTTTTAAAAAAGTGGATTTATTGCTGGCTTTTGCGTGTATAAGAAGCAAGTAGAAAATACGAAAAAATTTTGATTTCCGGTTTTTTATGAATTAACACGTTTTGAGATTTCCTTGCATTTTAATAAACTGAAATTGACTACTTATTTTTAAAAATTGCCGCGAACAATTGGCGCAGCTGTGTTGCAATTTAATTCCGTTTAGGACAAGGCAATAACTTTGATTTGCGTTGCTTTGCAAAAAAAAAAAAAAAAAAAAAAAAAAAAAAAAATGGTCGAGTTTCGACCACTGGGCGATACTAGTATGGATTAATACTTAACCAATGGCTTTGTTCTCACACATTGCATTATTTACGTCGCTATTCTGTTTTCATGAAATTTAATTTTCAACTACAAAAGGGTTTTATTCAATCTACTTAAAATTTTAGGCTAGATTTATTGGTCTGTAAATATTTCAATTTTTTAGAATTCAAGCTCATAATCATTCAACAAATAGAAGTCTTGAAGATATACAATCCCAACAATGGTGAATCCTGGAGGGGGCTATTGGGCTGCACTCCCCTCCCTACCCAAGCTTAATCAAAATTATAATCTTTATTTAAAATCCATATAACTGTTGTTCAATATCTTTCTTTTAAAGAAAAAATAATAGAAACGTGAAAATGCACTTGTGACCTTACTATGGTCAAGCACTGGTAAGCCTGGTGTTGCTATGGTCAAGTCAAATACAGTTAAGTGGTAGCGGTTTTTGGATAGTTATTTCATTGTAATTTTTATTGAATTATTGAGAGTTTTGTATTGTGTTTTTGTGATTCTTATTGTCAGATGAGTAAAAATTGTAAAGTGAAACTGTTTTGGTTGACATAAGCTAGAACATTAACATTAACATTAGTTAACATTGGACCATTTGGCACCGTTGAATTTCAATGTTAATTGTTATGAATTTAGTAAATTGTATGATTTGGCGAGATTTTGGTGAGAAAACTTGCGACTTAACAATGAAATTTGTGATTTGGCGGCAAAATTTGATAGTTGACGACAAAAGTTTTGACTTGGCGGCAAAATTTGATAGTTGACGATAAAAGTTTTGACTTGGCGACAAAATTCGTTGTCTGACGACAAAATTTGGCGAGCTTGGCGATGGAGAAAGGCAACTTTGGCGTCATTATATTTTCTTTCCACGCGAAAACCTCATATCTCTTCACAGACCAATATCTTGTTTCGACAAGATAAAAAGTCAAAGGAAGCTGTAACGTATTACTCTCTATCGTAAATTTTAAATTCTTGCCTAAACCGACATTCTAAACTATTCACCACAAACGATATTTGTATTAAGATTGACGTATTATTGTAATTTTGTAGTTTAAAATGATTAATTAAAGCATTTAAGATGGTTTTTAATTAACACAATTTTATTAACTTGATATGATGCAACTATTAATGTATGTAACGGAATTTTGCAATTAAATTTTCGGCAACTTCTTGTCGTCCGAAGGACCGGAAATTTTGCACACGACTTCATAATCAATAAGAATACTAGATACAAGAGTTTCCAGGCACTTTTCCCATCAGGGGCAGGTTCCAGGGGCAAACAAAAAATCTATACTTATACAAAACTATCGTATGTGACACAGGATTTGGATGTATTTGTATAATGTCGAGTGGCAACAATTAATTTGATTTAATAAAGATTTAAAAGTATGTAATAGTTTTCTAAAACCTTTTATTAGTTCACTTTTCAATGAAAAAGTGTTCTTTAGTTTTTTAAAATGGTATAATTTTATTTATCAAAACAAGGGAATTCGAGTAATGAAATACTTTGATTTAAATTTAAGTTTTTATGAAAATAAACTTCAACGGAAAATTCATTAAAATCGTCCCTAGTTCATTTGTCAGAAGGATAATATCTAAATGTCCCCAAATTTATTACTTTTTCTATCATGCCTGTTTAATTCGTTTAGCATCGATTTACACGATTTTTTTTTTTTTTTTAAACGATGAAATTTCGAGCGTAGGAGAGCGGGTTCGATTCCCGCGCTGGCCCTGGGTGTTTTCTCCAATTCTTCGTATTGTAATTCTGTCATGTGCTATCTGTCGTTATCAGACGAAGATTTACAAGCGGACTAAATGTCAAGCATACAAATCTGATGTATATGTTATCAATAAACGATGACATTTATCTTTTACATTATAGCATCTATGTCATAAAGCTAAGTCTAAATCTGCTTAGCCCTAAGATATGTTGATTTTATTTACATATTTATTTATTTATTTATTAACTTTTATTTTATTTCTTTAAAATCACGGGTAACATTTTATTTCATTATTCTCAGTACATTGTTGTAATAGTGACGTCATATTTTCTGTTAAATTAAACATTTTTTTTTTTTTTTTTTTTTTTTTTTAAAAAAATCAGATTATTATATTGTTTGAAAACATGATTAAAATTTCATTATATTTTCAGTGATCATTTTTATTATCGTTTGCACGTGACATAAGCATCAGATTATAAATTTTTGCTATGAAAGCTATAGAAAATGTCGGCTTCAACACACGAAAAATCCCTTTTTAGCTTATAACTTCTGAGCAATTGAAGCTATCGAAAACATTTAAATACAAAAATTGTTCTTTAGGGTAAGGCGGTAATTCGCCTGATTTGAAATTTTTTCCTATTTTCAATATTAAAGAAATTATGGGCATATGAAAATTTCCACCCCCTTTGAGCTGGATACCCCGACGATATCTACGAACTCGACCGAGATTTTTACTGTCCTGACAACATATCCTGAGCTGGTTAAATTTAAATAAAAATTACTCCAGTTATCGTGTTCACAACTTAACATGGGGAAAAGCGTTATACGACATATATATATATATATATATATATATATAAACTTTTGAACGGAGGGTGGTTTTGGGTTCTAGGGGTCATGATCGGTGAAGATATGAAGAAATTTTCCAGAAGTCGTGTCATGAGAACCATTGCAATAGGTAGATCTCCTATAAGGAATCTACCTAAAAGAAAAAATTCTGTCAAAGATAGAATTTAGTTTTGTACGGAGGATTATTAGTTTCAAACTGTAAAATTTTTATTTTTATTTTTTACTAGCAGGCTACGCCCGCTTCGCTGGTCACTATTTTTAAATGAATCACAATAATTAATGAATTCTCAAAATTGCATTAATTTGTATCATGTGATAAAAAAAGAGAAAAAAAAAATTCTGATCGGGAAAAATGTCGCACCGGGTCCCCACTGCCTTCGGCAGCGTAGACCCGTGAACTGCGCGCACGTATTCCTTCACTATCCTTATGACTTCTCAAAATTCTATGTTATTACTCATAAACTTTCATTCTCAAGAAAAGGAATTAAAAAATATATCATTTAGCATCGGGTAAAAACTCACACCGGGACGCCACTGCCTTCGGCAGCGCAGACCCATGCGCGCTGGCGCGCACGCTTGAGCATATACGTGCGCTGTACACGCATATTCCTTCTCAACTCAAACTTTTATTATTAATAAAATAAAATAAAAAAAAAATATTTTATCATCGGGTAAAAACTCGCACCGGGTCCCAAACCCATGCGCGCTGCGCGCCTATTCCTTCCCCACCGTTCCAGACCCTCCTAATTAATTTCCATATACCAATTTTGAACAGTCTTACTCAATTAGCTGAGATGCAAAAGAAAACCTGATCAGGACACTTTAAATTGTAAATCAGGTGAAATCTCGAATTCCACTTTCGATAATGTAGTAGAACTTTAAAATATCTTTCGAATGATGTATTAGAAATAATTTAATCATAATTAGAATATGAAATATTGAAATTTAAAAATATTACAGCGCCATCTGGCGGTAGAAATTTCTGTAATCTACTGTTCCATTCCAGTTACTTATTCTTACTCAATTAGCTGAGATGCAAAAGAAAACCTGATCAGGACACTTTAAATTGTAAATCAGGTGAAATCTCGAATTCCACTTTCGATAATGTAAAAAAACTTTAAAATATCTTTTGAATGATGTATTAGAAATAATTTAATCATAATTAGAATATTAGATCAATATTACAGCGCCATCTGGCGGTAGAAATTTCTGTAATCTATTTTTCCATTCCAGTTACTTATTCTTACTCAATTAGCTGAGATGCAAAAGAAAACCTGATCAGGACACTTTAAATTGTAAATCAGGTGAAATCTCGAATTCCACTTTCGATAATGTAAAAGAACTTTAAAATATCTTTCGAATGATGTATTAGAAATAATTTAATCATAATTAGAATATGAAATAATGAAATTTAAAAATATTACAGCGCCATCTGGCGGTAGAAATTTGTGTAATCTATTGTTCCATTCCAGATTAACAAAGCATTCAAATGATGTATTACTCATGGACTTATTTTAATTAGTAGATGAGATACAAAAGAAAACCTAATCAGGACACCTCAAAACGTGTAAATCGGGTGAAATCTCGAATTCCATTTTTCGATAATGTAAAAGTACTTTAAAATGTGTATCAACTAAAATGAGCTTTCAAATGATATATTACTTATGAACTTTTTTTAATTAATAACTGAGATACAAAAAAAAAACTGATTCAGGACACCTCAAAACGTGTAAATCTGGTGAAAACTTTCGATAATTTAAAAGAACTTTAAAATATCTTTCGAATGATGTATTACAAATAATTTAATCATAATTAGAAATTGAAATTTTAAAATATTACAGCGCCATCTGGCGGTACAAATTTCTGTATTCCACTGTTCGATTCCAAATCAAAAAGCTTTCTAATGATGTATTACTTATGAAATTATTTTAATTAGTAGCTGAGATACAAAAGGAAACTGATTCAGTAAACCTCAAAACGTGTAAATCTGGTGAAAACTTTCGATAATTCAAAAGAACTTTAAAATATCTTTCGAATGATGTATTAAAAATAATTTAATCATAATTAGAAATTGAAATATTGAAATTTGAAAATATTACAGCGCCATCAGGCGGTAGAAATTTCTGTAATCCACTGTTCGATTCCAAATCAAAAAAGCTTTCTAATGATGTATTACTTATAAAATTATTTTAATTAGTAGCTGAGATACAAAAGAAAACCTAATCAGGACACCTCAAAACCTGTAAATCGGATGAAATCTCGAATTCCATTTTCGGTAATGTAAAAGTACTTTAAAATGTGTATCAAGTCAACAAAGCTTTCAAATGATGTATTACTTATGAAATTTTTTTAATTAATAACTGAGATATAAAAGAAAACTGATTCAGGACACCTCAAAACGTGTAAATCAGGTGAAAACTTTCGATAATTTAAAAGAACTTTAAAATATCTTTCGAATGATGTATTAAAAATAATTTAATCATAATTAGAAATTGAAATTTTGAAATTTTAAAATATTACAGCGCCTTCTGGCGGTACAAATTTCTGTATTCCGCTGTTCGATTCCAAATCTAAAAAAGCTTTCTAATGATGCATTACTCATGAAATTATTTTAATTAGTAGCTGAGATACAAAAGAAAACTAATTCAGGAGACCTCAAAGCGTGTAAATCTGGTGAAAACTTTCGATAATTTAAAAGAACTTTAAAATATCTTTCGAATGATGTATCAAAAATAATTTAATTGGAATTTGAAATATCGAAATTTTAAAATATCTGGCGGTAGAAATTTCTGTAATCTACTGTTCAATTCCAAATCAACAAAGCTTTCAAATAATGTGTTATTTATGAAATAATTTTAATTAGTAGCTGTGATACAAAAGAAAACCTAATCAGGACATTCTAAAACATGTAAATCACGTGAAATCTTTAATTCCATTATCTACGGTAGTTTTATTAATGGAAGTAAATGAAAAATAAATATTTTTTATTTCGCCAAAACCTATATATATACCACGGTAGTCGGGTAATGGAAGTAAAAAGAAAAAGAAAAAGTATTTTTTAGTTCCTTCAAATGTATTTTGTTGCTATGGAAACTCCTATCGTCTATTGAAAGATAGATTACGTGTTAGAATAAAATTTAATTAGCAATTAAAATGTAACTGCTTTGTTTATTAATGAAATTTGATGAAATTTTAATTGCAGGTTGGTTTTGTGCTGAACAGGTTGTATGTTAAGTGTTGTGTACGAAAAAGAAAATTTGAAGCACTTTGAAATTTGCAATTTTTAACCCCAGTTAAAGATCATGTGACATTAATGACTTGCACATGTTTTTTTTTCCGTTAGAGACAGCCATTAAAATCGTCTGCTGAGTGCTGATAGAATGCCTCTTTTTAAGCAATAAGGATTTTTGGTCATTTTCGCGATCGACATGGGTCAGCATTTTAATTAATATCTCCGAAACTAATTAAGATTTTTAAATTCTGTTTCGAGGAAAACATCGGAAAGGCTCCAGAGCATCCGTATGTCAATTCTTGTACTTTTGCGTTCAATAGGGGCTGAACGTATAAAAGAACAGACAGACAGACAGACAGATAGACAGACAGACAGACAGACAGACAAACCTTTCCATTTATTATTATAGATTTTAATTTATGTTTTATCTCAATTTTTGACCGTAAAACTGAGCCACGTACTTTTTAAAATGACTGAAATGAATGAAAATAAAATATAATTATACAGACACGACATTATTTCATTATTTAAAACATGAAAATCTGACATTGACAGATTTTAATTTAGTGCCAGAGGCCTACTGCTAAACTTGTTAATATCGACAAATTCTTCTTTAGTTAATGCGTGACGATCTAAATTCCATGATAAAGTTTTCATTAAATCAAACCAATGTGTTTCAGCTGCAGATACTGTAACAAATAACGTTGGAAGTCCAAACTGTCTTATAGCCGCAAAACAACGTTTTTTTTTTTTCCCCAATGAGGGGGAGGTGTGCCTTGGGGGGGACTCATGTCAAAGGTGTGCCTTGGGGGGGGACTCATGCTAAAGTTGTACCTTGGGGGGGGACTCATGTCAAAGTTGGGCCTTGGAGGGGACTCATGTCAAAGTTGGGCCTGGGGGGGGGACTCATGTCAAAGTTGGGCCTTGGGGGGGACTCATGTCAAAGTTGGGCCTGGGGGGGGGACTCATGTCAAAGTTGTGCCTTGGGGGGACTTCATTCAATAAATCCCCATTCAATAAACCGACTGAAATAGGCCCTTAGCACTATTAAGAGTGACGTATAAAAATTCGACAACGCTGGGTCTTGGGGGGACTCATGTCAAAGTTGTACTTTGAGGGGTCTCATGTCAAAGTTGGGCCTGGGGGGGGGACTCATGTCAAAGTTGGGCCTTGGGGGGACTTCATTCAATAAATCCCCATTCAATAAACCGACTGAAATAGGCCCTTAGCACTATTAAGAGTGACGTATAAAAATTCGACAACGCTGTACCGACTGAAATAGGCCTCTAGCACTAATAAAGTGTTGCCACCTAAATTTAATACATTAGTTAATTTTAAAAAATCGAATTGTTGCGCCAAAAAATTGTTTACCCCCTGGATTCAGAAAAATCGCCTCTTTCATTTGGTAGCGAATTTGTAACGATAGAACTGATATTTCTATTTCATTTTGGTGTTACACAAAACTGTCTACAAAAACTGGCTATGATGCACGTTTTTATCCAGATTGAAACTAATAGTCCTCTTAGTCCTATTAAAAAAAAAAGAAAGAAAGAAAAGAAAAAAAATTACAATGCCAAAAATTTAATTATACAAGGCGACCCATGGAAAATTCATGATTACTCATTTAAAAATTCATAAAATTTAAATGGTTTGGTATATTTAAAGCGGTTAGCTGAAAAATCATATTTTCGAAAGGAAGATTTTTTTTGAGCAAAGAAAGAAACGGTTAATTTTTTATTGATAGAGAGTGCTACACAAAAGAAGCTACAGAATTTCTTGGAAAAAATAGTATAATCACACAGGCTTTATTTTATAGAACCCTCATTTGCATATTATCATGTAATTGCTTGTATGCAACGTTCTCTAATAATAAATATTTAATTATTTTTTTCTCTAAACAAGAGAAAAAAAAATCCCTGCAAGAAAAACTATTTTTTTCTCTGAAACCACGATAAAATATATTAATTCATCTATTCTGGGCAGAGATAAATCCAAGATCGTCGTCAGTTGTCCACAACATAGTTCTAGTGCAACGTTAAACCCACGCAGTTTCATGATTTTTTCTATTTTTTTATGCTTTAATTTAATGCCATTTGTTGTCTGCCAGGGTCTGTTGTCTAATCTTGCAAGCAAATTTTAACCCACTTCCGATTATCCGGTTAAAACTAAAATTTTGCATAAATGTACAACACCGATGACAATGCCGTGGTTAAGCAATAATGCATTTAGGGAGAGGGACGGGTATCCCTAGGCCCCATGCAGCAGATCAAATTTGTTTTCTAATTTTAAACCACTACCCATCATCCGATTAAACTGAAATGTTGCATACATATGTAATTTCGATGACATTACATGCTGAACCATCGGATTTTGGAGGTGTGTGTGTGTGGGGGGGGGGGGGTAGAGGGTAGGCTGTGGGCCCCTAACTATAGCTCAAATTTTTTTTTTTTTTTTTTTTTTTAAGTTTTCACCTGCTTCTTCTCAACAGATTGAACAACAGAAAATTTTCATACATTCATAACTCCGATCACAATCAACAATATAAATAAAGTAGAGTGATAAATGGTATCCCTGACATGGTCCAACATGAGTCATGTGGGATGAACCCTCTGTGCGTTGGTTCCCTTGGTAACAGATTATTTTCAATAAATTTCTATGGCAACGGTTTGGAGATTGTTCTTGGCAAAAGTCATAACCGGCAATGTTTATGTTTACTTATGTAGTTTAATATTCTTTAGTTTTAAATCATTTTGATTTTTATTTTACTTCTTTGTTATTTCGTGTAGTTGAAATTTAACCGATAAAATCCTTAAAAATAGTTGAAAAATTATTATTTGTTGTTGAATTTAGTTCTTTAAAAGTTTAACTTTTTTTTTATAAACACTTTTAAATTTTGTTGGGAAACAATGGAAAAAAAGGTATTTTATTATTTATTAAAATGTAAAATACGTGAAAAATTATTTTATAAACAATTTGTTTCGGTCATAGGACTGTCATGTTACCTAATAATAATGATAATTTGCCGAAGTGAAATTTTAAATGCCAAAATAGCGATAAAGGGCTAAACATAGCAACCTATTGGTTCATGTCACGTCATTCATCTTGAACCACGGAAAGCTAATCCTTCATCCATTGAATCAGCACTCTAATTTATTTATCTCGTTGATCACAATGCATACTCAAGTAATAACTGACTTGAGAAGAGGGGAGGGGAACTCAAACCATGGAACTACAACTTCACTTCAAAATTTTTTTTCAGCTTTCAAACTACTTACAGTCAGCAGCAAAATTATTGAAGCACTAGCAATAATTCCTATAGAGTTCTAACAGATGACGTCATGCTGAGGGACAGTTGACCTTACTGACCCATTTTACCATTGCGGAATAGTGTTAAAAATTTATTATAACACAGTGTTGTAAATGTATTTGTAAAAGCATAAAAAAAATTCGACTATACCACGCTTCCAAAGTCATGGAAAAAGGGGAAAAAGTAGCGCTGTCCTTCAGCAAAGTACGGTTTCTAAGAAGAAAGTCACGTGGTTGTTAGAACCTAATTTAAAAGATGTGCACCTAATACTGCTTTGATAAGTAAATATTTGTCGAGTCATGATCTTAGTCTTTATGCTGTTTATAAATAGCAAGATGATGATAAAAATCAGCGATCAAACTAAAAATATATATGTATATATCTATATTAATAAAATCAGATTTTTGTCTGTAAATTTGTCGTAATCGAAAAATTTTGCGATACCTTCACGTTTCACACACCGAGAAAGCCGAAAATGACTTCAGAAAATTTTGCCTGTGTGTGTGTGTGTCATCGTGTCTGTATGTCGCTTTTTTTGTCCGGGCATCACTTGAGAACGGCTGCACAAAATTCAACGGCGCTTGGCAGAAATTTAGGTCTTCACCCAACTTAAAATTATATCTATCAACTTTTCAAAAATCCCCCTCCGTTCCCCCCTGGGGGGTAAAAGACTAAAACACGTTTGTCCGGGCATCACCCGAGAACGGTTGGACGGAATTCAACGGCGCTTGGCAGAAACTTAGATCTTCACCCAACTTAAAATTATATCTATAGAAATTTTCAAAATTATGTTTAGTGTTTAAATTGTGGGTAAAAAACGCCTGCGCATGCGCCATAAATATTTTTTCACTAAAACGCTTTGAATAGAAAAATAAAATATAAAAATAAATTTTTAAGTTAAAGACTTTTATTCGCGTGATTCGCACTGCAAATTATGAAAAGATTGAAATGAAGTGTTTTGAATTTGTAATGATAGGTCTGACATTTCTAATTTATTTTTCCGTTTTTCCGTTGTCACTTAAATTTCATACTTTAGTTATTTTTTAAAAATCTAATTGTCGCATCGAAAAACTGTTTGCACCCCTGGATTCAGAAAAATCGCCCCTTTCATTTGGTATCAAATTTATAAATATAGGTCTGATATTTCTAATTTATTTTACCCTTTTTAACCCAGATTTGGTAGAAGGTTTTATATTTATATATACGCATTTATATATTTTTTTATTTTCCAGAAATAAAATGAAATATTTTTAATTTCACGTGAATAATAATAAAAATTAGAGAGAAAAGTAAATAGTTGATCTACAAAAGTTGGCGATTTTTTTTTTTTTTTTTTTTTTTTTTTTTTTTTTTTTTTAAATCAGGTATTTGTATGTGGATAAATAATTTAATAGAGATATTTGGCATTAGTTTAATATTTTTATTTAACTAAGCAGTACTTTTCTTTCCTGCAGTAAAACAAAATTTTTTGTTGTTATTATGTACCTTGTGAGATTCTTTTATGTTCTCCCCTTAATTGTAAATGATTATAATTTGGATTTTATTAAGATTTTTTATTTTTATTTTGTAAATATCAGAAAAGAGTTTTTATTTTATTTTATTATTTTACTTTATTTGTTTATTTTGTGTATGGAACAGCTTTAGTATCGGATCCCTTTGGCAAAATTTGAAATTCGGCATCGAAGTAGCTTGGACGTTTCTCTCAAAGATCTTTAGTTGCACAATTGAGATAGCCAATTCAGTTCATCGCAAAAATGGCTTAAAATATTTAAAGTCACCAAAGGTGTCACATACTAAAGCTGTGCTTTTTGTATTTATTTATTTATAATATTTTCTATTAAAGACTTCTGTGGTCACGAAATTTGGTGCGTAAATTGTTTGTATGAATCCGGCATTTACTGTAACTGGATTTCACGAAATTCGAAATCCCCCCCCCCCCCTTCTCGGAGTCGGAGGGCAATCAACATGTGTAGAAACATGTTTTTCCGTTTGAATCCGCTTTGAATTATCTTAGAATGGTGAATTTTGGTGTATGGATATTGATTAAGTGTACACATTACGTACATTAGTGGGATTTTGCAAAACTTCGAACTCACCCGCTGAGGAAGGGGAAATAAGAAGTGGGTAAGTTGCTGCCGAAGGCAATGGGGACTCAGACTCCTCACGTTGCGAGCGAGAAATGCTAGTAGTATATAAAATAAAAAGCATTGACAATGTAAGCCTTCATGTAACTGGCAAATATAATTTCCTCCTTGATGCTCAGAACAAACTTTGATGTCATAAAGTTTTTAAATATAAGCAAATTCTTTAATTTTTTATTTATTTATTTTTTATCTTTATTTCAATTAAATTGGTTAGAAGGCTTTAAGCGGACTTGGAATCTTTGACCACACCGCTGAGGTAGGTTTCATATAAAAGCTTATATTTCCATTTAATATTTATAAATTGAATTATATTAGGTTTGTTCAATAAAATATATATTCAGGCAACAATTCTTATGGTTTTTGATGTATATTTGGAGACATGGCGACCAAATTTGGCGAGAAGTAATAATTTAGTGTTTTCAAAGTTTAGAATTTTAGTTTTCAAATTTTAGGCAATATTTCTTATGGTTATTGATACTTATTTCACAGTATGAAACCTACTTAAAGGAATTAGGGGTGGTTTATGAAATTTATTAATTAGTTTTTCAAAAAAAAAAAAAAAAAAAAAAAAAAAATGTGCATGTCTATGTAAAATTTTAGGGAAAAAGAAAACATTTTTGCGATATTTTTTCCTTTAAAAGATATTGTAAAACGCATCCTTTATTCTTTTAGGTAGGTTCCATTGAACATTAGAAAATAAAATAAAATAGATAAATAAAGATCTTTCTTAAAAAATACCTATGGAAGTTTTAATATTTCGAAGATTATGATTCATGAAAAAAATGCAAACTGAGAAAATAAAATTTAAAGATCTCAAATCAGTAAAAAAAAAAAAAAAAAAAAACCATAAGAATAGTTGCCTGAATATATATTTTAGTAAACAAACCTAATATAACTAAATATTAAGATAGAAAATCTAGCTTTACTTCGTTGTGCCGTTTTAGATCTTTCGAAACCGGGTACCCGGTCCTCATCAGAAACGTCTACTTCTGTGGTGGAAAAACTTGACACTGATTGCTCTTCTGTTGATTTCTCAGCAGCTGGCTCCAGGCTCCGTTTGGGGCTACTGCGCCGCTTTCATTGCATACGTCGTTATTGGTTGAAATTTCAATCGATTCACGGTACATCGCATAGTTATAATGCAATGATAGCGGCGCAGTAGCCCCAAACGGAGCCTGGAGCCAGCTGCTGAGAAATCAACAGAAGAGCAATCAGTGTCAAGTTTTTCCACCACAGAAGTAGACGTTTCTGATGAGGACCGGGTACCCGGTTTCAAAAGATCTAAAACGGCACAACGAAGTAAAGCTAGGTTTTCTATCTTAATATTTAGTTATTATTATACTTCGTTTTTTCCTTTTTATTTAAACCTAATATTGTTGAAATAATAGGTTTAAGTATATATTAAATATTAGCTGTAATATTTAATATATATCTAAATTTTAAATGGAAATATAAACTTTTATATGAAACCTACTACAGTTGGTGGTGTCAAAGGTACCAAAGTCCTTTTAACATATTATTTACCATTGTCCCTTTTTTGGGATGCTACATTCTTTTATTGTTTTATTAAACGATATTTTTGAGAGTGGATTCTGCTATTGTCCCAAAAAGGGGACAATATGTAGTAGTACACTATATTTTAATGCTTAAAATTTGTTGCAATCATTTAATATTCTTCAATAAAACTTAATAAGTTTTAATAATTAAGAGAAACTTAGATATAAAAGTTTTGGTGAATAATGGGTCAATAACCATGAGGTATAATTTTATAACTTTTATAGCTGAAAGTATATGCATCACAGACTTTCCAAAACGGTTAAAAATAATACCGTATTTAAAGATAAAAAATCATCACTCATAAAAAATGAGAAACTTACTAAAGATATAAGGCAAGTTTAATTCATACTATTTTAGGGAGTAAAAGCTAAATGAACATTTTCTTAAAATAATCTTTAAGGTTAATTAATAAGATAATGAACTTTTAAACAGTAAATAATATTCATGCATATGTAATGATCTTAAACATCTGTACATCAGAATGTAAAAGTCTTTTGTTAATTTTACATGCATGTACAGCTAAAAGTAACTTGATACACCTTTTTTTAATCAATAAAAAGACAAAACTTAATAGTTAAATAAATGTATATGTCTAGAGGAAGAAGAGTATGCTTACACATTTACACGTATATGAAAAAATCCATATATGCAAATTAAAGGAAAATCTTATTTTATAAAACATTAATAATGAGGATTTTTATTATTATTTAATAAAGATGCACACACATTAAATGCATCTGAGAATAAAGATCACAATTACAGCCTTAAGTTGTTCTTATAAGCTATAAAGTTTGACTTAAAAAGCAATGAAAGATGACTTAATGAAAGCAATAATTTAATATGAAACTCAGACACTACAGGATAATAATAGTAATAATAATAAAAGTAAATGAAAAAACAAACAAATATGTCAAAAGAATAAACTTTGAAAAGGATAATTATGCATAAGTAGTCAATGAATAGAATATATATATATATTTTTTAATCAATAAATATGTTACATAAGTAAATTAAAAGCTTGAGGAATTGAGCAGCGGGAAATTAAGTCAGTAGGTTTTATTCAAAATAATATATTGAGTTAAATATGACTGACAAATGATCCTCTCTTAATAACCACAGCTTTACAATTTTCAAGTATTTTATTCAGTCTATAGCACCATCAGAATAACGTTACATTATAATACCTATTATGTATGAAGTAATATATCCACATGACTTTTTATGCAAAAAAATCTTGAATGAACAAATTTATGCTTTAGGTTATATGTCTATATGCATGTATATAACATATATTACAGAAATATAGATATATACACACATTATGCATATATATAGATTAAACTTATTGAGTATTTATTTTTTAAAACAAAAAATATTTACTCTTTGGTCTTTTATATATTTTACAGAACTAATTAAAGAAAAAGGTTTTTTAATTTCCCATTAGTTGATATGTATTATTAATTATTTATTTACTCATTTTTTATATATTTTATATCTTTCTGACCATTGGCAACAATTTATATAGCTTTTATGTATAGCAGCATACCCTAAAATTTAAAGAATTGTGCCTCTGGTACTGTTATCAAAATATTTCTCTCTCCTGAGAATGCATCAGCATTCAAAAATTAAAACTTTCAATCGCATATGCATGCACATACACAAGGAATGCACATGCATAATTAAGACTGCCCGTCCTTCATTGATGTATCACAATACGCCTCTGGGCACCATTCTTACAAACAAATTTTATCTGGTGCACAAGGCATCAGAAATGATGAAAAAGAAAAGTGACCTAATGAGTTCACCAACAAAACTTGGTAAGTGATTAAAGCTACACCAAGGTTGGTTAACAACAGCAAACCAATGAAATTAAAAAGAAAGAAACAAATGCAAAAACTCTGAGGCACTGTGAACATTAAGATTTTTGACGTGTGATGATAAAAGCGAAGGCTGACTTAAAAGCCTTGCTAATTATAGCAGGACGCACAGGAAGGTCGGTTAGCTGTCGGTGACCATGCCCAGTTTTTATGGAAACAGGTAGATTATCACAACGATGGGCAGATGAAAGACATAAGTTTCTTTAACCGTCAGACACCACTATTCTGTTGCCTACTAACGGGATTAATGTCCATTTGGTTCACTACTTCACTATAGGGAGGTGGTGGGTCAGAAATGTCATATTTACTATCAGCTGCAGCTTGAGTACAGTCACACGTCCTGTTTGAGGTCCCGCTGTTACCAGACATTCGAGAGTTCATAGTAACTGATGATGGTAACCAAATGATTGGAGAAACAGGGTTTGAAAGGGTACACTATCCACGTGCAATGCCCAGCTGACCACTCTGGGCATTACTCACACTAAGAGACTATGGGACTAGAATATAGTATCTATCCGAGTGTATGGTGGTGTAGAAGCTTTTGCAAGGAGACCAACAGAATTAGATCGAAAAGGCGGTAAACAACTGCCATCAGGAACAGTACGATTAGGTGGAGGTCTTATAAAGTTAAGAGTAATCTCAGCACGTTGTTCTTGATCTTGCAATTTAAGCATTTTTAGATCACATCTAGGGCCTTCTTCACCATCAGGCAAAGCAATGGAATGAGGAAGGTTTAAAGCAAGATCAGTCTGAACTGAATGTAGTAGTCTTACAAGATGATCTTGATGAGCAGCTGCTTCTAATCGCTGTTTTTCTTGAACAGATGCAGGAGTGTACATTATCTAAAAAGATAATTTTTTTAAATATTTCTATGGCAAAATTAATGCTATTAAAAAACAAAAATTATGCATTATTCACTATATCATAAATAATAAAATGATGACTAATAGTATATGCATATATACCACAACATTTCTTCCCCCTTTTTTCCCCTTATCTCTTTTAAAGAAGAATTCAACTTAAATTAATGTCTTAATTATTATAGGTGTAAAATCAGACTTAGTGAAGAAAAGGAGAACATCTGATATATATATATATATATTTTTTTTTCAAATCAAATTTTCAATAAAGTAACAATTCCAATAAAATAATCACAAGAATTATAACACTATAAGTTATTCAGTACATTTTCAAATTTTTAAATTAAAATACAAAAAACTTTACTTGGAAGGCTTTATTCTTGTTCATGAGCAGCTTTCACATGGTGCTCCCGGCATCATCTGAGGGGCGACCTACACGGTCGGCATTGGTTCAGCTACTTCACTGCCGAATTAATAGTACATTATGTCAATTTTTATGTTTTCACATTTTGGTTAGTTTTGGTTAGGGCTGTGATTATCTTATAAGGGTTATCTTATTATTATGGTTTTTTTTTTATGTCTTTTGTCACTCTTAGATCCTATTTTCAAATTATTTTTTTATCATTATGTGTACCTTTCATGCCATTTTTGATCTGTCTAAAACATTACTTTTGTAGCATTTTTGGAATAAAAAAAAAAGCTGCATTTTTGTGAACTTGTACTATATCTAAAGATTTTATGTTTGTGCGGAAATTCAGAGTTTCCCCCAAGCAGTTTCAGGAGGATGCCGAGTCCTACCTGCCCTTTGGTTACAAATTCCACTAATAATTGTTCACAGAAGTCTAATCTTACTTCTTAAAAATCTGTCATCTCTGAATTAAACACCACCTCTTAATTTAATTGTCACCAAAGCTGACAAAGGGGGACAAACAGTTCTGCTCAACAAATCGGATTATATTTCCCATGTTGAATCCATGCTTAATTCAGGTCCCCATTTGAAACTTAAGAAAGATCTATCTAATGATTATATTGATCAAGTTAAGTACCTTGTTAAAAATACTGTTATTTTTAATGAACATACTAAACGCAGTGTGATTCCTTCTATTGCTAACTGTGCTTGTTTCAATGCTCTTCCAAAAGTTCATAAGCGCACTCGCTACTTCTGACCTATTGTGTCTAATATTGGTACGGCTTCTTATAATATTGCTCGTTTTCTTTAAGATCTCTTTCTCATTTAACTAGTACTAACCATTATATAGTAAAAAACTCGTATGACTTCATGGATAAATTTAAATGCATCTCTCCCTCTAACTACACTATGATTTCCTTGGATGTTAAATCCTTTTATACTAATGTTCCTATTCAAGGTGCTCTGGTTTGTTTAGAGCGGAGATTAGATGAATTTTATTATTCTTTTATTGAAATTGAGGAGTTTGTGAATTTAGTTCATTTATGTATCAGGCAGTCTTCATCTTTAATGGTACTTATTATTCCCAAAATGAGGGTATGGCTATGGGCAGTTCTCTCTCTCCTTTGTTTTGCATCATTCATATGCACTATTTTTAAGAAAAACTCTTCAGTGTATATAAATTTCCTCACTGGTTTATGTATGTTGATGACACTTTCGTTTTTGTTCCCTCTGATGTTGATTTTTCCAGTTTATTTTCTTTAGTCAATTCAACTGACCCATGCATTCAATTCACTTTCGAGATTGAAAAGGGTTGCTCTTTGCCTTTCCTTGACTTTTTGTGTCTAAAGACAAGGATTGGTTCTCAACCACTGTCTTTAGAAAACCATTATCTATCTCTCTTCTGCCGCATTCTCTCTCTAACCACACCCCTCAACAGAAAATGTCTGCTTTCTGTACTTATATTTTTCGTGCCATACACATTTGTTTTCACCGTCTAGTCTTTCGAAAGAACTTAACTATTTAAAATCTCTTGTTCTTTCTCGAGGCTATATTCCCTCTATTATCGATAAAGCTCTATATAAATTCAAGAATCCTACACAAAACGTTCTGCTCTTAAATTGAATGATCACCGTCTCATCCCAGTTGTTTTACCTTTTTATTCATAACTTTCTTTTAAAATTTCTAAAATTCTTTCACTGTTTGGTTTTAAAGTTATTTACAAACCCATCAACAAAATTAAATTATCTTCTCTTAAAGGTCCCATTTCTACTGAAAACCGATCAGCCATTTATTTAATCCCATGTTCATTGTGCAACTTAGGTTATATTGGTAGAAGGCGTTTTAAATATAGAATAGATGAGCACCGTCGGATTGTTTGTAATGAAGAGATTTTCAAATCTTCTATTACTTCCCACTGCTGAGCTCATGGTCAGAATTTTGATTTTTCTAAAACCAACATAATTTCATTTCCTATCTCCTCTTTCCATTTGGATATCCATAAAGCTTTTTACATATTTAAAAATTCGAAAAAATCTTATTAATGATATTTCTTCCACTTCATTCTTGTCTGATGCTTGGAAATTACTCACATAACTTCGATTTTCATTTAATTTTGATATTTTTTAGATATTTAGATGTTATATTTTTTAATCTTATTTTTTTATTTTCTTCTTTTGTTTGATATTTCTGATCACACCAGTATTCATATTTATATTCGTCTTTATATATTTTTGCTTTTCACTTAAAACAGTTTTGTGCATTTCCGCTTTGATTGCAGCACTCATGCCTACTTTGTTTGCCTGATGAAGGCGCATGTTGTATTTCGACCCAAAACAACTGTTGTGAGTTTATTGCATTTTATGGCCTTTATTCAAAGTTTTGTACTTATTGCGTTAATCACGTGAATTGTTATATATGAAAGGGATAAAAATAGGTAAATTTAATTAAAAACTCAGTTTAAAAATCACTAGTCAAAATCTGCTAATGATTCGTAATTGCTCCTATAAAGTTTGCTTCATGGGCGAAGATTTCTTTACGTAGAAATTAGAAAAATGACAGAAATTATATGTTGAATTCTGCTGACACTGGTACGATTTGAAACTCATTCTGCAAAGTTCTGCATAAAAATTAAGCGCTCAGAAATTCCTTTAAGAGCCCCAGGAAAATTCTGATCCAATAAAGAGCTGGGAAATTGCGAACAAAAAGTCGAATCATAAGCATCAAGAGAGTCTTTTGCCCTTGTTTCCAATATCTCTGGATCTTTATGCAGGCATCTGGTCTCAAGGGCGAGCCGACCCGGTGTGCGACGCACACAGTTACTGGGGTAAAGAAAGGCGACAGCCGAGGATCAATTATTTAAAAAAAAGAAAAAGAAAAAATATATATACACTAAGCGACAAAAAAAAAAAAAAAAAAAAAAAAAATCTGCACTTGGATATTTTTTTTTTTCGCCTTCTACAACCGCCAATTTTATCTTTTAAAAAGCAAATTTTCAAACAGATTTTATTATGTTGTCCTCCACATACACTTTAGCTTTGAGTCCAGTGTTAAAAACAAAGTGCAAATGTCAGGAAAATTGTAATTTAAGAAATTATTTCAAATATGGTAAGAATAAGGCAGTTAACAATGCCACAAAAAGTATTAATTTTTGAATGAAAATCTAAAAATATTTTAATACGTGAGATGGCAAGATAATTAAATGTTAACGAAATATTGGTATAAGGATTTTTAACAAGATAGTAAATTTTTTGGCCATTTAAAGTGGAAATTTGGTTTTAGGCAGCCATATTGCTCATCAAAGCGAGATGACCGTAAGTTGAAAATCCATTGCTTATAAAATCGGTTTGTATTACATTTAGAACATTAAAAAGATTCAGAAAATGTGTTTAGCAGCATAATTTTTGTAACTACAGTACAGCAACTATTAAACAAAGCAGGTTTAAATGACAGAAATTTAAAAAAAATTCCATTCTTAGTGTAGAGAAAAGAGAATTAGGAAAGCAAGACCTCAGATGGCTAAAAAATTAAAAAATGAATAGTTAATTATTAGGCTGAACTGGTTTTCTTTGATGAGTCAAGTTTAACTTATTTCGAGCTGAAGAAAACAAGCAGATCTGACAACGAAAATATCACGACTTAATGAAAATCGCACTTTTAAAACAGTGACACATTCTCCGTACATTATGGTACGGAGGTGCATAACTTTTCAAACAGTCGGACAAATTTTTATGCTCAAGGGATCAATTAACTCTAAACAAAACACAATCTTCATAAAAGTGGTGCCTAATCGACTATTTTGGAGGTATCTTCAGTGTCTGATTTAAGGCAGGGCATTAGGGGCATGTGCCCTGGGTCCTTACACTGAGGGGGCCCTCCAAGAAATTTCATCATACATTATATGTATATATATATATCTGTATATATATATAAATTACGTGTCACGATGTTTGTCCGCGATAAACTCCTGAACTAAGGAACCGATTTTAATGAAATTTTGCACACTGTGTGCAGTTTGGTCCAACTTGAGAGATAGGATAGTTTTTATCTCAATTTATTGTCACAATATTTTTTTTTTGCAATTATTTGTTAATTATAGACCTTTGTTACAGTTGCTCCAAAATATCTGTGAGTTCCATAAGTTTAATTGTTGCCAAAAAAAAAAAAAAAAAAAAAAAAAATTACGAGTTCATTTTCTTTCAACATGAAAATAAATACATTTAATCAAACGTGAACGTTAAAAAATTATAAAAAATTAAATTATGCATCTCACGAAAATTGACGTCATAATCAATTTAAAGATTTTATACACATTGATAAAGTGCTAATGTAGTTCTATCAGATATAGTAATATATATAGATCTATCATCCCCATGTTATAGTACAAAGATTTTTGATGCCGAAAAAAAAATGTATCTGGAGTTTTTCATTCACCTTTAGTAAATAAATTATTCACAAATTTTATTTGTTGAAATATTCATATGTATTCCCGTGTGTATTCACTCTCGGAAAGGCGGCCATATTTTGGCAAAAACGTCGTCTTTTCCCAAGTGAAAAGGAATCATTTTTTCTCCCCAATGATCACTCTGTATATACTATACGTACTATATCTATGAGTTCTATATGCAAGCGAAGTATAACTCACTGACCGTCGGTGCAGCCAAGAAAAAGATTTCCTATGTTAATCGCCCATTGGATTTTTTGTAAAAAATTATTAAAAATTGAGGAAATTTATTTCCCGATTTCAATCCTTATATTTGGGTATAGAATATAGATATGTATTAGTTATCGCGTGCGTTAGATTGATTATTTTGCTGTCAAATTGACAAAATTTTAATTTTAAATTTCTAAACTCTGTCGTCCTTGGCGTTTTTTTTTTTTTTTTTTTTTTTTGTATTTGGCGATCAAAAACGTAACACGAAAGTATACATGCCAGATGTATGTATTGTGCGAAATGTAATATGAATTATTCATTGTATGTATGTATGACATGTAATATGTATTGTACGAAATATTGTTTCTTATTATTCATTACTTTTTTAATATAAGTTGTTAAAATATCCATGATTTTTGAAAGGAATTCAATATTTTCGCCAGATAATTTGGCGATATTCTTTTTTTCGCCAAGGATCACAGAAATGAAATCTATTCTGCTGCAAGATATCCGATATTTTATTTAGACATTTAAAAACAAATTTGACTTCAAACTATGATAGAATATTTATCATTTTCCTTTTAATTAGTATATTATTAATATATTAAAATTTAAAAGCATGGTATTATATAAAAAGTCTTTTTTTTTTTTTTTTTTTTTTTTTTAATCTTATAATTATTCTTATCTTAATCCTCAATGTTTCCCACCTTTTATAACCTGAATTTACTATTAAAATTTTAACATACTCAAAACCTTCTCATCACATCGTTAAAATATACTAAACTTTTTCAAAATCTTTTTCTATTGAAAATGATACATGTATTTACTTTAAGTGTCCAATATTTCATAAGATGTCCTATTTTAAAGTTTTAAAATACTTATCAAATTTACTTATTTTTCTGGTTTAGCCATATTATTTTCCTTTTTATAACTACAGCTGTTGCCATCTTTAAAATATTTAAAATGATGAGGTCATTTTATAGTAAAATTATCCATTATAGCATATATTATATTTCACTCCTCCATAAAAATTGATTTTAAAATCGTCTTTCTTTTATACTTTTATTTTAATAGAATTTAATTTATATATTAGTCATTTTAGTATTTTTATCCTAAGTAGCATTAGCAATAATATATATGACTTCTCCATTAAAATTTATAAGACCCTACAATAAAATTAATTTGTGCTTAATATCAACTCTACGAAAATTTTTATCAATCGCTTCCAAATTTTGACCTAAGGTTCAAATCTCAATCCTGTGGGTATTTACATCAGCTACAACGTTTTCGTCTTTATTCGTAAATAATAATTTGACTGTATTAAATAGTTTACTGCAATATAATTCAACGTATAACTTAGTCACAGCAACGCGTGACCGGGTTTGCTAGTATATATATATATATATATATATATATATATATATATATATATACTTAAAAAGAAAAATTTTCAAATTTTGCTATAGTGGTCATTGTTTTTTGTTTTTTCGTCAATGGATGGAGGTGTTACTGCACTGTTATATAAATCAGCGGTATGATTATGATCTTTCAAGGAAACTATCATTTCATTGGAGAAATTGCAATATTTTCGCTAAACGCAAATACATCTGCATACTACTGATACTGCATTCCAAACTCTTATAGGTTAACTAAATCCCAGGCTCGCAGCGAAAAAATGAAAAGTGGAGAGAATTTTTAGACGCGTGAATCAAAAATATGCGCTTTGTTTGGTTTTATGTAATACACTCATGTCCATAAATTAAGGATAATGCTAGCTGCAGCAAATAAAGGTTCAGAAGCAAAATAAACATAACTTATGCATACAGCCCATTTATTAAACAAAAGATCAAGAACAAAAAAAGGTGGTTTATGTAGGATACCACTTATAAAAACTACGAATTTTGCTCCCTGAAGCAATTACAAAAAATATCTCCATTACAAAAACTTAACATTACATGGTTGGTATGATGGTAAATATATTGCATGTCTCTCAGATGATGAAATACAGTCCTTATAACGTCTAGGAATGCTAAGTACTAAATTATTGATCTGATATTGAGGAAGTCTCCACTCAGTAAGCACTGTTCTCCGAAGTTCCGGTACACATGTAGGAGGGGGTTGACGGGCTTCAACTCGTCGAAAAGCATGTCCTACACATGCTCTATCGGATTCTAGTCATGTGAGAATGCTGGCCATTTCATGCGAGTGATACCTTCAGTTTGTAGGCATCCGTGCACAATGTCTGCACTGTGAGGACGCGCAGTGTCATCCATAAACACAAATTCTGGGCCTATGGCACCCCTAAACAAACGTACATGTTGTTCCTGAATGATGTCACGATAAATTTAGCCTGTCATGGTTCCGATTTGAAATGCAGATCTGTTCTAATGTCCAATATGATCCCCCCCCCCCCCTAAACGAGCACTCCTGCTCGACAGTAACGGTGTCGTTCAATTATGTTATTTTGATAATAACGGGTACCTGACGTTCTACATATGAAAGTCTGGCGTGAATCCCACTGAAATATAAATCTGGACTCGTCGGAAAACATCACACAAGCTCACTGTGCTGCTGTCCACATTGCATATCCTCTACTCCAAGTTAACCGTTGGCAACAGTTCACTGCCGCGAGCGGAACACATCTAAAAGGCCTGCGAGCATATAGACCAATACCTCCCAAACGACTATACACCGTTTGCCTTGAAACTGTGGTACCTGTGGCTGCAGACAGCTGACGAGACAGGTCTGAGGCTGTGCTTCACCTGCTCATTTTAGCAATTATTGTCAAATACCTGTCGTCATTCGGCATTGTAACTCGGGGCCGACCAATACTGTAACGTGGACTAGCATTTCCATCGTTTTGGAATCGATGTCAAAGTCTAGAGATGACACTTTGGGCGATTCCAAGTTCTCCCGCTACTTCTATCTGAGTACGCCCACATTTTAGTCGGCCGATAATTCTACCACATAAAAAATTATCTGCATGCGAACCCTGTGTCATAGCTATTCGGTTGTGGCACTGGGCGGCATAGAGAACGCTTGTGAACAATTTTCCTTCTTTGCTCCCATTCCTCATCTACCCCCCTCTTACACTTTCGTCACTGTAACATAATATCGGCGTCATCTGATGGCTTCCTATAATTTGCATATTATTCTTAGAGATGTGTGTGGTATTTCTAGAGGTGAAATTTTTGCATTAAAGTTAGATTTCCGTGTCATTCTGAATTATCCTTAATTTATGGACATGAGTGCATTAAAGCATGAGGAAAAGAGCCCATTGAACATGAGTGCCCTGGGCCTCAAAGTGAGGTCCCTGGGTATCTTGGATATTTCCGCAAACAGCATTTCAAAATAAAAATGCAACTTACTACAAGGCGTCTGAAGTAAGTTTATTAATTACTAGCAGGCTACGCCCGCTTCGCTGGTCACTATTTTAAAATGAATCACTGTAGTTAATAAATTCTCAAAATTGCATTAATTTTTATCATGTGAAAAAAAAGAGAGAAAAAAATTCTGATTGAAAAAAATGTCACACATGGTCCCCACTGCCTTCGGCAGCGCAGGCCTTTGTGTGCTGCGCGCGTGCATTTATGTTCGACACTCTTAATTCATGACTATATTATCGTAAGAGAAAAACATAAATACAGTGGAACCTGTAAAAGTGACCACCTTGGTAAAGTGACCACCTGACTAAAGTGACCATTTTCCTGACTAAACTGACCATTTTCCAATTTTAAAGAGACTTTATAAAGTGACCACCTGCGTATAGTGACCATTTTAGCCGGTCTCTAGGGTGGTCACTTTAGACAGGTTCCACTATATATATATATATATATATATATATATATAAATCTTCTCCCATTGTTGAATAATCAGTCCGGGCCCCCACTTCCTGCGAGCCGCGCACAGTCCTTCACCTACCGTTCCCGCCCCTCCAAATTATTTTAGACTTTAAAAATACTCGCAATCGTTCTCTCGGTCTTTTAAACCTAATAATACTAATTTCTAACATTCTATCTGAATTTCTTTCTTTTTACCCCTGCGTCCGTCCCCCTTCCTGCCCCTCGTAATAATTCTGTACTTTCGAAAATATCCGCAATATATTTATCTGGCCTCAAAACCTAACAACACTAATTTTCAGCGTTCTAACCATTTTTTATATACTTTTGCACCTCACACCCCTTCCCGTCTATCCTAGTAATTTTACAAATTCGAAAATATTCGCAACCGATTTGTAGGTATCAAAAACCTCCATGTACCAATTTTGAGCAACCTAACTATTTTTATTTTTTGTCCCTCCACCTTCCCCCTACCACCCCTCCTAATAACTTTACGAATTCGAAAATATCCGCAATCGATTTGTAAGTATCAAAAACCTCTATGTACCAATTTTGAACGGTCTAACTCTATATTTGTTTTTTTGCTCCTTCGCCCTCTCCCCCTTTCTGATCTCCTAATAACTTTACACTTTCGGAAATATCCTCATTTGACTTCCAGGCCTGTAAAACCTATCTTTACCAATTTTGAACAATCTAACTGTATTTCTCTCTCTCTCTCTCTATATATATATATATCTTTTTTGCCCTATAGCCCCCTTTCCCGCCCCACCTGGGACGAAATTCTAAATTTAAAGAAATTAATTTTTATATATTTGTGAGAGCTATATTTTAGAGCAAAAATCTCACATATATCTTTTTTTCTGTTTGCGATAGGATTATTTCAAATCACGTTTTGCCCCCTCTCTCTCCCCCTCTTGGAGGCTGAATTTCTAAAATTCCAGAAATTGGTTTTTAGGTATTTGTATTAGCTATATATTAGAGCAAAAGTTTCACGTATATCTGTTTTTTTGTTTGAGATATATAGGAGTATGTGAAACCACGTTTTGAGCATGTGAAATCACGTTTTGCTCACGTTTAGAAATTCGGTCCCCAAGAGGGGAACTCTTGGGGACCGAATTTCTAAATTTTAGAAATTGGTTTTAGATATTTATGTTAGCTATATTTTAAAGCAAAAATTTTACAGATATCTGTTTTTTTCTTTGAGATATGGAGGTTTTTGTGAAATCACATTTTGCCCCCTACTCCCCCTTGGGGGGCGAATTTCGTAAAATCGCTTCTTAGGGGGTGCTTACACTATATGTTCTATAATCTGACCCAGTTTCGAGTCAGTGGCTCCAGTAGATTTTGCAGTGCGTTGATGAGTCAGTCAGTGAGTGAGTGGAAGTACTCTTTTATATGTATAGACTAGTAGGCAACGCCCGCTTCGCTGGTCCCTATTTTTAAATGAATCACTATAATTACTGAATTCCCAAAATTGCATTAATTTTTATCACGTGGAAAAAAAAGAGAAACAAAATCTGATAAGGAAAAATGTCGCACCGGGTTCTCACTGCCTTCGGAAAAAATTCCCAAAATGCTCTAACTCTTATTTCTATTATTTTCCCCCTTCGCACCCCCCCCTCCCGTCCATCGTAATAATTTTACAAATTCGAAAATATCCGCAATCGATTTGTAAGTATCAAAAACCTCTATGCACCAGTTTTGAACGATCCATCTCTATTTTTATTTTTTTGCCCCACCACTCCCCCTTTCCCGCCGCTACCAATAATTTTAAAAATTCGAAAATATCCGCAATCGATTTTTAGGTATTGGAAACCTCTATGTACCAATTTTGAATGATCTAACTCTATTTTTTTTTTTTTTTTGCCCCTCTGCTCCCCCTTCCCGGCCCTCCTAATAACTTTACACTTTCGAAAATATCCCCATTCGACTTGCAGGCCTCTAAAACTTATCTATACCAAGTTTGAACGGCCTAACTGTATTTCTATTTGTTTTTGCCCATAGCCCCCCCTTCCCGCCCCACCTAATAATTTTACAAATTCGAAAATATCCGCAATCGATTTGTAAGTATCGAAAACCTCTATATACCAATTTTGAACAATCTAACTCTATTTTTATTTTTTGCACCCCTCTCCCCTCCCCCTTTAAGCCCTCCTAATAACTTTACACTTTCGAAAATATCCCCATTCGACTTGCAGGCCTCTGACACCTATCTGTATCAATTTTGAACGGCCTAACAGTATTTCTATTTGTTTTTGCCCATAGCGGCATAGCCCCTGTTGCTAAAATTCTTAACGACTTTATAAAATTCATCATTCAAGCACATGTCGCTACTTTGGCGACTCATTTCATATATATCCTTTCATATATAATTATTAATAAACATTTCAGAATATTAAATTTAAATAAGGTAAATATCTTACCTTATCGGTCCAGATTCGTGGGGACTGCCGGCCTCTGTAGGTTCCTGTCTATTCATTGGAGTCGAATACAAGACATAAATCCAAAAAAATAGGAAAGCAAATTACGGCTACACACATTTATTGCATACAACATAAACGAACACGAAGAACACACGCTAACGAGAAAAGAAGAAACAGAACATTAATATCGGCGCGCAGCGCCATCTACAGGTTTAGATTAGACCAATAAACAACACATTGGCCCCCGGATGAACATTAACTTTATGTTCATTTTCCCATTGTAATTATATCTGACATTTCTTTATCTAATATATTTCAAATTGTAAGTTCACACAAATGTCATAGTTTATATGAAAGTTTTTTAAAGTTTGTTTAGTCCCTTTCAAAAATCTCAACAGGATAAATCAACTGGAAAGGACGTCTCATTGTACCTGTTGAAGTTTTTAACTCACAAGAGCGAACCTTTCCATCTCTACCTGGAAACACCTGTGTAATTACTCCCAATTTCCACAAGTGCCGTGGCAATTTGGAATCGTGGATTAACACAACATCATTTGGAGTATATTCACGAATACTGGAGTGTCGACTTGTCATGGCGTTTTTAAGCTGTAGAAGGTATTCCTTCTTCCACCTTGACCAGAACTGGTCCAATATTCTTTCCTTTTGATTAAAACGTTTAATATATGTTGCCGAAGTTCCAGGAAGCTCATGTGGTTTCATATGCACGATAGGTAAGGTAGTAAGTCGCTGTCCTACCAAGAAGTGTGCTGGCGTAATTGGGGAAGGTTCTCCTGAGTCTGCATATGTATATGTAATGGGTCGGGAATTAATTGACCCTTCAATTTCACATATAACTGTATGTAGTTGTGTGTGTGTTAAAGTGGTTTTGCCAACCACCTTTCTTAAGGCAGTTTTTACAGATCGCACAAGTCGTTCATAGAAGCCTCCCCACCATGGGGACATTTCCATGATAAACTTCCATTTTATTTTATTACTACTATAGTAATCTTTAACGTCGGGATGGGTGATTATTTTCCAGATGTGCCTTAACTCAATATCAGCTCGATGAAAGGTTCGTGCATTGTCGGAGTAAACCGTATGGCAAAGACCCCGCCTTGCTACTATTCTTCTGAAGGCCAATAAAAATGTTTCTGTAGAAAGGTTCTCTACCAATTCTAGGTGCACTGCTCTTGTGATAGCGCATGTGCACAACAAAATATATATTTTGCTATCCGTATTTCGGATGTATAAAGGGCCTGCAAAATCAAGGCCTATCACTGCAAATGGCTTTTGTTCATTGATACGATCTGCAGGTAACGGAGCTGATATCTGGGCTCCAGCTCTAGAATTAAATTTTATGCAAATTCTGCATCTTCTTAATACGCTTTTTACTGCCTGTCTGCCCTTGATTACCCAAAATTCCTCCCGTAATTGTACTAATGTATCATTAATGCCAAAATGGAAAACTTTTTCATGCGCATTTTTTATTAACAAATCAATTAATTTACCCTTTGAAGGCAACAGGATCGGGTGTTTTTCGTTAAAGGAATAATTTGATTTCTGAAGCCTTCCTCCGATGCGCATTATTCCTACGGAATCCAAAAATGGTGAGAACTCAATTAAATTTGAATTTTTAGAAATAGGTTCCCCATTTACCAAACAGTTTAATTCATTCGGAAAACTAATTTTCTGTGTATATTTAACCCATATTGTTTGCGCATTACCAATTTCTTCTGCCGATAATGGACCGCTAACTTTCTCGTTTTTAGGATTCGCGTTGTTAAGAAATCTCTTTATCCATGCCGTAATTCTGAGGACTCTTAAAATGTTACTATATTTTTCTAGATCCAATATTGGTTCAACTGTTTCTATACAGATTTTAAACTGAATTATTTTCTCAGGTGTTTTCCTTTTTTCTTCGGTAATATATTGCGTGTTTACCTTTTCCCCAATATCATTACCTTTACCATTTACCTCAGATAACCATTTTGGACCTTTAAACCAAAAATCATTATTAACTAACGCATTTGCGCTAATACCACGAGTAACTAAATCTGCGGGATTATCCTTTGTATTACAATATGACCAATTTTCGGGTACTGACAATTCCTGAATTTCAACTACTCTATTTTTAACAAAGGGTTTCCATTGTTTCGCCGATCCCTTCACCCAGTGTAAAACAATAGTAGAATCGGTCCAATAAAATTTCTCGATGTTAATTTCCTTAAATATATCACAAATATATTTCGCTACTCTAGCTGCTATCACCGCTCCCATTAACTCCAATCTTGGTAACGTTAGTTTCTTTAGCGGCGCAACTCTAGCCTTTGACATAATCATACTTACATAACATTTTTTATCATTACTGATACCCCTAAAATATGCAACACAACCATATGCAAGTGGTGAAGCATCTGAAAAAATGTGTAATTCTACACGCGAATTTTTCAAATCAACATACGTGAAATAGCATCTATCTATTCGAATTTCTAATAAATCCTTAATTTCGTTACACCACTTTATCCAAATTCCCTTAAGATCATCCGGCAATTCGTGATCCCAATCCATACCTCTTTCCCACATTCTTTGAAGAAAACACTTTACCCTAATTAAAAAGGGAGATATAATCCCAATAGGATCAAAAAATTTTGCAGCTGTATGTAATACATATCTTTTCGTACATACCGATATATCCAAATTTTCAACTATAGATTTCAAAGCTAATCCTAATTTATCACTATCTTTATCCCACACCAATCCAAGAATATTTATTACACTATCATTATTTACCTCCGAAAAAGAATCATTTTTATCCCACATGTTCTTTAATTTCTGTGAATTCGTACTAAACTTTCTTAATTTCATTCCAGCCTTTGCTAAAATATTTACCGCAGTAGAAGTTAATTCATAGGCACCGTTTGCGGTGTCTGAACCATAAAGCAAATCGTCCACAAACAAAGCTGAATTTAACATTTCATAACTATCCGGATAAATTTCCTTATATTCCTTAATGTGTTTCTTAATTGTTGCCGTTAAAAAGAAAGGAGAAGTTGTACAACCAAATGTAGCTCTGGTCATTCGCATTATTTTATAATTCTCGGTATCCTCGTCAAACCATAAAAACTTTAGAAAATTTCTATCGGGTTCCGCGATTTCTATCATTAAAAACGCCTTTTCAATATCTGCGCAAAACGCAATCTTAAACATTCGAAATCTATTAATTACATCCAAAATTGGTGGTGTAAGACATGGCCCTTTTACGAGACAATCATTTAGAGATTTACACCCCGATACTCTACTGGAACAATTAAAAACAATCCGTACCCTTGATGTTTGTTTTTCCCGTCTTACAATTTCTCTATGTGGAGCGAAATACTCTTTTTTACTACGACCGCAGTCTTCAACGATACCCAATTGTTTTTGTTCTGTGATTATCTGCCTATATTGCTCGAAAATCCATTTATCCGCCTTTAATCTTTTTCTCAAATAATTGAATTGGCGTTTAGCGTTTTCAAAATTATTCTCAAATTTGTCAATACTATGATCATTCCATAATAAATGAGTAACATAATGACCCTGTTTATATTCTAACTGTTTATCAAATTTATTTATTATTTCCTGATCGGAAGCAGAAATCAATTTATCATCATTTATTCCCAAAAGATCTAACGACCACAAGTTTTGCAAATCATTACCCGTACATTCCGATGACTCATTTATTTTCATGCTTGGATGGGTTTCATGTAAACAAAAAGAGTTACCACATTCAATTTTTAACACGCTGGCGCCAGTAATTAAGTTGTCTGAATCGTTTCCTGAATTATTGTTCCCTGAGAGTGTCCATCCGAATAATGTATTTACAGCAAACAACGAACGATTAATTTTCTTTTTATTTTTTTGCAGTTTCCAAAATAACCCGCCGCCAATTAGAATGTCTGGAGCCTTCGAATGCAATTGCGGAATTTTATTTCCTTCCCCCTCTCTCGAAAGCAAAAGTTTTCGAAATGATGCGTCATCCAGAATCTGTAACTTCGTAAAAGAGATTTGATTTACGACCAATGCCTCTACATAACATTTCTGTTTGTGGTTTTTTAAATGAGACAATTCGAAATTTACGACTGAATATTCGTTAGATTGGGGCTTTTTACACGAAAACGGATATATTATCACAGTTTCTTTTCTAATCTCCGGCAATTTCAATTCACGGGCGAGTGATATGTTTATGAAATTTCTTTGGGATGCATTATCGAATAATACGGCACACTTTAGAGAGTTTAAATTAGAACTATTTGTTATTCTTGCGAAGCAAGTTTGTAAATATATTTCATTATTCTCAAGCGGATTTTGTACAGGACACTTATAGGACAATACAGAATTATCATTTTCGCAAACACTGTTCTCAGAATTATTTGTTTGGGTATGTTCGATGTGATTTTTATCTTTCATATGAGCCGTTGGAGTTTCCGATTTTTGCTTATAGCAAATTAATGTATTGTGTTTTCCTGAACACGTGTCACATTTGAGACCCGATAAACAGAATTTTGCGGTATGTTTACCTCTTTTGAAACATAAATAACAGATTCCCTGTTTGCGTAAAGACAATTTTTTATCCTCTAAATTTAATTTACACATCTTACTGTCATGATCGTTATTTACATCAACACAAAATATACATTTACTAACAGTTAATTTAAAGGCTGATGCCTTTTGCATTGTGTTAGAATTTTTATATCCCGAACCAGATTTCCGGTAGTAAGCATTATTATTATTATTATTTTCCGATGATTTTGAATCAAATCTGGAATTTGAGTTTTTATATCCGCTATTGTGAGTTTCTACTTCGCGTTTTAAAAATAAAAAGGTTTTTTCCCTAGTCTGAACTTCTAATTTTAAATGTTTTAACAAATCTTGTACATCCCATTCCTCGGATTCTGTTTTCATTTTATTATAGTCTATCATAATACTGGTAGGTATTAATTTTGTAACAATTGGAAATAACAAATTTCCGTAAGATTTTAAATCCACACCTAAATTTTCGAGAGATTTAATATTAATATCAAGGGCGTCGTGCAGTAAGCGTAATTCTTTAATTTGATTTGGAGATTTAACAGGGTTCAAATTTAATAACGCGTCAATTTTATATCTTATTATAATATCTTTTTTTCCGAATCTAGATTTTAATAAATCAATTGCAGTATTGTAATTTTGATCTGAAAGTGCTAAACCCTGAATAGCTGTTAAAGCTTGGGCTTTTAAAAAGCTGCGTAAATACACAAATTTCTGCACATTAGAAATGTTGTTGTTATTATGTATTGTAATTTCATACTGGCTCCAAAATTCAGTCCAGTTTTCAGGAGAACCGTCATAAACAGGAATTGATAACTTGGGTAGTCTCACAGAACTATTATTAATTCTTTCTAAATGCAGATTGGTTGTTTGCTCATTTCTTGGCTGCGATAAGATCGGAGTAACGTTTAAATTTTTAATTTTCTCTATCTTATTGATAATTTGAGCTTTTACATCAATAATTGAATCTCTGTATTCTTGTCTCGTTTCTATTTCGGTTTGTAGCTCGTTGAGATCCGTGATTTTGGCCTCAATTTGATCTTCAACTTCTATAATTTCGTTATTCTTTACTTGCAGTTTTTCTAACTGTGATTCTAATTCAAAAACATTTAACCCTTCGTCGGGTTCATTTAATTTTATATTTATTGTATTAATCAGTTTCGTACATAATCCTTTTAGGGTAGATCTTTTTCTCTTCAATTTTTCAAGTTCGACAGCCATATTGATTTAATTTACAAATTTGGACTATAGTATAAGTAACAGCTTAAAATCATATTTAAGGGCCTGGCAGTCCCTGTTCGGGCGCCAATAATTGTGTTGCTAAAATTCTTAACGACTTTATAAAATTCATCATTCAAGCACATGTCGCTACTTTGGCGACTCATTTCATATATATCCTTTCATATATAATTATTAATAAACATTTCAGAATATTAAATTTAAATAAGGTAAATATCTTACCTTATCGGTCCAGATTCGTGGGGACTGCCGGCCTCTGTAGGTTCCTGTCTATTCATTGGAGTCGAATACAAGACATAAATCCAAAAAAATAGGAAAGCAAATTACGGCTACACACATTTATTGCATACAACATAAACGAACACGAAGAACACACGCTAACGAGAAAAGAAGAAACAGAACATTAATATCGGCGCGCAGCGCCATCTACAGGTTTAGATTAGACCAATAAACAACAGCCCCCCCTTACCGCCCCTCCTAATAATTTTACAAATTCGAAAATATCCGCAATCGATTTGTAGGTATCGAAGCCTCTATATACCAATTATGAACGATCTAACTCTATTTTTATTTTTTCTCTCCCCTCCCCCTTTCCCGGCCCTCCTAATAACTTTACACTTTCGAAAATATCCCCATTCGACTTGCAGGCCTCTGAAACCTATCTGTACCAATTTTGAACGGCCTAACTGTATTTCCCTTACCGCTCCCCTTCCCGCGCCTCCTAATAATTTTACAAATTCGAAAATATCCGCAATCGATTTGTAGGTATCGAAAACCTCGATATACCAATTTTGAACGATCTAACTCTATTTTTATTTTTTGCCCCCCATCTCCCCTCCCCCCATTCCTGCCCCTCCTAATAACTTTACACAATCGAAAATATCCTCATTCGACTTGCAGGCCTCTAAAACCTATCTGTATCAATTTTGAACGCCCTAACTGTATTTCTATTTGTTTTTGCCCCTTACCCCCCCCCCTGCTGCCCCACCTGGGGGCTGAATTTCTAAAATTCCAGAAATTGGTTTTTAGATATTTGCATTAGCTATATTTTAGGGCAAAAATTTCACGTATATCTATTTTTTTGTTTGAGATATATAGGATTATGCGAAATCACGTTTTACGCATGTGAAATCACGTTTTGCCCCCCCCCCCGCCCCCCTTGGTGACCGAATTTTGAAAATTCCAGAAATTGGTTTTTAGACATTTGTATTAGCTATATTTTAAAGCAAAAATTTTACGGATATCTGTTTTTTTGTTTGAGATATGAAGGATTTTGTGAAATCACGTTTTGCCCCCCTCCTCCCCTTGGGGGGCGAATTTTGTAAAATCGCTTTTTAGTGGATGCCTACGTCATAGAAAGAACATTGTCACGAAATTTCATGCTTCTAGGTCCAGGGGTTTGGTCTGGGCGATGATGAATCAACCTCCCCCTCACTCACTCAGGAAGTACTCTTTTATATATATATATTTCCTTTCCATTCCCATAAGAACCTATAATCCTGTAAGTAATCATATCTTTTTTCACTTTAAGTTAAATCCCACAAAGGATATAGTAGAATTTCTTCTTTACCAGACATGGAAATAGTCCTAATCGCGATCCGCTCGAAAATGTTTCGTCTATAAAAAGGCGGGGGAGAGGGGAGATGATTCGAAATTTGCAGCCTACAACTCTGCCAGAACTAGAAAAAATTATTTGTGATATTTGGCATATTGCATTTCTGCGATTTATTTTAAAACACTGTATAAAACTATGCCATTGTGCATTAAAGCAATAATTCCATATAAAGGGGGAATTAACCCAATGCAGAATACATATTTTTAATAAAAAACTGCTTAGATCTAACAAATAAATAGTTTTATTTCATATATTAAAATATTATTTGTTTATTTCATATAATAAATCATAATAGAATACAAGTGTATGGTTATTGCATTATGTTCAAAAAGAAAGTTTTATGCAGATTTTTTAAAAAGTACTTCGTAGAGTGCAATAAAACGAATTATTAGATCGAAAATATACATAGGTATCATCTCATCCCTTTGGTATTATGCAAACAAGGTAGTTTTATTTGTTTCAAACATTAATTTTAAAGTTATTACAAATAAAACAGGTGTAAGTCATTTTTTCTGCAGTGCGGCTTTTTTTTGTCGCTTATTGTATATTGCTTTATTACATCTAATTTTATAATGCCGGTCTGAAGCCATGCGACTAGTGTGGCTAAATGAAGCGCCTTGAAAAATATACTGGCAAAACTTGTGTTCCTCAAATAGTTTAAGTGTTTTTTTTTGAGTGCATGGTAAAAGTGGAGAAACTTCGTAAAGATGCGCCTACATTCAGCAAATGTATCTTTGACTTTTTTAACATATCAAAGCATTCTATTGAAATTTAAAAGGACATCTTAATCTCTCTCTCTCTTTACCCTCCCCCCTCTTCTGCCAGAGAAAGGCCACTTAGGTTAGTAAAAATACAACATAATTGGATTGCAAAAATGAAAATTTAATATAACCGGAGATTTTATTTAGAGTAGTTTTTTCCCTTTTGCATTATCGATGTAACATCTATTGGGTGAGTGTGAAAGTTCTACCCGTTTCTGGATATGCAAATCTGCTGTGGAATTGACATCAGATATGACACTGTAATGACACAAATAGTCGGCCAATCAAACGTGTGGATGCCTCACATATAAATGCATCGTGTCTCACAAAGTTAATCATCTCAAAAAAAAAAAAATATATCAGAGGATGTAACATGGAAAGCGAGAAGGAGCATATACGACATTGTTTGCTATATGAGTTCGATAAAAAGAGTACGGCAGCCGCAGTATGTTGCAATGTTTGTCAAGTTTAAGGGGGGGATGCAGTAGACAAAAGCACATGTCGATGGTTTCGTAAATTTAGGGAAGGAGACTGAAGCTGCCAAGTCCAGGCTAGGAGTGGATGGCCATCACACGTTGGAGACGATGATATTGACCAAGCCATAAGAAACAACCCGAACCTAACTGTGCAAGAATTAGCAGAGGCCTTCAACGTACTTCGGACAACAGTCGAGAGACGGTTGGTTAAGTTGGGTTTTACGAGAGAGTTGGATCATTGGGTTCCACATAACCTGACAGCTAATCAACGGGATGACTGAATCGCCACCTGTGTTCCCGTGCTTTCTCGGTACAAAAAGGGCACATTCTTGATACGAATTGACAGGAGATGAGAAGTGTGCTATGTACCGCAATGTAAAGCGTCGTAGGACTGTGTGTCGCCCTTCTGATCCGCATGCATCGGCTTCGAAAGCTGAACTTCATCCAAAGGTGTTATTGAGTGTGTGGTGGGATAGGGATGTGCAGGGAATAATTCACTGGGAGGTCCTGCCACTTAACCAAACCATCAATGGTGCCTTTTACTGTCTACAGTTAGACAGGTTGCATTCAAATTTGGTAGCCAAGCGGCTAGGTCTCATCAATCGTCACGGTGTTATCCTTCATCACGATAACACCAGGCTACATGCTGCGGTCATCACTTGCCAGAAGTTACTGGTCTTTGGTTGGGAGAATTTACTCCACCCACTCTATTCTCCTGACTTGGCACCAATTGACTATCACCTATTTCGTGCGTTGAACATTTCCTTCAGTCAGAAAATATTTGATGATCTTGATGCTGTGAAAACTGCCATCCAAGACTTTTTTGACTCGAAACCGCCGGAATTTTACAGCCATGGGATTCCATCTCCTACCAGAAAGATGGCAAGAGGTCATAGATAGCAATGGGGATTATGCACAATAATAGGTGCTGTTCATTTTGCGTTTATTTTCTCTTCTTTATGCGTAATAAAAATGGGTAGAACTTTTGCATTCACTCAATATATTAATAAAATCAGACTTTTGTCTGTAAATGTCTCAAATTCGAAAACAAATTGCGATATCTTCACGTTTCACACATCATGAAAGCCAAATCTGATTTCAGAAAATTTTCTCTGTGTATGTGCACGTGTATGCGGTCGTTGTGTCGGCATGTTTATAACATTTTTGCCTGGGTATCACGTGAGAACAGCTGGACAGAATTCAGCGACGATTGGCAGGAGTTACCCAACTTAAAATTATATCTATCAACTTTTATAAATTCCCGCCCCCCCCCCCCCCCAAAAAAAAAAAAAAAAAAAACGTTTATCTGCCTAATTTGGCTTCAAATTACTTCACAGTGAAGAAATTGCATGTGAGGAGTCTAGATTTATGTAAAAATAAATAAAATAATCATTGTCTACGATTTTTGAATTTTTGATTTTTGAGAGGGAAGGAAAAAAATCTGTTTTCGGGGGGAAATTTTGTAAATTCCGGATTTTTGAGTAGAAATTTACCAAAAATGATACAAAATGCTGAAAACAGCCATGCATCTCTTTTAGGACAGTTCCATAAACCCATTTTTGGTGTTTGTGATTTTCGATCTAGGAGTTTTGGTTAAGAGGGAGCAAATTCGAGACCACTCTTTTAGCGCTAAATTGGTCCTGGAAAATTTATGGGAGCTGCGGTCACGAATTTTGGTGCATGTATTGTTTAGTTTAGATGCATCCGATGCCTATACTGACGGGATTTTACGAAATTCCCCCTCACGCTTTTCAAGGGAGAAAGGAAGCAAAAAACACGTTTATAAGCATAACTCGGCTCCAATTTACTTTACGGTGAGGAAATTGCATATGAGGAGACTGAAATATACAAAAAACACAAAGAGTACAAAAAAAAAAAAAAAAAATCTTCAATTTTGGAACTTTTGATTTTTAAGGGGGTGGGAAAAAATAGATTTTGGGGGAAATTTCGCAAATTCCGGATTCTACCAAAAGAATTCTACTAAAAATGGTACAAAAATGTTGAAAACAGGTATGCGTCTGCTTTGGGATAATTCCAAAAACTTTTTTTTTTTTTTTTTGTAATTTTCGATTTTTTATTTTTTTTTTTTTTGGGGGGGGGGGGTAAAGAGGGGGTAAATTTGAGAACCCCCTCTCCTTTTAGCGCTAAATTTGTCGTGTAAAATCGATGGGAACTACAGTCACAGATTTTAGTGCGTAAATCGTTTCTACGTATCCATCACCTATTGATTTTTTATGAAATCCCCCCTTTCCTTCCTTGAGGCCACAGACACGTTTCCAAGTATAACTTTACTCGAAATTATCTCAGCAAGAATAAATTTTATGTGTAGATTAATTATTTTCAAGATTATTCTGTCATAATTACCAGTAGCATCAGGGGAAAAATCTTTTTTTTTAATTTAAAATGATCAAAAAATACTTAAGCTCTACAACTGTATCAGATTTTTAAATTTTGAAGTTACATAGATAGTATAAGATATTTTGGATCAAATGGATATATATTATTTCAGAATTCAAAAAACAATTCAAGCAAATGAATTACATTTCACTAAATAATGTTATCTGTTTAAATGTTTATGTAATCTACTTTAAAACTTAATAATTTTTATTATATATTCTTATTTTATTTACTTATAAATTCATGGATTATTTACATCTGTGCAGTGTACAAACATCGTGGCAAAATAGTTTAAAACGGATTTTTGTATCCTACTACGATATGGAAAAACACATATAAATTTACAAATTACGTAAAGAGTTTAGATAATGGAAATAGGCGAAATTCCTTTCACTAGATGTTTTCTTTCCCTGTTAAGCATTTTTTTTATCCATATTTACCATGTAATATTTATTATTCACACCTATTTTCTGTATTTATAAATTTATTTGTTCCAAAAAAAAAAAAAAGTCCATAATTAACCAAGTCAAATGTTGTCGTTATATCAATAATCATACATTAATTTGATCTTAGAGTATTTCGAGAGTTTTCAACAATGAAATTGAGAAAAATAGAACTCACTACGGGATTATTATGATGAGTTCTAATTTTATATACTTATAAATTCCATTTATCTGTACTAGTACAGAAACACATTTATATGTAAAAACATACTGCAAATAGTACGACTATTTTTAAAATTTTTTCACTATAGTATTGCAAAGAGTTAAACCACTTTCCTAAATGAAAGGTGTTGTTACAATAACAGCAGATTTACAAGTAAAGTGCAAATAAAGAACAGTTCATTCAGTTTTAACAGAGTGGGCTGGGAGGTGATTGTCAGCCTTGTATACAGACTTGCCAACTTAGTGATCAATTTGGAGACATGGCGACCAAATTTGGCGAGAAGTAATAATTTAGTTCTTCAATAAGAGCCGAGTTTTAGAATTTTATGGATTCATCAACTGGCTTCTCGTGCAGATAACCTCAAAAGTTCCCCAAATCATGACAGAAATTATTCAAACAGAAGAGACGCTCTCAGAGATCAGTTGCATTCGGACATCTGTTCTGAATCTTCGTTTCCATTTAAATGGTTTATATTTATTCTTAAATGAGTAAAATTCTACTTTGTGGTATTTTTAACGTTGTTTTACGACCTTTTTCAGGTATGAATTTGAATACAATAATTTACTGGTTTTTTTTCGAAAATAATCCTTAAATAAAGTGTATCTTTCGACAAGAAACTGATTGTTTCTTTACAATTACTTTTTTTCACACAAGAAAATCGACATTTTGGTAACAATATGGATAGAAACGGATATTTTGGATCAGTATGATAAGCGAAATACTCGCAAAAGGTGCAATGAAGTGAAGGAACGTTTAGTTTACTAACACTATTTTTTTGTGTTTAAATATTTACTTAAAAATTAGACCCGCAAACAAATAGAAGCGTTTACACTTACAACTTTCACCTAAGCCATACAATGTAATGCCTCAACGCGGCATTTCTGCACTCGTATTAACACTAAATCTGCCTATTTGGTTTCCTTTGTTTGCCTTCATAATTGTACCCAGGGACGTAGCTTGAAAATTTTATTGCGGGGGGGGGGGGAGACTCCATTTTGGCGCCCATTCATATGCCTCATCTTAAAATGCCGCCCGCATATTTTATCTTTACTTTTTAAGGTAGGGGGAAAGAAATATTAATAATGCACATTTAATGATGGAATCAATTCCTTTGGTACAAATAAGTTAAACATTTCATGTACTTAAGTCAAATTTAAGCCAAATATTATTCAATACTTCAAAGCAATGAACTTAAATTATATATATTTTTTAAACCAAAGAATATTTAGAAACGAAAATCTTTAGTGAGAAATTGTATCAAATCAAACTTCTGCTAATTTTGTCTTCAGACAATCAATATCATAGAATAAACTAACTGAAGAGACATATCGTACTATGCAATGTACATTAAATTTCGTTTTGCTCGTTACCTGTATAGAGAAACCAACCCTCTAAAATACTGATTTTTTATATTCCAACAGGTAGTCTCTTAGTAAAGTTATTCTTTTCCTTTTTTTAAGCATAAAATAATATTTTATTGCTTGACTTACATTTATACAGGACTCACAGAGTTCAAAACAATAGCATTTTATTTGTCTGAAAAATACAAAGATAAAAATGGAATTCAAAATCTTATTTGAATCAAACATTTATGCATCCGAAAATTTAAAAACAAGAAAGAAAATTACAGTTTTTACATTTATTTTTTAAGTTTTTATTGTAGACTAATGTAACGAAAGTTAAACATAACATTTATTATCTAAAATGATGTCGTCCATGTAATTCATTATATCATTTACCGATCGTCTTAATTTTTCGTTTTTTTAAAGCACTCCATGCATTTACAGCTGATCCTAGATCGATTGATTCTGCTAAGGATCTTTGACATTTTAAAATCATTAAGTCCTTTAATCGTTCATCCGTCATTGTAGTTCTCAGCGAATGCTTAATAAGTTTTAATTGACTGAAAGAACGTTCATTGGAACTTACTCCGAAACCTGCAGTAATTACAAAACGAATAATTTGAAAATTTGCTTTAAAGACGAAGCGTAGTTTTTTTGATTCTTCAATAATGTCATGCAATGTGCTAAATGTTTTACATCTGTCGAATAAAATTTCTAATTCTGCTTTTAATGCATATGTGTCCGGTTTAGAAACTGATGGTGGCATCATTGTGATCAGAGATTCTATGTCAGAAAATTGTAAATTCTCTTTTGTTAGTGGGAATTTAAAAATTTTGAAAATTGGCATAACTGAATCCACCATTGATGAAACATTGCTTTTCAATCTCATTATCAGGGTATCTAAAATAGATTTAAATTCTTTACGGTAAAATGTGTTGAGATTGAAATCTGTTTGATTTTCATTCTTATCATCATACTTTTTAGGCTGAATTCGCCTTCGATGATGTTTTTTAAAGTCACTGTCAGGATCAATCCCAAGTTTTTTGGCAAAACATTTTGCACCGTGAATTTCAGAGTCAAGTGCCGATATATCCTTATTAATGTACTCTAGCACGTTAATCGTACTTTCTGTAATCAATTTGCAGTCAACCACGTTTAATTGAGGTGATTCAATTGTTTTCGCAAGAATTTTTAATTTCAACATAAAGTTTTTCATAAATAAAATGCCAATTATAAAATCAAAAGTTAGAATCTTTTTTTTCAAGCCAGATGCTTTGCTACTTGTTGCAGAATCAAAGCCTTTATCAGTAGAAATTTCCTCTAAAAGAACAACGATTTCTTCGAAAGAATTACTGACAGCTCTTAAGCTTTCTGCTCTCGCTACCCATCTAGTTTTCGAGAGATTCTTTTAAACCAATGGCATTTTCTATTTCAGCCAGTTTTTCTTTCAAGGGCTTAAACCTCTTTGGACTTGATGTAAAAAATAGATATAATTCTTGCAGTGTATCCAAAAGGTCAGACACAATAGGGCTAGCCCGAATACAATGTTCAAGGGCTGTATTTACTCGATGATCCTGATAAGGAACATAAGGAACATTACGGGCCACAATCTCAGAAACGTTTTTTTTGCGCGCCTTTAAACTCTCCAGACATGCAACTGGCAAAATCGTAAGATTGGAATGATAATTTTTTTTCGTCTATTTGGTTTGCATGCAATATATTTATAATGTCTTTTGCGATCCCTATGCCAGTTTTGTCAGTTGCTTCTCTTACTTCTAACAAAAGTTCCTTTGGATTTGCATGTTCATCACAAATTCTAATTACAACAGATAACATGTCTTTGTGGACTAAATCTGGAGTTGTGTCTGCCATAACTGTAAAAATGTCAGAATTCTCTATCTGTTGTACTATTTTAGCCCTAACAAGGTTTGTAATAATCGAAAGAAATTCATTTTGTGATTGAGGACTTAAGTAAGTTATTTTATATGGTCTAAGACTTTGGTCTTCTAACCATTTACTCAAAAGAGCATTATGCCGTGCAATTAGTTTTACTAACTGAAAAAAATTACTGCTATTTTCTAACTCATTCTCTGTACCACCCCGAAACGCTAAACCTTGGCGAGCCATCGTATTAGTGATATCAAATAAAATCTTAACTATTTTTTTTTATTATAATTAAGCTGTTTTTCTTCTTCTAATTGTACTTTTCGTTTCTGCTCATCTAACTGCACATCAATGTAATTCTTTTTATGTAGAAAAGTACAATAACTTTGTAAAGCAGCTTTATGGCAGCTAGATGAAAAGTGGGCGGGTAATTTACCAAGTTTTCCTTTACCACAGCTTTTCATTTTCCCCCAATTAGATATACCATGAGTATGCCAATTGTCTTCCGCTTTACTTCGTCCTGCTCCACTTGGAAAAAGATTGCAGACAAAACAAAAAGCTTTATTTTTTACGGTGCTATATTCTAAAAATCCATATTCTTCGTACCATTTGGGATTAAAGCGATCTTTTCCATCGCTGGGGAAAATAGCAAGCTTTGGCTGGTGAGGCCCTATAGAAATCAAATATTCTCTTTGGGAATCAGATTTTATTAGACTTCTCAAACCAGGATCATGGCTGATTAAAGGATTCGAATCTTCTGAGTTCTCACAATAATACGATTTTTGCTTCTTTTGCTTCGATTTTTTTTTTTTTTTATAATTCTTTCACCATGAAGCATGTTTTTTTCACAAGTTTTTTTTGATAGATTTTAAGCAGGATACAGCTTGTACTGTGTAACTCTTTTCATTAATAACATTAGATTGGTTTAAATAATTCAAAAGCTTCTTTGAATCTTCTAACATTTCCAATAAATAAGCAAAGCTTCCGACAAAGCTAATCCATGAAGTATTCTCTGAATCTGGAGTAATAGTGCAAATTTCGTCAGCAGTTTCGTCAGCTGTTTTTGATTCAGCTCCTTCTGAATTCTCGTTAGAACTATTCTCATTAGTTTCTGTAACATAATTTTTATCAACAAGATTTGAAACGTTACACTCAATTTCAGTGCTGTTTTCTTCAATTAATTCTGAATTTTCAGTATGTGCACTTTGGTGGTCAGTAAAATGTTCATTTGGATTATCCAATGGTATGCAGTCTATGATAGGAACAAACAGAATTGTTAATTTCATTTCTTGGCCAAAAAGTATTATTAAAAAAAATATTATTCTAAATTTTTTTAAATTAAATATTCATAATGGAAAAAATTATGTTATTACCAAAATTAAAAGTTGAAAAAAATTTTCACAATTAGATTTAAAAATAAGATGAGATACAAACAGGTACTCTGATTAGATTTATTAAAGTAATTAAAATAAAAAACTCCTCTAAAAATATGTTAAATCAATAAATTTTACAATTGTTACTGAATGTTATATTTAAATTTAGCCCAGGAAAAACAAATAATACAACTTGAAATATTCTTTCAGAAAATTCATCATAGTCCTAAATATATCCAGATTCTTTTGTAAAGCGCTGATTACGAATGGTAAATAATTTTCATATCACATCCTATACTAAAAACACTTTTATGCACATAAAAAAAAAAAAAAAAAAAAATCATTTTGTGTAATGTTTAAAATTGTTAAACTGTAACCTACAGAAAATTCACCCATAGAAGTAATTTGTTCGAATTTTTTTTTAGACTGCCCGTACATAAACTATTTGTTTGAGTTTAACTAAAACTTTAAAAATAGTATCTCTATAAGACACAGATTTAGAATACCCAGAGTGTGGACTTCCTGCTAATATTTGGGATTGGATTATGCTGATAACAGACACACAGAATATCTGCTAAAAAAAACCCTAGATTTTTCGATTCAGGAGACCTCAAAACGTGTAAATATAGCAAAAACTCATTTTTGAAATTTTGACCAAAAACAATACTTTCTCTATTCTTATATGGGTAAGAGAAAGAAAAAAGAAGTGCAATATTAAGCAAAAGTATACAGGGGTGAAAAATTGGTGCTGGATTCATACCACAATAAATGAAGCAAAATTTTCTTATTAAACCTAATATAGGTAGATTTTATAGGTAGAGAAGTATTTTAGACGAACACAGCAGTATATCTTGTGCCAATTTTCTAATTTTGAGCATATGATATCGATATGATGCAATATATAATACTTTGTTTTTGTTGAATAACCATAGACACAAAGTATAACAATCAAATAGTTAAAACAAAATTTATATTTATTGACCACTGTACAAACTTTTTTATATATACAGAAGAAGAAAAATACTGAATTCGAGAAAATTCTTGACCTCAGGTTTTCGATGGATTTACACGTTTTTGAGATGTCTTGAACACGATTTACCATTGTCTGTCTGACTGCCTGTTCCAGTATGTGTATCCAAATTTTGTGGATGTTGTATTCCATGGACCAACGAACAGAATTTAATTCAAACTTGATATTTAGTTGGACCTTCAGATAAATTGGTATTGATTACATTTAAGTATCAATCGCTTGATCACTTGATACTGTCAGTCCGTTTTTATCGCAATTTGTAATGGCACTATAGGATAAAATTTCGTATAAATGTACTTAAATGAGAATTATTTTTATATTTTCAATGGAAATTTTATATATATATATATATATATAATTTGAATAATTTAATTCCTTTACAACGCTCGGCAAATGAAAGATAGATGAAAATACCAACATATGAAATTTTAAGGAAGAATTGGTACATGTTTTAATTTTTGGGTTTTTTTTTTTTTTTAACAAAATTAAGTATTTGTGAAATTTTTATTTATTAATTAAAAAAAAGAAAGAAAGAAAGAAAATCCTGTAAATCATTCCATTTTAACAACCTTCTATATAATGCTTAATATATATTTATATAAATATAATTAATAGAGTTTAGTTTAATCAGATAAAGGTATTAATTAAAATTAATACTCCATAAAAAAATGGAAAAAATAAATAAAGAAAAGATTATAAAAAGATCATTTTTATACAACAAAATCTTTTTGAAGTGATTACTTTTACGAATTTGAATTTTGTGAAGAGGTACATTTTGTAATGCAGAATTTTCGGAAGGGGCAGGAAAAGGGCCCGTATTTTTGCCTAGATCGACTCCTAGATAGTAATAATAGACAACCAGGGAAGAAATGTTTATTATGTAGGGACTTTCCTCCTCTAGGGGAAAGGTTTCTCCTCCTAGGCGATGTAAATTTTCAATATGAGTATCCTTCAAAAGAAGTCGTCAATACCTTGAAAACAAATAGTTTATCCATATATTTGTGAAAAATTAAAATAAATATTTCGATTTTTTATTTATTTGTTTATTTTAATTAAGTAAATATGAATAAAAATCATTTCCTGAGATCTTTAGCACAAATTTCACCTATTAAGCTTCTTTAAGACGAAAATCGTCTGAGTTCATGATTCATCATTGAAATGAATTTTAATAAACAATATGCGCTGCATAAATTTATATCGGAAATATAAACAAAAGTTTTGTGATTGCAACAACATATCAGTTGATTCTGATTCTTGAAATCGTGGGAAGGTGAAAATTTCATTATCAAAAATGTAGTGTTGTACTTTTAACAGTTAACAAAAATTCTTATAATAAAATTGACATTGAAATTCAACTTTTTTACAACAAAATTACATTGAAATTAATGAAGACCTTGCAAATATTATTTATGTAATAAAATTTTAGGTTTCTCTCTTTAATCAAAATTAAAAGTTTTATTATTATTATTATAAATAACATTAAAATGCTTTTATATATAAAAGCAGTTGGTTGTGAAACAAATACTTTTTAATATTTTTAATATTTTTTATTAAGTCCACCCGTGGCGATAAAGGGCTGTACATCTGGATAGAGTAACCGTGTATTTTTGAAAAAAAAAACTGAAATCGTAATTTTTAAAATACTAAACAATGTTAAAATTCTAAACAATGTACAAAATTAGTACGTTGGTGCTTTTACACTACACTTGTACCTACATTTTTATCACCTCATGTCATGAGGTGAAAAAAAAAACTATATAATTACACATGAATTTATTATGAATAAATTCATGTGATATATATCAATACAAAAAACCCTTAACGGGTTAAAAGTTTGTGACGCAGCACTGTACTTTATGGCTATAAGAATTAGAAATACGGGTCTTAAAAATAATGATATAAAATTTTCAGTGACGCTTTGATATTAATTAAATTATACATAGATTTTTCTTATTTGAATTTGCTTTTTCCTTTTATTTATATTTACAGTGTAAACGTTATTTTCAACATAAAATAATATATAGCATTTACTCATTGATACCTTTCCATTCACATCTTTTATACTATGAAAGCATGTGTTTTAAAAGAAATTATATGAAATTCCAGTAACGCAGTGGTGTTATATTAAGTGATTTGTTTTTAAATTTCTCTGCAATTATTTTGTTTTGCATATTAAAGTATATGTGCACATTGAAATATTGCTTTTAATTTTCAAATACGCTGTCAAATATATCACTTTCATTAAGCTTATATTATGTATTGAAATATATTTATTTCAATGAATTATTCTATCTTTTGCGTCACGCCATCCAAAACTGAAAAAAATTTCACAGTTTCTTTCTTTGCATCACGATATCTATTTGCATGCATTTTCAATTTATTTGGATGAAATGACACAAAGTAAACATTTCCATATATTTTACTTACAGTTTTGAATGGCGTGACGCAAAAGATAGAATAATTCATTGAAATAAATATATTTCAGTACATAATATAAGCTTAATGAAAGTGATATATTTGACAGCGTATTTGAAAATTAAAAGCAATATTTCAATGTGCACATATACTTTAATATGCAAAACAAAATAATTGCAGAGAAATTTAAAAACAAATCACTTAATATAACACCACTGAGTTACTGGAATTTCATATAATTTCTTTTAAAACACATGCTTTCATAGTATAAAAGATGTGAATGGAAAGGTATCAATGAGTAAATGCTATATATTATTTTATGCTGAAAATAACGTTTACACTGTAAATATAAATAAAAGGAAAAAGCAAATTCAAATAAGAAAATCTATGTATAATTTAATTAATATCAAAGCGTCACTGAAAATTTGATATCATTATTTTTAAGACCCGTATTTCTAATTCTTATAGCCATAAAGTACAGTGCTGCGTCACAAACTTTTAACCCGTTAAGGATTTTTTGTATTGATATCATTACTTTTTAGGGGTTAATTATCAAAACGTAAAATTAAAGGAGCATGGTAATGAGTTATAACACTGTATTAAAAGTGTTGTTTTATAGGTCATACTCGAACAAAATAACAAACAAAATAAAATTTCAAAATTTTATAAAAAGTGATAAAAAAGATGGACACATGCAACATTACAAAGGCATAATATAGTACATTTTAAAAATGACAAAAATTTCTTATTTATATTTATTTCTTATTATAATTTTTTAGGTATAGATTTGATTTAAAAGAGAAAAATAAATAATAATAGAAAAATCTTTAAAAAGTGAAAATTTTATACTGGTAAATATTTAAGTAGTATAGTTTGTTATGAATTTAATTAAAAAAAAAAAAAAAAAAAATCTTAATCTATTCAAAATTTTATTATAGCTTAACATTTTGTAATTTATATATTATATATATACTAGAAACTTAATGAGCAAATTAATTATTTTCAAATTCTGTTTTAAGAATATTTTCAATCCGTAGTTTAAGTGATTTATCACCTAATTTTGAAAAAATTACAAATATTTGCATATGATTATCATATTATTTGTCATTTTTATGAAAATAAAGGAAAAATTTTTTGTTGTTGCAATCACCTTTTAAAATAGAACCAATTTTGAAAGTTAACAACGTATCAGCATGAAAACAATGTAAATACAAAGAATATTTTTGATAAACAAATGTCATATAAAATACAAGTACCTAAATAAATAACTCATTTAATATATATATTAAAAAAAGAAAAATATTTTTTTTTTATTTTTTGTATTTATTTTTGACGCTTCCCGATAGATGGAGCCAAAACGATTATTTGATATTCAGTATTTCAGATGGAAGAGAAGAAATTCGTCCGCGAAACTGCCGCATCACGGTATTTTCGGAGTAAAAAATAGTTCGATTTTTAAACTGAGTTATAAAAAAAACAAGAGTTTTCCTATTGAAAAGGGAGATGTCAGGCACATCAGATAAAAGCGATTAATATCATATATAAATTAAACTAAATTCGCTCGAGCCATATTCGAGAAAAAATTCTTACACATATAGTCCGTCCATTTATAACTTAAATGAGCCAATTCATATCTCGAAATATATTGCACGCAGAAATGTAGCGATTTCAGGGTAGGATCAGACAGAAGGTGAAAGTCTATTTTGAAAATATCAGAACATAACCTCCCATATTTCCTGAGATATTAAGTGTCGGCTTTCAGTGGTTTCTTTGATCTTAAAATTCCTGTATATATAAGTGTCGCAGTTTTCGTTCGTTTTTCAGTTTCCGCTGAGTGTCGTGGCGTTTTGTTTTTGCGCTTGCGTCACTAGAAAAACTGCCGTTTTTCATGATTAGGACTGAGGACTATTAGTCTCAATCTGGGATTTTTGCGATGTTATTTTTCGATAGTTGGACATTTGTCGAAATCATTTTTCGATAGTTGGACATTTATTGAAATCTAAAATTTATCAAAATATAATTGAATAATTTGAAAGCGATGTTATAATTTGAAAAAAAAAAAAAAAAAAAAACTAATAGCCTTCCGTTTTAAACAAAATTCTGCTTTTGCCAGAATTTCATCAAAATCTTTTTTTATTTATTTTTTATTTATTTTTTTTTTTTGAAAGAAAAAGAAAAGAAAATTCATGATAATCAGAATCAAAACAAACGATATCGAAAAAGTTTTTTTTTTTTTCTTTGCAATAATTAAAAATTTAAATGAAGCTTTTACCAGGTTATTATTTTCACACTTTAATTAATAATAAAATAAAAAAAAAAATTCGTTACAAGTAAGGTACCGAATGAAAGGGGCAATTTTTTTTAATCCGTCGGATTAATTAACTTATCGATCGGACAATCAGATTTTTTTAAATTAACTAAAGTATGAAAATCTAATGGCAATTTGCATGTTTTTTTTTTTTTTTTTTTTTTTTATCTCAACAATGGAAAAATTAAACAAAAGTTATTTCTGCATTGATTTGAAATAATGTCGTGAAATGTTAATTTATTTATTTACTAGCCGCCTTTGGCGACCAGCTGGTTCGCGATCCTTGAAAAATCCGACTTTAAGAAACTCCCGCTCGGTGGCGCCTGTTGCGCCTTTTTCCCATTTCAGGTCTTACAACAGCTTATTGACATATAGTGAAAATAGCTTTATTGAAAAATTTAATCGCAGTAAATTCCCGCTCGGTAGCGCCTGCGGCGCCCTCTTCCCGTTTCAATATCTGAAACAGCCTGTTCGCTCACCATTTTATGATCTTTAAAATTTCTGACTTTAGCAAAGTCCCGCTCGGTGGCGCCTGCGGCGCCTTATCCCCGTTTTGGAACTTACAACACCTTCCTCGCTCATTAGAATTTGAAATATCGAAATTTTAAAATATTACAGCGCCAATATTGAAAATAAAGTTGTTCTGGGTATTCTGTTGTTTTCTCCGAAACTCCCGTTCTTTTTCTACATCTTTGCCCCTTCGCTCTCCCCCCCCCCTCTTTCCTTTCCGTCAATAATAATAATTTTACACTCGAAAATATCCGCAATATATTTACCTTGCCTTAAAATCTAAATATGCCAACCAATTTCAAACGCTGTAACTCTTTTTTTTTTGTCCCATTTCCCCCTCCCTCAAGCCCTCCCTAATAGTCGTAGTCTTTCAAAAATATTCACAATCGAATTATCGGGCATTAAACCCAAATACTACGAAATTTCAACGGCTGCAAATACTGCAAAATATAAAAGAAAACTTAATCTTTTTCCAATAAATATGTCCTTTTTTTATTTATTCATATATTTTCATAAAAATTGAACAGTAGCTTTATAATATGCTGTCTAGGCCGAACATAAATTCAAATGTAAAGTGAATGAAAATTTGAAAAAATTTGAAAATTGCAAATTCCAAATCAACAAAGCTGTTAAATGATGTATTACTTATGACATTATTTTAATTAGTAGCTGAGATACAAAAGAAAGCCAATTCAGGAGACCTCAAAACGTGTAAATTGGGTGAAATCTCGAATACCACTTTTGATAATAGAAAAGTATTTCAAAATGTCTTTCGATTGAAGTATTAAAAATAATTTAATCATAATTAAAATATTAGAATAAAATTTTATTTGCAATTAAATGTAAATTAAAATGTAATTTTTTTTTTATTATTCTCCGAGATTTTTTTTTATTATTATTATTCTCTCTCAGTAATACGACTTATCCATGGTTTTCTCCGAAACTTGCATAATTCCGGGCTTATATAACGTTAAAAATCCTTAGTACGATGTGTGAGCAGAAATTGGAATTCGAAACTCTGCAAAATATTAAAGAATAAGGGTGTTCTGGGTATTCCGTTGTTTTCTCCGAAACTCCCGTTCCTTTTCTACATCTTTGCCCCTTCGCCCCCCCCCCCTTTCCGTCGCTAATAATAATTTTACACTCGAAAATATCCGCAATCGATTTACCTTGCCTTAAAATCTAAATATGCCAACCAATTTCAAACGCTGTAACTCTTTTTTTTCCCTCCCCCCCTTACCTCAAGCCCCCCCCTAATAATTGTACTCTTTAAAAATTATTCACAATCGGATTATCGGGCATCAAAACCAAATACTACGAAATTTCAACGGCATATCTCAATTTAAAATATTGCAAAATATAAAAGAAAACTTAATCTTTTTCCAATAAATATGTAATTTTTTTGTTTATTGATATATTTTCATGAAAATTGAACAGTAGCTTTATAATATGCTGTCTAGGCCGAATATTAATTCAAATGTAACGTGAATGAAAATTAGAAAAAATTAGAAAATTGCAATTTCCCCCTGCACTATAAAACACGTGACATCTTAATTGATTACAATCATTTCCTTTTTCATCCAGACAGTTGTCTGCGATCTGTTTTCATGGCAGACAATTGAAATGATGTTGCCATCTAAATTTTATACTTTAGTTAATTTTAAAAAATCTAATTGTTGTATCAATAAGCTGCTTGCACTCTTAGATTCGGAAAAAATTCCCCTTTCATTTGGTACCAAATTTGTAACGATCGGACTAATATTTCTAATTTATTTTCCACTTTTTCTGCTTTTAACTCCGTTAAAATATCTATTTTTATGCAATCGCGGTGAATTCTCAGTCATTGAGATCGCTTCTTCATTAGACATAGGTCTACATTTTAATTAATATCTCCGGAACTAATTAAAAATTTTAAATTTTTTTTTCACTATGCACTCGGGCAGGCTTCTGAGCACCCGTATGTCAAAAATTGTAGTTCTGCGTTCAATAGGGGCTGAACATATAGATGCTCAGACAGACAGACAGACAGATAGACATCTTCTTTTATTATAGACTTTTATTATTATAGACTAGCCGCTTTCGGCGACCAGCTGGTTCGCGATCCCTGAAAAATCCGACTTTACAAAACTCCCGCTCGGTGGAGCCTGCGGCGCCTTTTTCCGGTTTCAGGTCTAATAACAGATTATCGATATATCGTGACAATAGCTTATTGAAAGCGCAGTAAATTCCCGTGCGGTAGCGCCTTCGGCACCCTCTTCCCTTTTCAATATCTGAAACAGCCTGTTCGCTCACCATGTTATGATCTTTCAAATTTCTGACTTTAGTCCCGCTCGATAAAATTTTTTTAAAAGATTTGTGTCTGACTTATCTGTGGTTTTCTCCAAAACTTGCTTAATTCTGGGCTATACATCGTTAAAAATTATTAGTACGAAATATGAGCGAAAATCTGAATTTGAAACTCTGTAAAATATAAAATAATAAAAATTTTCTGGTTTTTCCGTAGTTTTCTCCGAAAGTTTCGTACAGAATTTGAACTGCTTATATCATTTTAATAGCCTGCAATAAAAATACTTTAAAATATCTTTTGAATGATGTATTATGTATTACAATAATGAATAGCTATGATATATTTTAGACTCAAAATGGCTAATCTATCAAGGGCGATTAACGATTTCTATTGAAATCCATCTAAAATTTAAGAATTCCAAAACTGCTTTTTTACAACCGAATTCATAAAAAAAAAAAAAAAAAATCAATATTATTCTGTTAAAAGTAACTCATTAACAGATGAAATTGGTGAATGGTGTCATTAACAGATGAAATAAAAATGAATTTAAATAAATATAATATGTCTATTTATTTTATTTTTAAAGCTATACTTTAGATTTTTTAACTGCATACAATATGTACTCCTTAATTTCAGTTTAAAAGGCTTAAAATGATATTTTACCTATAAAATTATGTTAATTAGATGCTGAGATACAAAGGTAATATAAACATTGTTATAACAAAATTTGTGTCTGATTTTTTCGTTTTTTTTTTTTTTTTTTTTTTTTTCCCTTTGAAACTCGCGTGTTAAAAATCCTTAATACGAAATGTGAACGGAGTATCGGAATTCGAAAGCCTGCATCATAATTAGAATTGGAGATATATTAATAAAGGTGTTCTGGCTATTCTGTGGTTTTCTCTGAAACTCCCGTACGGAATTTAACGGCTTACATCAGTTTAAAAGTCCGTAATATTTCAAATGATGTGTTATAAGTAGAATTCTAAATATTGAATTATTAAAATATCAAAGCGCCCTCTGGCGACAGAGATTTGCAACACATACTCATCAATTGTAATTCAAATAGCTTTTTAAATGATGTATTACTTATGAAATTATGTTAATTAGAAGCTGAGATACAAAGCTAATATAGACATTTTTATAAAAAGATTTGTGTCCGACTTATCCATGGTTTTCTCCGAAACTTGCATAATTCCGAGTATATAACGTTAAAAATCCTTAGTACAATATGTGAGCAGAAATTGGAATTCGAAAATCTGCAAAATATTAAAGAATAAAGGTGTTCTGGGTGTTCCGTGGTTTTCTCCGAAACTCCCGTTCCTTTTCTACATCTTTGCCTCTTCGCTCCCCCCCTCCCTCCTTTCCGTCGATAACAATAATTTTACACTCGAAAATATCCGCAATCGATTTACCTTGCCTTAAAATCTAAATATACCAACTAATTTCAAACGCTGTAACTCTTTTTTTTTTAATTTATGCCCCTTTTCCCCCTCCCTCAAGCCCTCCCTAATAATCGTACTCTTTCAAAAATATTCACAATCGAATTATCGGGCATTAAAACCAAATACTACGAATTTTCAACGGAAAAGAAAATTTAATCTTTTTCCAATAAATATGTCATTTTTTTATTTATTCATATTTTTTCATGAAAATCGAACAATAGCTTTATAAAATGCTGTCTAAGCCGAATATTCATTCAAATGTAAGGTAAATGAAAAAGTTTGAAAATTGCAATTTTTCCCCTCATTATAAAACACATGATATCTTAATTGATTACAACCATTTCCGTTTTCATCACAGACAGATGTCTCGCATGTGTTTTGTTTCAGATCGAGACAGCTTAGAAAATCGTCTGCCTGTTTCCAACTAAATTTCATACTTTAGTTAATTTTAAAAAATCTAATTGGTGTATCGATAAGCCGCTTGCACTCTTAGATTCGGAAAAAATTCCCCTTTCATTTGGTACCAAATTTGTAACGATCGGACTAATATTTCTAATTTATTTTCCATTTTTTCTGCTTTTAACTCCGTTAAAATATCTATTTTTATGCAATTGCGGTGAATTCTCAGTGATTGAGATCGCGTTTTGATTTGACATAGGTCTATATTTTAATTACTATCTCCGCAACTAATTAAAATTTTTAAATTCTGTTTTCACTATCCCCTCGGGAAGGCTTCTAGGTACCCGTATGTCAAATTTTATACTTCTGCGTTCAGTAGGGGCTGAACGTATAGATGCTCAGACAGACAGACAGACAGAGAGACAGACAGAAAGACATCTTCTTTTATTATTATAGATAGATAGATAGATAGATTTATTTTTAATTTCACATAGAGCTATCACGAGTTATCCGGAACAGGACACATTTTTTTTTTTCTTCTGAAGGGTCCCCGGAAACCAGGAGCCACCGGTTGATATTTCGAAAATTTTTAAAGAAAATCTTATTAAATATTGTTTAAAAATTGCTCTTTCATATGCTCAAAAATTTGAATAAAAAAATTTTATTTGTTGTATTTTAAAAGAAAGACAGCATTTTTTTTTTTTTTTTTTTTTTTTTTTTTTTTGTCCCCGTTTATATTTAACTTTTTCTTGGTAAACAGAAACGATAGAAGACAAAAACGGTGATCAACAAATAATAAGTCTGGTACTTTTTAAAGACAGCATGTATCAAATTTATTTTCATTCATAACTACACGACAAAGTGGAAGTATTTCTTTTATTTATTTAACATATGTAATCCCCGTTTATTACAAGTTTAATTTTACTTTCATATTAAATTTACTTACACCTAAAACATTTATTTTCAGCAAACAGAACTTTTATGATGGAAGTATAAACGAAGTATAACATGTAAGTATAAACGAAGTATACCATGGAAGTATAACATAACAACTTAATGTTAAGCTGTCCGGAATGACTTAGGAAACAATAAAATCTGTTTAAATATAAAAACGTATCTATAATATAAGAAAATGTAGAATTTCAATATGAACTTATACAACTACTTAATTTAACTAAAAAGAATATATAGATAGACAGACAGACAGATAGATAGAAAAATCTGAAAATCTTAATGGAAAATAATGATTAATATTGTTGCACACAAACTGAAAAACTATTTGCTGAAATCTCATTATCTCATTTTATTTATTTTGTGGGTAAAACATCCTTTTCCTTTAAAAAATTCAATGCATTATATTTTATGCAAGGACCCTTAAAATATTTCGCGCGGAGGGACCTAAATTTCTTATCGTTACCATCGACACTGATTAAGTCTATTATTGAAATATAACATTTTAACAGGGTATATAACGACATTATAATTATAGAATTATTTTATAAAATGTAACATGACACAACTTTTATTAAAATTTGTTAATGTTATGAACAGTTTATTTACACAGCGAGAGAAAAGAATTTTAATTGAAATAAAATCTTAAAAAAAAAAAAAAAAAATGCAAAATGAAAATGTTAACATTTTATTATTATTATTTTCTTTTTGTATAAATGAAATTACAGCTGAATATTGATTGATTGGCAGTTTTTTTTTTTTAAACTGTTCTATACTTCAGATTAAATTAGAAAAACACTCATGAATTTTTTGCACTGTATGAATAAAAATAAAAATAATTACATGAAACAGTCACAAAGATTAAGCATAAATTTGAGACAAATTAATTATACAAAACAAAAGTACTATAAATTCTCTTACTTTCTACTCTGTCATCATCTTGGGTAAGCCAGCCTTTCATAAAAGAAGAAGCAAGATCTGCTTCATAAGCTCTTTTTTTATTTTGATTCCTGTAAAAGGATCCTGGTTTTTTCTTTCGCTTTACCCATGAATCACTCAGGGTTGAAATCAATGATTTTTTAAACAATTTCTATTTCTGAACAAACACTGTGGAATTATTAAAAAATATATCTCTCTCTATATATATTGGCTGTTTAGGTTTATATTAGGCACACGAGGCACGAGGCAAAAACGCCCAGGTTTCGCATTAGTGCGCGGGAAGTGTGCAACATAAAAAAAAAAAAAATCGCACCTAAAAATTTTCATATGCGCGCTTTTCCCGCTGTTTATTAACAAATTAGTACAGAATTTCTTTCACTTATCTAACTTTTTTTTTCTTTCCTCCCCACCATACCATTTAATGTTTTTTTTTTTTTTTTTCCCCACTTCTTTTCTAGAGAAACAACGGACAGGCGATCATCCTATTTCTTTTTTCTTTCTATATTTATTTATCTTCAATACGTGCAATCGATATATCACTGAAAAATGCAGTTAATTATCACAGCTGTCAACTCAGCACTGAATCGAATTGCGACAAAGAATTTTCTCTGCGGCAGTCTGGTTGGCAACCTGGTTGGGCCGAGAGCAGGGGGTGGGGGGGGGGTAGATTAAAATCAGTAGCGGCTCGTAATCTGAGAGGTAGATTCCCAGAGACCACCCCGACCCCTCTCAAGGGTTGTGATTGCTTTTGTTGAAGCTGTCAGGGAAAAGAGCGATAAAGTCTAGCTATGGCAGTCTGCACTCCTCATTGAAACTCATTGAAACCTTTGGACAGCCCCTGCCCGCCTGTCCAGCATGTTCCCTCTTTCGTTCAAGGTTCAAGATAAACTGCTATCGGAGAATTATAGAGGGTGAAAGTGAAGAAGATAATATTTTTACAATCCTTATATAAGATTTATTGAAAGATAGAAAAAGAGCAGAATTTCTAACGCATTTAAAATTGTAAATTTTGTTTTCTCCATAATTATCTTTTACAAGTTTATAAAAATTAAATAAATAAACTAATTAATTAAATAATTCATAAATAAATTCATAAATATTAGAATCGCCCGGTGGTTGAATCTTTATTACTTTTTTAAAGTAAGCATTGAAATAAAAAATATAAAAATTCAAAATTTAAGTATAAAAAATGTTCTTAGAAATTACACTATCCATCAAAATAAATAAAAAATGAAATGAATGAATAAACAAATAAAATTAAAATTAATAAATATAAGTAAATATCATCATCTTTTTACTTTCCAAACACTATAGTGAGGAAAGTATTGTAATCAGGTCAAAAATCCGAAATTTTAAAATTGTAAATTTTGTTTTCTCCATAATTATCTTTTACAAGTTTATAAAAATTAAACAAATAAACTAATTAATTAAATAATTCATAAATAAATTCATAAATATTAGAATCGCCCGGTGGTTGAATCTTTATTACTTTTTTAAAGTAAGCATTGAAATAAAAAATATAAAAATTCAAAATTTAAGTATAAAAAATGTTCTTAGAAATTACACTATCCATCAAAATAAATAAAAAATGAAATGAATGAATAAACAAATAAAATTAAAATTAATAAATATAAGTAAATATCATCATCTTTTTACTTTCCAAACACTATAGTGAGGGAAGTATTGTAATCATGTCAAAAATCCGAAATTTTAAAATTGTAAATTTTGTTTTCTCCATAATTATCTTTTACAAGTTTATAAAAATTAAACAAATAAACTAATTAATTAAATAATTCATAAATAAATTGATAAATATTAGAATCGCCCGGTGGTTGAATCTTATTACTTTTTTAAAGTACGCATTGAAATAAAAAATATAAAAATTCAAAATTTAAGTATAAAAAATGTTCTAAGAAATTACACTATCCATCAAAATAAATAAAAAATGAAATGAATGAATAAACAAATAAAATTAAAATTAATAAATATAAGTAAATATCATCATCTTTTTACTTTCCGAACACTATAGTGAGGAAAGTATTGTAATCATGTCAAAAATCCGAAATTCAGATTTTGATGTTTCTATACGTTTCGAGGTCCTCTGAGTCCGTTTTCACTATTTTTACGATGATGTATGTATGTGTGTATATATGTGTGTATGTATGTGTGTATGTATGTGTGTATATATATGTGTGTGTGTATGTATGTGTGTCTGTGAGTGAACACGCTAGCATCTAAACACTTTGTTGCTGAAAGTTGGTACATATATTGCAAGTCACCAAAGTACGAACCCTATTGATTTTGGTGAATCTAGCACTTATAGTTTTTTTTACAGGGACACCAGGAAAAATTCTTTATCATTAAGGCCTATTGGGCCAAATTTTTAAAAGTGCGATAGCGTCTAAACGTCTTATTAATCTGAGCAAAAAATTTGTACACATGTTATAGGTCATAGTTGCACGATTTGTTTAGATTTTGGTGAATTTAGCACTTACAATTTTTTTACAGGGTCACAAAGAAAAATTCTTTATCATTATGGCCTATGGGGCCAAATTTTAAAAAGTGTGATAGCGTCTAAACACCCCTAATCAAATATTTCTGCAATCTGCATAAAGAAAATCAAGATAAAATGGCAATTATTTGTAGAAAAAGAGCAGAATTTCTAACGCATTTAAAATTGTAAATATTGTTTTCTCCAGAATTAACTTTCATAAGTTTATAAAAAGTCTGATGAGAATCGGGATCCCGATGGAAAAGTTTAACGGCAAACAACGAAGTTAGTAAAGGTTTTTAATGTATTAATTTAGTAATTTCACTTCGTTTTTTAATTAATATAGTTTAATGTTAGGTAAATAAGTTAATTAAGTAAATAAACTAATTAATTAAATAAATAATTAGAACATTGAATTCAAATGTGGAAAAAATGTTTATTGATTTATTATCTTTAAATATGAACAGATATTACAATTTTTTAAATAAATTTAAAAATAATACATCAGTTAATGCAACTAAATTATGTTGTTTAAGAAAATATGATAAACTGTCATTAATTCATTATAGAACTTTAAAAAATAAAAGGATCGAAGGAAAATTTTATAGTAAAAAATAGAACAAACCTCTTACCGATTTTAATGAAACTTTGTATAATCATGTACAATTTGTGAAAAAATTACAGTAAGTGTCAAACATACTTGGAGGAGGGGGGGGGGGACAGAGGAAAATATATTAAATTTTTAAATTACCATTTTAGCAATTTTAATAATATATTACCACTTAATTTTTATGAAGATTACAATGAGTGTATTATATACCTGGAGGGGCACAGGGGAGGGGGGGGGGTAGATGGAAATAAAAAATATTTTCATTTAAAACACCCTATTATAGATTTAAGCAAAAACTTTGTATAATAACATACAATTTGTGAAAAAAATCACAATAAGTATCAGACATACTTGGGGGTGGGGGTGGAGTTAAAGAGAGGGGGGAGACAGAGGAAAATAAAATATTTTTTAATATCACCATTTTACCGATTTTACCTAATTTCTCCTTGTAAAATTGATGCTTAACATCAACGAGAGTGGAAGTGTTCTATTTCTACATAGGGCGGGGGAGGACAAAAGAGACAGATTAAAAGAAGAAAATTCATTTTTGATTAACTTTTTTACAGATTTAAATCATATATCGAATTTTTGCATAACTCACTATAATTATTCATTAATAGTAATCGATACACACAAAATATAAATAAACAATAAAACAAACGATAATAAGTGTTGTTTAAAAAGATTATTTTATTTTCCATCTGTCCCCCTACCCCCCCCCCCCCCCTTATCAACTTTAGTTAACTTTCACTATAATTTTAATAAAATGAAAGTGATAGTCGTACAAAGTTTCATATAAATAGGTAGCATGGTGATATAAAAACAAACATTTTCTTCACTCTGTCCCCCCCCCCCTCCTTAGCAAATCGTCCAGATATGTGTACACTCACTGCGATTGCAATTTTTCATAAGCAGAAAGTTGCATAGATACAAAGTTTTTTTTTAATCGACAATGCGGTTGTTTAAGGAATAATATATTTTACTTCTATCTGCGTCCCCCTTGCCCCCCCCCCCCCACAAATATATAATGCACTCATTTTGAGATCTTCATAAAAAGCAAGTGGTAGCTATAGAATATGTCTTTAAAATCGGTAAAATGGAGATATAAAAAATATTTTATTTTCCTCTGTCCTCCCCCCCCTTCGTCTTTAACCCCCCCCCTATCCATAAGTATGTCTAACCTTACTGTGATTTTTTTCACAAATTGTACGTTATTATGCAAAGTTTTTGTTTAGATCGATGATAGTGTAGTTTAAAGAAGAATACATTTTATTTCCATTGGTCCCCCTTCCCCCCCCCCCAGGTATATAATACACTCATTGTAATATTCATGAAAATTAAGTGGTAGTTATAGAATATATCATTAAAATCTCTAACATGGTGATATAAAGAGTCTTTATGGGAGTGAGCTATTTTCAAAACTATAACCATATTATTTAATATTTTAGAGAATATAACATTTTACATGCTGAAAAAATCATTAGTGAATCAATCATTTGTGAAGTTATAAAATGTTTCATAACTTCTATCGACAAAAAAAAAAAAAGCTAGATTCATTGTAGTAGTTCAGTCCATAAAACAACTCCTCTAGCGTATTTTGTCAAAGTTTCATAAGATTTATATAATAACTTTTGGAGTTATGATGTTTTGTGAAAAAGCAAAATGTTAAAAATCTCATTCTCAGAAAAAGCAAAAAACGTAATTAAAAACCAGATTTTACCTATTAAATAAAAAATAATTTTAATAACTTTCCTGATTTATTTCAAAGTTTTTTATTTCTTCTTATTATTTTTAAATTCATTTTATATTCAGTAACAAATTTTGATGCTTATACTGAGTAAAACTTTTATGAAAACAAACATTTCCGGTCACTTCTGGTTTCAAAAAGTTGCGAGTGACTAATATTTAGATGCCTGTAACTCAAATTCTAAGCAAGATAGAAACAAAATTCAAACTGATTTAGAAAGTTTAAATGTCAGGCTTTAATACTAAACCAAAAATAAAAAATCTTAGTTTTGACTGAAAATTGCATTTTAAAGGTAGGCAGGCGCCTTAAAAAGTATGTAGGAAAGAATTTAAAACTGAAGCTGTAGGAGATTTGTCCACAATAAAACATTAATAGACTATTACTTTTTTCCCCCAGATATTTTCGAGTGTGTAAAATTATTACCTCGCTTTATCTTAAAAATATATAGAGAGTATTATACAATGCTATAATTAACTGAAAAATTCCATAATAAAAAGTATAGACAAAAAAAAAAAAAAAAAAAGTAATTTTCCTTCTTTCTTTTTTACAAGTAACTATGTATAACCAAAAAAAAAAAAAAAAAATCGACAAATAATGACAAAAAATTAATAGTTTCTAAGTGGTCGTATATTAAAGCAGTAGAGCAAATGGTCTGGATATTACAAATTTCTTTCTATTATGGAAAAGAAATTATACTGATTTTTAGCATAATATTTCATTTTAAGAAATGGGGTACTAATTGTTATGAATTTCAATTTAACATTGAATATGGGAATTTCTGTAACTTTTTTTTTTTTTTTTTTTTTTTTTTTAATCTTTTGTTATAGACTATTAACACGTTGAGCGCCACGCAAATTCTTAAAATCCATTAAAATTCCATAATGATACCTCCTGTAATACATGAACATTAAGCAAATTTTAATAATTTTTCAATCATTAAATGTTATATTTTTAGTCTTATATCCTATTTTATATGCGCACCGATGGTTGACGCGGCTTTATATCATATTTGACACTGTCTGCCACCGATGGCTAACAGGGCGCTCAATGTTTTAATTTTTAATTTTTACTGCTTTTACTTTAGCGGTAAAACTTTCACTGAAATGTTTGAAGTATAACAGGTTCTGCACACTCCTAAAGTTTCAAGATGATTCCTTCAGTACTTAAAGATATATGACAAAATGTCTAGTATCTAGAATGACTGACATGGCGCTCAACATGTTAATATCGGTTTTCAATAAAAAGCAAAGCAGCGAATAGGCGGGCAGAGCTTTGCAGTGGTTCATAAGTAAAGCGAGTAGAGTGGAGTCGAATCATCATTCATTAGGTCAATTATATGTCTTCTGAGTGCAATTCTCTTCAAAAAGTGCACATAATACTTGTATAATGTGTAATAGGAGTCGTGTGGTTGTTCTTTTTTTAACGCATTAGCGCCCAGTATCCTCATTTGAGGACAGCTAATAAAATGACACGTATATTTTTTGTGGTTTCTTGGAATGATTTCTGCTTTTTAGTGACAGTTTATAGCGTCACTCTAAATGATCCCTGAAAGTTTTATGTGCCTACTATTAATTATTATTTCATAATGTGGATAGTCATTTTAAGATTTTTCATTCGTCGCACATACATTTGCTTTTTGCGCAGGTATACTAACTTAAATCAAGTTGAATAATAATATATATTATAATACTTTACTTTTGAAATCTTCGTCAACATATAACAGGATATTAATCTGTTATCTCAAAGTTTTTCTATCTCGAAGTTTTCTCGCTAGAACACTAAACGTCAATAAATGAGGATAGCCTTGAAATTTAAAACTATCAGAAGAATTGTTTAAGTTAATATATTTTTCTGTCAGTTGTGTATATTAATTTAGAAGTGAAATAATCAGCTAATAATATTTTACAAAATTAATTTGGGCGTTAACGGGTTAATTACCCAAGATTACTATGAGCTCTTGATGCTCAATTAGCTTTCGTGCTAAGTATACTATTCTCAGAAATATTTTTTTTTTATGTTTTCTTTCATTATTCATATAAAAAAATATTTCATGTTTAAAAAGAAAAGATTGGTAAATTGTTTTTGGCGCTAAATGTAAACTAATATTTAAATGACTAACTTTTAAAACTATTATAATATTATTTTCTTATTTTAATTAAATAAAAATAATAATAATAATGAACATTTCAAAAATGGGGCTTCGAGATGCACTAAGACACCTCAAGCGAATTCTTGTTGAATCTCTTGACTGTACGAGTACCAACCTTACGCTTCGTTGTCCACAGACACACCGACACGCACAAACATTGGTTTTATATAAATAAAATATATTTATATTAAATTCCCTTTAAAATTCCTTCTTTTATAAGTTTACGTTTTTTGTAACCAAAAAAATATTAAAATTAGAAAAATAATTTTATTAACTTTTTAATACATTTAAGTTAATATATAACTGTTCAAATAAATTTAAAACACCAAACTAACTTATTTAAGTTAACTACTTATCTAATCGGCTTCTGTGGGTTTCTGTGGTGAATTATTTTCAACTGTTTGGTTTCCGTTCTCATTCTTTTCATTATTGTCATTAAAAATTATATATATTTGTGTGTGTGTGTGGGGCGGGGGGATTTATTATTATTATTATTATTATTATTTTTTTTTTTTTTTTTTACCTAAATTGTAAAATTATTTTTTTTTTTCTTTTACTAGACAGTTGTTCTGCGTAATACTGCTCAAATAAAGTGAGATATATGTAATATTTAATTCCGTAGTTTAAGTAATTTTAAAAGATTTTTTTCCGTGCAATTATTTACCAATTCATTCACTGTATTCAATAAAAAACAGCAAATTATCAGCTTCTTTATCAATCTTCTTTCCCTGTTCTAGAAAATCCCATGGCTCTCCTCTTTGAGGGACTATCTTTAACAAAATTACTCAAATGCAAAAAAGGTAACCCTACTCCGTACCAAGGGGAGATGAAGATAGTGATTGATGATCATTTTCCCCCACGGTGTTGTGTGGGATATAATCCTCGTGAGATTCCTTTACAGGGGGGCTGCATAGCTTCATGTCTGTGTAAGATCTGAGAAAAAAACGAAAATGATTTTCTAAATAATCTGTTTTAATCGGGGGCTTCGGGATTTATATGCATAGACTGAGCAAGAAGCAAAGTAATACAGGATACAGCATAGATTTAAAATTTTATATTATTGGACATTCATTAAAAAAAAAAAAAAAAAAAAAAAAAAAAAAAAAAAAATCTGGAGATTTTATTTTGTTAACTTTATTTATTTATGATAATCAATTTTCCCCCAACAAAATATTTTTCATCTGCATGCTATTATTTTCTCCAAGTTGGTACGAAGTATACATGCATGTTTGTAAATCAACTTTTGCTCATTAAAAAGATACGCACAATGATTTATATAAAAATAATAATAAATAGTTTGATTACATACTTATGTAGATCTGCACAGTTCTTGAGATAATAACTGCAAATAATTCGAATCTATAGTCCATAATGATAAAGAATTTCTTTTTGTGTCTCTGTAAAAAAATGTATAAGTCCTGTACTCATCAAAATTATAGAAATTGCGTGACGATTACCTATAACCTACCTACCAATTTTTAGCTCAATTGGATAGGCGCAATCGCACTTCATAAATTTAAGTCCATTAATCAAAATGATAAGTAATTTTTCTTTGTGTCCTTGTAACAGAAATATATAGTCTCACATCCATCAAATTCTATACAGCTCGTTTGATGGTGACCTTTCACATACTTACCAGCTTTCAGTTCAATCGATCATTTAGATGTTATGATATTCACTCACATATATACACTTACTCACACCATACATATAACACTGTAAAAATAACAAAAATGAGCTCAGGAGACCTCAAAACATTATAGTAATGTAATGTTCGTATCTTAAAAGTGCAATTATAATGATGCGTTTCATTAATTTATTTAGAACATCCTTTGAATTATTAATTAAAAGAGTTAACATCGACGTAAAATCTTGCACATCACATAGATTATGAAATGCTTGTCTAACATTACGAACATTTTATTATTATTATTATTTTTTTTTTAATGCGAACTTTACACACATGGTACAGTAAACTAAAATTTCATTTAGATATGAAACCTTAGTATAATTAAAAACTAATTTCCAAAATTTGCTGCACATAGTCAGGAACGTATCCAATATCTTCTGTACTGCCGTGCATAAAAAGAGAAAAAAATCTACAAATGTTAAAACACTATTTTCTTTAGGTATATTTAAAAAGACTTGAACTGTAATATATCAGTTTAATTTGGTTTGAAATATTACCCAAGCCAGCAAGGCATTCTGGATGTTTTGTGTGTCCTCGTAAAAGAAGTGTAAATGAAAAATACATTTTCTAAATGGATAAGTTTGTTATGCATTAGAATAATTTACATAAATTTCCTAGATTCTGCAACAGAATAACACTGCTAAAATGTATTTAAATTAATTTTCTTATAAAATGTAATGTGTAAGAAATTTTTGTGCATTCCTCTAAATGAACTGTAAACGAAACATACCCCATTTTTAATATGAAAAATAATGTGGTCAATCTAAAGAACGGATATTAAAATGCTTAAATTTCCGAGCATATTTCTGAAAGTTCTCACTCAAATAGAAAGACAGATGAAACGAAGTTATAAATGCTTTCCAACTTCGTTGTACAAAAATGTCAGAAATTAAAAATTTAGTAATCTCGTGTTTTTAATAAAGGTTCGACTGCTAATATTTCTCATCAAAATAGAAAAACATTAGTGACTAATATACAAGTGAAAAAAAAATAATAATAATAATTATAATAAAAACCTTATCAACAAAGCGATTAAACACTTGATAAATTTTAAATATTATGTTTAAGGCAAAATTTATATAAAAATTGTGATTCTGTCTATTCAACGTTTCTGCCATTGGCAAAGCAAGAAACCGAAAAACCGTGCGAAATTTCATGTACGAGTAATATAAAATAAAAATCTGTTTGAAAAATAAATAAAAATGACTTCTATTTTCTCATATAATCGTTAATAACCTTCATGCTATTTTTTTTTTTTTACCTCTCATACATAAATAATCTTCAAACACAGCGATTACCGCATTAAAAACAGTGAAGAAAAAACGTAGATTACAAAGGGAAATTGTTCTTTTCCAGCATTACCGAAATCCCTAATCAGATTGGAGCTGCACCGGATGCAGCTCCAACCAAATGGTCGAAACTGGTAGGGAAAACGAGTAGGGGCTGTTGTAAGTGTTCTTTCCCTAAAGAAATCCCTTTTTTCGGGAGCTGCATGAATGAACAGCCCCTTTACGAATTTTCGAGGTGCTATTGCGTTTAAAAATGGTTAACTTTTCTCAGCTTTTTAATAACTTTTCATGATAACGAAGTAATCTGCTTTCCTATATGCATAATACTATACAATATAATAATATTTATTTTCAAAATATTTTGAAAGTTGATAAAATAATTTTTTCGAATATTTCTGGGGGGGCTGCAGCTCTGCAGCTCCTGCCACGAGCCGCCACTGATTAAAATGCAAAATGAAGGTGAATGGGATGTTTGCAAAAGATGGTTAGTTACACAGTTACAGATGGAATTACAATGCTCTTTGTCCTAACACGGTTTAAAGAGAAATAAAGAATCAATTTTAGATTACATTTTGCGGTTAAAACCTCGAAAAAGATTTTTATGAAATAAGAAACTGTAGGTTGGATTAATTCCTTATTTTCTTCTTCTTCAGTTTCTTCTCAAATTTTAAATTGCCTGGCTTTGATGCTACACGCCGTCAATAGCAGCGCTATTAAAATTTAATCGTAAAGAGATGCTAATTATATGAAAACAGTATTCAAAGAATAAGAAAAATACAAAACGTTTAAAAATTCACACTAAGAAGATTTTCATTAATTTTTCTTTCTTTCTTTCTTTTTTCTCTCTATGTCAATAATAATAATATACTGCATGTTACAAAATAGAACACACACTATTATTCAAAAGGCTTTATGATTAAAGCAGAATAATAATAATAATAAATAAAAGCAGAAAAATCTATTTATTATTTCTGTTGGCTGCTCTCCTTCCGTCCTCAGACTTGTTTAAATTTCGACACGCACAATTCCCCAGATATATATATATATATATGTATATATATATTATTCACAGCAACTGGTGTTTCTTGATCATGCCGGTTAATCGACCCAAAACAACATTCAAATGGATAGAAAAACATCAGAGTATTTTTCAAAGCATCCAAAAATTATTCTTTCTTTCCCCAATGGTTCGACTTCCAGATTGGGAGAAAACATTCTATGTCAACACAGATGCATCAAAAACAGCCATTTCAGGAGCACTTATGCAAAAATTTAATGGTAAATTACTTCCTATAGCATACTTTTCAAATCTTTAAAACCTTCTGAAAAGAAATATCCTTCGTTAAAATTGGAACTTATAGCAATTCATAAAACTGTTACCACTTTCAAATACTATTTATATAATCGCAAGTTCGTAATTTTGTCAGATAGTGCTTCCCTTGAAAAATATAAGAAAATTACGAATCCCGCTGACATTACTACCCGATGGTTAATGGACTTATCTGAATATACGTACGTTTTCAAACATATTCCCAGAAATTTAAACATCTTAGCAGATTATTTTTCCCGCTGTAATTTTGAAAACAATCAAGAAGATCTCAAAGATAATCTAAACTTAATTCATGACATACAACCAGTGTTGTGCACGAACGCGTTCATGAGTTTAGCTAAAAAATTTTGAGTTTTGAGTTGAACTTCGCTTGCTTTTTAGATTATGAACTTGAGTTGAGCGTAGTTCGTTATTTACACGAACTTGAGCGTGAAAAAGAAATTCCAGCTCAAACTCATATTAAATATTTCTCTCTGAAATATGAAAAGGAAAGTAGAAGAAGAAAAGGACAGAAAAGAAAATAACTGAGCAAAATGGATCCCGGAAAAAAAAAGGGCATTTGGAAAAAAAAAGGCACTGGTAAAGAGGGCACCAGAAAAAGGGGCACCCGGAAAAAAAGGCGCAATTTTTAATTCTCAAAAGCAATAAACATCAAATAATGAATTTAAAGCGTGATTTTTCATAATACATTTTTAGAAATTTCATTCAATTAAATTAGTACCACTTTTACTTAGTATATACCTGGGGAAAGGGGGTGGGGTGTAGGAGCGGATTGAAAGAGAATAATTGTTTTTATATCACTTTCTAATTGATTTTAATGAAACTTTGTCTAATAGTCACTTGCTGTTTAAAAAAAAAAAAATAAAAATAGTGTCACACATACTTCGGGGGATGAAGAGGGGGGGGGAGAGGAAATTCTTTTATATCATCGACCTGGGATCGAACCCAGCACTTCCTGCCTAGCAGCTCTGAAGGGATTTGCACATATATTAATTTGCAATTTGAGTGTAATATCATAGTGACATCTAATTACATTTAAAGTTTTATAGAAATTATGTTATCAAAGAATGGCAAAATCTCGTTGTGTATTTTACGAAATATTCATAAATTGTCTGTATTTTATGGGATGCTTTTATATCTATATCTATCTATATATATATATATATATATATATTTACGATTTTGAAAATATTTTATATAGATTCAGTAAATTTTAAGTTACGAGAAACGATAACCATATAACATAAATAATTTTTTGAAATATTTAAGGCAGCGTTTAGTGGAATAATCATCATTTTTCTAAAATTCTTATTTTAGTTTTAGGAGCTATCTAAGATGAAAAAGGTAATAAAATTTTCCTGCTTTCATATATTTGAATAGTGATTTCTTAAAACAAATAAAGAGATAAGTAATAATTATTTGTTTAATAAAACAAACAAATAAATAAGTAAGTAAAAGTTGAAACCGTATAAATGTTATGATGCGCATTATTAATACAGCATTCCTTCCGTTCTTGTGCTTTGTATGCCCTAACTAAAATTTGAAGAAATCTAGAATCCACTTTTGTTCTTCTTGGTCAATAAGTTTTTAACATCATGCGGTTTTCCTGAAACTAAGCCGAATCCAATGTATTGAGAATTGTGACTGGTATACGCCAATTTGTCTGCATAAGTAAATCGTTGGGGAGATTTGTTGTTGTGGGCAATTCTGGTACACAAAAGCAAATTGCTTAAAGCCCTTTCCTTTTTTCATTGATAAGAAGAATAGTTAATGGTTAAAATGAGCGTTGTCACATGGGAATAAATATCACACAGAAGCACAGCCTGATTATTGCAAGGGCAAACGGGGCAGTTGCCCCGGGCCCCCACTTTAAGGGGGCTCCCAAATCATACTCATTAGTTTATTGTATTTTTTTCCCCTAATTTCTCTGATAAACATTTTTGTTGTATTGGAAATATAATTTATTTTTTCCCTAAAATTAAATAAATGATTTTATTGTTATTAAGCTGATTGGCTATTAAATTATAGAAGAAATAAAACTTATATTACACATTTAACATTCATTCTAACAAATAAATAAATAAAATGCCAATTTATTTTAATTAAATTATTATATTTTGCATCCTTTTAATGAAAACTCATAACATTCAATATGATTTATTGTTTTGTAAATTAGGGCGATTATTGAATAAATCTTTTTATTGTGGTGGAAATGTAATTCCTTTTTTTTTTTAATTCCCTCCCTAAAATTAAATTAAGAATTTTATTTTTATGAAGCAGAATGGCTATTAAATTATATAGTAAATAAAAATCATGTTACAGTTAACATTCAATCAAAAAAAAAAAAAAAGTCAACTTATTTCATTTTAATTGTTATTTGCATCATTATAATGAAAAGTCATAACATTTTTTGTAAATTAATGTTTTGTAAAATACTCTACAATCATTCTATATTTTAAAAAGTTTTGAATATAAAACATTTCTGCTGTAATAAAATCCAATGCACTTTTATATAACAGTTTTTTATTCAAGGTTAAGATTGACAAAAAAGAAGGGGGGGGGGGCTTTATGCAAAAAATAAACATTAAGCATGAAATAAAAGATTTCAGATGGCAAAATTTTTATATTACAGAAAGAAATAAATGCTTTATTGTTAACCTATTAAAAAAAAGAACTGATTATTTTCACTAAAATGGATATATAAAATCTTAATTTAATTAGATTATATAACAAAACTTCATATCAGAAAGTACAAATTAAAATTTTAAAAAGCACAAGCTTTGTTACTTGTAATGTTCTCTATTAGAAGAAAAAAAAAAAAAAATCAAAATCAAAATCAAAATGTACAAAAAAAAAAAAAAAAAAAATCTAAAAAATCTCATCTCTTATTGTTATTAGTTTTAATTATTTTTAGATGAATAAAATTTAGTTTTAGAGTATTAACTATTATTCAAAGTGGGAATTTTAATTTACAAATATGTATAATAAAGATACGCACTATTAAAAAACCAGGTTTAATTTTTTTTTTTATCCTGTTCTTTTGCAATGCAAATCTGCCTTTTCCGCAGATCTTGGGACCTAATGTTTACAGATTATATAGGTCATTTTTTGCTTCCATTTATGTTTTTCCGATATAAATTAAGTTATTATTAATGCAAGAAATGATTGTCATAGTAATGCGAATAAGTTTGACACTTAAGGTGTATTACTTGTAGAAAATGTTGTGGATTTTAATAAAAAATAAGTCAGCATTCTAAAATGTTAATCATGTACTATTTTTAATACACAATCTGTTACACATTATTTATTCGTTAATTAATATTAGTTTTTTTTTTTTTTTTTTTTTTTTTAAACATTGAAGCAATTGTTATTTTTTTTAATACTTTACACACATGTTTACCCTTAAATTGCACTCTATGAATTATATAAAAATGTCATTTCTTGTTCTGGAATAAAATTATTTTGATTCTTCCAAATTTTTGAAACGTGCAGTAATAAAATCATCTAACTGTGATTGCAAAGTATCAAATATTCTTTTTAATTTTTAGTCTTCATAGGAATACTAACAGTCTTATCAATTGCATTAATAAATAAAAAATTACGTAGTTATATAAGGTTCAGGGGAAATAAATTTCCATAAAAGAATGAAATATAAAAGTAACTGCTACTGATTTTGCTACAGTAAATTTCATTTTTAATCCAAAAGTGAATTAAGAATTAAAGGTCTTGCAAATTTTAAAGAGCTAACTGTATTCATAAACATACATAATATTTTTTATTTATAAAATCAAAATTTTTACATAATAAGTTATAGGTAAAAATATGGGGTTTTGATGGTTTTGGCAGAATGTTTTTGACATGCTTTTTAAACATTCAAAAATTATCACACGTCAAAAACTTGCCAACCCTGACTATGATAACCATACGTTGACTGTGAAATGTTAGATATTTTTACATTTATGTAAAGAGAAAAATTTCGTACAGAAATAGAGGGGGCCCCCAAATGAAAATCTGCTCCGGGCCCCCCTCTGAGGTATCTCGGGCTCTGCACAGAAGTCGTTTGCAACGAGGTAGGTTCTTGTATAAGATAAAAATAAATTACTTCTTTGCTTAAATGAGTATTTTTAATATTAAGTTCTTAATTTAATGATTTAATAGAAATAAAGATATAAGATAGTAGAAATAAAGTCATATACATATATATATATATATATATATATATGGAAAACCTTTTCAAACACTACATTAGATGGAAACAAGCGTCACATGAACTACTGGAAAAATTATGAATAAGTCCATGAGGCAATTAATAAATTTTATTGAAATGCTAAAAGTTTTATGATCTATATAATAATAATAATAATAATAATAATAATAATAATTGAAATTAATTTTTTTCCCCCATTTTCGGCTTTTACAATCAAATACAATTTTTTCTATTTTATAATAGTTGCGATATATATTGAACTGCAGTGTACTATGCATTTAGAATTGCATAAATGCATTAATGGTAATTATAAAAAAATTCATATGAAACAGGCTGTGTTCTATATAAAATTTAATGTGATTATGACTGTGGGAAAAATGTATTTTTTAAAGAACAAAAAATGCAATCAAAATTAATTTAATCATGTTTTTAATTTTACTGTTTCTTAAATAATAAACAGTAACCATTTTCATATTATGCTTCGTATTATTTATCGCTATGTTATGTTATGTTTTTAATTCGGCATGCTTATTTCTTTCTCTTATGGAAGAGAAGGTATTGTTTGGGGTAAAATTTTTGAAATTGATATATTTACGCATTTTTAGGTTCCCTAAAACCGACAAATAGGTTTTTAGCTGTTTGTTCCAAAGTATATGTGTGTGTCTAATATCAGTATAACTCAAGAACAAATATTAGCAAGAAGTTTAAACTCTGCATTCTATTTCTTTTTAGTACGAAAATGTTACTTGGAAACTTGTACTGAAGTAGGACAAATGCGGTATGCACAAGGACATTCAAAATTAATCAGTTACGTCTATGGGTGAAATTTCATTTAAGTACAGATTAACATGTATTTAGACTGCACTAAACAAAATAAAATAAACATGTATTTCTTATAAGCAAAAATTTTAAAATTTTATTTTTTTAATTGGATATAATTGAGGAAATCGGCAAAATTTACTTTGTGAAAGGAAATTGCTTAAGAATGATAATTATTTTTGCTTACTTTTATGTTACACAAAACTTTGTTTAGAGCCCTATACTTCACGTTGCCTTTATAGGATAATTTCGCATTTTGAGGTACCTTGAATATAGAAATGAAACTTTTAACAGCTCCTCTATGGTTCTATTATCGCAACAAATGAAAAGAAATAAATGGAAGAAATTTAAATTTAGAATGCTAAAAATTATCTGGGAATGTTACTTAAAATTTTTGTCTAAGATCAGTAAGCTACTGACACAGTAATACTAAATAACTTGAAATGCATAATTTAAAATTTCGTTACAACTTATTATTTTTTTTTATGAATATGTAAATAATTGTACGGGGCATTTGGGGGGGGGGGATCATGTCATTCAGAAATATAATATATATAAAACAATTTAAACAAATTCAGATTTCTATTTTTAATTTCATTAAACGTATATACTAAAGAAAGTATTGCTATTTGCTGAATTTTCGAAAATAAGATTTCACCATATTTACAAGTTTTGAGTCATAAATGATATTTTTTAAAACTGGGTTATCCTCTGAGATATTTATTCTTGAGATAATTTGTACGTAAACTAACAGGGTGCACACATGCTTTTTCCTTTATAGTAAGCTAAATAGCAAGCGAAATTTTCTAATGATTTATACAAGAACTCAAAGCTGACATTGATTGTGGCGCAAACAAATAAAGATTAATTAAGTCAAATCATTAGGTTATACCCCCGTTTCGCCGACACTAAAAATGTCCTACCCTCGTTGACAAATTCCCAAAAAAAGGGAAAAATCATCATTATCGGTTCAACCCCCGTTTCGCCGACAGTGAAGATTCACTCCCATTTTGTCGGCGAAACGGGGGTATAACCAAAATGTTTCAAGCGCATTTAAAAATGTTAAACATCTGGAAGAAGTGTGTTGTTTGAAGGCAATAATCCTAAAACACTTAGAAGCTAAGATGCAGAAAAGATTGGGAAATAAATAGGCTACACCCAGAGTTAGAAATTAGAATGTGAAAAACAGGCGTTAATGGCACTTAATTATTTTTTATTAGTCTCCAAAATGGTGTACTCAGACATAATTTTTAAATTTTTTAATAGGATAAGACCTAGTTTATTATTTTTCATTATTATTATTTACTTAAATAATGCATACAAGCACAAAAGTTAATATAAATACATTTATATTAAAAAAATTTAAAACTTCCGTAAAAAAGAATAAACAATAGAATTTTTTTTTAATTATCTGCTGGCCAATTTATTTTTAAATTCAGTCGAATTCTAAGCGTTATATCTCAAGCAAAATGAGAATTACTAGAAGATATTCATTTAAACTTTTTTTTTTCCTTTTCGGTTGTTTTAATTATTAATTTTTACTTTTAGTTTTATAAGCCCAAATTTGATTAAATTAAATTCAGTATTTCAGAAATTATCATGATAACAAATTTTTGATTATGTATTGATAAACTAAATAACAACAATTGGTAGAAAAGTAAAAAATAAATAAATAAATTGAAATATTATGTTTCTTTTTTCTTTTTTTCTTTCTTTTTCTTTTCTTTTTTTTTTTTTTTTTTTTTTTTTTTTTTTTGCAACAGCATTTACGTGATTTTTTACTTGCTGGTTTTTATTGATCTTATGTATATATGTGTTTAAACTGATAATGTAAGAATTTTTTAAAGATAATAATAAAAAAACAAGCATTTTGAAAATTTCAGTAGACTCCAGAAACCTGCTGATCACGACCAATGTAAACAATGAAATTTATAGTGCGACCACGTTTCCTACGACTAGCAGTGAGGACGAGTCTAAAATTTGGGAGGAGTGCAAAATTGGCCGAGAGATTGTTATTTGGCAAATATCCAGTTATTCGATGGTCCCTTTTCGTTTGTTTTCTCACAGTCACCCCTATTTTGACACTGGACTCGTTCAATCCGCACTTGCGCAGAGTCTTCCATGGTCGCAAGAAATGTGGTTAAAGAATACAATAAAGTTCAAAGAAGAAAATCATGATAGAACTTATTTCAATGGTGCTATTTTAGAAACGAAATCTAATGAGATAAGGAAAGTTCACTGGTCACTATATTTAAACGAATTTTTAAAATAATTGAATCACTATTTATTTTTTTATATCCTTATAAGTAAAAACCTTTAAAAAAAAAAAAAAAAAAAAAAAAACATTGAAATCTCTTTAAACCTTGCTTCGCGTAACCGTTGCCTACGTCAGCTCCTTTTGCGCCAGCATTACATCGGGTCTAGGTTCCCACTGCCTGCAGAAAGGTCGTTACTGGGAACTTCAGTTTGGGTATTTATCGACATAATATTTTAGTATTTGAACCATGTATTTTATAGCCCTCGTTCTTTACACTATATTACCATTTGGATTACGACCAGTAGAATAAATAAATAAATAAATGTAGATTTTTCTTTAAAAAGGAATTAAATAAATGAAAAACAAATAAATTTTAATTAAACTTAAATTTTAATAAGTTTAATCTTTTCTGATATATACTATCGTTTTTTCTGATAAATATTATAAATTAACAAATAACATAAAATAAAGATTTCCTTTTCAAAAGAAATTATTAAAATAGTAATAATAATAATAATAATAAATAAATGACAAAAAGTTGCTATGTTATAAATGTTGCTATACTATAAATTTTATATGCGTGTTTTTATTATATTTATACTCTTTATTTCTCTTCATCTATTTATTTTTTCTTTAATATTTCATATATCCTGTAAGACGTATCAACCGATAAAAAGGGGTGAACTGGACACTAATCTCCTTACGTAACTAGTACCCGCAATTTCATCGAATTGAAAATTCCTTTCCGCTTGTTTTCTCCAATCGTTATAGGACAAATCCCTAATTAGCTCAAAAAGGAATCTTGAATGGGAAAAACAGGGGGTAGGAAATTTCTTGTCGGCGAAACGGGGGTTACACCAATCATTACACTATTTAAAAAATAGTATTATACTTCAAAACAACGGAACCTGAACTTTCAATTGATGGAATTTGTTTTCTATTAATAAGTTTTCTCATGTGCATAATCAAACGTATTGGAAATTTCAGAATAAAAAACCACACAAAAACAGTGGGTCCACTATTCAGAAATGTTCACTAAATAAATTTTTACTACAATTAAGTTAATAAGTTGTAATTAAGAATGATAAGTTTACAAGTTTAATTAAGCATTAAATTACAAATAATCTTCATGGTAACTGGTAATTTAAAAAAAATGTAAATTACCTATGAAAGTGTTCACAGAGGAGATCTATTTAGAAAAGATAAGACAACAACAACAACAAAAAATACACTTAAAAATGAACTTTTAATGAGTTTCGCTCCTTTTTAAAAATGAACTTGAGTTGAGCGCGTTCATTTTTTTTCAGACACGAGTTTGAGCGCGAACTAACTCGTTTTTTGCACGATGAACTTGAGTTTGAACTATCTCGTTTTTTTCGTGAACTTGCACAACACTTAATAGCAGGAGACTTGGCATTGGAATATTAAAACAGGAATAAACTACTACGTCAGAAACGCCAAAGAAAAATTATTGAGGTGCATACAGCTGTTTCGGTAGCCTAAAGCGTACCGTCTTCAGTGCAAAAAGAATTCTGAATCTGGAGAAGTGCTCGTATATATATACGAGACGGTATGCACTGAAGACGGTACGCTTTAGGCTACCGAAACAGCTGTATGCACCTCAATAATTTTTCTTTGGCGTTTCTGACGTAGTAGTTTATTCCTGTTTTAATATTGCACAACACTGCATACAACCACTACCAATTGTTGATGTTGATGAAAATGAAAACAAATAATGATAATTAAAACAAATGCTCAGAATATATTAACTATATGATTTCAGGAAATTCGAACTCTAAAGACCCCCTTCTAGAAATTTCAGACCAAACATTTGTGTCCGAACAAATTAAGGATCCTGAATTAAAAATAATTTATGAAGAAATCTTAATAAACGGAAAGTCAGAAAAATTTCCTAAATATTTTATAAATCTTGATTCTAAAATATTAATGCTCAAGAAAGAGAATATTCATAACAATTCATTCAGTTATTTAATTATTGTTCCAAATTCTTTAAAAGCAAAAGCATTGTCCATCGCGCATTTATCTCACTTCGGTTTGGTTAAAACCTATGAATTTCTTTCTAGAAGATATTTTTGGAGGGGCATTTATAATGATACCCTTAATTTCGTCTCTTCATGCATTAAATGCTTACAAGCGAAACATCACAAAACACCTCCTGCTCCGTTACAAAAAAACATATACACCCACTCATCCAAATCATACAATATCCACAGACTTGGTAGGTCCTTTTAGTAATGGTCAAAGCATCTTCCCAATAATAGATAACTTCAGTAGGCACTTAGAACTTTACCCGTTATCTAATATTACTTCTCCAAAAATAGTTCAATATTTGTTTTCATACATTACAACCTTTGGTCGTCCTGCATGTATTCTATCAGATTTAGGTCCACAATATACATCTCAAGTTTACAATACATTTAATGACACTCTAAGCATAAAAATAATACATTCGTCTGCATTTCATCCCCAATCGAACTCGATTAGCGAACGCGTTAACACATCAATTAAGTATTCAATTAATATCTTATTAGAAGAAGTGCACTCATTTCAAAATGCACTATATATACATCTCTACAATGGATCTACACATTCTTCCACTCAATTCTCGCCTAATCTTCTACATTTTGGTAGAGAACTGTCACTAATTTTTGACACTTATAACTCAAATTATACTTACCTGGACTCTAATGTAAACATCTATAAATTAATGCAGGACCTTCAGGAAATTTATAAGAAAGCGTACAATAATATTTAAGATTCCCAATCAAAAAGAAATAAATATTTTCAAAGAAAAGCTAAACTAAGAAGCATCTGCATAAAATATATTGTGTATCTGAAGTCTATGGATAAATTTAAACCTAAATATACAGGGCCCTTCATTGTCACAGTTAAACATTCCCATGTTTCATTTTCAATTAAACGTTTACACGCTAGTGATGATAAAGCATTTCATGTACATATAGACAGAATTTTATTAGCACCACCACGTAGTAATCATTTATTTGACATATATAATAATTCTAATTTTAATAAGAATCACATTATTTCTAATGATACAAATCAATATAATTTATGACAGAGAAAGTAATTTTTCATCAATTTTTTTTTTCTTCCTAATGTTTAAAGTCACACATTGAAAATTTTCAGATAATTATAGTAATTAAAAATAAATAAATTTGATGTATACTTTCATTGCAACAGACCTAATCAACCTGTTATGATTTTTATTTGTTGTAAAATTTCACAGCTTGGATAATCAATGGCTGGTCCAGGAAATTACATTCTAATATGCATTGTCTTACAACAGCAGTGTATATCATTTTTATCACTTTTTCTTTTACTCAGATGTTAATTGCAATTCCATTTTATTAAAAGTTAACATACTATAATAATATTTTGATTACTAAGAAAAAAAAAAATTGTGCTAATGAAATTAATAAAAAAAAAAAAAAATGTGTTTACATAGACTTTTGGTGCAGGTAATATTTTTATCATACATATATGCATATATCTCAGATATTCCAATTACAATTACCTAAAAAAATAAATAAATAAATAAATAAAAACATGTGCTATTATTATTTTCAACATTTATTATTTATTTAAACCTTTTATTGAATATAAAAGGCTCACTATATATTTGGTAACATATACATATACTTGGTTTTTATTTTGTCAAAGTTTCATATTGATCTTGCTTATACATTTGGATTATGTACTTATCAAAACGAATTCTTGTCCTGTATAAACTGAAATGGACACATATTTTCTCTTTCTTTCATGCATGGAAACGTAACATTTAGTGATTTCAGAATCTTCCTACGAACTAATAAAATATATGATGACTGAATTATTGTGATTTTAAATCAAAAGAACTAGAGGTCATTTTGCTTATGGATATATTCTAAAGACTCTTGTGTACACAGATTTATGGCCATACAACATTATTTCATCTCACCTTATAACATACTTATTTTCTGTATTTGTATTTGTATTTTATTATTATATAAGAATATTACCTTTATAAGTAGGCATACTAAATTTTCTATTCATACTATGATAATGTACGTATTTTATTTCTATAGGAGGCTTTTTTTTTTTTTTGTAATCAATCTATTTCACAAGATTGGAGATAATTTGATTTAATTTAAATTTTACTTTGTTGTCATATCATATATTATGTAATGGCTGAACCCTTTTTTTCGGTCGACGGGGAGAAATATGTGATGCTGAAAATCACACATCCCTTATTAAAATAAAATTATAATAATAATAATCTAAATTACATTTCATTTATTGATTTAAAATGCAAGCAAACATTATATTTCCTATTCTGAAAGAATCTAATATATTTTAATTCGATTCACTCAATGTATTTTATTTTATTTATTTTTTATTAATCTGTAATTTCGTATAATTTATTGTTTCCAGCGTTATAAACAGCAATTCTTTTTCCCCTGCTCTAATCTTATTAAGTAATCATTAAATAAAATATCAAAGAAAGGAAACCCCATTTATTTTTATTAATTGCTGTAAAATCGTCTGCAGTTTTAACCATCCGGTTTCCATTCAGACGAAAAAAAAATTCCGTTGTATTGTGAAATAGCTGAAAATTACATTTAATGTTTTTTATCATTAGATTTCGCAATGTCAGCCTAGTTCTGGATACCTGACAAAATTTAATCACATCCTATGATGTAATTTAATTATTGGACAATCTAGTATCTCTCCTTTAGGTCTCTAATACGAAAAATTTTAAATGTGTTCAGCCAAATTAGTTTTTGAAGCCAAACAGATTTGGCGAAAGAAGTTCAGTTTAATGCTTTTGTTCATGCTAACAACACATTAAAACAAAATTCTTAAAATAATTAGCTTCATGTTTTTCATTCTGTAAACATGTTACTTTTTTATTATTGTCTCTAAAAAGTATTCTTTTAAGAAAAAGGATATCGTAATGGCTTCCATTATTCTTTTAGATGTCTGTCTCGAAATAATAAATTGGAATTCTTCATCATGAATTGTTTCGAATCTACTCATTCCACTTTGTTCAAAAATGCGTATCGACATGTGTTTATTTGAAAAACAAATCTCTAAAATGGATATTGATTCCTTGCTAACTCATATTCCGGTCTTCACAGCGCCGATGGAGCCTTGGGTCACTATACCGTCATGGCTAGTTATTTTAAATGTCTTCATCCCATTTTCTCATCATAGAGCACTGCAAGGGGAGTATATTACAGTCGGTACAATTTCAAGTATTCTGGTTTCTAATCCATTGTACAGTCGGGGGAAAAAACAGCACTCGATGTAACTCAGTTGCTAATCAATGCACAAAAATGTGATAGGTATCATTCAACGGGGAATTGTGAGTAGTTTCAGAAAATGAAGTTAAATTTTGAATTGGGCGCCATCTACATATTAAAAAGCGCACCAACATTGATTTTTTTCAACGGTAATGCCCCATTTTTATTTTATATTTGAATTCCTGGGATCACGACAACGCGAAAAAGTATATTGGTTGTATATTTTACTTATTTTTTCACAGAGTTATAAGCATTCAATGTTCGAAGGTGCTAATGTTAAATTCATATTTAAAATTTTTATTATTATCTTCACAAAAAATAACTTGATCGATACATATATATATTAATTAGGAGATACAGTGAAGAAACCCAAACATAATCCATCATTACTTTTGATTCTGAAAAATTATGACCTATATTAATTTTTACATAAAATGAATCTTAATGCTAAAAAATATGGGTGTGAAAATTTGCAGCTTATTCCAGTCATTAGTTTTCGAGATATAAATAAATCTTTCTTTTGGAGTGGTTTAGGGGGCCGTCTCTTATAAAGTTTTGTATGAGATAACGAAGCAAATCTTAAAAAATAACAGAAAAAATTGAACAAAATATTTTAATTTTTTATTTACAGGTCAAATTATATAACAACGTCGTCAAACGTAAAGAAATGAAACAAAAATGATGATTTTTTAGACATTAGTGTTAGCATCAAGAATACCTGTTTTCTAAAGCCCCGCCTTTCATCGTTCTTCAAAACAAAACAATACAGAAAAGAAAAGTAAATGTGACTTTGAGTATTTGTGTTAAACCCCTTATTTTACATTGACAAATACATACACAAGTGATATTTACTTCATCAATTACTGGTGATAACGTTTGAATCCTTTAAACGAACACTAGAAAAAAAATGAACTAAATAGGTGGGGTTTGCTATTTGAAATAGAAAAATAGGTTTAATGTAAAAATTGTCAATCAGAAAAAACGAATGGAATTGGAATGCAAGACAGACTTGTAAAATCATTCTTAACTGCTGTCATAGTTAAAGGCTTAATCTTTTACTTTATATATTGCTTTATTTTATTTTTATTTTTAATTTTTAATTTTTAATTTTTATTTATTTTTTTATTTTTTTTTTTGTAGGGGAGGGGGGAGGATTGTTATTTTAAGAATACTTTAGTCTTTAAAATTTTATAAATATATTTTAACTTTATATTTTTAAAAAAATATACTTCAACTTTTATAAATATATTTTAACACTTATGCGACCACAGGATTTTGTGTTTTTCACAGTATGGTCCACCTACGGGCGTAATTCTCTCAAAATAAAATATTTCAAAACAAATTTTCTGTATTCACAATTATATTACAGATGGATATACATTATAATTATATTCTTTCTAATCAATATATTTCTATCCATCCATAGTATATGTTATTGCAAAAATATGAACACTGGGTACATACTTAAGAAGTAAGTAACACACAAATTACGAAAGAAACGCCTACTGACAGAGTTACAGATTTTCAAATGACGAGAATCCACATCTGCAGTCGCGAAAGCGTTAATTAAGAAATTATATTTTCATATAAATTATACAACAAATCGTACAGTTCTAAAGAGTTCAACTGACTCAAAACTAGTAAGTGCGATTAAAATTGTTTAATACTTACTTCATGAAACCTTGCAATAATTTATCCGAAAACATTTAGTTTATGCAATGTTGTATATATATATAGCTATATTATTTCAATTCGTATATTATGTCACACGTATGAAAAAAAAAAATAAGCCTTATTGGTGATCAGTATATCCATGATTGACACTTTTTAGTCGAAAAATATTGCACTTTTTTAAAGATTATTGTCTGACCAATCGTAAGGGTAATGTATTTAAATATACCTAAAATTATCTAAAAAAGTACGGAAGTACCAAAAAACTGAATTCAATATAATTAAGATACTGCAACGATGTTAACAGTTTTATTAATTTTTATAACTTTTTTTTTCTTGAAATATTTCCAGTGTGAAACAGTAAAATTTTGTCTAATTCTTGTAGAATCTTAATTTTATTTTTCTACATTTACAGATAACCCCCAACACATTTTTAATTATAATACTATGAATACTAAAGATAAATTATGCAAACAGTATACTTTTCCGCGCTACCAGACTCTCAGAAATTCGAATATGAAGTAAAAATTGGGTGTTGCTATTGAAAAAAATCGAAGTAAGCACTCATTTCAATATGTAGATAACCCCTAATTCAAAATTCGACAAAATTTTCAGAAAGTGTATTTTATTTCCTGTTGAATGGTGTCTATTAAATTTTTCTGCGTCAATTAATAATGAAATAACATCAAGTGATGCATTTTTTTCCCCCGACTGTACATTATAAACATGCTGAAGACATTATCATACGACTGCCTCCTGCAGTTTTGTGTATCAGTGATGTATTTATCGAGTACATATATAACAACCCATTAAATAAATCTTTTTTTTTCGTGGTTTACATTCGAGAAGAAAAGAAATCTTTTGGTAAAAATTCCTTTTTCGTTAATATACATTATTATTTACAGCCAGTTCGCCCACATGAGAAATGATTGGTGTTGAATCTAGTACCAAAGAAAAGTACTTTGCGTTTTTAATTTCTCTGAAAATTTTTTGTGTGACTTTCTGGCTCATTATTTTCAGGAATGCCTCGTAGGTGGAAGAAGATGACAGGTAGAAAGACTCGGTACTATAACCCTGACCTGGATTTGTGTATTTGGAAATATGGTTTGCTAAAAAGGGATCAACTTCAGATAATAGCTCCACGCAATAAAATTTCCACGATTATGTGGCAACCAAGTTTCTCAATGCGTCCGCTAAAAGGCAAACCAGAAGTAGGTAGAACCTAACAGTAGCAATTACTCATTTGAAAACATTTCTCCAGTATTGTTCTTCGTCTTGAGCTTGGATCAAAAGCTTAGCATCAATTCTCCCCTGTATAATAAATCTTTTCTTCATTTCTAAGATGCATGATTTATGATCTTGTATATTTTCATGACTTTTTAGATCTTCATTTGCCGTCAAATCCTTCTTTAGCTAATTTTGAATTACTTCCAAAAAGCCACCCCGGTAAACAAAAAAGTTTATCAGAATTTTCTGGATACATTAAGTAAGATCTTCTTGCCCATTTATTAAATTAGTTTTAAACAAGGCAAGGCTTGAGTCTTACTGAGAAGGGTTACGACTGAGAAAAAATAAGTGATAATCTCTGATAAAAGCTGTACGTTCTATTTCATAAAGGGAGAGAGAGTTTGTTAGACTAGCCATTGCAGTAAATTCCGATATTCTAGAAAAGTCTAATTTTTAATTCGGAAGGAAGATAACAGTTTTGACTTTTCATTTTGAATTCCCATTCCCCTACACATTCAGTGATTTCCATATAAAATCATTAAAACATGTTTGTTTGGTCTTTTTTTTTTTTACTAGCAGGCTACGCCTGCTTCACTGGTCACTATATTTAAATGATTTTTTTTTAAGAATTGAATCACTGTTTATTTTTTATATCACATTATAAATAAAAACTTAAGAAAAAAAAAACTACATTGAAATCACCCTAAACCTTGCTTCCGGTACCTGCTTCCTACGGCAGGTCTTTTTCCGCCCGCACTGCATCGAGTCCAGGTTACCACTGCCTGTAGAAAGGTCTATTCCGGGTATTTCAATTTGGGTATTTATCGGCAAAAGGTAGATTTGTTATTATTTAGGAACTACGATTTTAAAGATGACTGTATCTCAACATCTATTAAATATTTTAGTTTCATTATTCAGCAGCAAAAATTCATTATTCATGTGAAAATATATATATATATATATATATATATATATATATTGTGTCGAAAACAATGAACACTTCCATAATTAAAGTGAGTAAGTTTGAATTCTCTTTTCTTCTTTTTATATTGCCTCTGTTTTTACTTTCACTAGATAATTAAATATTTTGATACATTGGAAACAGGGAATAACTATTCTTGTTTAATACTTGCTAATAATAACTATTATTTTTTTTTTTAATAAGTAAACTTTTTAGATTAATTATTATTATTATTATTATTATTTTCAATTTCCTTCTTGTTTCAGTTAAAAAATACATAAAAAGTAATTTAAATTACTTTGAACTGAATTGGAAAGAAAAGTTGAGAAAATTCTGCAGGATTTTGCAAAGTTTGCTAGAAAAGTTTTCAAAATCTTCCGAGAACGGAAATTATGCGGGATTGCAATCTCTACTAGGACTATTGGTAACAATAAGGGATTTCCCCCTAGAGGTGATCCAGAAAATGACATGACAATTTTGATACTCTGTGGAAGGGGGAGGGGGTGACATGCCTGCATCAGTAACATTCCAGAGGTATTAATTTAATAAGAGGAATTTGTGGAGGGGGGGGGGAATCAAAACAAGTACACACTAACATGCAAAGTCTAATATGGCATTTTCAGAAGGCAACATTTTAGTGCTAAATGAGTGAATAAGCAGAGTGAAGTAGATTTCAAGAACCATAACAAGAGAACATTTAGATAAGTGGTACAGTAAAAATGAAAACTTACCGATTCAGTAGTTGGTGTTAAGGTATAGGTGTACTGCTGATGATGATCAGAAAATTGCTGAAGTTTTCTAGAAGACTGTTGTTGTTTATTTCGCTGATCACTCCAGGACCTTGCTCCCATCTTGTAGTGAATAAGGACACATGTGATTATTCCGATAGCGAACAGAACAGTTATTACAATAATAAAAATCTGTACTGCAGACTCTAAAGGAATAAAAAAAGGGAAAACATACAATAAATGCCAATTTACAAACACTTAAGGAAGATTGATTTTAATTACATATGTGTGCTTCTACCAGGGTTCGTAAATATCATGATATTTTCGAAAATATCAAAAATATCCGACATTTTTTGTATATATCCGACCTTTTTGATATATATCCGATGTTTTCAAAATTTTCAACTTATGATAAATATTTTCAGATTTAATGCAACTTAAACACCTATACATATTGCACATTATATAAAAACTAATATAAAATAGTACTTTATATATATATAATTTTTTTTCTTACATAAAAATAATTCTATATCGGATCTTTAGTTCTTGGCATAATGATTTTAACATAATAAAACTTAAGTACAAATTTTAAGATTTACAACTCGTTTAAATATAATATTCAATAGCAGAAAAAGAAAAAAAAAAAAATCACAGCACTTCTTAAAACATGCCTTAGACTGTTCTAGACTATGCTTGTTCATTAATCTAATTGGGCAAATGTGATTGTGAAATATTGTCAGCCAATCCCTACTGACCAAACCAAACCCTTTCTTCATTCTAGCAGGTGCAGTCTATAAATAGACTTGGAGGGGATGAAAACCACTCTAGGTGCAATCTAAAATCTAGAATTAAAAATGGGGGAACTCTTGCTGGAGTTGGTCCAACACAGACATTTTCATTTTGAAATTACAGGAGCACTTTAGAAAAACATTTTAAGATGTGTAAAAATTATCTTTGTTAGCTCCTTTTAGCATGTCATTTAAAATAAAATTTTTATTAACAATTGAAAATTTAATGTTCTAATGTTTAGACAAAAAATATAAATATGATGAATAATGCTATTTTCAAAATACTTCACATAAATGAAAATATCGAAAATCCCGATATTTTAAAAATAAATATCGGATATATATCATGATATATATCCATGATATATACCGACTGATGTATATCCCGAATCCTGGCTGCTACTGTAAATAAAGCTATATTACAATAAAAAATAAATATTAATAAAATAATGTAAAAGAATTACGTATTTTAATAACAAAGGAATCGGATGTTTAGTAAAAATTAGCTTCAGAATACTGAAAAAACTTAAATTTGACATAAATTGGCGCACAATCAAAAAAAAAAAAAAAAAAAAAAATATATATATATATATATATATATACTAGCTGACCCGACAAACGTTGTTTTGTCATATAAATTATTTCTAGAGAATATTTTGCTAGAAAAAAATAACTAACTTATTGTAAGTGTGTAAGGATGTGGTATATAAGGGGAAGATGTATGGAGCGCTGTGAACGGTGAAAGAATATAAAAATAACAAAACACCAATTATTTATCTTTTTAATTTATTAAAATTGATTCTTTAAAATTATATACATATCGCTACTTATAACAATATTGCTAAAAAACAATATCAATCCCTTAATGCAACAGAGTGTACAATATTTTTTGTTATCCCATCTTTCACCAATACAAACAAACTGGATGGTTTGCCCACTCGAGAGCCACGTATAATTGTCCGTGTGAAAAACATGATGTGCTCAAATCTAAGCCACAGACAGACATCGTTTGGCCCTGAGACTTATTGATAGTCATTCCAAATGCCAATCTAATTGGAAATTGAGGGCGTTTAAATTGAATTGGCACATCTGTGGGTATAATAGGGATTCGCAGTAGTAATATATTTTCACCTCGGAATTTGTCATTTAAAATGATGGCTTCGATAACATTTTCATTAATTTTTTTATGACTAATCGCGTGCCGTTGCACAACCGTTGTGGGTTCAAATTACGAAGCAAAATAACCGGAGATCCAACCTTCAGTTGTAAAATATGCGGTGGCATGCCTGGTAAATCCAATGAGTTTAAAAACTTTGTTGTATAATTTACAGCTTCGGTGGCATCGCAAACTGTATCATTAGATTTGTATGACACCAAGTCTCCTGTAACAAATGTTGTATCTTGAGATTCAATTCGTTGACGTCCACATTTTTTGCTACTAAAATTGCTCTTTCTGCCAGCCACTCATGATTTGTGTATCGTCTGTGTACATCGGGAAATATCTGGTCAATAAGAGCATCTTGAGAATCAATTATTGTGCAGAAATCGGTCGGTAATTTTATGCATCCAGTTTCATCTTTAGTAACTTTTCCATCGCCGATATCTAACAATTGTTTTGAGAATGTTTCAGCGGATGGATCTTGAAGCTTTTGAACGCACAAATTTACTTTCAGTTGCACTTTTTCAACATTACGCCACAATGACGATGATTTTAAGCACGCGTTGATCTCATCAGCGTATGTTGAACGCGGAATAACGGGAAGTGGTTGTCTGAAATCACCTGAAAAGAGTAACAGAGTGCCGCCAAATAGTTTGTCGTTGTTTTTTATATCTTTCAATGTCCTGTTCGACGCCTCAATCGAATGTTTGTGTGCCATAGTGCATTCATCCCAGATAAGAATTTTACACAATTTCAGCACTGTGGCCATGGACGATTGTTTTTTTATGTTGCACACTGCGTCTGGGTTATTTTGAATATTTAGTGGCAGTTTAAATAATGAATGAGCTGTTCTGCCTCCATCCAATAAAGTTGCCGCAATGCCAGATGATGCAACAGCCAATGCGATGCCATTATTTGATCGTATTTCGGCGAGAATTAGCGAAATAAGGAATGTTTTGCCAGTTCCACCTGGTGCACCCCCCAACAAAAGAATCCACCTTGTCCTGCCAAAACTGCGAGCATTATGCGGTCGTAAATGGTTCTTTGTTCTTCATTCATTAGTGGGACATTGCGAGAAACAATCGCTGCCATTTCTACAGTATTGTATTGTAGTTCACGATTCAATTCAGTGCTTATTAAATCAGATGCATTTCGATTTGTTGAATGCATACCGAAATGACTGAGTGGTAAGTTGGCAATGATAATGCAAAGATCTTCAATAGCAATCAATGCTTCATTGTACATAGCGTCACTGAATACTATCGTTAGATCATTGCACCGTGAACGATGTTGATGCAATATATCATCAGTCATTGAATCTTTGTGATTATCCCGTAATGTCTCTGCTCGGGCCGGGAAACATGTAGTCAACACTATAGCGAATAGTAGACGAATTTGTTTTGCTGTACAGTTCAGTCCTACTTCAGCAAGCATACACTCCCACTGGTTGTCGTCTTCCAGCAAGCCGAGTGCAAGGCATGCACCTTTATACGTTGGATACTGTTGTCCATTCACTTTACGTAAATCTTGAAATGACAAAGGGCCGATGACATTAACCAATAACAGTCGAAGATAAAAGCACTCAGTCTGCCCTGGATTGACTGTAAATACTCGTCCCAAGGTGTTTGATTTGAATAAACCGGGACATGCATCAATCGGCGTGCCTTGCTTGCGGGGCATCCATTTTTTTGTTGGAGTCCATGTGAAATAGCGTGGTACTTCTGAATAGAGTAATGTCCGTGCAAAAGCACCAAAAGCATCCGCACGATTACACAATTCAAAAAATTCGGTGAGTGTAGTTTTTGGTGGATTTATAGCACGATCAATCGCTGTCTCGCTCGTGAAATATACGCGCTGGCCATTTTCAAGATGGACGGCTAAATGAAGAACTGCTGGATCCCGTTCATGAATTGGGAAACCAAAGATACGCCAAACAGCTTCATTGGAGCTGACGTACCGGCCAATTTGGTAAAGTGTTATTTCATCGTTGTTATTCACCGGAGGAGCATTCGCATTGGCATTTTCAACTCGAAATACAGCCATATCACTGCCTTTATTCACATACTTGCAAATGTATTTGATGCTCTTCACTGAACTGCAGAACTGAACATTAATATGAGCACCAAAAATAAATTAAAAAAACTAACGTACAGACAATAGCAAGAAAGTCAAACTTCTTCACACACCATAAATTTTAAATCAGCACAACCGGTTTCGAAAGGACGTAGCCTTTCTTCATCAGGTTCAAACACGTGCAACTGCCTTGGAGGCAAAAGCAAGACTGAAAGCAGGACAAAATCCAGATTCCACTTTGCTGTCTACAGCCTGGAAAAATTTGTTTAATTCAATTAAATAATTTCCTTCATTATGTTTATAACATCATATTAGTTATAAAAAAATAATTCTAATTAAAAAAAAAATAATAATAATTAATGGATAAATTTTATTAAATTTACTTATTAGTTTAATATCATTGAAAAAAAAAAAATAATTGTTTACTCCTTTCCTCCCTCCTCATTTTGTGGTGTGTGTGTACGTGTGTTCCTCTCAGATTGGTCCTGTCCTGCATGTTGCTTCCTATTGGTTGTTTGTGTTGCTCCTCCCCCTCTGGATTTTGTCCTGCTTTCAGTCTTGCTTTTGCCTCCAAGGCAATTGCACGTGTTTGCACCTGATGAAGAAAGGCTACGTCCTTTCGAAACCGGTTGTGCTGATTTAAAATTTATGGTGTGTGAAGAAGTTTGAATTTCTTGCTATTAATATGAGCATTGAATTAATACATTGAATTGCTGAGCGTCCCATATTCGCTCAGCAGAGGCGAATATGGGACCACCCAATGGTTATCAATGTCAATATCTATGTTGTTGACATAGATGACCGCCATAGATGATAAGATTGTCCGCCATTATCGGGATTTCTTCGACGATATATTGGATATCCGTCAACATTTGTGATCGTGAAATTTTTCGGAAAACTTTTAGTACATTTTCCATCTGCACAAATAATAATGGCCTAAAAATTCATTTTTCATTTTAACATAAAATAACTCCGTCGGATATTGACGAATTTTTTAAAAGAATATACCATTTTAACTAATTTTAACATTTTAACAATATTAACGTTGAAAAAATATTTTAAACACTTACGGTTAAAAATTCATTTTTCATTTCAACATTAAATAAATTCTGACATCGTGTTTACGATTCTAAAATATTAACTTTGAAAAAATATTTTAAACACTTCGTAAGATATGGTTAAAAATTCATTTTTCATTTCAACATTAAACAAATTCTGACATCGTGTTTACGACAAATCACGCCATCTAGGTGGAAAAGTTGTTGAAAGAGTTGGTTAAAAATTAATTAAGAAAGAACTAATTAAGTTACAACTTTCATTTGTAAATCTAAACCATTCTCGAATCCACCTGAAGACACACAAAAAATTTCATTAAACTCAGTCCAGCCGTTTAGGAGGAGTTCAGTGACATACACACGCACAAAAGAAATATATATATAAAGATACTAGCTGACCCGACAAACGTTGTTTTGTCATATAAATTATTTCCAGAGAATATTTTGCTAGAAAAAAATAACTAACTTATTGTAAGTGTGTTAGGATGTGGTATATAAGTGGAAGATGTATGGAGCGCTGTGAACGGTGGAAGAATATAAAAATAACAAAACACCAATCATTTATTTTTTCAATTTATTAAAATTGATTCTTTAAAATTATATACATATCGCTACTTATAACAATATTACTAAAAAACAATATCATTCCCTTAATGCAACAGAGTGTACAATATTTTTTGTTATCCCATCTTTCGCCAATACAAACAAACTGAATGGTTTGCCCACTCGAGAGCCACGTATAATTGTCCGTGTGAAAAACATGATGTGCTCAAATCTAAGCCACAGACAGACATCGTTTGGCCCTGAGACTTATTGATAGTCATTGCAAATGCCAATCTAATTGGAAATTGAGGGCGTTTAAATTGAATTGGCACATCTATGGGTATAATAGGAATTCGCAGTAGTAATATATATTTCACCTCGGAATTTGTCATTTAAAATGATGGCTTCGATAACATTTTTCATTAATTTTTTTATGACTAATCGCGTGCCGTTGCACAACCGTGGTGGGTTCAAATTACGAAGCAAAATAACGGGAGATCCAACCTTCAGTTGTAAAATATGCGGTGGCATGCCTGGTAAATCCAATGAGTTTAAAAACTTTGTTGGATAATTTACAGCTTCGGTGGCATCGCAAACTGTATCATTAGATTTGTATGACACCAAGTCTCCTGGTAACAAATTTTGTATCTTGAGATTCAATTCGTTGACGTAACCATTTTTTGCTGCTAAAATTGCTCTTTCTGCCAGCCACTCATGAATTGTGTATCGTCTGTGTACATCGGGAAATATCTGGTCAATAAGAGCATATTGCGAATCAATGATTGTGCAGAAATCGGTCCGTAATTTTATGCATCCAGTTTCATCTGTAGTAACTTTTCCATCGCCGATATCTAACAATTGTTTTGAGAATGTTTCAGCGGATGGATCTTGAAGCTTTTGAACGCACAAATTTACTTTCAGTTGTACTTCTTCAACATTAAGCCACAATGACGATGATTTTAAGCACGCGTTGATCTCATCAGCGTATGTTGAACACGGAATAACGGCAAATGCTTGTCTGAAATCACCTGAAAAGAGTAACAGAGTGCCGCCAAATAGTTTGTCGTTGTTTTTTATATCTTTCAATGTCCTGTTCAACGCCTCAATCGAATGTTTGTGTTCCATAGTGCATTCATCCCAGATAAGCATTTTACACTATTTCACCACTGTGGCCATGGACGATTGTTTTTTTATGTTGCACACTGCGTCTGGGTTATTTTGAATATTTAGTGGCAGTTTAAATAATGAATGAGCTGTTCTGCATCCATCCAATAAAGTTGCCGCAATGCCAGATGATGCAACAGCCAATGCGATGCCATTATTTGATCGTATTTCGGCGAGAATTAGCGAAATAAGGAATGTTTTGCCAGTTCCACCTGGTGCACCCCCCAACAAAAGAATCCACCTTGTCCTGCCAAAACTGCGAGCATGATGCGGTCATAAATGATTCTTTGTTCTTCATTCATTAGTAGGACATTGCGAGCAACAATCGCTGCCATTTCTACAGTATTGTATTGTAGTTCACGATTCAATTCAGTGCTTATTAAATCAGATGCATTTCGATTTGTTAAATGCATACCGAAATGACTGAGTGGTAAGTTGGCAATGATAATGCAAAGATCTTCAATAGCAATCAATGCTTCATTGTACATAGCGTCACTGAATACTATCGTTAGATCATTGCACCGTGAACGATGTTGATTCAATATATCATTAGTCATTGAATCTTTGTGATTATCCCATAATGTCTCTGCTCGGGCCGAGAAACATGTAGTCAACACTATAGCGAATAGTAGACGAATTTGTTTTGCTGTACAGTTCAGTCCTACTTCAGCAAGCATACACTCCCACTGGTTGTCGTCTTCCAGCAAGCCGAGTGCAAGGCATGCATCTTTATACGTTGGATACTGTTGTCCATTCACTTTACGTAAATCTTGAAATGACAAAGGGCCGATGACATTAACCAATAACAGTCGAAGATAAAAGCACTCAGTCTGACTTGGATTGACCGTAAATACTCGTTCCAAGGTGTTTGATTTGAATAAACCGGGACATGCATCAATCGGCGTGCCTTGCTTGCGGGGCATCCATTTTTTTGTTGGAGCCCATGTGAAATAGCGTGGTACTTCTGAATAGAGTAATGTCCGTGCAAAAGCACCAAAAGCATCAGCACGATTACACAATTCAAAAAATTCGGTGAGTGTAGTTTTTGGTGGATTTATAGCACGATCAATCGCTGTCTCGCTCGTGAAATATACGCGCTGGCCATTTTCAAGATGGACGGCTAAATGAAGAACTGCTGGATCCCGTTCATGAATTGGGAAACCAAAGATACGCCAAACAGCTTCATTGGAGCTCACGTACCGGCCAGTTTGGTAAAGTGTTATTTCATCGTTGTTATTCACCAGAGGAGCATTCACATTGGTATTTTCAACTCGAAATACAGCCATATCACTGCCTTTATTCACATACTTGCAAATGCATTTGATGCTCTTCACTGAACTGCAGAACGGAACATTAATATGAGCATTGAATGTTTTGCTCAGCAGAGGCGAATATGGGACCCCCCATCGGTTATCAATGTCAATATCTATGTGGTTGACATAGATGACCGCCATAGATGATAAGATTGTCCGCCATTATCGGGAATTCTTCGACGATATATTGGATATCCGTCAACATTTGTGATCGTGAAATTTTTCGGAAAACTTTTAGTACATTTTCCATCTGCACAAATAATAATGGCCTAAAAATTCATTTTTCATTTTAACATAAAATAACTCCGTCGGATATTGACGAATTTTTTAAAAGAATATACCATTTTAACTAATTTTAACATTTTAACAATATTAACGTTGAAAAATATTTTAAACACTTACGGTTAAAAATTCATTTTTCATTTCAACATTAAATAAATTCTGACATCGTGTTTACGATTCTAAAATATTAACTTTGACAAAAATATTTTAAACACTTCGTAAGATACGGTTACGATTCTAAAAATATTAATTTTGAAAAAATATTTTAAACACTTCGTAAGATACGGTTAAAAATTCATTTTTAACACGCTTTTATTAGCTTCACCGTTATGTATGTATGTATGTATGTTTGTTTGTAACTTCTCTGGGAGCAAACAAAAAATTTATATTGTAAAAAAAATACTTTCCCTAAGTGAACGATGCGGCGTCGAGGTAAGGCGCCGCGCTACGAATCTTAATGTCCAGCGTTCGATCCCCGTCAGGGGAGATTTTTTAAAAATGGTTTTTGTTAATTTTAAGTTATTTTAATTAAAGATTTAAAAGTATGTAAATATTACGGTGTGTCACTCACACGATTTTCTCTTACCCTGAATTTTAATACTAAGATAGATATTTCGTGCTTTTTAGTTCACATTTCTATAAAAGCGTGTTCTTTCATTTTTTAAAACTATAATATTATTCATTTCAACATTAAATAAATTCTGACATCGTGTTTACGACAACTCACGCCATCTATGTGGAAAAGTTGTTGAAAGAGTTGGTTAAAAATTAATTAAGAAAGAACTAATTAAGTTACAACTTTCATTTGTAAATCTAAACCATTCTCGAATCCACCTGAAGACACACAAAAAATTTCATTAAACTCAGTCCAGCCGTTTAGGAGGAGTTCAGTGACATACACACGCACAAAAGAAATATATATATAAAGATATATATATGACCTAAAGCTTTGGCAGTAGTTATAAGTCAAATGAATTTTAATCAAATTCTAATACATGTCAATTATATTTTTTATTCGACAGAAGTTAATTTTTACTGTAAACTGAATGTATAGTAGGGTTTAAGCTGCCAGTAGTTTTTTTTAGCATTTTGCTAAAGGATATTTTATTTTGCTAAAATGTGTTAACAAGAATTTTACTAAAAAGTAAAAACCAAATTATTTTGTAAAAAATATTTAATGTCTAATTTTTATTCAAATACTACTTCGCAGGCAAAAATTACAAAACTGTTAGAAACACTGAAAATATCATAGATTGTTATTTATTTAGTATATTTGGATTTAATTTGAATTCTTAAAAAGTGAATTTAAATGTGAACACATTTAAACAATTGTTCAACAGAATTTAGAATCTGCTTCACAGAAACATTCACAGCACTAATATTGGATAACAATCTATCTATATCTGCTACCACCTACCAATTTCTAAATCACTTTTTCATTTTGAACACATATTGAATATATATAGTGTATATATATATATGTATGCATAAAATATATACACATGTTGAAGGGAATAACTGCCTTTTTTTTTTTTTTTTTTTTTTTATTGTTAAAATTGAAACAATATTAAATTATGCAACATTTGGGAAATGCAAAACTAAAACTAACAATAATACATAATTTAAGTTTAAGTTTTCTGAAAATATTCAAGAATAAGAATTTTTATAATCTAATCCTTCTCTTCCCCAGAAAGAATAAGCTAAATGACTTCCAAAAAAGCTAAAATACTGCTTCAGGATTTTAGCTAAAATGCTACAGAAATTTTTTTTGCCAGGTAAATATTGATGTATATGGTTTTTTTTTTTTTACCCAAGAGAAAATGAAATCTTTTTAAAATTAATTGCTTACATATTTAATAGTTAAAAAAAAAATAATAATAAAATGAAATTTTTACTATGTCAGATAAACGGAAATCTCCAACATATTGAACAATGTGCAAAAAAAAAATTGCTTGAAAAATTTTAAAATAACAATGAATTAAAATTATTTACTGTTTTATGTGTATAAAATGTACTTTTTAGTGACTGTATAAAGTGTATGAACCAACACAAAGAAAAGCATTAAATATTAATTTTTTCATGTTTTTTGTGTACACTGAAATTTGCATGTCACTTATTCATTATAGAAAATTTTCTATTTGTCTCATCAAATTTGTAGTGATACAGGAAACAATAAATAACCTATTAATCTCTTGTTTGAATTGCTCTATCAGTGGCTAGGACACTCTGCTGTCAAAGCTGGTAGTACGAGTATTAGAGAGGAGGTGTCAAGTTTGAACTCAAGTTGCATTTGTCAACCTAGGCATTCAGGTTTTCTTCACTAGGGTACTTTCGGGATGATGATGGAGGGCATTTTAATCAAGTCTTAACCATTTATTACCGTTCACATAAGTATTTTCTACCCGTATCATACCAGAGACAACCTTCACAAGACTGTTCTGATTCTTTCTTTCCTGGTAAAAAGGAAGTCAGAGTAGTGTCATCTTTCTCTTGAAATCCACCCCACAATTGCCTAGGGCAATGGTCGCAGGGCTGCCACTCAATAAAGACTCCAAAAATAGTCGCTTTAGTTGCATTACATATGAAAAATAGTCTCCTAAATAAGTCTCCTGAAGCAGAAAGTAGGTTTTTTCCCCTAATCCTTGCCCTCCCTCCCCCTTTTTTATATCCAATATTAATGTTTTGATTATACAGTATAGGACCCATTAATAAGTACAAAACTTTAAATAAATACCATAAAATGCAAGAACTCTCAACAATTGTTTTGGATCGGAAGAAAACATGACCCTTCGTCAGGCGAACAAAGTAGGTACAAGTACTGCAGTGCAAACAAAGTTGCTTTGTTTGCATTGCAGCACTTGTGCAGGGTGTCAACAATCAGGAAAAAAAAGGAAATCATGGAAAAATCAGGGAACTTTATCAATCAGGAAACATCAGGGAATTTCAGAGAAAATACTCAAAAATCATGGAACTTTTCATTTTTGCCTTACAAACATGACTGAAGGGTCACCAAATGGGTGATATCTTAGCACATTGAGGACTGCTTTTTTATTTTAGTTGAATCTCAAAAAGTCAACATTAAAAGAAGAACCCCCCCTTTTTTTCCCTATTAAATATTCTGAATGCAACAACATGAGGAATAATTTTATGTTCTGATGTTAATATATTGTGCTCTTTTTGAACTTTTAGTTTTCACTACATTTTTCTTTCTATGCAATGCATGTCAAAAAAAAAAAAAAAAAAAAAAAAAAAAAGATATTTTTGTCTATCATTAATATAGTTTTTTGAATTGTAAAGGTGTGTGAGCATGTTAACCCTGTTGCTGTGTTCATTACGAACGAACGAAATAGACATTAATTTTTAAATGTACAAAATGGAGTCCAAACGAGACCAGACGTTTTAAATTTCAATATATAATGGTACTTTCTTTTCCTATTTTTGAATTAAATTTATATAACAATTTATATAATGTTTTTACAGAGTGTGTCTACATAAAATAAAAATTTTCATGCATGTCGATGTTGGGTCGAAATAGACCCGAACACAGCAGCAGCGTTAAGTATGTTACACAAGGATGCAATACACAAAATTATGGAATGTATGTATGTAATAGGTAACGGAAATCTGTAAAAATTAGTATGGGAAATCATGGAAAAATCAGGGGGGTTCTGTATTTCTGTAGCCACTCTATTGTACTTACTTCATCCCCTTACGAAAGATCATGGTTTCTTTTGACGCGAAACAATTGTTGCGAGCTCTTACATTTTATGGTGTTTATTCAATGTTTTGTATTTTTTTTTTTTAATGTCAGCTCGGTGGTGCTTTCTTATAATAGGACCCATTATCCAGAACACTCTAAACCAAACCCTAAAAGCACATCTTCTCCAAATGACATCCTTAGGATGTTCTATGGATGAAAATGATACCTACAGACGTCCTGTGGACATCTTTAGGATGTATTAGGGGCAAGTGTGTTGTTAGGGAATGTATTCTGGATTTCAGAATATTATTTATTTCCCTGGATTATAAAACATAATTCAATAACTGATTGGCAATTATTTACATCTAGGTGTGTCGCGGATAAATTTATATATAACAAAATTCTTGTGTGTAAAAATTGTCGAGACTAATTTTTCAGACATAAAAATCCTATGCGTCAAAAAGTATCTTTCATTCTTCCAATGCATTACTTTAAATTTGCCTGCGACAAGAAAAAAAAAAAAAAAAAGAAAAAGGCTGTCTTAAGTGTGTAAGGAATAAACCTTATTGGGAAAAGAGCTAGTCAAAGCTGAAAATCTCAGATTTTATCTTTGCGCAAACAGGTGTTTTTTCCAGATGGCCCGGATTCTGTGTAAACACGAGTAATTGTCAGACGAAACACGCCATTCACTTGTTTCGCTATTTGAAAATAGAAAAGCAGTTTTGAGTGTATAAAAAAATGGCGGATTTAAGTGGGTAGATAGATATTTGCTGTTTTTACAATGCAGGGACACTATTGCAGTCGTTTCAAGTAGGGTCAATAACTTTTATTGCACCTCATAAAAATTGAAAATGGGCCCCGAAGAATTATTTTTTTTATTTATTGCATGAGAAAAAGTGTCTTCTTGATTTTATCTAGAATAATCCGTGTCGAAAATGGAGGGAAAAACTCGAAAGTTACAAAGGGTAAAAAAACGTCGATCATCCAGTCAGCTTTCTTGAGGCGTGGTTATCTCGAGAGCGCAACGCTGGGGATTGGTCAGGCTTCCTCCCTCCCGACTCGGGAAAGTGTGAGAATGTGTACCGGCGTGGGTACGGGAGAAAGAGACAGAAAAAGCTCAGAGGAGGCGTTGGGCTAAAAAAGATATATAAAGCTGAAAAATAAAATGTCAGTCAGCGGAAAAAAATGGCAGTACACAAGTCACACTGGAAAACAAAGTTCGGATGGTAAAGTTAAAAAGAAAAGATGGCCACCACCTACCAAGAATTGTCTATGTAGCCATAAGTACTAGTGGCCCCAGTTTTTGCCTTAGACGAACGGTAGCCAGCTCACAAGTATCCCTGTAGACTAAGAATCACTGAGGATAGGATAAACAGAAAGACTGTTTGGTAAAATTTTTCCAGAACCGAAGCGAAGTGGGCCTAGCAATGCTTAGAGTCAATCTGAAAGTGTCTATACGACGGTTCGATGGCTACCCGGTCTGAAGCGTAGGAGGCCTAACACTGCTCGCAGCTAATACTCCGAGGTATCGACAAAAGACTTGATAGCTACCCTGTCCGACCTGAAGTAAACCTGTTGCTGCACCCAATTGGTACAGATATATCTCCATAAGGAATTTGATTCCTGAAGCCATGTTGGAGTCTAAGCCTGCTAACAAGGGATGCCTCTAATGCATATGAAAGCGAAGGGTCTATAATGTTTTTTTTGCTAAATAGAATTGTTTTGCGTTAATGCTTGTTTGTGTGCCAAAAGTATTTTTTTTTAGACTTTTACAGTCTGTGTTACTAGAGAAATTACGTGAGCCGGTTTTCCTCGACGTGCAGCTAATAAGTATGTTTCTTATTTATGTTGTGTGATTATTAAGATCAACGTAAAAATTGTTTAATAAAAGATGGAATAAAGAGAATTGTAAACTTAACATATAATAGTCTAGTATTATTGTAGGGGTTTGTTTCTTTAATTTAATATTGGAAATAATATAGAAATTACTCAGTGAAATTTAATGGAGATTAAATCCGTTCAATCTATCTTAATTTTTTTCTTTAATTACTTTTATGTAATTAAACTTTTAATCTGACCTGGGTTTTTATAAAAAAAAAATAATAAAAGGTTTGGGTGGTGCAATCAGGAGAATTTAGAATTTTAAGTATGTTTTTTTAACACTTTCCAACAAGGTTGAAAAGTGTTTATGACATGGGTTTGTCTGTCTGTCCGTCTGTCTCTCTGTCCGCGCTCTAACTCCCGTAAATATTTGTGGAATTTCTTGAAACTGATATATATTATTCAAGTTCACTATCGGATGTTCCCTATTGAAAATGGAGTTTATACCTCTATTGGTTTGTGTACAGGGACCCCCGAAAATATTTCAAAGCATTGTGTTCTATGAGAGGCATTTCTATAAACCATATTTTCATAGCCTTACTGTTTAAAAGTCTTAATGAAATTGAAATATGTTATACAAGTTCACAATCGGATGTTCCCTATTGAAAATAGAGTTTATACCTCTACTGGTTTGTGTACAGGGACCCCCGAAATTATTTCATAGCATTGTGTTCTATGGGAGGCATTTCTATAAACCATATTTTCATACTTTTACTGTACAAAAGTTTTAATGAAATTGAAATATGTTATACAAGTTACTATCGGATGTTCCTTATTGAAAATGGAGTTTATACCTCTACTGGTTTGTGTACAGGGACCCCCGAAAATATTTCAAAGCATTGTGTTCTATGAGAGGCATTTCTATAAACCATATTTTCATACCCTTACTGTTCAAAAAGCTTAATGAAATTGAAATATGTTATACAAGTTCACTATCGGATGTTCCCTATTGAAAATGGAGTTTATACCTCTACTGGTTTGTGTACAGGGACCCCCAAGAATATTTCAAAGCATTGTGTTCTATGAGAGGCATTTTTATAAACCATATTTTCTTACCCTTACGGTACAAAAATCTTAACGAAATTGAAATATGTTATACAAATTCACTATCGGATGTTCCCTGTTGAAAATGGAGTTTATACCTCTATTAGTTTCTGTACAGGGACCACCTAAAGTATTTCAAAGCATTGTGTTCTATGAGAGGCATTTCTATAAACCATATTTCCATACCTTTACTGTACACAGATCTTAATGAATTTGAAATATGTTATTCAAGTTCACTATCGAATGTTTACTGTATAAAATGGAGCAAATACTACCACTGATTTGTCTACAGGGACACACAAAAGTATTCCAAAGCATTGCGTTTTATGAGAGATATTTCTATAAACTAAATTTTAATAACTTTACTTTGCACGAAGATTTATGAAATTGAAATGTGTTATTAAATGTGTGTGAATCAAGAGAAGAGATTTTCAAGTTTTGAGATGATAAACTCAAAAATAAAATTTATATAGTAGTGAAAAAGAATAGGTAATAATATTTTTGAAAATTTCTTTATTAGAGTATAAATCAAAAGTATATAATATAATAGAGTATTAATTAAAACTATAAATTTTGTGTGCATTATATGCAGTGTTAAAATCAAGTCAGTTACAAAATAAAACGAAGCATATTATTGAATTAATGATATAATTTAAATATGCATGATGTCAATAAAAATTACTTGAATGGTCAAATTTTTGAATTATTTAGTATTTGTATACTTATATATTTGAAAACATTACATATATAATATATATAGATTACTAGGTGTATAATTATATCTCTGCAAAAAATAACAACACACAAAACAAAATAATTAGGGTACTTATTTGAAAGAAATAAAAGGGGACGAGGATTTCAAAATATACGTGAAAAAAAAGTAATAATTGAAGAAAATCTTTCAGAAATTTAACTTAACCCAAAATTTAACCATCTCCATTATTAATATTGGGTACAAATACACAAAAAATGACAGCATTAATTTAGTTTTAAACTTGATACTATTAATTTAGTCCAACATTTATAAATTGAGTATCTAGAATAATAGTATAAAATAGTTATCTAGAAAATTAGAGTACACGAGCATTTATTAAACCATTTAAATAAAATTGCATTTTTTTATCAAAGTTATAAAACAGCACACGTTTTTATTCGGAAATAAATGAGCACAGTTTCTTTTTATGTTAGTAACACACAATTTGTTAAACACTGTATATAATGCACATAAAATTTACAGTTTTAATTAATACCATGTTATATTATACACTTTTGATTTATACTCTAACAAAGAAATTCCCAAAAATATTATTACCAGTTCTTTTTCACTTCCGGGAAATTTTACTTTCCGAGTTCATCATCTGAAAACTTGACAATCTGCTTCCATAATTCAATTCCAATGAGATATTTTTTAGTTATCCTTCTTTTTCTTTAATCAATTCCATCAACATGTTCATTTTATATACACCTACAGCACTGAAATATCATTCCTTCAATAAATACAGAAAATATAAAAGCTCTCACGTGGATTATAAAACCCACATGGCGAAGAATGAGAGAAAATTGTCGGAACTATTTTATGGGGAGCTTGGTTGTTCGACGACAGCCAAACGATGTCGGCTTATCAGGACGACAAATACGTCCTCATATCAGTGGGTGTGAAAGCACGTAGTATATAGAACTGTATTTTGTCTGCACGGATGTCGGATAACGACAATCGAATACGTTTTATCGGTGTCGTGTTGGCAAGTGTGAAAGCGCTCTTACTGTACACATATCTTAATGATATTGAAATATGTTATTCAAGTTCACTATTGGATGTTTTGCTGTATAAAATGGATTAAATACCAACTCTGTTTTATATACAAGGACACTCAAAAGTATTCTAAAGCATTGCGTTCTATGAGAGATATTTCTATAAATCAAATTTTAATAACTTTACTTTTCACGAAGTTTTAGGAAATTGAAATATGTTATTTGTATACACAAAAGAATGATTTACATAGAATATAGCATGATTAGCATTAGATTTACAGTGTGACACAAAAATATTCTGTTATATTAAGAGCTATTATTAAAAATTTGCTAGAATTCTACTTTTGTTTACATTAAGCGTTTTTAAACCTTCCTAACATTTTTTTTTAAGTGTGAATATGATATCAATTTGTGTATCAGTCCGTCTGTCCGTCTGTCTGACTGCCCGCGCTCTATGGATTTTTTTGAAACTGATATATGTTATTCAAGTTCACTATTCAATGTTTCCTATATAAAATAGATTACATACCACCACTTGTTTATGTACAGGGACACTCAAAAGTACTCCAAATCATTGCGCTCTTTGTGAGATATTTCGGAAGTTTTAGGAAATTGAAATGTGTTATTTATATGCACAAAAGAATGCTTTGCGTAGAATGTAGCATGGTTAACATTAGATTTACAGGGTGACACAAAAATATTCAGTTATATTAAGAGCTATTAATAAAAAAATTGCTAAAATTGTACTTTTATTTACATTAAGTGTTTTTGAAATTTTCTATCATTTTTTTAGTGTGAATATAATTTCAATTTGTGTATATGTCTGATTGTTCTGCTGTCCGTCTGTCTGTCTCTCCGTCTGTTTTTCTGCGCTCTAATTACCGTAAATATGTATGGATTTTCTTTAAACCGATATATTTTATTGAAGTTCACTATCGGATGTTCCCTATTGTAAATGGAACGGATACCACTTCTGGTTTGTGTACAGGGACACCCAAAGTATTCAAAAGCATTGTGTTCTATGAGAGGAGTTTCTATAAATCATATTTTAATACTTTTAATGTATAGAAACTTTAATGAAATTTTAATATGTTATTCAATTTCCTATCGGATGTTTCCTATGTAAAGTAGAGTACATTTCTAACTGGTTTGTGTACCGGGTACACTTGAAAGTACTCCAAAGCAATGTGTTGTATGAGAGTTATTTTTATAAATCAAATTTTAATAATTTTATCTTCCACAAAGCTTAACGCAATATTATTCTTATGCACAAAAGAGTGTGCCTTCTATGTAATATAGTATCTGTCTGTCCGATTGTCTACCTTTCTATCTGTTTGTCTCCGGCTCCTTTCATCCGTGAGTATTTTGAGAATTTTTTAAAAATGATACACTCATATTCCCTATGGAATGTTCCCTATTGAAAATGTCATTAATAGGTCCTGTAAAACTAGTTTGTTTACAGGGACAACAACAACAACAATTAAAAAAAAGTCAATGTATTACGTTTTGGGACGGAATTTTTTAAAAGTTAAATTTAAAAAACTTTCTACTAGAAAAATCTTAAAAACATTGACATGTATTATTAACATTCTAAAATATTGTTTTGTATAGAATATGATATGATTAACTTTCAGATTTACAGGGCTACAGTAAAATATTCAGAGAGTTTAAAAGCTTTAATTATAATTTAACGGCTGCATTTTCTTTTGCGTTAAGCCTTTTTAACACTTTTTAAAATGTCTAAGAGTAATTTAAAAATCAATTAGTCTAGCTGTATGTTTTTCAGTCCTTCTGTCTGTTGTGCGATAACGTAGCCAAAGAATATTAATAGTTATTCGATACAACAATTGCGTGCAGTTGGAAAGTGTTACTAATCAATGCGTACTGCATGATTTTTCTTTCTTGTTTATGTATGGCTTAGGTCTAGTAGTAAATTGGTCTGTTACAGTATTAAAGTTTAAAGAGAATTAATTTAAGGTTATTAAAATTTTGGTGGATGAAATATAATTAATTGCTGTTTGAAATTTAAAAAAAAAAAGGGGGGGGGGGGTAAAGAGAATTAGGAAGATGTTGAATTTAATTGAAAGACCAGTTTGCTTTCTTGGCCTGTATTAATTGCAAACAAAATTTTTAAATGTACTTTAAAACCAGATAAGTTTCATTTACAAAATTCAAAGTGATGGCTGTTGATCCTTGGGGGGATTCGAACACAACTTTTCAACTTTCTGCAGTCATAGAGTTAATTTGTGTGGATGTCACTTTCACTTGGTTTTCTGCAACTCTATTTAGGTAATGTTGGTTACTCTAATTAGTTTAAAACCTATCTATTTTGCACTGGCTGAGGAAATTATTTATCAAACAGCTTGTGCGGGATAGATTTGTTAATTGTTGAAGTTAGAGTGACATTTCAGCTAGGCTTGCTAAAAATACAATTTATTATTTAAGCCATACATGTATACAGCAAAGCAGGCTGAAATTTACCTTATATTTCATGCAGGACTAAAAAGGGAGTTTGGAATTTAACCACTAACTTTCACGGAAAATCTATATTATCTTAGAGTTTTAAGAGTACGTGTAAATTCCAGGAAGGAAATTAGACAGTTGAATTTAAAAGAAAAATATAATAAAATTAATATACCATATGCACCACTCACAAAGTTAAGATAAAATTTTCTGTGCAATGTACTAAGGTTAAATAAAAGTTAAGACAGGTGTAACTATATGTAAATTTTTATGAAATTTTGTGACGTATTTCAGCTAGAGCTGCCACAAAATATTAGTTATACTCAGACAGGTATTGTCATGTTATTACTATTAATTAAAACACATTACAGGTTAAATATATTTATTTCATAAATCATAAATAAAATAAGCAGTTCAAAATTATACGTCGACATCACAGTTCATAGCGTACAGGCAAGCCAGCAGACATGCAAAAACTAACTATAAATAATGGCTGCCAAGTAGAGTTGAGCTGTATGAATCACGTTAGAGTTGAGCTGTTTAAATCGCATGACACCCTCCTTTGAGATGTGAAACTTTTACACATTTTACAAAATCAAATAGAATATGTTAACATTCAAAAAGGTATACAGCCAATTACAAATATACAAAATTACTATGCAATGAAATACAAATTTATAAAGTTACTATACATCTTAAAAATTCACATCATATTTAAACAAGAAACTTTACACAAACAGTCACTGACATTATACATACAAGTTTATACATAATTACTTAAATATTTCAGTCTTCGAGAAATTCTTCCACTTCTAGTCACAATTACATCTGAATTATCTACAGTAGTACATTTACCTTGATCTAGTATATTATTGCTAACTGAACTATCAGACAAAGAATTTTCATTGTAATCAAATTTTTCATTAACCTTTTGATAGGGGCTGTGACAGCATCTATCACGCTTCCCCATAGGATTTCGTAAGAGCTCCTTTCAAAAGATTAAATCTACCATGTGACTTAATTAGGTATTTTCTATTTCTTTTAAATATTTTGCCAGATTCACTTTTAACAGTGTATGATCTCAAATTTAGATCAACAGATATTATATGAGCAGATTCCCCAGTTTTATTTTTCATGTTCTGCATACGCACATTATCTCCCGGGCTCAATTTACTCAAAGAGTTTGCTGTACAATCATGAAACCGTTTTTGAATTTGTTGACGTTTAGTCAACAGGCCTTTAACATTATAAAATAATTCTGAGTTAAGCAATTTATTTGTTACAGGCAATTTTGTTCGCAGTCTTCGATTAAACATTAACTGAGCGGGAGAGAGACCCAATCCTGAAATGGGTGTGTTTCTATTTTCCATTAGACCAACAAAATAATCCACATTATCTGCTTTTGCCTTTTTCATTATAACTTACCCCCTTGGGTTCGGGGGGAGGGGCAATAAACACGCGTAAAAACACGTTATTCTGTTTGAATTCGCTTTACATTATCTTAGAATGATGCGTTTTGGTGTGTGGATGTTGATTAGGCGTACGCATTATGTACATTTGTGATATTTCGCAAAACTTCTAACTTAGCCGCTGGAGTAAGAAGCGGGTAAATTGCTGCCGAAGGCAGTGTGGACGCGGAATCCTCCCGTTGCGAGCGGGAAAAACCTCTACGGAATACAGAGGAATCTTTAACTTAGATTATTAATAATGTGATGGAATTTTGACAACTCATTTAAGTATAGTGCTCAGCGAAGCAGGCAAAGCCTGCTAGTATATATATATATATGTATATGTATTTTTTATTTTTTTATTTTTTCTGAGTGTGAAAGTGGAGCCTTATATAAGGAAAAATACAGAGTTATTACAAAAGAATAATCGGGTTTCCGAAAAGCTTATTTCGAAACACCAACAACGAGTTATACATGAAAAGAAACCGAAAACATCCAAGATTGACGTCCATACTATACTATAGATGCAAGAAGCCTGTGAGGATGATGACTTTGAAAACAAGTTTGTTTTAAGTGACGAAGCTTCCTTTCATCTTAGTGGCAAGGTCAACCGACACAATGTACGGATATGGGGCACTTCTTCGTTTGGGGATATGTTAAAGACTGCGTCTACGTACCACCCTTACCTACCACTTTGGCTGCGTTGCGGAACCGCATGACGACTGCATTCGCGACCATCGACGCGACCAAGCTGAGTAATGTGTGGAGCGAACTTAACTATCGCCTTGACATCTGCCGTATCACTCAAGGAGCACATATCGAACATCTACTTATAGTATGGACGTCAATCTTGGATGCTTTCGGTTTATTTTCATGTATAACTCATTGTTGTGACCCAATTAAGTTCCGAAATAAACGCTTCGGAATCTCGATGATCCTTTTCTAATAACCCTGTATATTGAAAAAAAAATGAGTTCTTTCTAAGACATTCATATATGAGATCATATAAAATAAATATGAAAGAAGTATAACAGAATATATGCAACTAGAAGAATGAGAAGAGGCTACCACGACTTATGACGAGTGAAGTAGGTTGACCTAGTTTGGTGATTGTCCAATTTCCGGCAAATCCTTTGCAATGCTATATGATAAAAGCAATTTTTACTTCCATTGCCCGACTACCGTAAGTAATGGAAGTATTGTATTCGGTCCAAAATTTCGATATCGGGATTTCACTTGATTTACATGTTTTAAGGTTTCTTGAGTCCAAAAAAGTGGTTTTTGGCCATTGGTCAGTGTGTGTGTGTATGTGTGTGAGGAATCTCCTGCCTATTATATCTCCGAAACCAATAAAGATACAGTTCCAAACTCCAGAATAAAAACGGAACTGGTGTACAGATGATTTTTTCAAATTCTGGCGAAAATTGGAAAACCGGAAGTGGGACATTCGGAACCGGAAATGAAGCCGTAAGTCCGTATCTCAAAAACGGCTCTAACGATTTTCTTCAAAGTTGTTATATAAACACTCTATTAGATGTCCTTTTGAATGATATAGTTGGTTAGTTCAGGAAAACTGATAGGCGCCCTGTATAAATAGCTGAATTTGAGATACTTCGAGTGGATTCCTTTCAAATCATTAGAGCCGTTTTTGAGACACCGATTTTTACCAAACTTTGCGTATTCAGTTGTTGACCGGAAAACAACAATTACATACAAAAGGATACTTAAAAGAGTGTTAATATTGCAAGTTTGAAAAAAATCCATATAGCCGTTTTGACAGGAATCCACTCGGAGTACCTGAAATTCCACTATTTATACAGGACGCCTATCAATTTTCCTGAACTAACCAATTATATCATTCGAAAGGACATCTAATACAGTGTTTATATAGCACCTTTGAAGAAAATCGTCAGAGGTCTTTTTTTTTTTTTTTTTTACTTACGTCTTCACTTCCGTTCGGATGTCCCATTAACTGTTTAACATTTTCACCAAAATTTTGAAAATTCATCTGTACACCAGTTCTGTCTTAATTCTGAAGTTTCGTAACTGCATCTTTAATAGTTTCGGAGGTATGATAGTCAGAAGATTCCCCACACACATACACACACACACTGACCAATTGCATAAACCACCTTTTCGGACTCAGGAGACCTTAAAACATGTAAATTTCGATATCGAATTTTCGGACCGAATACAATACTTCCATTACCTACGGTAGTTGGGTAATGGAAGTAAAAATGGTAGAGTTACTTTTTGAAACACCAACTTCCGAGATCTAAAATTGACCAACCTAAACAGGATTACTGTTAATTTTAATGCAATAACAACGTAAAATGAACGAGAAATGATATCTAAAATGGATTTATGTAACAATTTTCAAGAAAATCGTTAGAGCCGTTTTTGAGATACGGGATTACGGCCCCACTTCCCGTTTCCGATGTCCCACTTCCAGTTTTCCAATTTGCACCAAAATTTTGAAAATTCCTCTGTACACCAGTTCTGTCTTAATTCTGAAGTTTCGTAACTGCATCTTTAATAGTTTCGGAGGTATGATAGTCAGAAGATTCCCCACACACATACACACACACACACTGACCAATTGCATAAACGACCTTTTCGGACTCAGGAGACCTTAAAACATGCAAATCTCGATATCGAATTTTAGGACCGATTACAATACTTCTATTACCTACGGTAGTCGGGTAATGGAAGTTAAAATGGTAGAGTTACTTTTTGAAACACCAACTTCCGAAATCTAAAACTGACCAACCTAAACAGGATTACTGTTAATCTTAATGTAATAACCACGTAAAATAAACGAAAAAGGTTATCTAAAATGGATTTATGTAACAATTTTCAAGAAAATCGTTAGAGCCGTTTTTGAGATACGGAATTACGGCTCCACTTCCCGTTTCCGATGTTCCACTTCCGGTTTTCCAATTTTCATCAAAATTGGGAAATCCATCTGTACATCAGTTCTGTCTTAATTCTGAAGTTTTGTAGCTGCATCTTTGTTAGTTTCGGAGATATGATAGTCAGAAGATTCCCCGCACACATACATACACACACACACTGACCTATTGCCAAAAAACACTTTTTTGGACTCAGGGACTTTAAAACATGTAAATTAGGTGAAATCTCCATATCGAATTTTTGAACCGAATACTTCCATAGTCGGGTAATAGAAGTAAAAAAAAAGTGAAAATGAAGGTAAATTTAATTAGTTAAGAGAGTAGTTATATAACCAAAATGTAAAAAGCGTATATTTATATATATAAGTTCATTGTGCCTAAATGCGACGTGATTTTTGGTAAGTTTATCGCATTTAGGAAACTTATGACATTTTAGGAAACAAATAAGTATGAAAAGAAAGAGAAAATGGTTGAACATTACACTCGTTAGTTCTAAACTTATGTTTTGTGTCATTTCTTTTTAAGAAATTAAAAAAATGTCTGTAATTTATGAAAAAATATACCAGCGTCGCATTTAGGAAATTTTTGTCGCATTTAAGGTACTATATCCTAAATGCGATGTTCAAACTCCCTAATTGCGATAATGCATTTAATGTATGGGAGTTGCTTGAATGTTATTAACACTTTCCAAAGAAGGTTGAAAACTGTTATTGACTTCGGTTTGGGTCTGTCCGTCTGTCTGTCCGTGCAATAACTCCCGTAAATATTCATGGAACTTGTTGAAACTGATATATATTATTCAAGTTCCTTATAACATGTTTCCCATAGAAAATGGAATGTGTGCCTCTACTGGTTTGTATACAGGAACACCCGAAAGTATTCCAAAGCATTATGTTCTATGAAGGTATTTTCATAAACCATATTTTATTACCGTTACTTTACACATATCTTGATGAAATTGAAATATGTTATTCAACATTACTATCGGATGTTCCCCATTGAAAATGGAGTAAATACCATCAGTAGTTTCATTATAGGGAAACTCGAAAGTATTCCCTAAAGCATTGCGTTCTAATACAGGTATTTCTATAAACCAAACTTTAAAAACTTTACTTCGCACAAATCTTAAGGAAATTAAAATATGTTAGTCATATGCACTAAAGAATGCTTTCCATAGAATAAAGTATGATTAGCGTTAGATTTACAGGGCCAAACAAAAATATTCAGTAATACTAAGGGCTATTGCAAATTTGTTGGAAATGCAGTTTCGTTTACATTAAACGTTTTTATTACTTTTTAAATGTTTTTAACACTTTCCAATGAAGTTGAAAGGTTTTAATAACTTCGGTTTGTCTGTCTGTCGGTTTATCGGCTGTCTGTGCGTTTGTCTGCCCGCGCTTTAATTAGCGTTATTACTTATGGAATTTCTTGAAACTAATACATATTATTAAAGTTTAGTATAGGATGTTCCCTATTGAAAATGAAGTGTGTACCTCTACTAGTTAGTGCACAGGGGCACCCGAAAATATTCCAAAACATTGTGTTTTGTGAGAGGTATTTTTATAAACCATATTTCATTACCGTTACTTTACACATACCTTAATAAAATTGAAATGTTATTCAAGTTCACTATCGGATGTTTCCCATTGAAAATAGGGTAAATACCTTCACTGGTTTGTATACAGGGACACCCGAAAGTACTTCAAAGCATTGCGTTCGATGAGAGGTATTACTATGAACTAAATTTTGATTCCTTTATTTTACCCAAATTTTAAGGAAATTGAAATATGTTATTCATATGCATAAAAGAATGCTATCTACAGAATGTAGTATGATTAGCATTAGATTTACAAGGCCACACAAAAATATTCAGCTACATTGAGAGCTTTTATTGAAAATTTGCTGGAATTGTATTTTCGTTTACATTAAGCGATTTAACAGTTTTTAACATTTTTTAAGTCTGAACGTGTTTTCAATATTTGTATCTATCTGCCCGACTCTCCATTTGTCTATCTGTTCGTCTACCGCACTCATCGTTCGTAAATATTTTCTGAATTTTTAAAATATTATATATGTTGTTCATATTCACTATTGAATGTTCCTAAATTAAAAGTGCATTAATAGGTCCTATACAACTTTTTTTATGTACACGGAAACGCAAAAAAATGCCAATGCATCGCATTTTAGGAGATACATTTTTATAATTTACATTTAAGGAACTTTCTACTGTAAAATCATAAAGAAATTGATATTTATTGTTAATTTGCTAAAATAACGTTTTGTATAAAATATGATTTTGTTAACGTTAAGATTTACAGGGCTACACTGAAATTTTCAGATAGATTAAGGGCTGGAATTACAATCTAACGTTTCCTTTTCTGTTAAGAATTTTTAACACTTTAAAACAATGCTTAAGAATGATTAGGAATTCAATTAGTTTGTCTTTCAGAACTACTGTCTGTTTGTTGTGTGATAACGTAGGTACAGAACTTTGAAAGTTATAAGATACAACAATTACGTGCAGTTGGAAAGTGTTAATAATCATTGCGTAATGCATGATTTTTCGTCTTTTTTATAGTTTATAAACATTTAATACCACATAACTATTTGAAGATAAAGTGTTCTGTAACTCTACGTGTAACTCTGCCTTTAATAGTGTGTGAAACTCTTCCTTTTTATTAACAGTGTGTGGAACTTTGTGTGTAACTCTGCTGTTTGTTAACAGTGTGTAACTCTTCTCTTTTTTTTTTAACAGTGTGAGTGTGTAATTCTGTGTGTATTGCTGAACTTTTCTAACAGTGTACGTAACGTTATGTGAAACTGACACTGTGTGTGTAACCCTGTATGCAATTAACAGTGTGTGTGTGTGTGTGTGTGTGTGTGTATCTCTTCTTTCTTATTAACAGTGTGTGTAACTCTGCTTTTTATTAACAGTGTGTGTAACTCCTCTTTTTTGAACATTGTGTGTAACACTGTGTGTATCACTGATTCTTTGTAAACAGCGTGTGTAATTATACTTATGTGTAACCCTGTATGTAATTAAAAGTATGTGTGTAACTCTGACTTCTTATTAACTCTGTGTATAATTCTGCCTTTTTATTAACAGCGTGTGTAATTCAATGTTTAATTCTTCTTCTTTTTTTTTTTTTTTTTTTTTTTTTTTTTGAACAATATGTTTAACTCTGTGTGTATCACTCATTTTTTGCTAACAGTGTGTGTAATTCTATGTGTAACTAACAGTGTGTGTGTAACCCTGTATATAATCAACAGTACGCGTGTAACTCTCTGTGTAACTCTGCCTTCTTTTTAACTGTATGTGTGTGTAACCCTGCCTTTTTATTAACTGAGTATGTAACTCTGTATAATTCCGCCTTTTTTATTAACAGTGTGTGTAACTCCGTATGTAAATCTCTTTTTTTTTGTCAATGTGTGTAAAGCTGTGTGTACCGTTAATTTTTTGTTAACAGTGTGTATGTAGCTCTGTGTGTAACTCTGCCAGTTTGTGTGTAATTGTTTGTGTAACTTTGCCTTTTTCTAACAGAGTGTGTAACTCCGTGTTTAACTCTTCTTTTCTAAACAATGTATGTGTAACTCTGTTTGATTCCATGAATATTTACGGGAAATAGAGCACAGACAGACAGACAAACCTAAGTCATTAGCACTTTTCAGGTTTGTTGGAAAGTGTTAAAAACATATAGAAAGTGATAAAAACGCTTAATGTAAACGAAAATGCAATTCCAGCAAATCTCCAATTAATACCCCTTAATGTAGCTGAATATTTTTGTGTGGCCCTGTAAATATAATGCTAATAATATTGTATTTAATGGAAGACAGTCTTTTGTGCATATGAATAATATACTTTAATTTTTTTTAAGACTTGTGCAAAGTAAAGTCATTAAAATTTGGTGTTTAGAAATACCTTCCACAGAACGCAATGCTTTTAAATACATTCGGATGTCCTTGTATACAAACCAGTGATGGTATTTACTTCAATTTACATGGGGAAAATCGACAGTGAACTTAAATGATATATTTCAATTTCATTAAGATTTGTGTAAAGTAAACGTATCAAAATACGGTTTATAGAAATATCTCTCATGGAACACAATGTTTTGGAAATTTTTGGGTGTCCCTGTAAACAAACCATGAGAGGAATTCACTCCATTTTCAATAGGGAACATCCGATAGTGAATTTGAATACGATTTATCAGTTTCAAGAAATTAAATAAATATTTACGGGAGTTAGAGCGCGAAAAGACATACAAACCGAAGTCATTAACGCTTTTCAACCTTTTTGGAAGGAGTTAAAACAAGAAAGAAAAATCATGCACTAAGCACTGGTTATTAACACACTCCAACTGTACGTGCTTGTTGCATCGTATAACTTTCAATATTCTTTACCTGCATTATCAAACAAAAGACAGAAGAACAGAAAAATATACCCCAGATAACAACACACAGAAAAATAAGTTGGTCACAGTGACCTGGCAAAATGCTCAACTGACAATACAGAAATGACTAACCAAAATCGCTGACTAGCCAAAAAGTGTACTTGCTGAACTAGTCTCCAAAACTGAAAAGTGTACTTGCTGAACTAGTCTTCAAAACTAAAAAGTGTACTTGCTGAACTAGTCACCAAATCTGAAAAGTGTACTTGTTGAACTAGTCTCTAAAACTAAAAAGTGTACTTGCTGAACTAGTCACCAAAACTGAAAAGTGTACTTGCTGAACTAGTCATCAAAACACTACTCCAGACTAGGAAGGTTAATATTATCAAACAAAGATGGCTAGTCCACAATCAAAACTATCTGACCAGTAAGATTAGTCATCAACCACTTTACCAGACAAGGCAAGTTAGTCATCAATTGCATTTATCAGACAAGGCAAGTTAGTCAGAATCTACACTTGATTCAGAAGGTTAGTCAGCAGCCACCAGGTATCTGACTAAGCAAGCGAGTCAGTTTTTAATGAATATTTGAAGAGGCAAGTTAATCAAGACTGTTTGCCTGACTAGCATGTCTGATAACATATGAAGAGGGAAACTAGTCTTTATTTGACAAAGCTGTCTAATAATACTTGAAGAGGAAGATTAATCCAATATGTATGTACAGTTGAACCTCGAAAATCCGGAATCGGCGGGACCGCGGTGATTCCGGATTTTAAAGATTTATTAAAAATTAATTTTTACGACATAATTACATAAAAAATGCAATTTTTACGCTAGTGAAAATAAACGACGATCGAATTAGAGAATTAAATTACAAAATAGAAATACAATAGATTTAATTTAGAATTAAAATATAAACACATTAAACTAAAAATGTTACAGACAATAAACTATTTATTTATTAAAAAATACTCAAATAAAACTATAAAAAACAAAGTAATTTGTGTTTTTTTTTTTTTTTTTTTTTTTAACATTTCAGCAATTTAAAGCTGATTTTTTGCAATTTAAAGGTAATGTGATTTTTTTTTTTAATTATTATTCCGTTTTTAACTTACCTATTTTCAAAAAATAAATTCTTTAATTAACAATCAAGTAGTATAAAAATATGTAAAATTATGACTATGTATTCAGTGTTCAATAAAAAAGATTTTTTGGATTCCACAAGAAATGTGGAAATAAGGTACATCAAAATCTTATTTTAAAAATAAAAAGTACAACCGGAAAAATGTCCGGATTTTAGAGATTTCCGGGTTTTCAAGATTCAACTGCATATATATATATATATATGACTAACCTGTCTCATAATATTTGAGCCAGATTAATCTAAATTTTTATTAAAATCCCCCATATTTCATGATGAAGAGATTCCATGCTTGTTTGCAGGGGGCCTTTTAAAAAGCATTGTTATCAGACTTAACCTGATTAGTTTTGTAATTTTTAAAAGTTTCTTCCTTCCCCCACCTCCCTTCATGGTGTTCAACCTCAAAAAAGCATTTTAAAAACTTTTCTGAAAAACTACTTGTTCATTATTTGGAATAAAATAAATATAGCTGCCAACTTTTTCAATTTATTCTGCAATGTTTTTAACATTTACCCTTTTTTTTTTTTTTTTTTTTTTTTTTATTACTACATATTATTTCTATATTATTATTTTTTTTTAAGCATGCAATTACAATTAAATGTGAAGAAAATTACTCGTACAAAATAAATTTAAAAAGTTTGCAGCTATGAATAGTGGAAAATTAACAAACATATGGTACATCGGTAAAAGAACTCTACCCAAGTGAAGACTGCAATGGCTATATTTATCTAAAGGTATCTAAAGCTCAATTTAGTGTTAGTGAAAAAAATTTCCAAAGCTTAAATAAATGTTCTGAAATTATTGCACCCATGGTATGTTTTAACTGAAAATTTGGCTTATAAAAAAGCATAACTAGAATATGCAGTTGCAATCAGCCTGTCATATCCTGACAAGCTATCTTTCATCGAGATATGTGTGTCAAAAATAATACCAGAAACGGCTTCAAACAAACAAAGTAAATCTTTAATAATAATAGTTTAAAGCTTCACAATTGCTTTTTATAGTTTATATGGTAATTTAAATACTGGTATAGTAAATAGCCCATCTCTTCACAATTTCTTTGTAAACACTTAATAAGCAAATTTTAAATCAATGAAAATTTCAGTGGACCACTAAATGTATAAAGTATTTGTTTTTAGTCCAAAATTTTTTTTTAGTGTATTTAATATGCTGTGAAACACTTTTTTTTTTGTGTACACAAGTATTAAAATTGCTACGATTTCATTCTAAATACACAAATACTTTACAGCATGTTTTGTGAAGAACATCAGGATTTTTAGCTCAATAATTAAAATTGAGACTAGTAATAAAGTCAAAAATAGTCTTTGCTATTTTTTTTTGTTCGTCAGCAATTTTAATACTTTTTGTTTTCTCAGAATTTGCATTTTTTGATGCTAATCACGAGACTGAATAGATAGAAATTATTAGCTTTGTTATATTTACAAAAAGTTTTACCCTATTGGCTTGTAAAATTTCTTTGCGGTGATAATCTTTATTCATAGGGCAATAAAAATACTGTTCTTTGTTAAATACTTCAAGTTGTTTCAATATTCCTTACAGAAACAATTTTCTGAATGTGCAACTTACTTAACTAAATTTTACTATATTTCACCCTAAAACAATGCAATCTTTGTTTCTTCCCCCTTATTTAATTATTATTTCTACTATTTAATTCATACATGATTGCAATTAGTTCTGCGCCAAGATAGAGTTGTAAAAAATAATTTATGCATATACGAAGAATTTTGCACATCTTGAAAAAAAAAAAAATATTTTGAACACAAAAGGCAGTTAAATAGCAAGCAGCACTATTTCAAGAAATATTTCAGAACTATTGTAGAAAGCTGTATGTGTTGCACCATTAGGTTCTTTATTATATTTGATGATTCCAGTTTAGTAGATTATTTGTACCATTAATGATTGATAATTTTAATCTTAAAATCTTAAGATGTGAAACTATAGTCCTCAGCTAATTTTTGGAGAATGTAAGTTACTGAATACTCAGACTTAATTTTAAGATGAAGAAATAAAAACGTTCAATATTTTATCCCTTCAAACATGATAGACTTAATTAATTTTTGTTGTTATTGTTACTTATGCCACTTGGAACTCCGAGCCCAGATACATTGTTTCCAAACTTTGCGACTTTTTAATTCAATAGTCACCAATAATTTTGAGAAGTGATATTTGATATACATAATAGACGATTCTTGAATTCGGTTCGTCTTTTATGTATATCAAATATCACTTTTCAAAATTTTTGGTGACTATTGAATAAAAAAGTCGCATAGTCTGGCAACACTGCCCGGGTATTGTAACAACAAGGATTTAAGGTAGCATAAAAACACTTTCTGTTTAGATCCTAGAACTGTAAAGAGATTAATAGTTTCGGGAAACAGCTTGCAGAACAGATTTTTAAAGAAATATGTTTAATGAAGTCACTCTATTTATATATTTATTTTCAGAGTTTATGCACAAAAAATAGAAGTTCATCAACAGGCTACTCTCTCTGTCTCACAATTTTTTTGTTTCTAATCTTCAGATTCCCAGAACTATCATTATCGAAATTTTTATAATCTGAGTTTTTTGATTCGGAAAATTCACAATTAAATTGGTACTCAGTTTTTAAAAAAATATTATTTAAAATTTTTATATTTCCTTTTACAGCAGACTACTGAAAAAACTCATTAATTTTTTTACTTATTTAATTTTAATTTAAAAAAATTAATTTTTTAGAAAAAAAACAGTACCAATTTAAAGGTTGTGAACTGTTAAAATGTGCAACCAAACTTAAAAAATACATTAAATAATGAGTAATTCTACCCATAAATTTCTCTAATAACATATCTTCTGGAAACGATAGGGATCGAGTCCTTTTAAGAATCAGTCTAATAGATTTTTCAGAAGTGATGCAATAAACACATTGAAAAAAATAAAAAATATATAAATTTTAATTAAATATATTTACATGTTGAAGTACTAATTCAAAAGTAGTAACTAAATCAGTACTTGTTCAAAACTATTTATTTTCTGAATTTAACAGGGCTGATTGCAGGGTTGGGCCCCAGTTTTTTTTTTTTTTTTTATAATAATAAAAACATTTGAAAATATCCACAATTTTGCCCACTTTGGGTTTTTTTTTAAAATTTTATACGAAAAAAAAAAAAAAAAAAAAAAAAAAAAATACTAAGCAATTGAAACACATTTTTTTTTTCATTTATATATAACGAAACAATTTACATAAAAAATGAGTTTTATTTTGAGTTATAATTTTTACAAACAGAAGATTTACCATTATATTTACATTTAGATAGTGCAAAAGTGCAACAACTAAAAAGTTTGGACTTGTGCACAATACAGATTTATCACAATAAAATGCAAAAATATATTATTTTGTAAATAAAGACACAAAAATGTACAACTGTTAATTTACAATAAACTAATTAGTTAATTAGTGCATACAATGAAGGCAGGAAAAAGAAAAGAATCATCAACTTTTGCATGTTTGTTAAACATACATTTAAAAAAAAAAAAAAAGAAATTTTAATGAAATAATTACATATTTCACACGCACACATTAAAACAAAAAAAAAAAAAATTCAGGTAGAGTCAAAATATTGATTATTTTGGAAACTGACAGCAAAAATTATCCCTAACTTCAGCATTTATAATAAACGTAATTCCTTTTTTTTTCTTTTTAAGAGTAGTGAAATAAACCCAAAATCCCCCAATCAAAAAAATTTGCTACCAAAAGAGCAAGTTTTATTTTACACTATAATAATCTTTTATTTGTGGAACCAACTTTGAAAATACAGTATAGAATTCGTAATCCAGAATGCTCCCAAAACCAGAATGTAAAATACCAACTACCAAAATTTTTAATTATCATAAAATTTAAGAATAAAAGTTATACAATAGCAGCGGTCAGAATTATACTATATTTAATGCAACGGTGTTACTCTGAGGAAATATGGTGAGCACATAATTGTACAAATAATTACTGAAAATTTTGCAAATTTAGATTGGGAAATGAATTTTTATGGTATTTTTTAATAGTTATTAAACACTAATAACAGAAAAATATTTTGTAGAAGATGTTGTTGCAGAGGGCAACATTGTTTCCAGACATGTTAAAATTAATATTGCTGTCCCTGCATGTATGGCCCTTCATGACATTTTTAATATGCACTACTATCAAAAAACGGGCACCATTGCAGCATTCGAACTTCTATATGGTTTACCAAACAGATTTTGCTGCAGGAAGAGACCATACAGAAAAATCATGCAGTTTTTAAATCAGGAGTGATTGTGTGCAGAATTTTTTGTCTATATATTTTCTGATATCAAGATTTTTTTCAGTTTATTTTTCAGTGACTGTTAAGAAAGAAATCTGTTATTTTGTTGAAATTTAAGTCCCCCCCCCCTTAAATTTAGTAGTATTCTTTTATATTTACAAATATGTATAACCAAAATTTATTGGGAGGGGGGGGAGGGGTTACAAACTATTTTAACTTCCCAAAGCTGATTATTTTGCTGAAAAATCAAAAATTACTGCTTTAATTCTTTTAATTTTTATTTTGCTGCAAATTCCCAAAATAACATAATTATTTTGCTGTTAATTGTAACAGAATTTTATACTACAATATAGGATCCATTATCCAGAAAGCTTGGGACCTGGGATATTCTGGATAAGGGGTTTTTCCATAATTCGGAACACTTTAATATATGTATAAAAATGGTAAAAAATAATTCCATAAATAGTAGTGATAAACATGAATAAACACTTTCATATAAACACTTTACCTATATATTTGTTCATTTAATAAATTATTTCTACAAAATAAAAAACATTCTTAATTAGAATTTTAAACTATAAATAATAGTAATAATAAATGAAAATAAATAAACATATATAAAGTTTAATTTTGGACCTGAGAATAAAATCCTTTCACTTGGATTTTGCAAACATTTCTATGATTTTTTTTTTTTCCCTCATGATTTTTTTTTTTTTTTTTTTGCTCTGATACTAATTGTTTATAAATGTTTCAAAATTGTTATAACAATTGGGATTTCATGCATGTAACTTGGGTTGAAGAATAAAATTCATCTGCTATTGGCCACTTTAAGAAGTATGTGGTTCATCTGTGCATCCACTATAAATAACCATATGCGGTACCGCAACACCTTCTCTCTAGTAAAAAAGAAAAAACAAAGTATTAATAATTATGATAACTCATTTTTATGCCAATATATATATATATATATATATATATATATATATCGGGGGTCGATCCAGGCAAAAATTAGGACCCTGCTGCCCCTTCACAAAATTCAAATCCATAAAATGGGCCCCTTCACAAAATTCAAATTCAGAAAATGGGTTCCTTCACAAAATTTAGATTTATAAAAGTAATACTTTTGTAAAATTTTTTCCATGTTTACAGTATTATTTTTAATGAGTGTCTATACTTGTTTAATAAAATGCTACTAACTTGATATTAAACATTAGACAGAGTAACTGCTAAGATGAAAGGTTTCTAGCGACAATTCCCTTTTTTTTTTTTTTTTTTTTTACAAAAACATTTTGGTTTTTCACAAAAATGGGCCCCAAAAATTAAAACCTGGATCAACCCCTGTATATAAAAACTTATCAGTTTTACAGCAGTGATATTGAGATATATGTACTGTGAATTCAAGTTAATACATTTTTGTTAACTTTTCCAACCCTCAAAATATGTAAACAATTCGTGATAAAAGTCTCCCCAAGTGCTAGCTTGTACCTTTTGGTGCGAAGCAAAAAGTTGACGAAATTTCTCTGGAGTTAATTTAAATCGCCTCAGCAACAATTCCTTAAGGGCCCCTCTTCACTCACCGCTGCCGGAAGCCGAAGCTAATGTTATTAATGGAAAATTTTTCTTTACAAATAACTTATTAACTAATACATATTTTAAAATTCTGTTTTCACATTCAGAAAATTTCCAGCTGTTAAATTGACGGACCTTTTTTAAAAAATTATTTTTTTAATTTTTTACATTTTATTTTGAAGCTGCAAAGTACGAATTTTCAATATGTGAATTTTTTTCATTTTGCAATTTTAAAATAAAATATGAAAAATTAAAAAATACATTTTTAAAAAAGATCTGTCAATTAAACAGTTGGGAATTTTCTGAATGTGAAAACAGAATTTAAAAATATGTATTGGTTAGTAAGTTATTTGAAAAGAATATTTCCCCATAGAATAACATTAGCTCGGGCTTCCGGTGACGGTAAGTGAAGAGGGCCGTTAACATATTTATATTTGTATACCTTATCTTCCGGTTCTCGCGCAATTAATTAATTTATTTCATAAGGTAAAAGTGCAAGAAGATGCGTAATCCACTCTTCTTCAGGTAAAGAAACACGACGGGCTTGTCTTTCGAAAAGAATTAAATAAAGATTTATATCTTCTTTCATGTAATACTTTTGCATGAAATTTCGGAATTCTTTACTTGGATTTCTCGTTTCGCTATCTTCAACCCTAGTTTGTCTATTTCTCAACCCTAGTTCGGTCTCGACTTCATTCTTTCAAGTTCAAATTGAATTGCTCCTTTTCTGTTCTTCAATTACTTCTTTCCTAGCATTCATAATTGTATTTAACCTTTCTTTACAAAATTTCTCATCGTAGTCTTTGCCTTTGAGAATAGCATTTTTAAAATAAATTATTCTGAAATCTGGCTGAGCCGTTATACCTAGGTCGTCAGCTAATATTTTTAAATCCTCTTTAATAGCCCTCGCTAAATATACCATTTTAAAATATTTTTTTGAGAAAAATTATTATTTAAACGAGAAAAAAATAATTTAAGTTACTATTATTAATTTTCTTTTAATATCTGTATTAAGCCAAATTATTAAAGGAAATTAATTATACCTTCCCTAAAATCGATATCAATAATATACACCGACTGCTTAAACGAAAAATTCTAAATAAATCAAATTACTAGAAAAATAAACTAAACTACCTCTGCGTAACATAATTGAGTATGAAAACACAAATAAATAAATGCGTTTAACTCTTAAACATAAAACAGCATTGATTTAAAAAAAAAAAAAAAAAAAAAAGTATTTTAAAATATATCTCATACACACGCATATAGATTCATAATAATCAGTTTATATATATATTTTAAACGAGAACAATATTTAATTTATGCTTCGCATACCTTAGTAAATCTTTACTGAAAAAGAAAATATTATATCTATAACAGAATGATTAAAAATGTGTTAGGAATAGGAAATTATTTTAATCATCAAAAGCAAAAAAAAAAAAAAAAAAAAATAATAATAATCTGGTGTGTCACTCGCACGACTTTCGCTTACCCTGAAATTTAATACTATAAATACAGGTTGCAGAATAAAAGGTAAGATAACGAGAACTGTTATGTAAACCTGTGTTAAACAATTCATATTAGGCTTCTGAAAAGTTTTATATAATTAGTTCTGTGTGAGGGGGCTACCGTCCCCCTCAACCCCCCCGTTTCATTAATGCATCTACATTTATATAGAATTTAATTCGGTTATTAAAAAATAATTCTGTTTTTAAAAATAATTTATTAAAATTATTATTTAAAAAAAATATATTTTATGATAATGCAGACGATTTCCATATTAGAGAAGTAGTATAACACCAAATAAAAAAAAAAAAAAAAAAAAAGTCCATTTTATTCTCAATAAAAAAAATAAAAAAATTTTTTTTTTTTTTTTTCGTTAAAAGTAAAAAAAAAAAAAAAAAAAAAATCGATAACTTTGTTTTAAATTATCGGAGATCGATGGTTCAACCATTCGTTTTAAAGGTATTGCTATTGGCGAGCTCTTTTGAAAGATACCCATCATGAAAATTCACTCCCCTCGATGGGGGACTCCCCCCCCCCCAGAGGGGGGGTAGGCTCTTACATACACAATTTTTTTTCCCAGTTAACTGTCTCTATTACAAAAAATATATATTCGTTTCATTTGGTTTAGTGCAGTCTATAGACGTTAAACTCACTTGCAATTTCCCCTATAGAGACGTAATGTATTAGAATTCTCTTGATTGTCCCTGTACACGAACCAGTTGCTTGATCTTAACGAAAAGCCTACTGTAGCATCCCTATATAATACACATTTAGAATACCAAGTTTGAACTTTCTGCCATAATTTGTTTTAGATATGCTGATAACAGACAGACACACACACAGACCATTTGCTAAAAACATGACATTCGTGTTCAGGGGACCTCAAAACAATATGTGTGATACATATATGATATAAACAATATACTATAGATATAAACAATATGTGTGTAAATATAACAAAATCTCGTGTTCGAAAATTTGACCCAAAAATAATACTTTCTCTTCCTTATGGGTAAGAGAAAGTAAAAATCGGCAATGCAATCGATAAAAAATAAAGAACAAATAAATACATGTCTCTCTCTCAAGAAAATTTCACCAAACAGATTTCAAGACAGAAAAATAAATAAATAAATAAATGCTTTACTGTAAAGTAATAAGTTGTAAAGTAATAAGTATATATTTAAGATAAACAAGAATAAAATTTAGGATATGATAACAGAAATAATCATTCTCTTCTTTTTTCCCTTACTCGTAGCAGTACACTCAGGCGATCGTCAGATTAATTATTTGGGAGAACACAGAAACATATACAAAATAAACGTCAGTTACTTTAAATCGAAAGTATTTTTTGCTATTTTAAGGAAACATAATTTCTGTTATTAAAATAATACTTTTCCAAGGATATGTTTTAAATTATAATTAATAAGGATAAATAATCTTATACTCTTTTAAAATGAAAGTATATTTGAATAGAATTAATTATTAAGAACAAAATTACTCATTTAATACTAGAATAAATATTCCATAAGAAATTTCAACTCCTAAAAACAATTCAAAATTTTTAGAAAACACTTGATTCTATATAAAATATTCAATAATTTTTAAAAAAAGAACAATTTTTTTTATTTTTTCCGAAGGTCAAGTGTATGTGCACTTAAAAAATAAATGAACGACGATAATTTAGTTCAAAGATTTAACCTCAGAAAACAAGTATATTTACTTTAAAACATTCAGATAAAAATTCTTAAATATTCTAAACTTGAGAATATATTATAGTTAAGTTTTATCAGAAATATGACAAAGACAAAATAAATAAACACAATATTTATTAGTTTATAATTTTCCTTATCCTACTATTAAAAACAATAAATAACTTACTTATACAGATACCGAAGAAATTAAAAAGAAATGTTCTTGAAAGTGTTCTAAACACAGCTCAGAACCAGGGTGGCTCCTAAATCAAGTCAGAATCCGAGAGATTCTATTAAAGATGCTGAGCAAGGACGATTTCCACAGCGGGAGAACACATTCGCTTTTCAAGCATGGCTGGTAAAACAAAAATAATAAAATCGAAATTGGCCGACCAGTTCATCGTGGCCAGATCCCCCAAATTATCTATGCGACGGTGGCGTCTAGGGATATGAATGATAAACGAGCCATTATTTTCGAAGACTGACATACATTTATTTAAACAATCACGAACGCACACACATATTAAATTTACATTTTACATTTTAAACAATAGCAATGATGCGACGCCAACACGCTTCGAACGAACAGCAAACACAAGGTTCTGCAAACAGAACTCTTTAGCAAAGCAAGCAACTTATTGGTCACGAGCATGGTCACGAGTCACATGACCCTTTTTCCTTTTACATCGTTGCCATTCACTCAGAAGAAATGTAATAAAACACATTTACATGAATATTCTAATAATAAATATCCTACATATATATATATATATATATATATATATATATAAACAAGTATGTTGTGGCTACCATAAGACTTTCTTCTTTGTTTTCTAATACAAATTCATTCACTACAAATAATTTATTAAAACTATTATTTATTAAAATTATCTACCATAATGAATACAGGCGATTTTCATCTAAAACTGACACAAAATATACAAAGACAGTTTTATTCTCTATAAATATTATGTTATAAAATGAGTTTTCATAATGGCTATCTCAACTATCAAGTTTTGTACAATTATACACCATAGAAGTCGAGATACAACTTTCCCGTTCTCGGGGAAAATGGCAGTATAGCAGCGCCACCTATTGGCCGATATGCATCCAAATTGAATCAGCATAATGTTTCATAACTGTCTTTTCACGTATCAAATTTTGTTTTATTATACCCAATAGAACCGGAGATATCCCTTTCACTTAAACTGTGAAAATTTCTGTATAGCAGCGCCACATGTTCAGTTATTGGCACCAAAAGTGGACAGACAAGTTATGTCAAGGTACATCCATATATAAATTTATGTGCAAATTTGTGCAGTAATTCCTGGGATATACAGCCTTCCTTTAAATTGTAGAAATCGCTGTATATCAACGCCATCTGTGGAGCGATGGACACCAAAAGTCGATAAGCACTAATTTTGGTCAAAGTGCATTTACATATACATTTATATGCAATTATGGACGGTAGTTCCAGATATACAGTTGCCACAAAATTTTCGTCACACACACACAGAGACAGACTGATATTTTCTAAAAATAATCAAATCTAGTTCTGGAGCTCTCAAAATGTGTAAATCTATCAAAAACCGAAAGTCGAAAATTTTTACGAATCGAATACTTTCTTCTATTGAATATAGAAGAAAGTTAAAGAAAAAAAGAAAAGTAAATTGTGAATTTTTTTTATTTTCTAGAACGTAAATGCGAAGTTGTACAGTATTTCTTTCATTTATATATTTAAAAATAGTCGAGAAAGATTTAGAATTTTCTAATTTTCGTACAGTTTGTACAAAAGATACGAATTAGTTTCGTTAAAGAAAAGAAAACGGATCCAGATATAAATACGGATCAATTTTTCTGGTGGATATCCGCGGATACGGATACGAATATATACGGAGCTCCGATACACAGTATGTTTAAATCTTTTATATAGTTATAAATATGCCTACAACTTTATGTTTATAATTATAAGAAATATTTTGAAAGATGTTCTCAAGTCGATCAGACTTGTTGAAAACTAAACCCGAGCGCGACCAGCAAGACAGATAATTTTGTCAACCCGACCCGACGGGTAAAATCGTGTTACCCGACCCGAACCTCATATCTTGAAACCCAATTTCAGTTTCAGACGAGCAACTGACTGGAAAATTCTGTTTACATTCCCAAGCGGGACAGTTACGTTATCAAAGCTACCGGAGTGGCTTGAGGGGGGGGGGGGGGGGAATGTCATACAACTACGGGGAGGAGTGGTTAGAAGGTTCTAGATTGAAATTACTACTTTGGAACTGTATAATGTAATAAATAACAGTTCGCTTCATGCGATAATAAAATAAGTTTAAGAACTGAGAACAAGTTAATAAATTTGGAATTAGTGAAACATTTAGAAAATTAATTAATTAAAAATTAATTAGGGAGCTGTCGGTGGATTAGTGGGAGATAGAATCATTTAAGTGTGTAAAATGAGGCTTTAATTTTAAGGGAGCTTTTAATTATATTACATATATATGAGTAATTAAAAAACATATAATATATATAATCATATTAATTTTACTTCTAAAATAATTTGTTGAAAAGCATAATGCGATGTAAAAATTACGAAGTGAAAACTTCTTTAGGTGCAATTTACACATTAATTTATTCAGAGTGATTCCTTTTGGTCCTATGTTAAAATAAGCTTACTCGTTTTATAAAGTCGTGCATATTAATGCAACAAAACACGTAAATTGATTTTATTCTAAGCTAAGTAAACAAATCTCTATTGCAATGTTCAGATGAAGGTCTTCCAAATCCAGAAAAATGATTTTAAAGGATGAAGTCATATTAAATTGACTAGAGTGGTTGGGGTAGGGTTTTACGGTTATTCCTCATTAAAAGTTATATTAAACTGATGTGTAGAAATGGATGTTCATATTCAGGAACGAAAAATAATTCCTATACATTGTAGTCTATGTACAGAATTTCTAAGAGTACATTATTAACCTCATTTGTTTATTTGAATTAAAGATAATAAAATTAACATATGCTTTTGAGTTGCACAAAAGCTTGTCTTCTGTATAAAATTGGAGGTATAGCATTAGTGTTTTGTGTTCAGGGTTACTCGAAGAATTCAGATGCATTACAGGTTACGAATGATAAGCTTGAAAATGCATATTTAATTGTATTACGTCATTTTTATTTATTTATATATATTATTATTTTTTTTTTTAGTGCTTTGTACAGTATATATACAATATACAGGACCACGTGCAAGGCTTAGTTAGAAGAAGTCAAATCCATTATTTTCTGTTGGATATAATCGATAGGGATATTTTTTAAAATATATGCATTACTAAACAAATGTACACTTCAGTTATCTCAAAAATAAGCACTTATTTATCTATTTATTTTAAATTTGTGAGTGCTGGAAAGACCCTAAAGTAATTCTAAGAACAGAAACAAAAATCAAATTCGAACTACACCGAAACTAAACCTTGACCAACACTTCTTTCCCAGTGAAACAAAGAATTCACTGGTTTAAACATTCTTCTTTTCATCATTATCACATGCATTTATCTCCCATACATGTTCGTGAAAGCTCAGAGACCAGTGGTATGTTGATGTTGGGTATTTAGGCCGATTGACTTTTCGAGGATCCTAGGCCTATTGATTGGGTAATCGAACCGGGGTCTTAGGCCTGATGGGAGTACCCTCCGTGAGGGGGGGGGGTCATTCTAAGCGGTCTTAACCCGTATTTACGCGAGTTTCTGAGAAAGCCACAGAAAACTTCGAACGGCTAAGTCGATAAGCACGACATAGGATTGAATCCGGCACTCCCCTTCTATCAACTTTGAGCGCAGAACCGCTCGGCCATTGGTGTGTGTGTGGAGGGGAGGGGGTCTTGGGGTCTAATAAAAAAACAAAACGTGTACCATTGTTTCCAAAAAATTAGATGTTTCTAAATCTATGTTCGTATGTCCCTAACATGATGAAGCTGACGAAAATAGTCTCAAAAGCCCCACAGTTAGCAATACTTTAAAGATTATACAATAAAATTTTTCTAAGAGGTCCATACACCGTGGTACATGAAATTAGCCTTTTACGGAGGTGGCCTTTTAATAGAGGTTATTCAGAAAATTTAACTCTGAGAACAAAGTGATATTCAAATTTACATAATCTGTCTATATATGTAATGTAAAAAGAAGCATAGAAAGAGCTTTTACTAATTAATTATCAAATTAATTAAAGTTTAATAAAAAATAACTATGTACAAATATTTACATTAATGACCACATAGGTCCAAGAAACATATTATAAATCCACTTAGGATTCTATATCATCAAAGAATCTATTTTCTATAATAATAAAAAGAAAGGTTTGTCTGTCTGTCTGTTCTTCTATACGTTCAGCCCCTGCCCCTATTGAACGCAGAAGTACAAGAATTGACATACGGATGCTCTGGAGCCTTTCCGAGGTCCTCTTCAAAACAGAATTTAAAAATTTTAATTAGTTCTGGAGATATTAATTAAAATGTCGACTCATGTCTAATCAGAAAGCGATCTCAATGACTGAGAATTCACCGCGATTGCATAAAAATAGATATATTAACGGAGTTAAAAGCAGAAAAAGTGTAAAATAAATTAGAAATATTAGTCTAATCGTTACGAATTTGGTACCAAATGAAAGGGACAATTTTTCTGAATCTAAGAGTGCAAGCAGCTTATCTGTACAACAATTAGATTTTTTTAAAAATTAACTAAAGTGTGAATTTTTTGTGGCAACATCATTTCAAATGCCAGACTATTGTCTGAGATGAAAAAAGGAAATGATTGTAACCGATTAAGATGTCACGTGTTTTATAGTGGGGGGGGGGGAATTGCAATTTTCAATTTTTTTCAAATTTTCATTCACGTTACATTTGAGTTAATATTCGGCCTAGACAGCATACTATAAAGCTACTATTCAATTTTCATGAAATTATGTGAATAAACAAAAAAATTACATTTTTATTGGGAATTATATTTATCACGACTCATGTGACCAAAATACAATGTAAGATTAAGTTTTGTTTAATATTTTGCAGTATTTTAAATTGAGATATGCCGTTGAAATTTCGTAATATTTGGTTTTAACGGCCGATAATCCGATTGTGAATATTTTTGAAAGTGTAGAATTATTAGGAAAGGCATGAGGGGGAGGGGGGCAGAAAAAAAAAAGAGTTACAGCGTTTGAAATTGGTATTATTAGGTTTTAAGGCAAGATAAATCAATTGCGGATATTTTCAAGTGTAAAATTATTAGAAGGGACGGAAAGGGGGGGGGGAGGGGCAAAAATGTATAAAGGGAACGGTTGTTTCGGAGAAAACGAGGGAAAACACAGAACGCTTTTATTCTTTTATATTTTGCAGAGTTTCGAATTCTGATATTCCGTTCACATTTCATACTATGGATTTTTAACAGTATTTAGTCCGGAATTACGCAAGTTTCGGAGAAAACCACGAAAAAGTCAGACATAAATCGTTTTATAATAGTGTTTATATCATTTTTGTATCTCAGCTTCTAATTAGCATAATTTCAAAAGTAATATGTCATTTTAAAACTTATTTAAATTGAATTTCAAGAGTAGACGCCACAAATCTCTGTCGTCTTCCATTAACCGACTACCGTAGGTAATGGAATTCGAGATTTCACGTGATTTACATGTTTTAAGGTGTCCTGATTAGGTTTTCTTTTCTATCTCAACTAATAATTAAAATAACTTTATAAGTAATATATTATTTAAAAGCTTTGTTGATTTGGAATTGAACAGTAGATTACAGAAATTTCTACCGCCAGATGGCGCTGTAATATTTTAAAATTTCAATATTTCGAATTCTAATTATGATTAAATTATTTTTAATACATCATTCGAAAGATATTTTAAAGTACTTTTATATTATCGAAAGTGGAATTCGAGTTTTCACCCGATTTACACGTTTCGAGGTATTCTGTTCAGATTTTCTTTTGTATCTCAGCTACTAATTAAAATAATTTCATAAGTAATACACCATTTGAAAGCTTTGTTGATTTGGAATCGAACAGAAGATTACAGAAATTTCTACCGCCTGATGGCCCTGTAATATTTTAAAATTTCAATATTTAAATTCGAATTCTGATTAAATTGTTTTTAATTCATCATTCGAAAGATATTTTAAAGTTCTTTAATATTATCGAAAGGGGAATTCGAGATTTCACTTGATTTACACGTTTTAAGGTGTCTTGATTAGGTTTTCTTTTGCATCTCAGCTAATTGAGTTAGACTTTTCAAAATCGGTATATGTAGGTTAATTAGGAGGGGATGGAAGGGCGGGGAAGGAATAGGCGCGCGCAGCGCTCACGGGACTGCGGTGCCGAAGGCAGTGGGGACCCGGTCCAACTTTTTATCCGATGAAAAATGATTTTTAAAATTTTTTTTTTCTTAAGAATAACAGTTTGATTTCAGAAGGAATATGAGCGTGCAGCGCACGTATATCTTCACACGTGTGCGCATGGGTCTGCTCTGGCGAAGGCAGTGGGGACCCAATGCGAACTTTTACCCGATGATTAAAGATCTTTCTAAAATTCCTTTTCTTAAGAATGAAAGTTTGTGAGTAATAACGTGGAATTTTGTGAAATCATAAGGATGGTGAAGGAATACGCACGCACAGCGCACGGATCTTCGCTGCCAAAAGCAGTGGGGACCCAGTGTGAGTTTTCATCCGATCACAAATGATTTTTTTTTCTTTTTCCTTTTTTTAAGAGTAATATTAATGTGTAATAATATTCAATTTTGAGAATTCTTTCATTAGAGTGGTTCATTTAAAAATACTGACCCACTAGCGGGCGAATGCAGAGGGGACCCGGTGTAAGTTTTTACCCGATCAGAAATGATTTTTTTTTTTTTTTTTTTTTTTTTTTTTTTTTCAAGAATAAAAGTTCATGAGTAATAACATGGAATTTTGAGAAATCATAAGGGTGGTGAAGGAATACACGCGCGCAGCACATAATTAAAAAAAAAAAAAAAGAATAGTTCTCTGAGTCATCCTGGCGACAGATGTCCGTCTACTACATGATGCAATCTCTTTCGATGTTTCGAATGCACTTGAGTATAGATTTTTTTTTCTCTTTTTTTTTTCTTCTACATATTAGTTTTAAAATATTTTAATGTTAGTTTCCTTGAACTTTGTGTGATTTTTAAAAAGATTTTTTTTTTTTTTTTTTAAATACATTGGAACAAATTTTGCTGCTTAGTGTCATTTCTCAGTGGAAAGATATTTATATTTAAGTTTACGTGCAGGGAATACAGATTTCAGTCTTTTTAATTTTAGTTGGGGTAAAAAATTAAATGTCTGTTTTCAAAAAAAAAAAAAAAAAAAAAAAAAAGAAAAGAAAAAAAAAATACCTCTTTTTCTATCTGTTATTAAAAATTGCCGTGCTCCTTTGCTATCGTTTCATGTCATACTTAGAAAATTATTTATTAGATTTAAAAATACAAAAACTGGGATTAGTATGGCACAAAGTTCTTATAAAAAATATGCGTTTCCCAAATAACTTTAAGCGCAATTTTCTTTTTCAGAATTAATGAAACTGACACTATACCGCGAAATTCGATGGGTTTATTTTTCGATTTCGGTTGACTAACTCAAGTTGTCAGGAGACAAAAAATAAATAAACAAATAAAAAAAAAAGATTAAAGAAAAAAAAATAATAATGCTGAGCTTTTGGACTAGCCAAACAAATTTTTCTTAGTCAATTGACAAAATAGGAATAATTTATTTTTATTCTCTCATCTGACTAACCGGTCCAATTTGAGGAAAATGAAAACTGTACCTGGGAAATTAGTCATCTGACAAGTTTTAGAGCCAAAACGGATCAACAGACGAAACACATTAAAGATACATGGTAAAATAAAACGATTTTTGTGTCTCATGACTAAATGGGATTGTCAGGTAGTGTTTTGATTGTTTAAAATGTTGCGTAATTTTGTGCAAATTTGTCAATATACTAGGAAAACGTGTACTATGACAAAGATAACACGTTTCTTGACAAGTTTCGATTTTTCATTTTTCTGTGTGAAGCACATTTGCTGCAAGTTTGATTTTTCTTGATATTATCTTGCCATGACAAATTTGATGCGATAAATTTGCCCTGAAATTGCCGCAAAGTAGACACAACATAAATCTATCTTTCGTTTTAATTATTATTTATTATTTTCCCTTTCACACCATTTCTGTTGCAAACTAAAATTGTTATGTAAGTATTTGAAGCTCAACCAAAGACTGATATTGAATCGGTTTCGCAACGTTTTCTTGCTCGTGTTGTTTACTGGTGTGATAGAGATTATCACATATTAGAAAATTTATTTTTATTTTTAAAGGATAGGTTAATTTTCTAAATAAATTAAATTATAAATTAAATTCTTTAATTTTAAACAACTACTTAAAATAAAACGATATAACTATTTTTAACCTATAAATAATAAATTTTACAATATACGTTTTCTAATTTTTATATCTTCCCTTTCGTATCTTTGTCAATGTTACTGAAACATTTTTTTTTATCAATTCCCAGTATTCTATTAGCAAGCTCAACGTACTGGAAATTCTTTTCGCTCTGTAAATGATAATGTTTTGACTTATTTCTATCCTTTTGTTTTGTGAAACCAGAAAATAATTAATTCGGTCTCTTTTAATCGTACCTCGAAATGTAACTCAGGCATCCTCTGGTCGCCTAATTTACATCAACGGTTAGATAGAATATTTGCTTAGCTAGTTATTTTCCCAGGGTTGAAATCTTGGCGAAATCATGCCAACATTCCCTAACAACGGTCAATAAATTACTCGTGGCTTTTTAAAAATATACATGTGAATATTCCTAACGTAATGCAACCATTCTCTATCTTAAACTTTGAACTTGGCTTGTATAATTCAACGCCAAATGCATTGTCATTTTTTGCTTTAGTTTAGGAGCTCGGACTTTCTTACTGTTTACTGACCACGTAAGATGTAAAATCTCAAGAGCGATTCGGGCCTGAGGCTCGGCCTGTTCCTCGCGATTGTTTCCCCACTCCATATTTAAAAATTCGTACTGTTAATTCCTCTATGGTCACGCCACAAAATTGCTTTATTGGTATATGGAATAAATTTACCTGAAATAATATATTGCCTCTTGGATGCGTTCTTGTGTAACCAGTTTTCATCGTTAATTAATTTTAACTTGACTGTTTTTTTTCCAGCTTATTCTTAGCGGCCAACGCAAATAAGAGTACCTTTTCAACAGTTAAAAAACTTCATCAGATACTGTGCTACATCAGTATAACAACTGGTGGAAGAAGCGTGGCGACAAGTCTTATGCGAAATACAAGCTATATTTCTATGTGTATTTGCAGATAATGTGACGTGATAAGAATCTGAGTTTGCAATGCATTAACAGTGGGTGTGACATGACAAGCTTGCCTATTTCAATGAATTTGCAGTACTCTTAATACGACAAACCTAACTTTTCTACTAGTTTGCAACGAATTTGCAGCAAATATGATACAGTAAGAGTACAACTTGCACGACAAGTTTGCTGCAAATTTGGCGTACGGTGACTTCGGAGTTTGCATTAACTTGCTTCAATCTTGTTATGAACTTACAGCTTGTCACACTGAACTTGCTGCAAGTTTGTTGGCTTACAAAGCAAGATTGCTGCAATTTCGCTGCAAATTGAAATTGCTATGTGGGACAGACTGACTAATTGAATTTAAAACCCCTCTTAGACATCGTTGAAGAACGTTAAAAAGGCTTAATGCAAAAGAAAATCTAGCCATTAGATTATAATTGCTGCCCTTAATGTATTTGAATATTTTAGTGTAGTCCTGTAAATCTGAAGGTTGATCATATCATATTCTATACAAAATATTATTTTAGAATATTAAAATACATTTCAATTTATTTATAATTTTTACGGTAGAAAGTTATTTAAATGTGATTTATAAAAATATCTGTCCTAAAACGCAAAGCATTGGAAGTTTCCTGTACACTTGTTCAGGACATATTAATGGCATTTTAAATAGGAAACATTCCATAGTGAACTTGAATAACATTTATCAATTTTTAAAAAATCTGAAAATATCTAAGAACTTTCGAGACGAGAGACAACCATATAGAAAGATAGACAATCGGACAGAAAGATAAACAAATAAAAATCATATTAACGCTTAAAAATTGTTAGAAAGTGTTAAAAACGCTTGTTGTAAAAGAAAATGCAATTACAGCAAGTTTTTATTAATAGCTCTTAAATTAACTTAATATTTTTATGTGGCCCTTTAAGACTAATACTAATCACACTGTATTTTATAAAAATCATTCTTTTGTGCAAATGAATAACATATTTCAATTTCCTTAAGCTTTGTGCAAAGTAAAGTTATTAAAATTTGGTTTCTCGAAATACCTCTCATACAATGCAATACTTTCGTGTCTCCCTGTACTTAAACCAGTGGAAATATTGTATCTATTTTACATAGGAAACATCCGATAGTGAAACTGAATAACATATTTCAATTTCATTAAGATTTGTGTAAAGTAACGGTATTAAAATATGGTTTATAGAAATACCTCTCATAGAAAACAATAGTTTGCAGTAATTTCCGATGCCAGTGTACACAAACTAGTAGAGGTATTCACTCCATTTTCAATAGGGGACATCCGATAGTGAACTTGAAAAACATATATCAGTTTCAAGATATTCCATAAATATTTACTGGAGTTAGAGTGCCGAAAGACAGACAGATGAAGAGATACACAGATACACAAATTGAAATTATATTCACACTTAAAAATTGTTAGAAAATGCTAAAAACGCTTAATGTAAACGAAAGTGCAATTCCAGCAAACTTTTATTATAGCTTTTAATGCATCTGAATATTTTTGTGTTGCTCTGTAAATCTAATACTAAACATACTATATTCTAAAGAAAGCAGTCTTTTGTGCATATGAATAACATATTTCAATTTCATTAAGCTTTGTGGAAAGTAAAGTTATTAAAATTTGGTTTATACAAATACTTCTCATATAGCGCAATGCTTTGGTATGCTTTCAAGTGTCTCTGTGCCCACACCAGTGGTGGTATTTACTCCATTTAATATACAAAACATCTGATAGGGAACTGGAATAAAATATTTCAATTTTATTAAGATTTGTGTACAGTAAATGTATTTTTTTTTTTTTTTTTTGCGTGGGTGTGGTTTGGCTATATATAAGCATTGGCTTTGCTGGCGCGGAAATGTCTGAATGTTTAAATATGAAAACAAAATATTTGAACACGACTTGTAGTTCTTTTTGACTCTTTTACGATGGATGGTCTTCTGCATTGGGCCTTTGGAGAAGACGTTGGATGGAATAGATAAGCTTTTATGGTTTTTCTGACGGACCCTTTAAATATTAATTTTTTCACGTCCACGAAATCGAATCGTGAAAAGGGACTCGAAAAATTTCGCTGGGCCTTTGGTTTCGTAAAACTAGATCGGGAGTCGAGTTTGCGGAGGGTGAAAATCAGAACGGTCCTTTCGTGCGTGCATGGCTATGTTGGCGATGTCGTGTCTACGTTGAATGACCTATGTTGTTTTTCTAATGTCTTCCGGGTCTAGGTTGAGTTTCTAATGTTTGGCTGGCCCGTTTCTAATGGCCTAGGTTGAATTTCTAAAGTCTGCAGGATCCGTTTCTAATGGCCGATGTTGTATTTCTAATGTGTACATTCTAAGGGTATATGTTAAGATTCTAATAGCTCATGTTCAGTTTCTAACGACCTAGGATGAATTTCTAATGTCTGCATGGCTCGTTTCTAACGACCTAGGTTAAGTTTCTAATGTCTACAGGGCCCGTTTCTAACGGCCTAAGTTGAATTTCTAATGTCTACATTCTAAGGGTCTATGTTAAGCTTCTATGAGCCCATGTCGAATTTCTAATGTCTGCCGTGAGGCCTAAAAATCATTTAGACTGAGGTCGTGAAAAAAGTTGTCTCGGAGACCGTTTGCAGGGGACGACCTGGATTTCATTAGAGCCAGAAGCTAAATCTAAAGAGTTATTAATCACAGGAGCCGTAAATCTATAGAGTCCTCTAGGCCTGTTGGCAGATCTAAAGAGTTGTCGATACCTGTTGGCAGATTTAAAGAGTCCTCAATGATCGGAGCCAGAAGCTAAATCTGAAGAATCCTCTATGCCTGTTGGCAGATCTAAAGAATACTCTGTGCCTGTTAGCAGATCTTCGAGGAACTATAGAGATACGATAGCCACATGATTGTTAATTTTTTTTTTTCGTGGGCCTTGGCTATACTTACTTGGCTTACTTGGCTTGGCTATATAAATATGGGTTTGTGTTCTAAAGAAATCATTGTCATCATGTCCATCCGAAATGCTTTTCGTGGCCTACTCCGAGATTGCGTTCGTCTTGCTTCTCGTCAAGAGGACTGCTAAGTGTTGGAACCTCAATTTGCCAGCTCTATTTTTAAAATCTACCCACTCGGGGGTCTACCTCGATACGACCGATGTAGCGATTTTAGAGTTGAGAGCGAAATTGAGGAGCATCGTGTATTCTGACTACGATATGATCTCTCCTGAGGTTAAGAGTCTGTTGGCCGAGGAAATGTTGCCACGTCGCCATTGGGGTTATCTAGCTTGGGTCCTGAAATGTTTGATTGTTACCGCATGTATCGTCGCAAAGTGTGCGGAAAAATTCAAAGTGGATATTTTCGATAAGGCTTTTGAAGTGTTGATAGAAAAGTTGAAATATCATTGTTTAATCAGCCGCATCAAACGCGACCTCTCTAGCAACCACGACCCGTTTGGTAATAAGAGTGAAAGAGACCTGTTGACAGATCTAAAAATATCCGATTAAAAAAAAAATATATATATATTTTATTTGTGAATGGATGTGGCTTAGCTTTATATAAGTATGGGTTTACGCGTTCAAGCTACCTTTCTTCTTCACATTTTGTCTTAAAGAGATTATAATGTTGCAGTGCGTGTCTACGTTATCTAAAAATGCAATTATAAATTATTACGATACTTATGAAAATTTAAAATTTTTGTATCATGTGATATTGAAGAAACAAGAGAGTATCTTTCGTCGATTTGATCAAATTATTGAAAGCAATGAGATAAAAGTAATCAATTACACGCGGCATTATCTTTCACGACTGGAACCGCACATCCATGTGTTTATTAATTCTGACTGTGAGATCGACAAAGATGTTTGGAAAGATTTCGAGCTCAAAATAAATTTTATTGATCATAAACAATATTTTTCGGTTATGCATGAGTCTCGTTACATGCGGAATTGCGATTATTGTTTTTTTTTTTTTTTTTTTTTTTGCATTAGAAGATTGGTGTCTTAAAGCGATATGGAATAATATTTATAATTTTCATGATATTGAATTTTTGAATTTACCGACTCGGCTTTTACGAAAAGTTGTTCAAGAGAGCGATAAATATATTGCATCTTATTGAAGCATACAGACATTTCCGCGCCAGCGGAAATGTCTGAATGTTTAAATAATGAAAACAAAATATTTTAACACACACACACAAAAAAAAAAATACGTACTTGGCTAGTATATAAGAGAGCAACGCTGTTTCACAGAAACTATAATTTTTTTTGCACTAAAATAACAATATAATGGAAACTTTGAAAAGGCCCGTTAGACGTTTGCAAAACGATTACTTAAATACAATGATGCATTTTAAGAAATCTTTAACTGATGGTACGATTAATGATGCATTTGACGAAGAAATGAAATCTTTAGAAACGAATATTGATAATTTAATTAAAAGACATAAGGAATTTTTTCGTATTATTGATATTTTAACTCTTATGCATATAATAATTGATAAGTGGACTTATGAATCCCGCAATTTTCATCTTGCAGTTCGAGAAAATATTGGCAGATTAGAAAAGCTATCGACAGAATCCCTTGACACAGATATAACTAAGGAGGTTCAAGGCGGATTATATATGGGTAAAGAATACTTGAATAGATTATGTTCGGCGTTAGAATCAATAAGAAAAGATTATTTTAAATTGAGGTGTATGGTGGATAATATGACGAAGAACAATTTTATTACGAACAATGAATATATCGAAAGATTGAAATCCTCAATAAATTATTTAAAAGAGTCATAAGTTTTTCATAATTATAACTCGCGTATTTTCCGTGAGAGCTGGCACACTGCCAAGCATCTCCACACTATCAATGAAGCATGCGCACTGGCTCCTCAATATTCGGTACTCCTTTAAATTCCTTGAGTGTTCATGTAATGTTTGCATATTGTGTTGTAATTACTGATGAGGAAACCCGGACGGGTTTCGAAACGTCTAGATTTTAATTGTTTTTATATGTATTTTTTGTTTTTTAAATGTATTTTAACTTAAAATTTTTGTCTCTTAAATAAAACAGTTTTTGCTTTTAATATATATAATTGAGACGGTTTGATGTTTGTGTACGTTAAATAATTAAAAGAGTGTTTGTGTAAAATAACGTAAGACATTATTTAAAAAAAATCTGACTAATGATAATTGTGTCAATATTAAATTTTTTATCGTGCATGTCTAAGATTTGATTGTGAAAAATTTTAAAAGGTTGAAAATGCTCGAAAAGTTTCGCTGGTGACTGTCTCTTGGACCTGTTGTTATCGCAAAAACGATACTCGAGCTGGGTTTGCGGTACTTGAGGCTGGGTGCTAAAAATAGATCGGGTAGAAGTGAAAATGAAGACATTTTATATGGGTCTATGCTGGTGATGTCATGTCTACATGATTATGTTGAATCACGGCTTTTTATTTAAAATGTTTTGCTGTATAACGGACGACTTAAAGATTATTTGGAACAAACTAATATTGAATAAATAAAGTTTAATTCAAGTTAGTTCTGTTAAGTGTTATATATTATTCCGTCCTTGAAGTTCCGTCAACGTCAAACGATTTTTTTTTTTTTTTTTTTTTTTTTTTGCGTGGGTGTGGCTTGGCTATATATAAGCAGTGGCTTTGCTGGCTGTTGTTATAAATTTTTCCAAGTCCAGACTCACGCATCTCTATAGTTGCTCCAAGATTTTGCAGCCATAAAGGGTGACTTCGCTTCTTTTTTAAAATTATGATTTATACTGCTTTATAATAAATTTATAATGGAATCTTTAATAAAGACTTTTCGGCGTCTTGATGAAGATTATACTAATACAATATCTTGTATTAGGGAACGTTTAGATGGTGAGGTTTATGATCAAAGTGAGTTTGAAAACGAAATAAAATTTTTGGAAGCAAATATCGATAATTTAATCAATAGGGATAAAGAATTTTTCTACATTATCAATATTTTAAGCACTATGCACATAATGCTTTGTGAATGGACCAATGAATCCCTCAGACATCGTCACACAATTCGAGAAAATATTGACCGCTTAGAAAATCTGTTGACAAAATTCGATGAGCCTATATATTTAGATGGTCATGCAGACGATATGTATGAAGATGAAGATGGCAAATAGACCTCTAAATTAGATTTGGAGTTGGATTCAATAGAGGATTATTATTATAAAGCGAAACAAATGATAGATGGGAAAATGCAGAGTAATTTTGTTAAGGATGATGAATATACAGAGAGATTAAAATCTTTATTAAATTATTTAATAGAGAGTTTTAATAAGAGTGCACAAGACATTAAACAATAAATTAGCATAGTTTTAAAAAAAAATATCGAGTAATTTTTTTTCTTTGTTTATATATATCGAGTCAAGATGAATAGTTTCAATAATACCAATCAATCATCTGCATCAGAAATTTCTCTGGCTCCTTATTGCGACTTTGATGCTTCGAGGAACGATGTTGAGCATACCATGCAGTCGTTGCTAAATGGCCTGGAAGCGTACGAAAGTCATATTACGTTGCCTGAATTTGTTTCGACGAATGTTCATGAAATTTTGAAGAAGAAGGGGCAAATTATGCATCAGTCTGGGCTGGGAGCAAATTGTGTAATGGAAACCGGTAACATACTTATGGATGCAGTCGCCGAGAAATGGTCGTTGACCGATTCATAAACGATAAAGGCCATGTGATGAAAAAAGTGCGAAAAACCCCAATACGGGAGAAAAAGAAGAGACACACGAGTGTAGGAATTTGGAAAATGAAAATGTTGTAGAAATGTTTGACATAACGTGGAAAAATCTGACCGACAAGTCTATTGCACGATTGTAAAAAATTATATATTTTGTGACTAAAAACGTGATCTTGTATGCTATAATAAAGGTATAATGAATCATGTTAAAGATATTATCGATGAACATAAAAAATATTACCGTGATACGGTTATAGATTTGAAATTTTTAAAGTTTGGTAAAAGATAAAAATGGGTTTGAGAAAGAAATGAAATCCTTAAAATCGAATATGGATAAATTAATCGACATAAATGAAGACTTTTCAGCATCATCGATGCTTTTACTGTTTTAATTATGATAATGGATGAATGGAAATTTGATTTCACCAATCTTATACACGCAGTTCATAAAGATGTTAAAGGGTTGAAAAAACTAATAACGAAACCAACTGGCAATCGAATTATAGATGATGAGTGCATCCATATATAGGAATCGTCGTTCGAATCGATACAGAAATATCTTAGTCATGTTGAATGGATAGAAATATATTCCCTGAGAACTCTTCCATCTGATAGGCGAGATAAATATGCTGCGACATTAAAATCCTCCCTAAATTTAATAGAGAATTATTATAAGAAAGCATTAGATGATAGCCAATAATTAAAAATTTTCTTAAATAAAGTATAATGGACTACGTGGAAAATATCATCTTTAGACATGAAGATTATTACTGTGAAATGGTTGAGGATTTGAAATATTTAGAGACTAAAAATGAGTTTGATGAAAAAATGAAATCTTTAAAAACGAATATTGATAAACTAATCGACAAAAATGAAAAAATTTTCAGTATCATCGATGCTTTAACCATTTTAATTAGAATAATGAGTAACTGGGAATTTAATTCCATCGATCATTTACACGCAATTTATAAAAATGTCAATCGGCTGAGAGAATTGATAACAAAACTAACTACCAATCGAATTATAGATGATGAGTGCATCCAAAGATTGTAATCGTCGTTCGAATCGGTAGAGAAATATTTCCAGCATGCTAAACGGACGGCAAATTATTTTCCGAGGGCTTTTTCATCTGGTATTCGCGATGAATATATCGCGAAATTAAAATCATCATTAAATTTAATAGAGAATTATCATAAGAAAGTATTAGATATTACTCTGTAAATTAGAGATTTGCAAGTCACATAAAAAAAAAAAAAATTGAGTGGTCGTGGCATCGCATTGCTTGAGAGTATATAAAAGGTAGTCGCTTGCGAGGCCCGATAAAACAACATGGCCTTTCGTAGAAATTAACCTGTGTTTTATGGCTATTCTCGATCAAATATCGATGCTATGGACGAAGCCCAGCTTCAGGTGTGGTTGGACGAGTCTCGCCGAGAACTGGACGCGATGAATTCTTGGGAACGCCACATTCGACCGAGAAAAAATTACCATCATCGTGCTTGGAGAGCCCCCGAAGCCCAAAACTCGAAGGTTTCGCCAGTGTGTCGGGTCGTGAATGGTATTTGTGAGGCCTGCGAAGAAAGGAGAAACAATTTGAACCTGGACAAGTCATGGGCGGCCCAACACGTTTCTCTAGGATCAGAGAATGTGAGCGAGAATAGTTTTGCTGCCTTTTTTAAAAAATCTAGACGAGTTTGCAATATTGGGCCCGTTATTATTAATAAAGTGATGGAATGGATTATTATGCTCGTGTTTATGTTTTTTGGCATGGTTATTAGTTACGTTGGTTCTTACTTCAAGGAAAATAAAATAATGATTATTTCGTCGTTATTGAAATTACTAGACAATACCGGGAAGAATATCGACAGCCAGTCGACATGAAAAAAGGATGGATCCAGAAAGCGTCGTCTGCGGAGGTAGAGTGCCTGTTGAAGAATTATTTTATGCTCAATGTGGGCATCCTTTCCACTTAGAGTGGGTGCGAGAATTACGTAGGCAGCGTATACGTCGTGTTGCACGCTGAAAAATAACCAAAGATCGAATAAAACGACTAGATCTTAAGAAAAAGATAAGAGCTAGTGGTAAAATTCCAAAAACATCTTTCTTTGCCTCTTTCTCCAGCTTGTAATAGATATTTCACCAGAAACGATATCCGAAGAATAAGTCAAATGGTTGGAGACACTTTGAGGTGATGGGAACGAGAACTCAACTTGCCAGGCTCTGACAGTGATCTATCCAGATCCAGATCAAAATCCAGGTCCCGATCCAGATCCAGATCACCTCCTAATATAGGTGTCGTAGCTTAAAAAAGTATGAATTCTGAATGTGTCGTTTGCCGAGGTAGGAGTCGAAATATATTTGTTGCTGGATGCGGACATCGTTTCAATTCGGAATGCGCAAATCAATTATATAATCAACGCAAACGTGCCGTTTCGAGTGAAAAGGTCACCAAAGATCGAATAAAAGGATCGCCTCTCAGGAAAATATCAAAGGCTAGGGGAAAATGTCCAAAATTACTCCCTTTGCCTCCTTGTCCGACTTGTAAATGTTTTTTACTAGAAAAGATATCAAAAGATACGCAACATGAAAGATTTAAAAAGGTTTGGCGACTAAAAACCTTGATTATTCAGACTCTGAACTCTATTATTCTGATTTGGATTACTCCGGTCTCAATGATTCAGATTTTGACAGCGATCAGTCAACGTCGCGGTTTAGATCCCGTTCGCGATTTAGATCACGATTCAGATCTCGTTCAAGATCACCACCTAGCTTACGAACATAGAATTATTCTAGTAAAACAAGTAAATCTCAAAATAATATTATGTGGAACACTTCTATTTATAGTCGTAATAAATATTATAATGTACTCTTATCTTGTTTATGCTATAAATTCTACCACGACGAGTCAGTCAGGAGCAGATATTGTAAAAGCTCATAAAGTAATGGTTTATACTAAATTCGTAATGCAATTTTTGCAATTGATATTTGCTGGTCTTATAATACATGAGTCATAAAAAAATTTAGTTTAGTACGACAGTGCTATATTAAAAAAAAAAAAAACAAAAAAAAAACAGTATAATATAAATGGAAGAATTTGACGCATTATTATCGTCATTAACATGTCTGACTTTAATGTGTCATTTGATTCTACTAGTTTCATTTCGAAACCTGATAAATATTTTAATTTGTTGGAGAAAGAATTGGTTTATTTAAAAAATTATAAAATTTATCAAAAGCATCCGGTTCCGCGTCTCGTGGCTGGCTATGGCGACAACAGTTTCATAACCTATACGTATTCTGGCACGACTGTTCATTCCAGAGTATGGACGCCGACGTTGTTTCGCATTAAACAGATGGTGGAATCGGCTACAAATTATAGATACAATTTCTATCTGGTTAACAAGTATCGTAACGGATACGACAGCATTGGAAAACATAAAGACGACGAGACAGATATTGCTGCCGATTCACCTATAGCGTGTGTTAGTTTCGGCCAAAAGAGAGAAAATTCAAATTTTCAAGGTTGGGTTTTAAGCCAGTCTGTTATAGTATGACGAGTGGTAGTTTGACGGGGATGCATCCACCAACCAATAAATATTGGTTTCATGAAATACCGAAAGAACTAGAAAATTAGGTGTACGCATAAGCCTAACGTTCAGAAAATTAGATAAAGGCATGAATTATAGGCAATAAACAACGTGCTCAAATATTTGCTTTCATATTTGAACGCGCAATATATATATAAAACAAATATTTGGCTATTCTTTGAATAGATAAAAATTATTATGATACACCCACTCATTAAAAAAAAATTTTTTTTTTTTTTTTTTAAGTGGGTGTGGCTTGGTCTATTAGGGTTTATCAACCACCAATATTTCAGACTCGATTATGGATATGATAGCTGAAAATTTTTATTTTTATGAAGATAGTTTTAATGAGAAGTTTGTCATTTTATACCTATACAAAATCCCTATGTAGATGTATTTTAGGGAATCCACAGGTCCAAGAAACAGTCGGATGTAAAATCGTCGAGCGCCTATAGAAATGGATGGATTTTTTTTTTAAATAAAATATTTAGTATATATATATATATACAGTCGGCTGCAAAATTATTCGAGCACTAGCCAATAATTCCTATATTTAAAAAGTACACTTAAGACTGTTTTCCTAAGTAAATCCTTGTCGAATCATGTTCTTAGACTGATTAAGAACATGACTCGACAAGGATTTATTTAACAAAGCTGTATTAAGTGTACTTTTTTTTGGCAAGGATTATTGCTAGTGCTCGAATAATTTTGCAGCCGACTGTATATATATTATGTATATTATATATATATATATATATACTAAATATTTTATAAAATATATATTATAATTTTTAATAACTCTATCAAATTCATGAAACATACTTTGTTGACTCTTCAGTATTACATGATACAAAAAATTATACTTCTCGTCAATAAAATAATTATCGAACGCTTTATGACTGAGCTTAGACAAACATTGCAACATTATTTTTTTTAAAGAAATGTAGCTTGAATGTGTAACATAATCAATCCTTTTATACATATTTAGAACCTCTCAAAAAAAAAAAAAAAAAATCTTTTTTTTTTTTTTTTTTTTTTTTTTTTTTTAATTAGCTAAAATTTTTTTTTGTGCTGTACACAAAACTATCCATCACTTCTTGAAATTTACTTGACGATTTAGAATCGAATGTTTGCCATCCTCCATTTTTCTCAATCCAATGCATTAATGTTTTTCAAAACTTTTATTTAAGATTTCCAATGCAATATTAAAAATACTGAGCGACATTTTATCTTTCAGACATTTTGCAGTCACATCACTAACAAATGTCAAATACTTTAAGATTTTGCCCCAATCTTTTTCTGAGTCTTGAAACAAAATATGTTCAAATGCATCACGTATCTTATCTTCCGTTATATAGTTACGAATTTGTATAGGATCATATTAGTTTAATTTAGAACAAATGTCTTTAACAATTCGTTTATCCTGAGGATGATCTAATAAATGAACTTCAATATAAATTTTATGACGATAAACTAAATGCTGCAAGACTGTAGCTAAAATACGCTTTGTCTGCGAAGTAGACATGTTTGCATTTGGACTTTACAAAGCTAAGGCTTATATATATAGCCAAGCCACACCCACACATAAAAAAATAAAATAAAATAAATGTAATAAAGGAAAATTAATCCTGAAAAAGTTGTACAAATTACATACAATAGCGTCATACAATTATTACAAAGAATACTTGGAATGGATAAAATTATATATGTCCTAAAACATTTAAATAAATCTTTTCCATCATGGGATCATAAGTGGTCTACCATACGAAAATGGTTATTGGAAGAGCATCCCATGACAAACATGCAGAATACCATTCATAGTTTCGCTCAGTTATTTCCCGATTACGAATCGTTTGCCAATGATTTAAATCAGTCATTAGCTCTTCACGATGATTTTTGGAATTAAGTATATACGAGGTGTGGCTATTAAATAACGAGACTATTAGTGCTACAGATGAACTATATATGCGCCAAGTCCAAACGACCGACATCTGTGTAGAGTAAAGCCTTCTCTTTAGATCGCTGCGCCTTCCGTGTTTGTAGAGAAACCAGTCTGGCCGTAACCTTCGGTTGTGTAAGAGGTGTTTGCTTCGTTTTGCCGAAATTATGATAAGTGTAAAAGTACAGCAACGAATTGTTCTGAAATTTCACGTGAAACTTGGTAAAACTTCTTGTGAAAGTTATATTTTATTAAAACAAGATTGTGGCAATGATTGTTTATCACGTGCACGAGTTTTTGAGTGGTTCAAGTGTTTCCAAGATGGCTGAGAAGACGTTGAAGATGATGACCGTCCGGGTCGCTCTTCCACGTCCAAAACGGATGAAAATATCGAAAAAGTCGCTAATCTGGTTCAGTCTGACTATCATTACTATCTCGAGGTGCTTGCTCATCCACGTGAAGGAGTAAGGGAAAAACGACCCGAATTAGGGAAGAACAAGTCATCGGTTCTCCATCAAGACAAACGCCGACTCACACTGCATTGTCTGTCAAGACGTTTCTAGCCAAGTAAATATCCCAGTTTTAGACCATCCGCCTTATTCACCTGACCTGGCCTCATGTGGCTTTATCTGTTTCTCAAAGTTAAATCTGCATTAAAAGGAACAAGATTTGAGTCAGTTGAAGCTTTGAAAGAAAAAGCGGCACGCCTCATGCAGAAGCTCACAGAACAAGACTTCCAGCACTGTTTCGAACAATGGAAAATTCGCATGGAGCGTTGTAGGGATAGAGGAGGGGTGTATATTAAAGGTGATAATAACTAAATATGTATGAACAAAACAAAATGTTTTACAACAATAGTCTCGTTATTTAATAGCCACACCTCGTATACAACTTTGTGTTGAAAGGAAGGCTTAAAATGTTAAATGTTGCAAAATTGGAATCTTTTGCTTTGCTAACGCTAGCCGGTGGATTATTATATTCCATTGTTGTTTTAACCATCGAATCTAAAGCCAATTCTTGTCATCGCATCTATTTTATTATTCTCACTCTCGTTATTTTCATTGCTCTTTTAGCCATTAGTGTGTTTAAATATCTCAAATGTCGTTTTGCTTGTCGCCAAATGGACGGCCTCATAAGGGTATGAAAATGAAATAGAAAACCTCTCTCCTCTGCTGTTTTGAAAAGGAATGGCGTCTCCGCTGCGAACACCAATGAGCGCCCATTTGTTAATCTGGGAAAGGGTACAATGTTCAGTGCTTCCCAAAATGGGTGTGATTTCCAAATTTTGGACGATGCATACAAATTTCCGAAGACCTTCGTTGTTATCTTTTACGCAAACTTTGGCACCGTTTTCAAATTCAATGCAAAATTTTAAAGGATTCGAAGACATATAAGCATGTTTAATGGGTCGGATAGCTTTTTTCTTTATAATAGGCAAGTACTCCATTATCATGAATTTATAGATTAAGTAATGGGGACTTTAGACGATTCGTTAGTCGTATTAATGGTAGCAAATCTTCAAAAAAAGAATTCGAAAGTTTTTTATTTGATATTTCCAGAAGAAGCGTGCACGTATAATATAGATCCGCAGGTAAAAGCTGAAGCCGAAAAGATTCTTAAAAATGAGTATCCCGACCAACTATACACACTAGAAGAATTAATGACTCGAATGCAACAGAGATGCAGAATCGTAAATAATGAAGAAACTGACGTAGAAATACCAAAAAGTGAAATATGCAGCAACTTGGCTTATGATGCATCAAAAAGAAAAACGGTTCATATTTATCCTCCTCAATCAAAGAAAAGCTATTCGAAGGAATTTGATATTTTCGAATTTTTAAAGGCGAGACAGCAAAGCGGATGTCCTGTCAGGTGTCAATCGGATGCAGATCTGGAAGCCGATATAGAAGTTTTATTGGGACCACAAAAAAATTTAGTTATCGATGCCGGACTTAGAAAAATTGCACGAGCCTTGACCGTGTTAAATTCTGCTTGTGGTTATCGAATACTAGACGTGCAAAGTGAAAGAGTTGTACGTTAAATATATACAATATATATATATATTTATATAACTCTCAAAATCAGATATCAACTTACTCCGTTGTTAAAGTGAATTCGTAGCCACGCCATCAAACTCCACTCAACTAAATATATATAAATATCCCATTGAAAAGCTTTTCAATGGTATATATATATATATATTTAATATTTTTTTTTAAAATAAAATTTAATTTTTTTTTTATTTATCATTTAACTCTGCAAATACAGTTCTATTTCTCTCTAATCCATAATGTGCTTGAGGACTATTTAACATATAGCCATCTCTACGATACATAGTTTGCATATAATTTTCTTTATCTTCACAATCTAATTGAGCAGGTTTTCTGTTTCGGATATGACCATTTAAGTGTGGATTGTATAGTTCCGTATTCATCTTTATTTAAATATGAAATTTATGCCAGCAAAGCCAATGCTTATATATAGTCAAGCTACACCAACATTTTTTTTTTATGTGTGGGCGTAGCTTGGCTATTTATAAGCATTGGCTGTGCTGGCATAAATTTTTACAAGTCCAGGCTCTTCATCAATAGTGTGTTGGACTTTATCATTTTTTCGACAAATTTTCCAAGTTTTACAGATTACCATATGAGGGTTTAATCTTTAAAAATATTGACTGAACTTAGTTTTTTTACGCGTTTCAGAAGATCCTCTACAAGATATCAGATTTTAAAAATTTTGAAAATTTGAGATTTTTTAATGTCCAGACGGTTCCACGAGGACTCGAAGACTGTTGCTGGAAGACGTTCAGACACCGATGATGCTGCGGGTATGTTAGTCATTACTTATATAGAATAAAGCCACGCCCACACATATAATTTTTTTTTACTGTTGAATTTTATTTTACAACAAGATCGTTGTATTGTGTTTGAAGATTTGGGTCGTTACTTATACAAACTGTTTGAAATTTTAAAACTCATTCCTTCGTTAAAAGTAATGGTCATTTCTCCAGATAAGAACCTATATTCGTCTGACAATCAGATACGAATCATGCGTTCAGATCAACTCGTTGAAAGTTGCGGCTTGTTGATCTATCTAGAACCCGAATCTATACAAACGGTAGCCAAACATCGATTGGCTTCTCGCGTGGTCGTATTTGCGTCTCATTTAAATTTTATACAGTATTGCAAAGGACGATGGACACGTGTTTTTTTTTTTTCTGAAAATCGATCCGAATGGCACGCGTAGCTTATTAGAAAGGCAAGATTTTTCAATTCAGACTGCAAACGTAGGTTCGGTCCGGGTCGATTATACAAACGTTGTAAGAATTTCTGGAAAAGATAACCCTGCTCTCGAGGCCCATGACACGTATGTCATCGTGGACCTCACTAACTTCACTGAAGATATGTTGAGTATGTTTCTCGCGTTTTGGGATGCGTTCGATTTCATGCTAGAAAACAAAGATTCGATCGCACGATGGGTTCTATGCTTTGCCGAAAAGGGATACAGCGGTTTCTGGAGATTTAGACAAAAGTCGCTAGATGCCTTATCCTGTAAAGATTTCGAATACGGAAATGTGACCGATATACAAACGATTCTGTCTATGCTTCCGTTTTATAAATTTGGAAACATCGACAAAAAAATTAACGTGAAATTATCTTCCTTCGGCGGTATGCATTACGTAATTCCTAAAACTGAGCAAGACGCTTGCAAAGCGGCAATCATGTATAACGTTTATCCCATGGTGAACAGCGTATTTCGAGTCCAGTAGAATGAATGAGAAAAAGGGAATGTCGAATCAAGGCTCACCTCAATTGAATTCGTATGTTGCATCCATGAGCCCTACGTCCCCTACTCGTGTCATCTTTAGAAGAGATGCAATACCAGTTCCAGGGCCATCTAACGCTCTAGCCATACGAGATAATAATAGAAGCTTTGTTTCGAGTCCACAGGCCAGCCCTGTTCGGCTTCCAGCTCAAAGACAAAGCCGACCTCGAGGCCTAGGTCGGAGCCGAGGTAGAGGTCGAGGTATGGGTCGAGGTAGACGCCGTCCTCGCAGCCGAAGCTTAAGCAGTAGTTCAAGCGGAAGCTCCTCAAACAGAAGCAGAAGCAGTAGCGCTAGTAGCTCTAAAAGTCTTAGTCCTCGCAGGGGCATAAGAAACCCTATTTGAGAAGAGTATCGGAAAACGAATTGGTTTACAACTATGATCCACACAGTTTAAGATTTAAAATGACAAGAGGAAGATTTAGAACGAATCGATTGACAAATAAAACGTGTAGAACATTGACAAGTCATTGTTCAAAACGATTTCCATTACGACGAGACAGAACACCCCGTCATACAACAATTGATATAGATAAGCTTTAAGTATAATTTATATAGATAAGCTTTAAAAAAAAGAGATTTTTTTTCTTTTTTTTTTAGAGATTTATAGCCAATATCTGTTCCAATTTTCGTACGCGACTCAAGGCCGTATAAACCGAATTCAAATTTCGACTCCCATCTAAACTAACGACAATTTTCGCATTGTCTATCGTATCGCCTTGATATTTATGTCTTGTGCCGGCAAATCCTAAAACTATAGGAAAAAGTCCAGTATACATGGACTTTTCCTATAGTTCTCTGACCTAGTTTCTTATATATACCATAGTTTCCTATATATACTCTGACTTCGGCATTCGTTTTACGATCTCTGCACACCACAGCGTTTTTTCGATATCATAGCAAAGAAAAATTAACTGAGTACCATTACAAGCTGTCGAGCAACCGTTTTCAGTCACAAACACGACACAATTTGACTTCAAGACCACATCTTTATGCAACTGGATTTCTGGTCCTTCAATTTTATGTTTCATATAATACGCATTAAAATAGTTGACGGTTGTACTTTTAAAGGCTGTGGCTTTATACGCTTCCATTAAAAGCGTCTTGTCGATATCCTCCACTGCTGGAAACGTTTCGCATATATAACAAAACATGCCCGTTTCGTCTCTCTTATCGACAAATTTACGTAATTCGTTCACAATTTTTTCATATTCTGGTGTATATCTCTGACTTTCCTTCAAATGAATCTTACAAACGTCGTATCGTTTTTCGTTCAAATGAATACTAAACAAGTTATGCTCGGAATTGATGGGTTCGAGTTGATGAGGATCCCCCATGCAAACGAATAGTAACGGAACGTGGGACCTATCCATAAAAAATCGAATAATCCAATACATCAACCATCCATTAATCATAGACACTTCGTCCACGACTATTAGATGAGGAAAAATGTCGCATTTGAATTTAGACAAAATATCTTGATTTTTCTCTATAGATTTCAACAAATCTTTTTCGTTTTCAAAACTTTTTCCAATTTTTCAACGTATTTACAATTCAGTTTAAGTGTGGAATGAATCGTCCGACCCTCTATCGCTTGAGCACTATGAGCCGTAAAACTCATCCTAATCTGCGGAGCTTTAATGTGATCCAAAGTATTTTTAACCAAATACGATTTCCCAGTTCCCGGTCCTCCAGAAATAATCACCAATAATTTGCGAGGTCTCTTGATTCAGCTGATGACGTAATCGAAAAACTTTCTCTGAGATTTGCTTAAAGTAAGGAAATGTTCACGGAGCCCTTGCTTATCAACTACGATTTCGGAGGTTACAGCATACGTGGATGCCATAATTGTCAGAAAAAGACCGTTTCCTTGATACTTGTAAATTCGGAAGGTCAGACGGCAGAATATATTCTTTGTATTTGTTCTAAAGTACCTAAAGCGTATTTGACGGATTTATATTCCTTGTATATGGGACAAGAATTACAAGATTCATCCACGGAGTACGTCGAATCGATTATCACGTTGAACGTCGACGAAATGAGGGTCGTCAGACATATCTTCGACGGCAGGGAGGTATATATCAAACAAAATATCTTTTCCCTATATTAAATTCATAAGGTCGTCAGTGATCCTAAAAATTTCATTTTGACGATCGAAATCTGTATGTCTACGATCTAAATACGAATATACACTTAAAACTTCCTCGTCGTTAGTCAAATGAGATGAAGCAGTATAATTTGGGTTTAAATACTCCATATCTATATCGCGAAAGATTTTGACTCTTACTATACAAGAAAACAGTTGATAATTCTACATCGTTTATAAAAGTTTACGCTTATTTATGTAGGCTCACCAGCATATTAAAGTTTTTTTAAAGTTTTTGTTTTCTTCAACTACCGGCTCATTTTTAGAGCTTTCTTCAACTACCAAATCATTTTTATTTGCTGATGATTCCTTTGAGTATTCAACAGCATAAGCTGAAGGTAGCAGAAATGAAATAAAATTTCTTGTATATAATGATTTTCTTTGAAAGATATTCATTTCGTTTATAATGCCACATATTTTGTATGAACTATCACCAAATGTGGTTCGACTATGTATTTCCATATGAAAAATTCCCATAAAACTTAGCATTTCTAACATTATCGGTCGTAGTTCTGACGTACAAGTATTTGTAAGTTTAACACCATTAAATTTTTTAATATCTAAAACAAACCAATTTTTTGGTTCAATTACGATATTATAATATAGATGATATTCCGTACAGAAAAAACATAGATCCGGATTACATGTACTATTAAAAAAACGCCCACCAGTATGTAATTTTTTATCTTCATCTTAGCGCATAGCTAGGCCAATTACGTCTAAAGGTTCACAGACTTTTGAAACTATTGAATAGTCATCAGTTTTATCCGATTTTTCAAGAATCCATTCCCCCAGAACTAATATATTGTAATAATTTTGACGATCAATAACCTTTCTCACAAAAGCTACTTTCTCTGCTCCACACGCATGCCCTTTATTGTATTTAGCCTTTTTATTGATATGATTTTTATACACTGTAGATTCTTCTAAAGTTGACTGCCATTTGTAAGTAATTAAATTCAATGCTTTGGTTTCATCAGCTAAACTTTCCACTTCATTTTTAAGAATATTATTATTTAAAATGCCATTCAACAAATATCATATTCGGAGACCTCCATTATCTTGATTTAATGATAAAAAATTAAAAAATTAATGTTAAAATTGCAAACATTACTCTTGTATACTATTACTACCATTAAAAAAAAAAAAAAAAAAAAAAAAAAAAAAATTGTTGAGTGGGCATGGCTTGGTTATATATAGATTTTTCCAAGTCCAGACCTTCCTTTATAAAGTGTTGGACTTCGTCATTTTTTCACCCATCTCGAAATTTTTTCTAAGTTTTACGGATTTTCAGATTAGGACTTATTCTTTGATATTTTCAGCCGGACATAGTTTTTTTACGCGTTTCAGAAGATCCTCTACAATATATTAGAGTTTAAAAATTTGACAAATTTGAAATTTTTCAAAGTCTAGACGGTACCACGAGGACTAGAAGACTGTTGCTGGAAGACGTTCAGACACAATGATGGTGTGGGTACGTTAGCGCCATTATTTATATAGAATAAAGCCACCAGTAAAAAAAAAAATAAAAATAAATAAAATATATATATATATATATATATATATAAAAAATTCCCTAGTTGGAACAAAATAACAATTTATTTTTGTTTACTTTTTCATTTAAATCTTTATCTTCAACCCACGAAAATTTTCTTTCTGGAGACATTAATAGATGGACGTGTAACTTTATACTGTTTATCATATATTTAACAGCCAACCAAGACAATTTTGGATTCACAAGTCTTATGAAAAAATAATAAATTTCCACCATAGTAATTTCGTGCATAATACTACTCCTGCACGCAAACTCACTAGCCAGTACGTCTATAGCTTTCGTGATTCGATCTCTTTCTTCGGTTTCAGTAAACAATTCGATTCCTTGAAACTGAATCGCTAACGGTATTAGTAAATTCTGCCCACTCAAATAATAACTGTATCTGTATCTTTCCTTTTCTTTCAAAAGTTTTGAGATATATATTCGTGCCACGTCGCGGAGTTTAGGATGCATGACCATTTTCTACGAAACATAAAATTCTATCGGCCATTTACCATGTCGTGGATTTAAAACCCGAACGGTTTGCTCCAAGGATTCTTTTGAACGAGTGCCGACAACAATTCGTCGACGGGTAAGCGACAGGTTGCCAATCTTTCATACATGCTACTTTCTTCTCCACAAAAGGGATCGGGCCAAATTTGCAATCCAAAATATAAACAGAGCCACCATAAAGTAAATAATGTACCATATCCATGGAAAAATAGTTTCGATACCGGACCAAAGAGTCGAGGCGACTTGAGATGCGTAATGGGTCAGAGCGTCTGCTACCGCTCTGACACTGCATGGTCTCGCTAGGCAAACAATTGACGTACTGACAATCGCAGAGACGGCAACAAGATTTTTCTTTGTCCTCGTCAAAATTTTCGCAAGCATTTACCATTTTATCGACTCCGTCACAAAATGGAACATTGTTCAGTTTATCTTTTTGGCAACAACACAATTGTTCGTATTTGCATGCGGAACCGTCGGCATGTTTCTTGAAGCAACTCGAGTTGGATTCTATGTAGTTCCAAATGCTAGCTACGCCTGCGCCGACAGCAGTGCCGGTAGCTGCAACCGCTAAACGTTTTTTACTGAAAATCACTTTAATAGCCTTTTCCAATTTTTTACTTTTCGTGACGAGTGCTTTCAAACCGTGGGCTCTAGAACGAACCCATCGGAAAGAATTCGACGCGAAAACATTTCGCTAGCGGAATCTTCGGCTTCCAACCCAAATCATTCCGACATGCATTTTATACCCTAGAACCACCTTATCGGAAAGGTGAATAGAAATTTCTTCCAAAGCACCCAAACTGCTTTCGAAATCGGTTTAAGTTGACCAATAGTAGGTAAAAAAGGCCGGTTCTAGGTCAGCAGGGTGCACCGGCAAGCCGTGCGGGTGCCACACCACCCCCTGAGGGTGTAGACGAGTTGGTATCGTCCTTGACACACCCCTCTGACAATATCGTAAAAGATGAGGAGGGTATTAATGAGGAAATTTAATTAAAAAAATTAATTAGTGATTTTTTGTAAAAGGTGACGCTGGTTTTAAAGAGATGTTTGCGGTAGAATGAAAAAAGCATGGTATTGTTTATGAGTCATTAGAAAATTAATTAGAGAGTTAATTAAGAAATTAATTAAGAAATTAATTAAAAAATTAAAAAATTGAGAAATAAAAAAGGAGTCGATAAAATATATGATTTTAAGGAGGTTGGTGTGAAAGTACTATGAAAGAAATAAAGAGATCTGACTGGGGTTCGAACCCGGCACCTTGCAGTAAAAATACTTCAGTAGTTTTCGCGTATGTGTGACTGATTTTTCTATTATATGTCTGCACTGTTCTTTTTAAAACTATGAATGCTATTGTCCGAAAAGAATTCAATCATTTCAATGATATTAATTTACAGAATAATAATTAAAAAAATATTAATTAAGCATTTTCTTCTAAAAGATTACAAATGTTTTCCGAAAAAAGACGATGTGAGTAAAAATTAAGTAGAAAGAATGAAAGAAAGTTTAGAAACATAGATTTTGACTGAGATTCGAACCTGGTACCTTGCAGTAAAAAAATATTTCAGTAGTTTTCGCGTATGTGTGAGTGATTTTTCTATTATATACCTGTACAAATCTTTTTTAAACCTATGAATGCAATTATTCGAAAAGAATTCAATCGTTTCAATGATATTAATTACAGAATAATAATTAAGAAAAATATTAATTAAGAATCTTCTTGTAAAAAAATCACCAAATATTTGATGAAAAATGACAATGTGAGTAAAAATTATGTAGAAAGAATGAAAGAAAGTGTAGAAATAAAGATGATCGGGTAGGATTCGAACCCGACACCTTGCAGTAAAAATATTCACATTGTGTGTGCGCATTTATGTGTGATTTTTTCTATTATATGTCTGTACAGGTCTTTTTAAACCTATGAACGCTATTGTCTGAAAATTAATCAACCATAAAAATGATATTAATTACAGAATAATAATTAAAATAATAATAATTTAAGATCTTGCAAAATTCACTAAATATTTTATATAAAAAGACAATGTACGTGAAAATTAAGTAAAAAGATGATTGAAAATTCTTCAACATGTCTGAAATTCAATTAGTTATCAAATGTTTAATGAAGTGATTTGCAAAAGGTAATATATATTTTTTCTTATTCAATCTCCCTTCACAATGAGCTAGGTTGATATACCAAGGTCATACATCCCTCCCCGAACCTGTTTTTTCCCCCGTACTTACACCCTCGAAGGAAATTGAACATTCAAGCTTTTTTAGCGATGAAAGAAAATATCAGATTTTTTTATAGATTTCCACTAACTTTTTTTAAATATAAATTCATTTCTTTCTATCTTTAGAATAATCTTATTGATTATTTGATATGCAATATGGGGATATAATAACTTTTAATAATAGACATTTTCAGCAGATTTTTTTTACAATTCGTTACAAAAAATTCATTACAACTTCAGAAAATCAAAAGTTTTTAGGTATAAATTGGAACTTTTTCGAATAATCCTTCACATATTAGATTAATGATCACTTAGTTCAATGTATTTTTAACCTATAGTTTAACCATTTTTTTCTGTAACTCCCTTACATTTATTTAGTGTAAACCCGTGAAATTTTAGCAATAAATTCAGAAATAGGGTCGAAAAAATAAGAATTTGGCATGATTTTAAATAAATTTTAGGATACATTTAACAAGATTTTTAAGACATTTGGCGATAAGATAATTCGGATTTGGCAAGAAACATGCGGTATAAATGAAGAGTGAAAAAAATTTTATCACTTGCTAACTTTTTTTTTCCTGGAGTGAGGACGTTTATTTTATAACCTGAATTCAGTGGAACATAGTAATAATAATTTTTTTCAAGATGGATGTCAGAACAGATATCGTTTTGTTAAATGCATTTACTCATATATTCAATAGATCACATCTACGAAATTCAGAACTAGAGATTATAAACAAGCTTAAATTTCGAATGAATGAATTTATCAATTCCGAAATTAGCAATCAATTTTATGAAAATGTTGATATGTTATCTGAGGAAAATTTTTACACCTGTTTAGATATTGTCTTAAAAGAAATGATAAAAAATGAAATTAATTGGGACAAAGTTGTAATTTACTTAATATTTTCAAGTGAACTTATGGCGAAGCGCTTTAAGAGATCTGGGGACTTTATCATACCTTGGATAAAATTTTTTAATATCTTCCAGAAGTATTTAGGTAATTGGATTATTGATCATCAAGAATGTATGAAAGTCAAAGAAGAAAAGAAATCTATTTTTCAGAGAATGTTGAGTTTTATCACTCGATCATAATATGAAAATTGTAAAAATATTATCTGCTATGGTGGATTATGTTCAGGTCAATCTGTATAAGAACGATGTTCAATTAAAATGTATGAAATGTGAAATTGAAAGTAAATAAAAAACTTTAAATGGAAATTTTGTTTAAGAAAAAATTATTTGAAGTAAAATTCATCTTTAAAAAATAAAAAAATAAATAAAAATAAAAATAAGTTGATCAATGTAAAAAACTGAAAAAATTCACTGTTTGAAAAGAAGTCTTAATAAGTTTAAGAAAATATCATATTATATTTCACCTAAGAGAGTGAATCCATCATTTTGTTCAGAACTTTAGTGTCTGATAAAGTATACTAAAAAAATTTTGTAACTCATTGAAAGCCAAAATAAAATGCCAAAATAAATAAATAAAAAGTTATCGCGAACATGGCGTTAAAAATTTAAAATTCGTTCATAGGAATCCTGTGCTAAAACAGTACTGCGTTGCGGAAGTATAAAAACTGGGTCGTCAATTATGAATTTTATTTCGAAACCTTTATTTGTATGATTTTAGTTCACTATTGCACAATATTAATCTGGTTCTAATAATAATTTGGTGACTGATGAATTAAAATTTTAATTATGTAGTGAAATTCATATAATATTTATGAGTTTCAAATTTTTAAGTTTTTTGTTTTACAAAGAAATGATTTTTTTTTCATCTCCCGGCTAATTGTTGAATAATATTTTAGTTCTTAAACAATTTTGGACGGTTTTGCCCGCTCGCTGGCAAACTCTTTTCTATATAGCTTTATGGAAAAAAAAAAAAACTGAAATCGGTCAAAAGCTCCTTTTTCATCCTTGCAATCTCCGGTGCCTATCCCTATTGCCTGCGGTAATAGCTTACCCGTGGGCTTCCATTTGGATGCTTATCATATATGACAGTTTCGATAAGGACAGTATCGAAAAATTTGAAGTAGCTCTTTTATATCTAAATCCTAGTTACATATGAACAACATTATACGCGATGTACATAATATTTGCTCTGAAGTTATTTCCTATATTTATTTGATTTAATCGATCAACCATAGAATGACAGCAATTTCAAGTCACATATAATATTACAATATGCTATGGTCGGCTACTTCTATCGCATGAGACAATTATTATTATTATTATTATTTTGTGGTTATATATACTTCATGCATAGTTAACAGTAGTTGGTATATAGAAAAATAAATTAATTAATTAATATGTAAACTTGATCCTGGTACAGCCTTGATGCACTTGGCGACTTTTAAATTTTTGTTGCTGTTTTAGACCAAAATATAATTTATGCGATTATTGTTCCTATACGCAAGCGAAGTGTGACGTCACTGACCGTCCGTGAATGCAAGAAAATGATTTCCTATGTTAATCGCCCATTGGATTTTTTGTAAAAAATTATTAAATATCGAGGAAAAATATTTCCTGATTTTAATCCCCATATTTGGGTATATATATGTATTAGTTATCATGTGCATGTGTTAGATTGCGTTATCTTGCTGTCAAATTGAAAAAAATTTAATTTTAAATTTCAAAACTCTGTCGTTCTTGGCGCTTATTGTATTTGGTGATCAAAAACGTAATACGAAAATATACATGCTAGATGTATATTTTCGTAATATGCATTGTACGAAATATTGTTTCATATTATTAATTACTCTCTTAATATAAGTTGTTAAAATAACCATGATTTTTCAAAGGAATTAAATTACGGTCGCCAAATAATTTAGAGATACTATTATTTTCTGCCAAGGATGACCGATATCAAATCTATTCCGCTGCAATATATTAGTACCTTATATCAGATACTTTATTTAGATATTTATAAACAAATTTGGCTTCAAATTATGATAGAATATTTATCATTTTCCTTTTAATTAGTATATTAGTTGGATATTTATTGTGTTAATATCATCCTTTGAAATGAAATGCTTGTGTTTTCAATCGAATATGGAAGTTTTGCCATTTTTTTTCTGGAGTTTTGAAGTTACAAATTCAAAATTTGTCAATTTTAGAACAAAAATAACGTAATCTAACGCATGGACATGATAACTAATACATACCTATATCTAAATATGGGGATTAAAATCGGGAAATAAATTTCCTCGATTTTTAATAATTTTTGTACAAAAAATGCAATGGGCGTTTAACATAGGAAATATTTTTCTTGCATCCAGGAACGACCAGTGACGTCATCACTTCGCTTGTGTATTTCTTTCTATCTTTTCCTTGGCGAAAAATGTCCGATCTACTTCAGCATCAAAATTAAAAAAAATGTCCAGAATTATCAATAAGAAAATACCTTTAATATAATGCTGAATTAACTTTTATGTCATTTCATCCGCCGTACAAAAAAAAAAAAAAAAAAAAAAGAAAGAAATCTGAAGTTGAGGTATATAAAAAAAATGCTATGAAATAAAATTCAGAAGAAATATGTTAGATTTGTAATATTACTATTTTATTTTAAAATTATAAAGTGTCATTTTCTCATCGACCAATTTAACATTTATTAATTTTTTATTTTTCGCGTGAAAGCATATTTCATTTTATGTTGAAAACAATAAATAAATAAAAATATCTCGTAAACTTTTTTTTGGCAACAATTAAAAATTTAAATGGCTTATATTAAGTCAATTACCAGTTTATAATTTTCATATTTTAATTAATTTTAAAAAATCTAATCAAATTCCCGGTATAAATAGTAGCCTCTGTTTTATTCCAGACTATTCTCTATCTCTGTACCAAATTTCATCCAGATCCGTTTAGCCGTTGTGGCGTGATTGAGTAACAAACATCCATCCATCCATCCATCCATCCATCCAAACTTTCGCATTTATATATTAGTATAGATAAAAGATTATTTCATCAAAAAGTCCTAAATGAACATCTATGTATTATTTGTAAAGATGCTTTTAAACACAAGTATGAATTAGAAAAACACAAAAGGGTGCATTATCGTAAACCTGAGTATCTATGTGAGGATTGTTCTATAGCCGTTTCAACTAAACATGCTTTTTCAAACCATAAGCGAAAAAGTCATAAAAAGACTTTACATACATACTGTTGCGACGAATATACTGATACTTTTTCAAACAAACAACATTTTTTAAAACATAAAAGAAATATGCATAAAAAATCTTCAATGCAAACTGGATGTGATGAATGCAGTGAAAATTTTCAGTGTAAGTATGAATTATTGCAACATAAGAGAAAGAATCATCTTAAAGACTTTAACATACGTAGAAATTGTAATGAACGAAGTACTAACAATGAATTACCAACAGTTAATAATGACAGTGAGAATCTGGACTTGTTAAATTTTTTGGATAATTTTCACACTGAATGTATGAATGGTGTTTTTGACCAGAGCCTCCTTAAGTAGATGCCTTCCACGCGCAGCGAATCCTAATGTTAAATTAAGCAACATTTAAAAAACAAAACTAACGCTAGGTGACAGCACCTACGCAGAGCAACAATTTTCTTCTCTTTCATAGATAAGTTATATTTTTCATATAAAAATCTAGCTATTAATTTCAATTTAAAGTCCAAAATTGTATTTTTTTCTTCTTTTAATTTGAAAAAATGATGTGAAAGTGCTTTATCGTAAATATTTTCAAAAAAAAAAAAAAAAAAAATTCAAATATTTATATTTAAAAAAGTATAGGGTTTAATTTTCTTCGGAAGTGGACAAGACCTATTTTAGCTTTTCAACTAATTGAATCTAATAAATAACACCTTTTTTAAAAATATATTATTAATTAAAAAACGAAATTTAAAATTAAATAAGCAAAAACATGGTATGTCTATCACGCGATTAAATTATTTTTTATATATTTATTCAATAAAAATTTCAATTTTTTTTTAAATTTAGATATCAGATGAAAGTTTTGTTTATATAAATTAAAATCTCTGAACTTTAAATGAGTTTCAGTTTAGAATGAATAATTTATAATGATAAATTATTAAAATCATGTCTTTTTTTTCTTTTTCTTGGTCATGTCCTTTACGTTACATTTTTACCTTATTAGGTGTCAATTATTTTTCTTAAATCGAGAATTTTATATTATTTATAAGAAAAATAGACCAGCACATTAATGAGATAAGTTAACATTCAGTAATAAAAATTGGAGAAGAAAACAATCTGTTGTCTAGTCCGTCACAAAAAATAAATAAATAACCATTAAGATTTAAATTTTTAAAATTAAGGATTTCTTGAGTATAAGTTTTCTCTCGCACGAAGTTTTTTTTTTTTTTTTCCAAGATTTTATTAGCTTTACCAGTTCCGTGAGTGTATGCTTTCGAAACTGATAGACAGTTTCGAAATAAAGTTGTGTTATGTTTACATGTTTTGAGGTCTCCTGAAACGAAAAATAATGTTTTTAGCGGTTGGTCTGTGCGCGTCGGTTTGTCTATCTCGGATATACTTGGAAAATGCTGAAAGTGTATTTCATTTTGTGTTAGGTGTTTTTCATATAAGATTAAATTTAAATGCACAATCTGATGTGCACATAGTTTATTGAAAACATACAGGGCTATTCAAAATTAAGCTAAACGTTCTTTTCTGTAGAATGTAATTGACGAAAGTGCTTTGCTACACTTTTTTTATGTCGACGAATACTGTTGAAGAAGGAAAATTAATTTTTCGAACCTATAATGTAAACAAAGTATTTTTTTGAAGTTCTATTTTCAACTCAGGTTTTTGAATAAAGTCACGTTTTGGGGTTCTCTGAATACAAAAAGCATTTTTTTTTTCTGTTTTTAGTGATTGATTTATATGCATATTTATTATCAGAATAACTTAAAAACAAACAAATGCAGAAAATTCACAATTGTATTTTAAAACTCGTATTAGGTTTCAATTTGAAAAAATTGATAAAGATTGGCAAATTTAAGGATAAATTAATAACATCCTTGAAATATTTTTACTTCCATTACCCTACTACCGTAGGTAATTAAAGTATTGTGTTCGGTCCAAAAATTCGATATCGAGTTTTCCCCTGATTTATATTTTTAAGGTCTCATGAGTCCAAAAAAAGTAGTTTTTGGCAATTAGCCAGTATATGTGTGTGTGTGTGTATATGTGAGTGTATGGATGTGGAGAATTTCTATTTCAAAAAATCAAGTCATCTTTCTGTTATACCTGATAATTTTTCAAATCAGTAATCATGATATTTAATTTTTACATGAATTTTTAATTCCATATTCCATTTGTGTGGTAAAAGGTTAATAAAAGTAATGTTATGAATCTTAAAACTTAATATTTTTAAAAAAGAACAAAAGTAGAAATAAAAATGTTCTATTTTTTCTTTTCAATATTCCCAACACTTTTGTATCGATTTAACTGAAATAATCAAATTTTTATACGCATTTACACAAGTCTTTAAAAAACAGTGGTATTAAAAAAATATAAATCAATCTTGTTCCTATATTGGAGTATTTTATAGTTTTATTCATAAGTTACTAATGTAATTTATGAATAAAACTATAAAATACTACAATATAGAGTTACTTCAAAGTAACTAAGAACAAGTTATTTTTCTGTATTCCTACATCAATAAATAAAAATTTCATTTCATTTTGTAATAAGCATAACTATTTTATTTGTTAAATCTAACTTACTAACAGAGGTGTCAACCCTTCGAATTTTTATATCATAATTTCTTTTAAATTTATCCTCGTCTTAATCACAGAATTTACGATAATAAATAAAAATAATGTTTTTTTGTGAAAAATATTATTGATATTAAAAAATCCGGAGGGTTGGTAATTTTGCATTAAATACTTATGCAGTTTACATACCTTGTCTTGAAATATGAAACCGTGAAAACTTATATTTTCACGGCGACTCCGATTTACAAAATGGAACGACGCAATACACCATGCATATTATATATATAAAAAAAAAAATAAAAAAAAAACTCCCACATTTGTTAAATTAATAAAACGTAAACCATGAAGAACTCAATTGAATCGCGGGAAATAAACAGAACTTTACGACTCGGTATCAAGCGCCATCTACTGGCTATGTTCTTCTTGTGCTGTTGCCAAGTTTTCGAGCGACTCGCTAGGCATCTACTTAAGGAGGCTCTGTTTTGACTTACCTTCCAACAACTTTCAGAATGAAAATATAGACTTAGACTTAAAATTTTTTTTGAACAATTCGAATGTGGAATATACAAGTGAAAATAATATTGATGATTTATCTACCAAAGTTGAAAATAAGGACTTAAATAATTTTAACCTGATACAAACTGATTTACCTCTAGTAAACTGTGACAATGAAAATCTAGACTTGCTAAATTTTTTGAATAACTTTAATATCGAATGTATGAACGATATCCGAACAATATAGATTTTTGTGAATTTGCTGTCTTGTATTATTGTGAATGAATTTCGAATAAAAAGATTTCAATAAAAATGGTTTGTTTTAATTCTTATTACAAAATCACCCTTTATATAATATTTTCTATTAGAATACAAACTTAAGTGTCATCTTTTTAAAATAAAAACATGCAAAAATTTTACTTGTGTATTAGCGATATACTTTTTCACTACTGTAGTAGAATTGATTGAGTATAAAATTTAAACACTAAGTAAAAATTATACACGATAGTAGTTTTATAAACTATCAAACTTACATCGAAGAAGAAAAAAACTTGTAAAATTGTTTTACCACTTAATTGTAAAGTACTTGTGAAAATCTTAAATGAATTTATCATATAAACAATTTTCCTGAAAACTAACTTATAAAAATTTTAGATATAATTATGAAGTTAGTATTTTCCTAAGTATCACGATTGAATCTTACTTTGAATATGCATCATCAAAGTGTTTTGTACTTTAACTAAAATCACAATCTCTATTCTAAAGAGTGTAAAAATAATTTTTAAGTAACAACTTTTATATATAGTTACTTTCACGATTGTATTTAAACTTTTTTTTTTTTTTTTTTTTTTTTAGAATACAGAAAATATTTTATAAGAATTGTGAAAGATTAATTTTAGGTGTTTGTAAAATTTCACAAATTTTTTTTAAACATTTTTGTCAAATGCTTTCCTCATGTCACATCACTTAGAAAAAATTAAATGTTTTTAGCAGAATTGCTAACACAAAACATTAAGTTAGAAAATTTATAGATAAAACTTAAAAGATATGAAAAACCATATGTGAAGTAATAACAAAAAGTATACATACTTTCAGGTTTAGACATGGTTGAACAAGCTTGAGGAGACACTAAAACCTGTTGCTGACGTCATAACCCCTGTGACGTAAATTCCCCCTTACCACTATGTCACAATTATATAATTTAACAAAAAATACTTATGTCTACCCACAATCCCTGTCTTGTATTATTTTACTTTGTGTATTAAATCAATGATCTGTAAAAAAACTTTGTCGTTTTTATACACTTTGAAGTAAAAATTTTCTCCCTAAACATCAAATTATATTTTACAAACATGAATTGATATGTATTTGTTTTAAATATCTCTAAGTTACATTATACCAAAGTATATTTTCTAATATTTAAACAATTTTCATTTTACAAAAATTAACTTGTATGCATTTCTAGGTCTTTAATAAAAATCTTTAATTTTTTTTCTCAAAGACTTCAAACTATTCGAGATGTTTGCAGCTTAAGTAAAATCCAATACTATTTGCATAACAATGTGGAATATCATACGTTAAGAAAACTTAAATTTTGAGTAAGTTACAAATCACAGTGAAAGTATTTTAAGATTACTTTACTAAAATTTACCAAGTATTATAATATTTTTCAGTTATTAAACGAAAAATTGTGTAAAATTTACTAAGTGTTTCATTAAAGAAGAGAATTACACTAAAAAGTTTTGTATCTATATATAAAAGTTGTTACTCAAAAATTATTTTTACACTCTTTAGAATAGAGATTGTGATTTTAGTTAAAGTGCAAAACACTTTGATGATGCATATTCAAAGTAAGATTCAATCGTGATACTTAGGAAAATACTAACTTCATAATTATATCTAAAATTTTTATAAGTTAGTTTTTCAGGAAAATTGTTAATATGATAAATTCATTTAAGATTTTCACAAGTACTTTACAATTAAGTGGTAAAACAATTTTACAAGTTTTTTTCTTTTTCGGTGAAAGTTTGATAGTTTATAAAACTACTATCGTGTATAATTTTTACTTAGTGTTTAAATTTTATACTCAATCAATTCTACTACAGTAGTGAAAAAGTATATCGCTAATACACAAGTAAAATTTTTGCATGTTTTTATTTTAAAAAGATGACACTTAAGTTTGTATTCTAATAGAAAATATTATATAAAGGGTGATTTTGTAATAAGAATTAAAACAAACCATTTTCATTGAAATCTTTTTATTCGAAATTCATTCACAATAATACAAGACAGCAAATTCACAAAAATCTATATTGTTGGGATATCGTTCATACATTCGATATTAAAGTTATTCAAAAAATTTAGCAAGTCTAGATTTTCATTGTCACAGCTTACTAGAGGTAAATCAGTTTGTATCAGGTTAAAATTATTTAAGTCCTTATTTTCAACTTTGGTAGATAAATCATCAATATTATTTTCACTTGTATATTCCACATTCGAATTGTTCAAAAATTTTTTTAAGTCTAAGTCTATATTTTCATTCTGAAAGTTGTTGGAAGGTAAGTCAAAAACACCATTCATACATTCAGTGTGAAAATTATCCAAAAAATTTAACAAGTCCAGATTCTCACTGTCATTATTAACTGTTGGTAATTCATTGTTAGTACTTCGTTCATTACAATTTCTACGTATGTTAAAGTCTTTAAGATGATTCTTTCTCTTATGTTGCAATAATTCATACTTACACTGAAAAGTTTCACTGCATTCATCACATCCAGTTTGCATTGAAGATTTTTTATGCATATTTCTTTTAAGTTTCAAAAAATGCCGTTTGTTTGAAAAAGTATCAGTACATTCGTCGCAACAGTATGTATGTAAAGTCTTTTTATGACTTTTTCGCTTATGGTTTGAAAAAGCATGTTTAGTTGAAAAGGCTATAGAACATTCCTCACATAGATACTCAGGTTTACGATAATGCACCCTCTTGTGTTTTTCTAATTCATACTTGTGTTTAAAAGCATCTTTACAAATAATACATAGATGTTCATTTAGGACTTTTTGATGAAATAATCTCTTATGTTTAAATAAATCACACTTGCGATTGAAATTTTCAATACAATATTCACATTTGTATCTTATGGAAATTTTTCTATGGGTTTCCATATTTCTTTTTAAACGATGTAAAGTAACAAATCCTTTCTCACACACGTAACAAATATTAGGTTTAATATCATTGTGAACCTTCACATGTCTAGTAAGATAGGATTTTTTTAAAAATGACTTATTGCAAGTTGGACAAATAAAAAGTTTCGATAACTTCTCATCCTCAAAACTTGATGAAGGGGGGTGTTGAAAAGAAACGTGAGTCTCCTCAGACGGTAAAGTATTATCCATTTTGTACTTCAGTTTAGCAAAGTATAAAAAATCACTCTAAAAGTAGAACTTTAAAAATGATTAAAAACTACTAAGTATGAGAACTTAGACAACTCTACAGCGAGAAAAGATAGTAACTAATTCAAATTTTTTCTTCGGTCATCAGTTTTACTTAAGAATTTACGCCAAATTCTCTTATTTCATGCCAAATTTTTATAACTATCGCCAATATTGGTGGAAATTTATGCTATAATACTCGAATCTTGTGGAAAATTCTAGTTTATCAACATGTCTAAACAGATAATTTGTACACTTTCACTCTGTATTTTTATGGATGTAGCATCTACGTTAAACTTTTTAGGGTAAAAAATATTCTAAGATCTATGTTTTTTAACAGTTGATTATAGATTTGTCGAAACTCGTGGTTTAGTATTTTCAAAGAAGGAAGTTTGTTAATAGTTTCAAGTTCATGATTTCATCATACATCTGCAGCTTCTAAATTTGATAAGTGTTAGATTTTTAGCTTACATTTTTAATCTAAAAAAGAAAAAGTTAATTTTTCTGAGATAGTATTTGTATTAAAATAATTTGTGTAAAAATTTTTCATTTACAAAAAATTTCGTTTATAAGCATATGTGTGAAAAACTTCAAACTAAATGACTTTAAAAAACTTAGTACTTTGTAAAATAAGACGCGTTATTAACACATGTGAAACATTAAAATTCCATACTTCATGATTTTCAAATACTTGCAGTCTCTTAAATTGGTAAGAATGAGATTTTACCTTACATTTTCATTCTTATCATTAGTAAAAATAAGTTTCTTACATTTTTATTCTAAAAATAAGTTAGTTAATTTCTGAGATGATATTTTTTCTAAAATACTTTGTGTAAAAAATTTTTCATTCACAAAAATTTCAGTTTATAAGCATATGTCTGAAAAACTTCAAACTAAATGACTTTAAAAAACTTAGTACTTTGTAAAATAAGATGTGCTGTTAATACTAAAATTCCATACTTCATGATTTTTTCAAATACTTACAGTCTCTTATGCTGATAACTTTGTGATTTTATCATACATTTTCAATCTTATTATTGTAAAAATAAGTTTCTTATATTTTTATTCAAGAATAAGTTATCTTAATTTCTAAAATACTTTGTACAAAAACATTTTCAGTTTATATACATATGTTTGTAATCTACAATACTTGGTTAAAATATTTTTTAAGTATGTTTAAATACACTTTAGAAAACTTAAGTATGCATCTGTGAACGAGAATGTATTTATAAAACACATATTAATATTTTTCAACTCTGAATTTTTTCAAAGTTAGCTTTCATTATTTACAAACTTGCTATCTGTAAGGAAAAATTGGGTGAAAGGTAGCATATGACGTGAGGCATTTCACTATGTTAAAGTACTGAAAAGTAGCAAAAAATGTAGTTGGGAAGTCTTTATTTGACATAGATTATTGAATAATTCTTAGCAAATATAGCTTAAAATAACTAATGTTGGGAATGAATTACAAAAAAATTCTAACGTTGTTATTAGGGAAGTGTCAGGTTCGATTCCAGATCGCGTTAAAAACTAAAAAAATGGTAATTTCTAATTATCACTATGTTCAGAAACTTATATTATTTTAAGAATGTTGCAAAATTTATTATTTTTAAAGAGTATTAGAAAATTTATAGCAAACTTAAGAAAATTTATAATTAAATACCACTTTGTAAAAATTTTTAAGTATACACATATGTTCGATGACAGTGATAAGAAGATTCCAAAAAGTTATATGTAAAGTATAACTGTTTTAGATATAGAAATTTTTGAAATTAGATGTTATTTTACACTAAAGTTCTGAACAAAATGATGGATTCACTCTCTTAGGTGAAATATAATATGATATTTTCTTAAACTTATTAGGACTTCTTTTCAAACAGTGAATTTTTTCAGTTTTTTACATTGATCAACTTATTTTTATTTTTATTTATTTTTTTATTTTTTAAAGATGAATTTTACTTCAAATAATTTTTTCTTAAACAAAATTTCCATTTAAAGTTTTTTATTTACTTTCAATTTCACATTTCATACATTTTAATTGAACATCGTTCTTATACAGATTGACCTGAACATAATCCACCATAGCAGATAATATTTTTACAATTTTCTTATTATGATCGAGTGATAAAACTCAACATTCTCTGAAAAATAGATTTCTTTTCTTCTTTGACTTTTATACATTCTTGGTGATCAATAATCCAATTACCTAAATACTTCTGGAAGATATTAAAAAAATTCATCCAAGGTATGATAAAGTCCCCAGATCTCTTAAAGCGCTTCGCCATAAGTTCACTTGAAAATATTAAGTAAATTACAACTTTGTCCCAATTAATTTCATTTTTTATCATTTCTTTTAAGACAATATCTAAACAGGTGTAAAAATTTTCCTCAGATAACATATCAACATTTTCATAAAGTTGATTGCTAATTTCGGAATTGATAAATTCATTCATTCGAAATTTAAGCTGGTTTATAATCTCTAGTTCTGAATTTCGTAGATGTGATCTATTGAATATATGAGTAAATGCATTTAACAAAACGATATCTGTTCTGACATCCATCTTGAAAAAATTATTATTATTATGTTCCACTGAATTCAGGTTATAAAATAAACGTCCTCACTCCAGGAAAAAAAAAAGTTAGCAAGTGATAAAATTTTTTTCACTCTTCATTTATACCGCATGTTTCTTGCCAAATCCGAATTATCTTATCGCCAAATGTCTTAAAAATCTTGTTAAATGTATCCTAAAATTTATTTAAAATCATGCCAAATTCTAATTTTTTCGACCCTATTTCTGAATTTATTGCTAAAATTTCACGGGTTTACACTAAATAAATGTAAGGGAGTTACAGAAAAAATGGTTATACTATAGGTTAAAAATACATTGAACTAAGCGATCATTAGTCTAATGTGTGAAGGATTATTCGAAAAAGTTCCAATTTATACCTAAAAACTCTTGATTTTCTGAAGTTTTAATGAATTTTTTGTAACGATGTGTAAAAAAGATCTGCTGAAAATATCTATTATTAAAAGTTATTGTATCCCCATATTGCATATCAAATAATCAATAAGATTATTCTAAAGATAGAAAGAAATGAATTTATATTTAAAAAAAGGTTAGTGGGAATCTATAAAAAAATCTGATATTTTCTCTCATCGCTAAAACAGCAGGAATGGTCAATTTCCTTTGAGGGTGTAAGTACGGGGAAAAAAACAGGTTCGGGGAGGGATGTATGACCGTGGTATATCAACCTAGCTCATTGTGAAGAGAGATTGAATAAGAAAAAATATATATTACCTTTTGCAAATCACTTCATTAAACATTTGATAACTAATTGAATTTCAGACATGTTGAAGAATTTTCAATCATCTTTTTACTTAATTTTCACGCACATTGTCTTTTTTCATTAAATATTTAGTGAATTTTACAAGATCTTAAATTTTTATTATTTTAATTATTATTCTGTAATTAATATCATTTTTATGGTTGATTAATTTTCAGACAATAGCGTTCATAGGTTTAAAAAGACCTGTACAGACATATAATAGAAAAAAATCACACATAAATGCGCACACACAATGTGAATATTTTTACTGCAAGGTGTCGGGTTCGAATCCTACCCGATCATCTTTATTTCTACACTTTCTTTCATTCTTTCTACATAATTTTTACTCACATTGTCATTTTTCATAAAATGTTTGGTGATTTTTTTACAAGAAGATTCTTAATTAATATTTTTCTTAATTATTATTCTGTAATTAATATCATTGAAACGATTGAATTCTTTTCGAATAATTGCATTCATAGGTTTAAAAAAGATTTGTACAGGTATATAATAGAAAAATAACTCACACATACGCGAAAACTACTGAAATATTTTTTTACTGCAAGGTACCAGGTTCGAATCTCAGTCAAAATCTATGTTTCTAAACTTTCTTTCATTCTTTCTACTTAATTTTTACTCACATCGTCTTTTTTCGGAAAACATTTGTAATATTTTAGAAGAAAATGCTTAATTAATATTTTTTTAATTATTATTCTGTAAATTAATATCATTGAAATGATTGAATTCTTTTCGGACAATAGCATTCATAGTTTTAAAAAGAACAGTGCAGACATATAATAGAAAAATCAGTCACACATACGCGAAAACTACTGAAATATTTTTACTGCAAGGTGCCGGGTTCGAACCCCAGTCAGATCTCTTTATTTCTTTCATAGTACATTCACACGAACCTCCTTAAAATCATATATTTTATCGACTCCTTTTTTATTTCTCAATTTTTTAATTTTTTAATTAATTTCTTAATTAATTTCTTAATTAATTTCTTAATTAACTCTCTAATTAATTTTCTAATGACTCATAAACAATACCATGCTTTTTTCGTTCTACCGCAAACATCTCTTTAAAACCAGCGTCACCTTTTACAAAAAATCACTAATTAATTTTTTAAATTAAATTTCCTCATTAATACCCTCCTCATCTTTTACGATATTGTCAGAGGGGTGTGTCAAGGACGATACCAACTCGTCTACACCCTCAGGAGGTAGTGTAGCACCCGCACGGCTTGCCGGTGCACCGGTGCACCACCCTACTGACCCAGAACCGGCCTTTTTTACCTACTACCAATCACAGACAAGGATGATTTCATTCTCCCCCGAGATTCCACTTGGATTTTTCAGATAAACAAAGATGGCTGCCTCTCCTTGCGAAAGTGTAAACGTGTGTTTCTGTTTTATTTAATAAGAGAAGAGTATTTAGCTTCATTTTTTTAATAAATAACGTACGTATTTTCTATATAGTAAAACAGTGTTGTTATCGAAATTCAATCTTTGCCAGTTACTAGCACTTTAAGGCCGTGAATGTAAATGATTTTCCGCCTTAAAAGTGTTAGTTGCTAGCATTTATTTCTTTACACAATTACGAACGAGGAATTATTTACTATGGATAAAAAAACATTGGATGTATTACAGGTAATATGTTTTTACTTTGTCCATATAAACATTAACATCATATTTTTTTTAATTTCCTTAATTATTATTTATTTTATTTTATTTATTTATTTTTGTACATGTATTATTATAATTGATTTATTGTATTAACATGTCTTAAAGCAAACGTAATAGTATATATTTTTGTTTTAATTTTACTTTTGAAAGAATTTATCACGCTGCCAGTCCCCAGAGAAAAAAAAAATTCTGTAAATCCCCCACCCCCCTTCAAAAAAAGGAAGAAATGATTTTAACATTTTGCATTTTTTAAAAGATTTAATATCAGAGTTTTTCGAATAATAATTTTTGGAGTATTTAACTGTAGAAAGCAAATAAAAAACTGCGATTTGATGATAATATTATTTCTTAATCTAAGGGGAAAATGAAATAGTTGACAGCTATGAAATATTAATGTTGTGTAAGTTGTTTCTAGTTTAAAATTTTTATGATTATACAAAATGATGTGTTTACATTTGTATTTCTCGAAAGCAGTGAAATAATTTATCTCAATCGATATATTTGCTTCTGAAAACTTTACTAATTCTTGTAATCATTATTTTATATAAAGTCTTTTGAACATGTTGGGAACACTTACTTTTCATATAGTACTTTTGTGATGCAATTTCATATTAAAATATGGTGTATCATTCACTTATCTATACGCAAATGTCGTGTTTTCGATTTATATTATTAATCTATTCTAAAGCTTTAGATAACTATAAATTTAAATGCATTGCATATTTTAAAAAATATATAAAAGCAATTGATATTAAAATATTGTTTTTTTAAGAGATATTTTTTAAATCAATTATATAATTGAATGCTTATCAGTTTCTTCTTTCTTTTTTTCTTTTTGTAATTTGCATGCTTGTATGTACTGTTTCTAGAATTTCTTTTAGAATTTACAATATACCATAAAATATACTGTATAATTTTAAACCCTTAAGCATCGTAAAAAATTATCTCTCTTGAAAGTAAGAAAAAGTAAAACATTCTTTTAAAATTAATTTTCATCTTGTAAGTGAGTTTACATAATATGTCTAATTTAGATTTTTAAAATAATAATAATTATTAATATTATTCTTTTTTTAATTTCCTCACTTTTCCCTCACTAAGAAATGATATTCTTATTAGATTCTATTATACAGCTACTTACAAATGAACTTTAGCAAGTTAATATAGAATTGACGTGTTGTATCTCAAACTTACATAATCCAATTATAATAAAATGTAAAAAGGAAAAATTTAGTTCCAGGGAAATAAATCTTTATCATAATTTCCTATAAGCTTTATTAATGTTTTGTATACTGGGACTTGCATCATTCAGAGATATACTTTAAATAAGACTTTTAGTTTAAAATATATATATATATAATTGCAGTTTTCCTTAAACTTAATTTTTAATAACATTACATATTAAGGCTTGTTATTCTTAATAGATATGTTATTAATATTATACATGATTAATATGAATTTTAATTACCGAAAAAATATATAGGTATTTATTGTAATTTTCATTAAATTTAATTAATTTTCAATAACTTTAAGTATTAAAAAATGTTATTCTTCATACTTTTTAAACAAAAATTTTAGTTACCTATATATATATAACAATTTTCATTTAACTTAATTATTAGAAGTTAGAAGGTTTTTAATTGAAATTGACTTGGTCATCGTGTCTTCGTATCACGCTAGTAAACAAGGCGCCTTCATTTTAAAGTAAATATAAGCTGTTTCGCTTGTCGCTCTTTGGCGCAGTCGGTAAAAGCGTACCGTTAATAGCGCGGTGGTCGTGGGTTCGATCCCCGGAAGGTCCAGCGTATCAATTTTTGCAGATAATTAGTAGAAAAGTTGTCAAATGATACAAGAAAATTTTTCGTTGCTTATACTGAGAATTTTTTGAGGAGTTTTTTTTAAGAAGCAATTTTTTTTTTTAGATATTGGAAAACACAAAACATTTTATGTATTAAAAAAGCACAACATAAAATGTTTCAAGTAAAAAATACATTAAAAAAAATTAGAAGCTTTATATATATGTATATCATATATTACTATTATATGAAATTGGATTTGACATCGGCTTTTTGTCACGTTAAAAAACCAAGACGCTTCCATTATATATATATATATATATATATATATATATATATATATATATATATATATATTAAAAAAGAAATGTAAGCAACTCATTGTATCTCTTAATGAATCAGCTGGTTACAGAGTCATGTTTATAATGCGAGAGTCGCGTGTTCGATCCTCGCCGGGCTGAGGTGTTATATTTTGCAAATAATTAATAGAAAAAGTGTCAATTGATAAAAAAAAAATATTTCGTTGTGTACACAGTATCCTAATAACTTTTGAAGAGTTTTTTAAACAGATTTTTATCTAGTTACAAAAAGCACAAAATAAAAACGTAAGTAAAAATAAATAAATAAATTAATTTTTAGAAGCTTTTTATTAGGAGCTTTTTATATGAAATTGACTTTGTCATCGTGTCACGCAAGTAAACAATTAAAGTAAATATAAGCCGTTCCGTTTGTGACTCAGTTGGTTAGAGCGTGACGTTAATAAAACGGTAGTCAAGAGTTCGGTCCAAGGAAGGTCCGGCATGTTAAGTTTTGAGGATAATTAGTAGAAAAGGTGCCAATTGATAAAAAAATTCGTTGACTACACAATATTTTAAGAATTTTCGAAGAGTTTTTTTAAGAAGTTTTTTCTTTTTTGTTTTAGATATCAGAAAACACAAAATATTTTAGATATTAAAAAAGCATAAAATAAAAAGTTTTAAGTACAAAATACATAAATATATATTTTTAGAAGTTTTATATATATATATATTATATATTATTATATGAAGTTGAATTTGTCATCGCGTTTTCTGTCACGACAAAAAACAAGACACTTCCACATAAAAAAAAAAAAAAATAAAATAAAAAAAATGTAAGCAATTCATTGTATCTCTATCTCTTAATGGTTCAGTTGGTTAAAGCGTTATGGTAATTTTTCAAATAATTATTAGAAAAAGTGTCAGTTGATAAAAGGTAACATTTCGTTGTGTACACAGTATCCTAATAATGTTTGAAGATTTTTTTAAAATAGCTTTTTATCTAGTAACTAAAAAGCACAAAATAAAAATTTAAATAAATAAATATTGTTTTAGAATCTTTTTATTGAAATTGTATTTCGTTATCGCGTCTTAATGTCACGCTAATAAATAAGGCACCTCAACTTTAAAGTAAATGTCAGCAGTCGCTCGTTGACTCAGTTGGTTAGAGAGTCAAGTTACTAATACGATGGTGGTGAGTTCCATCCCCGAAAGATCGATGTGCTAAATTTTGCAGATGAAATGTGTAATAGAAAATGTGCCAATTTAGAAAAGAAAATTTTTCATTGTCTACACAGTATTCTAAGAATTTTTGAAGAGTTTTTTTAAAGAAGCTTTTTTTTAGAAACTAAAAAACACAAAATATAAAGTTAAATATATATATATTATTTTAGAAGCTTTTTATTGAAATTGGATTTTTATCATGGTGTTTTTTTGTCATTCTGAAAAAGAAGGCGCCTCCACTTTAACGTAAGTTTAAACAAATTTTTTCGTCGCTTGTTAGCGCATTTGGTTAGAGCGTCATGGTGATAACGCGATGCTTGTGGGTTCAATCCTAGAAAGCCGACGTGTTACTTTTTTTGCAGATAATTAATAGAAACGATGTCAATTGATAAAAGAAAATCATTCGTTGTCTACACAGTGTCCTAAGGAATTTTGATAGTTTTTTAAAGAAGCTTCTTTTCGAGTTACTAAACGCACAAAATAAAAATTAAATAAATAAAAATATAAGTAAGTAAATAAATAAATAAAAATAACTCTGAAAGTTTTTTATTATTGTGGATCCTTAAAAAGCCTAAAATTAAAATTTATTCTTGCAGAGACATGCTATAAAATCATAAAAGTTTCAACAACAAGAAAATTTTAAAGAAAAACATAGATATTTTACTTTTGCAAAACATGAAAAATTTTTAAATATTCCAAATATTTTAAAAAGCATTCGAGAACAATATTTCTTTTGTATAAGTATTTGTTATATTTTTCTAGAATGTTCTATGATTTTTCTTGACAGTTCTTAGACTTTTGGTTAGAGCGTCCTCCTGATAACGCGATGGTCCCGGATTCGGTCCTCGAAAGACGATATAGTACTTCTTTTTGCTCTCTTTTTTACATCCACATCATTCAATTCAATTATATCTTGAATGATTTCAGTATTTTCCAAATCAACAGTATTTTCCAAATCAATAGATTCAGAAGGCATCTTTTGTTCATTCGAATTATCTATTTTTGAATCATTTAATACACCTTCCAAATAATCACCAAAATCATCATCTGAATTAGTCTTTGTTGATGGTTTTTTATTAACCGACTTCAAAAAAGAAGGAAGGTTCTCAATTCAAACCGTATGTTTTTTTAATGTTTGTTAGCTCATAACTTCTGAACGGATGCTCCGATTTTGATACTTTTTGTTTTGTTGAAAAGGTCTGGGTCTGAAATAGGTCCCATTGTAATATCTTTACGATTTACAGAAAATACAGGGTGCTAAAAAAAATCAGTCCTAACTCTTTTAACTGCTAAACGGCTACAGCTATAGTGATAAAAATGGTATGTAAGTATAGCAAAGTGGCCATGCAGTACAAGGTTAAACCGCCCGCAGCGCCACCTGGTGGAAAATAGCGGAGTTAGTGTTCATATCGCAATAAAATTTCTAGAGAAAAAAGTGAATTACAAACTTCAAGAGTATCATCGATTTAGTAGAAAAAGATAGATTAGACATTCATGCTAGCGTTCCTATCTCGGAAACGGTTCAAGGCAGGGGGGAAAAGTGAATTATAAAATTGCAGAGCATCAACGATTTAGTACGAAAAGATAGTTTACACATTGATGCTAAAAATACAATGCTAAAAACGTGTATTTGTTGGTTCGCAATTTCTTACACTATGCACACTTGAGCTACATTGCACACGTTGTAGCGTAGCTGGTGAGACATACGCTATATAGTTCAAAATGTCGTAAAGATCTTGGTCTGAAGTAGGTCCCATTGTAATATCTTTACAATCTAAAGAAAATAAAACGCTATCTGGTAAAAAACAGCGGAATTAGCGCTCCTGTCTCAAAAACGGTTAAAGGTGGAAGAAAAGTTAATTACGAAGTTGTACAGCATCATCAATTAACTACGAAAAGACAGGTTTTAGACATTATTGCTAAAAGTAGAACGCCTAAAACATGCAGTTGTTTGTTTGCAATTTTCTACACTGTGCACACTTGAACTACGTTGAACACTTTGCAGCGTAGCTGATGACGCGTATACTCTGTGGTTCAAAGTAGAGGTGTTCACGGGCCGAAATTTTCAGGCCCGGGCCCGGCCCGGCATGAAATCGAAAAATTCGGCCAAAGCCCGGCCCAGCCCGTTTCTTTTTTACTAGTGTACGGCCCGGCCCGGACAAAAAGCGGCGATAGAATTAGGCCCGACCTGGCCCGGCCCGATTCAAAAATATGTAAAATTACAAAAAAAAAGAAAAAAAAAAAAAACCTTTCTACGAAAAAGATTTTTAGTATGTGTTTTGCTGAGGTTTTATATAGCTAAGCAATAGAATGTTCTTTAACAAAACTGCTGGATGTTTACAAGATATTTATATATAAACAGTATTTCATTATTACAGACGTACAGAAGGCACAAAGACAGACAGAAAGTCAAATCGAAAATATTAGCATTCTCAAACAATATCGGAAGATATTTAAAATGGTTAATATTACTAAAAATACACTTTCAACCACTTCCTGGTATATACCGGAATGTATCCAAATCTTTCCTATGATCCGGCAAAAAAAAAATCTTTAATGCTAATCGAACGATATTCAATCGAAAAAATGCTAGAAAGGATACTACTTCCATCCAGTGCCCCGGAGAAACGAAAAAGAAGCCTTACAGGAAAAGTTACAGCGGAAGGATTTTTATAGCCTTCATACCACCTAAACACTACAGACCATAGAAAACAAAGCCTTAAATACAGTAACGTATCTAATTTCTTTTGTTTGTTACATGTACGCAAAATGGTAGTAACATGCATATTATTTTGAAATGGAAACCATCTAATATTACTTTAAATAAAAGATATTAATTTCGAGACATGTTTAAAATATTTGCGGAAAATCAGATCACAAACAGACAAGCTGATAGAGAATTAAATTGAAGTTACAGACACCTTTACCAAAATAAAATTTTAGGTGACATACCAGACTGTAAAATTATGTAAAATAAATGACTGAAAAAGTATTTTATCATTTTCCTTTTTCATTGATTAACGAGGAATCTCGAAAAAGTTTCGGGCCGGGCCGGGCTCGGGCTTAAAATTTCCTCCAGGCCCGGCCCGGCCCGAGTACATACAAAAATACTGAGCCCGAGCCCGGCCGGGCCCGAGCTTGAAAAAATAAATTTAAGCCCGAGCCCGGCATCGCCCGAGAGCAAATTGAAAATTTCGGCCCGAACCCGGCCCGTGCAGACCTCAAAGTACTGTTACTGTAAGCGGTCACATCGATTAGCGCAAAGTCGTTTTCAACCAACTTCAGAAAGGAGGGGGTTCGAGCTATGCGTTGTTGGTGTTTGTAAGCTTATAACTTCGTAAGAGATGCTCTAATTAACCGACTTAATAAAGGAAGAGGTTCTCAATTCAAAGCGTATGTTTTTTTTGTTTTTGTTTTTGTTTGTTAACTCATAACTTCTGAACGGATGATCCGATTTTGATACTTTTTGTTTTATTGTAAAGGTCTTGGTGTGAAATACGTCCCATTGTAATATCTTTACGATTAAAAAAAAATACAGTGTGCCCCAAAAAGTCAGTCCCAACTCTTTTAACTGCTGAACAGCTGCAGCTATAGTCATAAAAGTGGTTTGTAAGTATAGTAAAGAGGACATGTGCTACGCGATTCAACCGCCTACAGCGCCACCTGGTGGAAAACAGTGGAGTTTGCGTTCCTATCTCGGAAACGGTTCAAGACAGGGGAAAAAAGTGAATTATAAAATTGCAGAGCTTCATCGATTTAGCACGAAAAGATAGTTTAAACATTAATGCTAAAAACAGAACGCTTAAAACGTGCATTTGTTTGTTGACAATTTCCTATTTTGTGCACACTTGAACGACATTGCATATGTTGTAGCGTAGCGGGTCACATTTATGCTATGTAAAATTCAAAGTACGGTTATTGTTAACGGTCACATCGATTAACGCATAGACGTTTTAAACCGACTTCGTAAAGGAAGAGGTTCTCAATACAAACCATGTTTCTCATTGTAGTTGTTGTTGAAATTTGTTTGCTTTTAATATCGTCAGAGATGATTTAATTTTAATACTTGTTTTGTTGTAATGATCTGGGCCTGAAATAGATTTCATTATGATTTCATTAAGATATAAAAAAATTACAGGATACTCACAAAAGTCTGTTCTCACTTTAACTGCTGAACGCATGCAGCTACACTAGTAAAAGCAGTATGTAAGTATCGATGTTGAAACTTCTGTACGTCAGCTGCAATGCATATTTTACTCTTTGTTTGAACTTTAAGCTGCACAATTTCCAGCGCAGCGGGTGACACGTATTCACTGTAAAGTTCAATATATATGCTTAACAGAATTTGTGGTTACGAATACAGCGTATCCGTTATTTACATTTCTTAAGACTTCTTAACTTAACGTATGTTCGTTCAATCGATAGTTTTTTGCTCATATCCGATAAAAGCAAGAAAAGTGACACTTAAAAATGCAGCATTTGAGAAATATCAACTTAAATATAACTTGACTAAAATAAAACTCGCACAACTGTCTCTCGAGTGGATAACTTCCTAGATGGAGAGCTAACTTTTTTGTCCCCATTCGGTGCATTTCATGTATTTTTCAGTGACATAAACCATTTTTTGAGCTATGCCACTTTTCTTGGAAGTTGTGATTTATGAAGCTGACGTCGAACGTCGTTTGATTTTCTGCTATATGAATAAGTTTTCACTGAAAAGAGAAAAATAAAATCTTTTTGTAAAAAAATAGAAGCGACTCCAAAAAGCAACTACTATACAAACAACTAAAAAAAAAAAAAAAAAAAAAAAAGGTATGAAATGAAACTGTAACTTGCGACTAAAAGTAGAAAATAATTTCCTTCGCCAAACAACCTATAACACTACAATTATTCATAACTTTTGAATTTGGCGCAAAATTAAATAAAAATTGATAACTTTATTCAATACAAAAATCAAATCCTATTCAATATACACATCTCACTTTGTCACCTGCAAAACGCAGCCGAAAACTACTTTGATTCAAGAAAACAAATAAGTTTTCGTAAGCAGCAAAAGTTGGCGAAGATGCTGGTATCTGACATCCTTGGTGAAAGAAAAATCGCAAAATTATCTGGCAAACATATTTAATTTCTTTGGGATATCATGATTATTTTGATAAGGTATATTCAGAGCGTAATCTAGAATATGAAACAATACTTCGTACAATATATATTATGAAAATATGCATCTTGCGTGTATATTTTTGCATTACCTTTGATCGCCAAATCCAAAAGCCACCAAGGATGATAGTTATCAAAGTTATACCAAATTTGCAAAGGAAACTCTAACTTCGCAGAAACATAAATACCGCATTGTGAAGTATATTCACTGTTCTATGTAGATGCTACTAATGGACCAATTGTATACAGTGATAAAATAATAAAAGAAACATGAAAATGGATCATTCGAGACAACAGCATTTGTTGCTACCGATCTAAAAACTAATTAGATTTTATTTAATTTTGCGCCGACTTCAAAAGTTATGATTAATTGTAGTGTTATAGGTTGTTTGGCGAAGGAAATTATTTTCTACTTTTAGTCGCAAGTTACAGTTTCATTTCCTTTTTTTTTTTTTTTTTTTTTAGTTGTTTGTATCGTAGTTGCTTTTTGGAGTCGGTTCTATTTTTTTACAAAAAGATTTTATCATCTTTAGACTTCGTTGAAGGTACATCATCGATTTCTATTAAGGGCCCTACATCGACTTTTTTAGAAGGCATTAATTTTCTTTCCTGAAATCCGACGAAATCCATAACACTTCCGCTAATACGTAAAATTTTTTGATTATTTGAAGTGTTATAGCTGTATCTCGTATTAATTTTTAATTGCAAGATGGCCAAAAACGTTTGAGTGAATGAGGATTAGATCATAGTATAAAAGCGATTCACGACTTTCTTTCCAGTAAACACACTGGTATCCAGTATACACGCTTGAGCCCTTTGATCTATTTTATAATCTCTTTCTCTGAATAAATTTGCATAATGACCGCAATCATCACAATTCAAAATACCATTACAATCTAGAAAAAAAAAATTAAAATCGTTAGAAATTCGAATTGAAGGATCGAGATCAGATGTCATCGTACGAGCAATTAAATGTAACGGCTCTGAACCCATAATAACTAAATTCGATTTGGGATTAGGAATGGCTCTGTCCCCATAAGGTTTCATAAATTTACAGTATGCAACCACTGCAACCTTAAAATCTGGACGCTTCGATTCTTCAAATTCATAATTCGACGTCACATAAGATGGTTTCCATAGCTCTTTGGCGTTGATGGCAAAATCTTTAAAAGTCATGTTATTTTTCAAACGAGCCAACCAATCTTTAGATATAAGATTCAAACAGTCTTTTATCCACTATATCGTCGATACGCTTATACAATTGCTGTTTTTCCAAAACCCGAGAGTTGTATAGTTATCCATGTCCTTGTTTTAAAGTTAAATAAGAAATGTAAGAAAATGAAATTGTCAACTGTTTATATAGGCGCTATAAGGCATTAGAAAAAAAAAATATATATTCGTGGGACCTTGACGGATTAAAAAGTTCATATTAAAAAGGTCAAGGTCATTTCAAGGTCATATGCATATAGCTGAATTTATGCAAAATCTTCGAGCAACTATAGAGATATAAGATTTAAAAAAAAAAAATATTTATATATATATATATATAAAATAATAATAATAATATGTATATATGTATATATATTATATATTACATACTAAATATTTTATATATAAAAAAAATCTATCTATTTCTATACGCGCTCGAAGATTCAACATCCGACTGTCTTTTTGACTTGATCGTTTTTGCGAAATCAGAGGTCAAAAAGACAGTCGGATGTAAAATCTTCGAGCGCCTATAGAAATGGATAGATTTTTTTTTAATAAAATATTTAGTATATATATATATATATTAATATTAATGTTAAATCTAAAAAATATGTAAAAATATTATTAGGGATTTTTATAGGGAAAAAAATCTCAAAATTTGTATATACTGTAAATTGATTTTCCCTGAGTTTTTCCCTAAAATACATCTGCATAAGGATTTTGTATAAGGATAAAATAAACATTTTGCACGAAAAACTTCTCATTAAAAATATTTTCAAAAATATATAAATTTTCAGCTATTATATCCATGATCGAGTCTGAAATATTGTTGGTTGATAAAACTTAATGAGTCGCTGAAGAGTTTCAAAAATTATTGCAGAATGGTAGAATTAAATAAAATCTCACACCTCTCTCACATCGCTTTCGAACGACTCGTCCATCGGTTATAGAAATTTCGTACACGCATCCGTCTTCTAAATTTTTTTCGTGGCATTTAATTCGACCTTTTGGTAAATGAAAATAACCTTTAAAATACACCAAATCCACAGAATGTTTAGTCTTGTATTTATAAATCATATCATTTCGCACGTCGTGAATGATTATCCCATCGACTTTAAAAGACGGCTCGTCCAACGCATTTTTATCGGAGACGTATTTCTGGACAAAATATCCTTCAATCAGTTTCATACGCGGTAAATATTCAGTCAAAATTTCTCGTCTGCACCAGCTGGTAGTATCATGTCCCATATATCGATAGACATCCAACAAACATATTGCTCCACTTTCTAATTTTTCTGCAGCAAACACAAATCCGTCGCCGAGAGTGACATCGCTATGCACCACGCATTCGTGCCCTTCCCATTTTTCTTTGATTTTGTCTAGATAGCTGAAAACGAGCCCGAAAACTCCATCCAGTTTATGAGCATATAAATTTTGCTCGCCTTCCAAAATTTCTGAAACGCAAGTCACCGGTTTCCGAAAAACATTTTCGTTCGATTCGTACGGAGGAATCGAATAACGACTCATGGCACGATTAATGTGGCTATATTTATCGAGAGACTGGACCAAATTATCAAAATTCAATGAAGGTTTTTCAAAGGTTCCATATTCCCATTCAAACACCAAACAATGTTCGAGTCCGTTTCGAAACGAATAGAGTTGTGCTCCGGAATCGATTTTGAGAAAATCTCGAGTTTGGACGGTGATGGGGTCTTGAAAATTTACAAGTTGATGCAAAAAATTTTTACACGTAGACGTATTCCAGAGTCTGTAGGGCGTTTCGATGGAACAAACCCTTCTGAACCAGACGCCGTCATGACAAACGGTTGGAGTAGATTCTATCCGTTTCGTATCCCAATTTTCATCTTTGAATCGAAAATGAGGTTTGATATAATAAACTATTTTCTTTTCTGTCGAAATACTCAATTCTTGAAAAAATTGTTCGAATGAAATGGGAGGTTTGAGCACAGTACCTTCTTTGAGATCGGGCGTCGCAGCAATTTGGTTTTTATAAGTAGACAGGTGATAACAATAATATGTTTTATCGATATCGACAATGTCTAAATTTAAATGGCTAGTCAACACGACCAAATGATTGATCCACGATGGTTTTTTGACGGTATATCCGAAAGGAGGCTCCACGATAAATAAAAAATCAGATTTTTGTTTTATATTTTCGACACGATAAAGAGTATCTATAGGTCATCTGCAAAAGGCTTGCAAGTCTTCCTGATGACCGAAACACAGGTCCAAATAAAAATTTAAGAAGTACGGCTGGCGTCCCAAATTACTAAAAACGACACACGAGTCGTGTTTTCGCCAAGACGTAAACATGCGTTTAACACGATCGAGTTCAGTTCTTGGTGTGGCAAATACGGATATTTCTAAGAAACTGCGTTTGGAAGAATCACGTATCCAATGTGTATTTTCTGCTTTTATACCTTCTTCATTGTCCATCAAGTCTTCTTTTTCATAATAACATACCTTGGCGTCACCGTTTATACAAACAGACTTTTTTTCATGGACCGACATGATTGAAAAGAATAAAAAAAAAACACTTTTCCCTGAGAGCCGAAGGTTTTTATATAAAATTTTAATATATATATATATATTATTATTATTATTGTTATTATTATTATTATTATTATTTTTAATATATAAATATGTGATTAATATTTTTTTAAAAGAGATTCTTCAGCTACATCCATTTTAGGTTCTTCCGGTTCCGTGTTATGCTTTTCTGCAGATTCTTCAACCGCCTCCATTTCCGATGCGGGTCGCTTCTCACCTCTGAATCTCAAACTCTTTACGAAGCTCGCGATATTGTCCTTGCCCATACTCGTCATGTACATTTCTGAGAGATTTTTTTCCAATTACTCGTCCAGACTTTCTTCGAATTCGATTTCTGGTAGATTCACGTCGATCGTTTCGCTATAGCATTTTCTCAAAATTTCATAAACCTGCTTAGGTTTATATTTCGCGTCGCCCAACATTCGATACATTTCCCTGGCGGCTTGGACATGTAAACGCTTAAATTCACTCTCTTCGTCGAACACGAACTTTCTCTCGCTCTTATCGGCAAAACGAAGATTGCCCATGTAATGTTTCATTTCGAAATTGGGTTTGTTAGTAATATTTCCGGCAAGACCGTCCATAGCCAAGTACCGATCGGTATCGACTCCTCGAGAGGCGAGAGACTTGGTCAAACGTTTGAGCTTTTCGTTCTTTACCAATATCTGAGACAATGCGGCTCCCATGTCGTCGTCACCATGTTCCAGCATTTCTTGGGCGATTTTAGGATGAACGGGTGTATGCGTCTTGAAGATAAAATCCCAATCGAGTCCAAACACATTAAATACTTCTCCCACGATATAAAGCTTCATGGTTTTGATGATGACTGAATCGTGGGCCCCATAGTAATCGACAGCTGTTTTTAAGAGCTTGGCGATTTGATTGTGAAGTGTTTCCCAACAGCTAGTTTCCATCTTAATTAATAAAAAAGCACCACAAAACTGGCGTTGTAAAAATTATTACTTACAAACTTTGAATAAACACCATAAATGGTGGTGTTTATTCAATTGTTTTGGTGATGTTTATTCAATGGTGGTGGTGTTTATTCAATTGTTCAATGGTGTTTATTCAATTTATGGTGTTTATTCAAAGTTTGTAAGTAATAGTTTCCATCTTGATTAATATCCAAAACTATACCGGACAGATCTTGAATTTCCTGTTCGTAACTCGAATCGCTCATCAAAAACAACTGAAAGGTATCCAAGGTCCAAAATATGGAAGGACCCGAATCGAAATTTTGTATTTTACCGACAAACTTTTGTACTTTTCCATGAAGCTGTTTTGCTTTCTTACAAGATCCTTCGGCGGGTTTCCGTTGCTGCGTTTCATGATTTGCATGAGATAACTGCTACCTACCATGAATCCCAAACAATCGCCATGATCTTGAAAGCAAACGTTCGGAAACATTTGGTTGAAGGCCATTTCGGTCACGCTGTCATTTTTACTAAAAAATTGACTCTTTAAATACATTTGAACCTGATGGAAAGGCCTTAAGTATTCCGAATAATATTGTATCGCATCCCCTGGCATGTTTTCTATGATCGATGTGCTGGTGTATGACTCGATTCATTTTCGTGAGGAACGGACAATCGGGATAGTCTTTCCAAAAGAACTGACCTCGGCAGACTTTAGCCATAAAATACAACACCCAGTTACCCACCACGCTCATATCAACCGAACTGATGTAGCTGCCGACCATCACGTGAATGATATCGAACGGAATCGAAAATTTGTTAAACGTTTTACGAATCGCCGAAGACACTTGTAAATGAACCGACAGTTCGTGGGCCAGATTGGGATAAGCATCGCTCAAATGCACGGGTTCCCATTTACTCAGACTTCTTTTGACGTACGGCACCAAGTCGTTAAAATACGTTTCCAAGGGGTTGATTATTTATTTGCAAGAAAGAAGATCATGCATGCCTTTTATCAAAACGTCCAATATCGCACGCGCCTGGTTAGATTCTTCGTTCGAATGTTCGTTTACTATATTTAAGAAATCGATCAGAAACGTTTCCATGTGTTCGAAATGTTTTATTTCCGGACGAGTCGTAAAAAGTGCATTTAAAGCTTTCAGAAGACGCAAACTTTTCCTGACGTGATTCAGAGATTGCCCGACCACGCATATCAGAAATATGCCTTCCAGATCGACCAGGGTAAAGTTCATGGGAACGTTTTCGTCGCCGGTCCATTCGAAAAAAGCTTCGGCCAACTGACTAGATCGGAAATGGTCCGTCGAAGTCTTGGTAATGTATTCGTATACTTTAAAACTATTTTGGCACTGACTACAAAATAACGTGGGTCCGGGCGTCAAATGTACGTTTTCAGGATGACAACTATCATTACGGATAAGATTCAAGAAAGCCATCTTTCCATTCTTGATTATTACCATGCATTTTTACAAAAGTGTTTTTTTTTTTTTTTTTTTTTTTTTTTTTTTTTTTTTGGAGCCGTATACTCTACAGATTCCTTTCAATACAGGCCTGCCAGTTTTCGTCATGTTCATTTCCATATTGGACGTTTCAGTCTTTTCTTTGCATTTGCCACAGTGTACAAATACCGTAGTGTCCATGCTACTTGTTTCTATCGCAGACAAAAAGCCAAGACATGGAATTTCGAAACGAAATCATCAGATTACGCCACGTGGAATATTTGTCCGAGCGCCAGATTGCCAAAAGATTGGGACTCGTACCTTCGACAACGGTCCACTACTGGCTCGCCAAAGAATACGCTCTCCCTTCTAGGGCCAAGATAGGAAGGCCTCGCGCAACGGACAAATTGATCGACCTGTATATCGAAAACGCTGTAACTACGAATTCTTTCGTGTCTGCCGTCGATATACGAGACGAAGTAGCACCCCATGTCAGCGTGGATACGATTCGCAAACGCTTGAAAGAAAAAGGCATGAGGTACCGCATTCCAGCACGAAAACCTTTTCTGAAACCCGTTCACATACAGAAAAGATTTCAATTTTCTATATCCCATATCGGATGGGTAGTCCGCGAATGGAACAAGGTCATATTCCCTAACGAAATAATATTTCGCGCTTCCTGAGGGGCCTTGAAAGTCTATCGGCCAATATTGAGCGATCGGTTCGACGAGAGATATATCGTAAACGATACGAATTCCAACGGTCGATTCACCGTATGCGTGTGGATGGCATTCGGAATTTTTTTTTAAATTATACAGAAGATAGATGAAAAGACTTTAAACGCGGAATATTACACCAACGTCATCCTCCCGTTGGTCGAGGACACGCTCGCAGAAAACAATATGATTTTCATGCAACATCTATCCCCCATCCACACGAGCAAGTTGGCCAAACATTGGTTCGAAACTCACAACATCGAAGTCAGGGAAGATTTGCCTCCGAAAGGACCAGACATGAATCCGGTCGAAAACGTATGGGCACGGCTGAAGAAACTTACGAGTCGAGATTCGACGAACAAGTATCAGTTGTGGGAAAACGTATATGCGGCATTCAACCAGTAGAGCGACGAATATTTCGACGAGCTGATAAACTCTATGCCACGAAGAATGGCTGCTATTTTACAAAAACGTGGAAATTGGACAAAGTATTAATAATTCGCACAATTTTATAGAATGCGTATCTATATAATATTCGAATATCGGTTCTCCGTCCTCCTTCCCTACATATTTCCAATAACATGGTTTAATCCTGGCATTATGTAAACACATTTCCTTGACGTGTGGCCATTTTTCGACTTGTATGTGATGCAAGTCTTTTTCCGAGTCGTATTCTATTTGAACGATGTCTGGAATGACTTCTCGAAGAATTTCGACGGCTTCCTTACCCTTCAAAACGAACGTATCGGACGCGTAAAAATTTTCAATTTGAGCCTTTTCTTCGGGTGTAATGATTTCGTTGGCTACGGCAACGTCTAAGGATCGTTGAATGAACCTTCCGTAATGCATGATTGTATCTTTAAGCTTGATTGTTTAGATTTTTATAGTCGCACAGCCATCATAAGAAAAAAAAAAAAAAAAAAAAAAAAAAAAAAGAAAAAAAAATTGTCCAAAAGACAGTCGGATGTAAAATGTTCGAGCGCCTATAGAAATGGATAGATTATTATTTTTTTAATAAAACATTTAGTATATAATATATATATTAATATATATATATATATTAATATATATTAATATATATTAAATATAAAAAATATGTAAAAATATTATTAAGGATATTTATAGGGAAAATAATCTCAAAATTAGTATATACTGTAAATTGATTTTCCCTAACTTTTCCCCTAAAATAGATCTATATAGGGAAATTCTTTAGGGAAGAATAAACAATCTGTATGGCAAGCTTCTCATTAAAAATATTTTCATAAAAATGTAAATTTTTAGCTATCATACCCATGATCGAGTCTGAAATATTGTTGGTTGATAAAACTTAATGAGTCGCAGAAGAGTTCCAAGCCAAACCCACGCAAAAAAAAAAAAAAAAAAAAAAAAAAAAAAACTTTTTTTTTTTTAAATATAGGTATACTGTAATTCTCTTTGTAATAGGTGATCGACAAATCGGACAAATTTTAATACTGTTTGAACAACTTTTATAACAAACGAAATAATTACCAACTTCAAAAACAATTTCCCTCTCACTGCTAAAACAAATACTGCAAAGCAGACGACAATTTTCTAAATCATCAAGGTGGTCTTCATTAGTAATTCTAGTCTTCGTTTCGATAGGCATTTTAATGAATTAGTTTTTAAATTACTAGGTCTCTCGAAACCACATTCAAATTCACGATGCTTTTTAAGTGGAATATTATCAGGTCGCAGTCGAACAGTACACCAAAAACATATAAGTAAATCATCTGTACTGTTAAAAAATCTTTTTGTAAAAAAATAGAACCGACTCCAAAAAGGAACTACTATTCAAACAACTAAAAATGAAAGAAAATTGCAGAAAATGGAACTGTGAATTGCGCCTAAAAGTATAAAATAATTTCCTTCGCCAAACAACCTATAACACTACAATTAATCATAACTTTTGAAGTCGGCGCAAAATTAAATAAAATTTAATTAGTTTTTAAATGTTTGTCTTTAGATCGGTAGCAACAAATGCTACTGTCTCGAATGATCCATTTTCATTTATCACTGTATACAATTGGTCCATTAGTAGCATTTACATAGAACAGTGAACATTCTTCATAATGCGATATTTATGTTTCTACGAAGTTAGAGTTTCCTTTGCAAATTTGGTATAACTTTGATCACTATCATCCTTGATGGCTTTTGAATTTAGCGATCAAAACGTAAGGCAAAAATATACACGCAAGGTGTATATTTTCATAATATATATTGTACGATGTGTTGTTTCATATTCTTGATTACTCTCTTGATATTTCTTATCAAAATAATCATGATATCCCAAAGAAATTAAATATGTTTGCCAGATAATTTTGCGATTTTTCTTTCACCAAGGATGTCAGATACCAGCATCTTCGCCAACTTTTGCTGCTTACGAAATCTTATTTGTTTTCTTGAATCAAAGTAGTTTTCGGCTACGTTTTGCAGGTAACAATGTGAGATTTGTATTTTGAATAGGTTTTGATTTTTGTATTGAATAAAGGTATCAATTTTTATTTAATTTTGCGCCGACTTCAAAAGTTATGATTAATTGTAGTGTTATAGGTTGTTTGGCGAAGGAAATTATTTTATACTTTTAGGCGCAATTCACAGTTCCATTTTCTGCAATTTTCTTTCATTTTTAGTTGTTTGAATAGTAGTTCCTTTTTGGAGTCGGTTCTATTTTTTTACAAAAAGATTTTATATTTCTCTTTTCAGTGAAAACTTATTTATATAGCAGAGCATCAGAAGACGATCCACGGACGTTTCACAAATCACAACTTCCAAGAAAAGTGGCATAACTCAAAAAATGGTTTATGTCACTGAAAAATACATGAAATGCACCCAATGTGAACAAAAAAGTTATATCTCCATCTAGAAAGTTATCCACTCGAGAGACAGTTGTGCCAGTTTTATTTTTAAGTTGATTTTTCTCAAATGCTGCATTTTTAAGTTGTGTCACTTTTCTTGCCTTTATCGGATATGAGCAAAAAACTGTCTATTGAACGAACATACGTTAAATTAAAAAGTCTTTAGAAATGTAAAGAACGGATACGCTGTACTAGTAATCGGAAATTCTGTTAGGCATATATATTGAACTTTACAGTGAATACGTGTCACCCGCTGCGCTGGAAATTGCGCAGTGTAAAGTTCAAACAAAGAGCAAAATATGCATTGCAGCTGACGGACAGAAGTTACAACATCGATTCTTACATACTGCTTTTACCAGTGTAGCTGAATGCGTTCAGCAGTTAGAGTGAGAACAGACTTTTGTGAGTATCCTGTAATTTGTTTATATCTTAATGAAATCATAATGAAACCTATTTCAGGCCAGGGTCATTACGACAACAAAAAAAGTATTAAAATTAAATCATCTCTTACGAAGTTATAAACTAAAAAATTTCATCAACAACAACGAGAAACATGGTTTGTGTTAAGAACCTTTTCCTTTATGAAGTCGGTTTAAAACGTCTATGCGTTAATCGATGTGACCGCTTACAATAACCATACTTTAAATTTTACATAGCATAAATGTCACCCGCTACGCTACAATATATGCAATGTCGTTCAAGTATGCAGAAAATAGGAAATTGTGAACAAATAAATGCACGTTTTAAGCGTTCTGTTTTTAGCATTAATGTCTAAACTTTCTTTGCGTACTACATCGATGATGCTCTGCAATTTTATAATTCACTTTTTTCCCCTGTCTTGAAACGTTTCCGAGATAGGATCGCCAACTCCACTCTTTTCCACCAGGTGGCGCTTTAGCCGGTAGAATCGCGTAGCACATGTCGACTTTACTATACCTACATACCAATTTTATGACTACAGCTGCAGCTGTTCAGCAGTTAAAAGAGTTGGGACTGACTTTTTGGGGCACACTGTATTTTTTTTATCGTAAAGATATTACAATGGGACCTATTACAGACCAAGGCCTTTACAGTAAAACAGAAAGTATCAGAATCGGATCATCCGTTCAGAATTTATGAGCTAACAAACAAAAACAAAAACAAAAAACATACGCTTTGAATTGAGAACCTCTTCCTTTTTGAAGTCGGTTAATTAGAGCATCTCTTACGAAGTTATAAGCTTACAAATACCAACAACAACACATAGCTCGAATTAAGAACATCCTCCTTTCTGAAGTTGGTTGAAAACGACTTTGCGGTAATCGATGTGATCGCTTACAGTAACAGTACCTTGAACCACAGAGTATACGTGTCATCCGCTACGCTGCAAAGTGTGCAACGTAAAATCCGCACAGTGTAGGTAATTGCGAAAAAACAACTGCACGTTTTAAGCGTTCTATTTTTAGCAATAATGTCTAAAAACTGTCTTTTCGTAGTAAATCAATGATGCTCTACAACTTCGTAATTAACTTTTCTCCCATCTTGAACCGTTTTTGAGATAGCGCTAATTCCGTCAAGGTCACACGAAAAAAAAAATTCTTTTTTTTTTTTTTTTGAGTTGGCGTGGCTTCACTGGTCACGTGTCTCGTCCGAAGCTCAGATTGGATTGCGATTAGACGTTTAGGGCTTAAAATCTGACCTTCAACTGATCTTGACAACTTGCAAAATATTTCAGCAAATTTTTCTCCGGCCGAATTTTTTTTTTTGAAAACTTTTTCTGACTGAAAAAAAAAATATTTTTTAATATAGATCTAGTTAGAATTTATTTCAGTCTATATGTATCTACTTAGAAGATCTACTCAGATAAAATTTAATAAAAATTTTACATCTTTTCAAAATATTTATTGAAACTTTTTATGAAGGTTTAGAATATTGGACAAATTCAGTCGAAAATTAGATGGGTAGAAATTTAGATGTAAAGGTCAAAGGTCAATTAATAAGCTTCGGACTAATTTGGTCCTGATTTGTGGATCGTGGTATCGTCTGGCCTTTTTCGCGACACCCTAACCCATTTTACCATAGCCGAGCCTCGTCTGTCCATAAATCTTTAACGTTTGTCTCCGATCGAATATTTTTCGTAGGACGAATAGCTTTTTCTCGTCATTCGGACTAAGTCTGGATCGCCCTAACCCATTTTGCCCGATGTTTTTCCAGATGCTAGGCTATGGCTTCGTCTAACGTGGCCAAGCCATTGTACGACGATTTTCGCCCAACCTTTTTAAATGAATATCGCCTAGAAAAAAATGGCGAGCTGACAAGCAGATTTTAACTGAACCATAAACATTTTTCCAGATCCGAGCCGACATTCGGCCGTCCGGATTCGATTTGGCCAGCGGCTTCACTCGGCATGGATGCGTGCTATGAGTTTAATTCGGCGTGCCTGAATTTTATCGAGAAGACGGATGATGTACTAAAGCCAAATAGGAGAACGCGAGCTTAAACGATAATGGTAAAATGACGAATCGACAGATATTAATGAAGAAGCCAACCTACGTTAAAAAACTATATGGATTCGTATTTAGATAAGGTCTTCAAAGACAAACGTTAAAGAAACATTTCTACAGGTAATCGAACCGACAAAATTTCTGATTCACTTAAAAATTTGCTGAAATATTTTGCAAATTGTCAAGATCAGTTGAAGATCAGATTTTAAGCCCTAAACGTCTAAGCGCAATCCAGTCAATCTGAGCTTCAGACGAGACACGTGATCAGCCAAGCCATGCCCACTAAAAAAATTTTTTTTTCTTTTTTTAAATAACAAAAATATCTCATGGGCTATAAATATCTTTGAATATGCTTAGATTGATCTATTAACTATTATCGTTTTGCATTACACTTCTTAAAATCATTATGGCGGCTGGCGGCTCGTGAAACGATGCAAAAGTATAGGAATATTCTTACGTGGGATACAGTTGAGTTTAATTGCCCCCATTGTCAAGTCCTGATCTTACCCAAAAATTATGAAAAGCATTGACATGAACAGCACAAAATAGACCCCTTGGTGAAAAGCGTTTGGTGTATAGGCCCTGACAAGGAACGGTACACATTCGAAAGGAGAAAGAAAACCACGGCATCTGATCATCTCATAAACTGTTATTTGCAATTTAAAATTCGGATTGCCCAGCCCATACCCGAAGAAGATGTGTCCGTTCCAGATGGGCCGTACGAGTTTTTCGATTTCACCCCTATGGGCGAGAAACAACATTTTTTCGGGCACGCTAAGATTTTTCCCGACGGCAGGCCTACGAGCCCGTCTGGGACATCGAGTTAGAGCCTCCGCCCGTCTATTTTCAAGACGGAACGCTGAATTTGGCAGCCTCCTGCGTCTTGAAATATCTATAAGGCGACCGAGAATTTATTTACGTGATGGTTCGAGCTACGGCCTACGAGAGCTCTCTCCAGCACATGGACGACGACGACGGCAACACGCAGACTCTACCTTTTTCTTGTTGGTGCGATGGAGGAACCGAAAAAGATCCTTGATTCAGGCATCATGGGCGCATGATAGCCGTATCTCTTTCTCATGAGCATTTTCAACGAAAAGTTTGGAATAAGATCAAACCCGAAGAGCGACCTTATTCCGGTTTGAAGTGCCTCTTGAGAAAAAATATAAAACCGTCTGGCATTTGGTCAACACTCTGGGCTATCTCAGCCGACGCAGGTCCAAGTGCAATTTTTCTTTCGACGATTGTGCGGAAGAAGGTAGCATGAACCACTTTTACATCCAAGAGATGCTTCCGGGAGATTACAGGCTGGTCTTGGCTACGCTCTGGGATACGGGTATCACGAGAGTTCTAAATCACAGGTATTACATCTGGGAACCGAAGAGATTGCTCGAAGGCCCTATGTCGTTCATCGATGGGAAATGGCGCATCCAAATCAAACACCTGCCCGGTATAATATTGAATCTGGTGCTGCCCGTGTCCGAAATTCTCAAGTCTTCGAGCAAACGCACCGAACGCTTCTTGCATCTGATCGACGGTAAAAAGATGCATTTCTAGCTAGGCAGACAAACGGAACAAGATTACAAGCTGTTTTTCGGCATCGTGGAAGATGAATGGTGGGAACCCTGCAAGTTGCAGCAGGCGTGTTTTATGTGCGCGAAACCTTACATGCAGACGTGCGACAAGCTGAAAAAGGAAATCAGCGAGATGAAAGGGCATTACAAACAAGACACGCAAGGGTTGAGAAAGAAGCTGGAAGCCGCCGAAAACGAAATCAAAACGTTGCACGCAGACAATAGACGTTTGCACGATATCGATGTGACCGCTTACAATAACCACACTTTAAATTTTACATAGCATAAATGTCACCCACTACGCTACAATATATGCAATGTCGTTCAAGTGTGCACAAAATAGGAAATTGTGAACAAACAAATGCACGTTTTAAGCGTTCTGTTTTTAGCATTAATGTCTAAACTTTCTTTGCGTACTACATCGATGATGCTCTGCAATTTTATAATTCACTTTTTTCCCCTGTCTTGAAACGTTTCCGAGATAGGATCGCCAACTCCACTCTTTTCCACCAGGTGGCGCTTTAGCCGGTTGAATCGCGTAGCACATGTCGACTTTATTATACCTACATACCAATTTTATGACTATAGCTGCAGCTGTTCAACAGTTAAAAGAATCGGGACTGACTTATTTGGGCACCCTGTATTTTCTTTTGATCGTAAACATCTTACAATGGGATCTATTACAGACCAAGGCCTTTACAAAAAAACAGAAAATATCAAAATCGGATCATCCGTTCAGAATTTATGAGCTAACAAACAAAAACAAAAACAAAAAAACATACGCTTTGAATTGAGAACCTCTTCCTTTTTGAAGTCGGTTAATTAGAGCATCTCTTACGAAGTTATAAGCTTACAAATACCAACAACAACACATAGCTCGAATTAAGAACATCCTCCTTTCTGAAGTTGGTTGAAAACGACTTTGCACTAATCGATGTGATCGCTTACAGTAACAGTACCTTGAACCACAGAGTATACGTGTCATCCGCTACGCTGCAAAGTGTGCAACGTAAAGTGTGCACAGTGTAGGTAATTGCGAAAAAACAACTGTACGTTTTAAGCGTTCTATTTTTAGCAATAATGCCTAAAAACTGTCTTTTCGTAGTAAATCATTGATGCTCTACAACTTCGTAATTAACTTTTCTCCCATCTTGAACCGTTTTTGAGATAGCGCTAATTCCACTGTTTTTCACCAGACGGCGCTTTATTTTCTTTAGATTGTAAAGATGTTATATCTACCGCAGACCAAGAACTCTACAACAAAACAAAACGTATCAAGTAACCGTATTTTGAACTATATAGCGTATGTCTCATCAGCTACGCTACAACGGAGCAATGTAGCTCAAGTGTGTATCGTGTAAGAAATTGCGAACAAAAAAATGCACGTTTTTAGTCTTGTATTTTTAGCATCAATCTCAAAACTATCTTTTCGTACTAAATCGATGATGCTCTGCAATTTTAAAATTCACTTTTCCCCCCTGTCTTGAACCGTTTCCGAGATAGGAACGTTAGCATGAATGTCTAAACTATCTTTTTGTAATAAATCGGTGATACTCTTCAGCTTTGTAATTCACTTTTTCTCTAGAACCGTTATCGAGAAAGGAACACTAACTCCTCTATTTTCCACCAGGGGGCGCTGCAAGCGGTTTAACCTTGTACTGCATGGCCACTTTGCTATACATACATACCATTTTTATCACTATAGCTGCAGCCGTTTAGCAGTTAAAAGAGTTGGGACTGATTCTTTTGGGCACCCTGCATTTTTTTTAGATCGTAAAGATATTACAATGGGACCTATTTTAGACCAAGACCTTTTCAACAAAACAAAAAGTATGAAAATCGGAGCATCCGTTCAGAAGTTATGAGCTCACAAACATAAAAAAAAACATACGGTTTGAATTGAGAACCTTCCTTCTTTTTTGAAGTCGGTTAAAAAATAAACCGCTATCAACTAATTCTTCGATTTGATTTTTATCATAAGGCCATTCTTTAAATGAACGAAATCGAGAATCTCGATTTGAATATAAGGGAATACGTGGTTTAGTACTAATTGCTAGCTCAGAGCGCGTGTGAGTGCAGGCCTAGATAATTTACAACACTTATATACCTTTTGTCATTTAAAAAAAAATTGAGTGGGTGTGGCATGGCTATATATAGATTTTTCCAAGTCCAGACCCTTCCTTTATAAAATGTTGGACTTTGTCATTTTTTCACCAATCTCGAAAGTTTTACAGATTTTCAGATCAGGGCTTAGTCTGATATTTTCAACCGGACTTAGTTGTTTTACGCGTTTCAGAAGATTCTCTGCAAAATATCAGAGTTTGAAAATTTTGACAAATTTGAAATTTTTAAAAGTCCAGACGGTTCTACGATGACTAGAAGACTGTTGCTGGAAGACGTTCAGACACAATGATGGTGTGGGCACGTTAGCCATTATTTATATAGCCAAGCCATACCCACGCAAAAAAAAAAAAAAAATTATTTTTGTTATAAATAAAATGAATCTCAGTATATACAATTTACTTTTACGTATCAAGAATCCTCAGACAAAATTAAAAATTTTAAAATACTTAACGAGTATGAATGCGGTCGATTCATCCATCGGATTGGCTTATAAATGAGGCACGTTTAAAGTTGTTCACATTTACTAAAGCATGTTAATCGCATTTTGGATACTTTTGTTTTTGTACGTCGGACTCACGCTCGTCTACGCGGCCACAAATACGAAAGTATCTGAAATTTCTCCTTGGCCCATACTGACTCTGGAACTTAAAGAGAAACTGATAGACACCGCATGTAAATCGAATTCGGATTGCCCGTCGACTCATGTTTGTATGCTTAAACAATGCATCCCAAAATTTTACGGGCTAACAATTGCGACCCGAAAACCGGCGAATGGATTTCGTACATTTATCAAGGCGTTACGTTCGCCCTATGCGTATGTAAAAACCCACATCTCATAAATCAAAAATATTTCGGTGGAAACTGCGACGTAAACGTGGGATGTGGCATCCAAGGCCAATATCTCCCTGATAACAATACCTGCGCTTGCGATCCGGGATACAAAGTCGTCAACTTAACTTGCCAAAAGCTACCCGCGATCGATTACATTACTTGTCAACCGGACGAAATCAAAGTCAGTTCCATCAAGCCCAGCGATGGATTTGATCCCGATTACGTAAAACGTCTGTCGCCTTTAAAATGTGTCAAGAGACTATGCGCGTTCGACGTCTTGAGCGGAAGACCTCTCAAACGAGCGAAATATGTAGACGGATGGGTCCTATGAGGTTCAAACAAAAAATATTTGAAAACGCCTGGATTCGATGCTTGCGCGAGTATTTTTCCAGATGATCCTCAAGATCACATAGACATCAAACTAATCACATATTTTTATCTTGGAACTCGCGAACCCGTTTCTTTTATTCTTTATGAAGATTTAAAAGATCAAGTGCTCACAAACCCTTTCAAAGGATCGGAACGTATCATTCTCGGTCTAAAACAGTCAAACTACGAAAGATTCTCGGTCAAACTACGAAACGATAGGAGACTTGTACGAAAAAGTAGAACACTATCCGAGGGCTTACGCAGATTGTCCTCTGGAAGGATTCGTACTGAAGAAAGACGCAGAAGAAACATCTCGCTCTTGAAAAATTTTGAAGATGAAGCGAAAAAATTTCAACAAACAGGCTCTGAACAAATAAAAACTAGTATGTTGTGGCCACCACAAGACTTTCTTCTATATTTTCCTATGCAAATTCACGCAGTTACAATATTTAAAAAAAAAAAATACGAATTTTTCAGTTTTTTTTCGTTAAAAGTAAAAAAAAAAATCGATAACTTTGTTTTAAATTATCACATATTTATAGTTCAACCATTCGTTTTAAAGGTATTGACGAGACCTTTTGAAAGATACCCATCTTGAAAATTTACCCCCCCCGGGGGGGGGAAGCAATGCCCAATTTTTTTTCCTAATTAACTACTACTATTATCAATAATTCATATTAAGTTCACAATCACAGGTTAAGAGTAACTCTCATTATGTATACGAAATTTGGCCTATACTGCCATGTTAAAAATTTAGAAAAAATACGATCACAGCGCCACCTGTTGAGCGATTGATCCTCAAATCTAATCATCCCCAGTTTATCTCAGGGACAAACTAAATACCAAGTCTGATTAAATTTCGTTTAAAAAAAAAAAAAAAATTTTTTTTCTAAGTTTTTTTTTCGTTAAAAGTAAAAAAATCGATAACTTTGTTTTAAATTATCACAGATTGATAGTTCAACCATTCGTTTTAAAGGTATTGACGAGACCTTTCGAAAGATACCCATCTTGAAAATTTACTTCCCTCGAGGGGGGACTCCCCCCCAGGGGGGGTGGCGAGGCTCCTACACATGCAAAAATTTTTTCCCAGTTGACTATCTCTATTATAAATAATTCTTGTAAATTTCATAATGATTACTAAAAAATTATTCTCTTTATGCACATTTATACAAAATTTTGTCCTATATCGCCATGTTAAAAATTTAGAAAAAGCGGGATGGCAACGCAACCTGTAAGACAATTTTTACCAAAAGTTGATAGGCACTAATTTATGTCAAGGTGCAACTAGATACCAATTTGTATAAAATTCTGTGCAGTAATTCCTGAGATACAGTTGCCACAAAATTTTGTCACACACACACACACACACAGACAGACAGACAGACAGACAGACATTTTCTAAAAATAGTCAAATCGTGTTCTACAGCTCTCAAAACGTGTAAATCCATCAAAAACCCGAGGTCGAAAATTTTTACGAATCCAATACTTTCTCTATATTACATATAGAAGAAAGTAATAAAAAATTAAGTGAGTTACAACAGATATATTCCTGCGTATTCGAAAATCGGCGATGACGTTGAAAAAATCAAAGAAGAAATGATAAGGGATTCGCTGAAAGTCATAATGTCAGTTTATCAAGAAGATGAAGATAGTACATATGACTTAATGTCTATTAGTCATAACATTGAAATGGAAGTAGATAAAACTATTAAGAGATTTTATGCAAGACATCAAAGTTAAAATTATATAAGTAAAAATTTTCAAGGTCACATAATATATATATATATATATATATATATATTTTAACATATTATATAATTTTAACTAAAAATTATATAATATGGTGGAAAAAAAAATATATAAATATACTTTAGAAAGCGGATGCCAAAGAATGGATAAGGTGTTCCTGGAAACGAGGAAAATAATGTTAAATAAATAGTATGTCCTTGAACAAGCCGTTGCATAAGCCGTTTCCATGAAAACAGGATGAGATAACGTTCTTAATAGACTATTGTTTGACCAATCGACAGGATGTTGCACAAGCCGTTTTCATGAAAACAGGATTAGATAAAGTTATTTATACGATATGGCTGTGAGTTAGGATGTTGCATAAGCTGTTTTCTCAGAAACAGGATAAGACAATGTTTTATATTCTGTTGTCTAATGTTGAATGACTGATAGACAGGATGTTGTATCCACGAAAAACAGCCAAGCAAGTACTTATATATAGATAGGACTACGAAAAAAATTTTTTTGAGTGGGCGTGGCTTGGCTATATATAATAACGACGTCGGTCTCCTATATAAAATCAACATCTATCTTTTATCCTCATTACACAATCATGTGGCTGAAAATCTCTTTCGATACCAAGCCTTCCTCGTAGCTGTCTCTTCCGACGGCAAGACTTAATTCGTAGCCGTTGAGGTCGGCAAGTTTCTAAACTACATCGTCGCCTTACAACTTTGCCCTTCGACACGCTCCCAAGGATCTGGCTAACATGATCCTACACGCAACCTTCATGAAAAAGAACTCCAGATACGTGTTCAACTTCGATGATTTTGTGGCAGTGGCTATAAAGACGTCCTGAATGTCTCTCGAAGACATCCATCGCACGAAGAAGCTGTAGCTCGAGGGCAGGATTACCTCTTCCTATCCTAGAGTTATACCCTTCAACAGAAAAGGGGATTTCGAAATCACGGTCCGAAACGAAGGTGAGATGAATCTCCAAGACTAGCTCAGGGGAAACTACGAATACGCCCGTACGGTCTTCGATCAGAATACGCATCTGTACGCGCCCCTCCCCTTCGGTAGAATCTAGACACGAGGATATGGACGAAGAGAAGCCTAAGAGCTTTTCCATGTGTGTGAGGGCCGAAGGCATATGGACCCTCAAGTCCAGTAACGTGCTGCAAGACTTGTTTGGCAGTCTAAAAAGAATATTTGAAGAAATTGAAAAGACTACGAGGTTGAGGAAAAGGACAGAGTCTACGAGTTGGACGTCTGTCTGTCTCGTAAAGAAAATGTCTATTAGTTATAATTAAATATGCATATTTGGCAAATTGCTAAGATAAAAAAATAATGTATATATATATATATGACCTTGAAAAAAATAGTTTATAAGCATATTTAGTTTAAATATATAATGTAATAAAATTAGATAAAAATTAAATTGTGTTCAAATATTCTGTTTTCATATTTTAAACATACAGACATTTCCGCGCCAGCGGAAATGTCTGTATGTAAACAAAATGTTTGAACACAACTTGTAAAAAATAATAAATAATAATGGCTTAATTAAATTTTTTATACATTTAAATCGTCTCCAAGATTCCATTTTATCATGTGTCCGTCTTCCAGAATCAAAAATAATAACCAATTTTGGCTTAATGGATTTTTGTATACATTTAAATCGTCTACAAGATTCCATTTTATTACGTACCCGTCTTTCAGAATCAAAGTCTCAAATTAAATCCTTCCAATATTGGCTTACGACCGTCACAAAGAAACGGGTAGAACGAGGCGTCAAAGACAGAATATCTGCCATGAGACGCCTTGTTCCACCCGTCTTTTTGCCCTCGTTTAGAGAAATCATCAACACAAGACCTCTATGGGTTTTTTGTCTTGGACTTTGCTGATAGTCAATTTCAAGGGTTCCACGATCCGAGACTCGTATAAATCGTGGTCTTCGTACTCTAGGTCAAAAAATCTTTTAACCTTGATTACAAAATGAGATAAGAAGTCCTGGAACAGGTAGCATGAATGTTTGACGTATTTGAACGTCACGGCCTTCTTGAAGTCCTAGACGACCTCCTGATTAGATGTATAAACTACCTGGGCCGACCCGTAGAAAATGCAAACAAATTCCTCTTCGTCCAGGTACTCCCTCAAATGATACTTGGCCTCACCGACCGAGAACAATTTAGTCCTGGCGAGCTTGGCAAGTATTTGGACATTGGGATCTATCACATCTCTTACGGTGATGCCGGCGCTATTGGATACAAATTTCTCTATATCCAGGTGGCTGGTGAATGTAGCAACGTCCAGAGCCCGGACGAAGAGTGTCCCATCGGTAGAAATGATGCATCTCAGTACAACTCCCTTACTGTAACAACATATTTTAAAAAGCATCTCGATCAGAGCATAAAACAGTGTGGCTAGCTTTAAGAGAAATCGACTAGCAATTGAAGAGCTCTCGTCGGGCACTCGTTTTATACTCGCTCCGCTTATCAGACTTCCTAAGGAAAGACTTGCGTAACATCCTGTCCATATCCTGTCAACAGTTCTCTCGAAAAATCTTTTTATAGATATAGAGTATCGATTGATCTGATTATAATTAAAAAATTTAAATATTGCATGTTTGACTTAGCCATTAGCACATTCATTAATATAATTAAAAAATTTTAAATATTACATGTCTAGCTTAGCCATTAGGACATTCATTAATATAACTAAAAAAATTTAAATATTACATGTTTGGTTTAGCAGAATCAACAAAAAAAATTTAAATTTTACAGGCTTGGTTTAGCTTCTTATTTTAAACCCTTAACCCAGTTCGGCCCACTTATCTTTATCCTGTCGAATGATCCACTCGAGTCTTTATAATTTACCAATATTGCTTTATCCTATAAACGACTCGAAATCTTAAAGTACGAATCGGTACGCATCCAATATTTTCCCTATATCAGACGCAAAAAAACGGGTCGAGCGAAGTGTCAAAGACAGAATATTCTGCCATGAGACGCTACGCTCGACCCATTTTTTCGCACCCCGTCCCGACGACGATTTATACCAGCAAGGTTTGCCACCCACTGAAACTTTGATCTTGTCTGGAAAATAGGATAGCTCCAGCTCTTCATACCTTTCTCCGAAGACATAGGTATCGGTGTCCAAATCCAGGTGTTGATCCATGGATTTCTTCAGATCGGATAGAAAACTTTCTACGGTATCGTCGGACGAGTTCACGATCCGAATGCGTACGGCTCTCTTGAGGTTGATCAAAGATTCTATGGTAGACAGAATCTCGATCGGCCCCTTGAAGAGAGATTGGAACTCCCCAGGATGCATATCCATGAGGGACTTTGCATCCTCCAAGCCAAAATCTGACTCTTGGCTAAGAACGGGGGCAGCCTCAAACCTTCGGGGACGATATCCTTCACTACGAGATGGCAAATGTTCAATACTCTTTATGCATTAGCATGTCCCATGAAAGTGGCCACGTCCGTACCCTTGATGAAGATTGCACCTTCCCAAGACAGAAAGAAGGTCAACCTCACGTTGAGTTCCTCGGCCAGAATTTCGAAGATCATATTGACAGCAGAAAGCACGACTAGCAAGCAACAAGATCTAGCAGTCGAAATGAAATGGCTCGTTGAGCAGCCTGTATTTATACTAGCAGCGACCTCTATTTTTTATCTGAATTCTATGTAAATCTGTTACGCACATCCTGTTTCCACCGGAAGATCCGTTTCTATTAAAAGGCCTGCTAAGTTTATCATTTTTCAACATTGTTTAGACATTAGATGGCAGGCTAGTTCTATAAAAAACTTTATCTCATCCTGTTTCAGTGTAAACGGCTTATGCAACACCCTGCCTCAGACCTATTCTATAAAAAAATTTATCTCATCCTTTTTCTGTGGAAACGGCTTATGTAACATCCTGTAGACCTTACAATTAACAATAGATGACAGGCTAGTTCTATAAAAAATTTTACCCCATCCTTTTTCTCTGGAAACGGCTTATGTCTGCATCCTGTTTCAGACCGGCTATATAAGCCCGGCCTTTCGATCGACTAGCCATTCTCTCTTCAGAGCTCGCTCACCATGCTCAGAAATCGTTTCAAAGTCATGGACGCCTTTCCCATAAACCTTTCGGCTTCGGTCGAGAGGCTGAAGGAATATCCCAACTTCGCAGCATTGGCGACATCAAAGTCTTATGTCTCTTCATGACCCAAGGTAACAAAATCATGTACCAGAAACGAATGATGACCGACAAGATTATCAATACCTTTCCCGTGCTGGGCAGAGAGGCCAAGACAGAAAATACCTTGAGGCCTCAAGACATTAAGTGGACGGTCGTCAACAATAGGTTCAAAAAACCAGCGAACGAAGCCAACAGAATCATTGCCGACCTGAGAACGGGCTTCAAGTGTCCAGGCAATCGATACCTGATCAAAGCTCACTTCACCTTTGGCCAGAGGACCGTTGGGAAGGGGTGTGCTCACATCATCCAGATGCTGAACGTGCCTCTGCTGTTTTACCTGAAGCCCGGGATCATGAAAAGACTGAAGGTCGGGAACAGGACCCTCCATTTCTACGACAGGCTAATCTTGGAGGCTCACTCTTGCTACAAGATACCCGAAGGCACGACCTACATTCTCTTTTCGACCCAGAAGACCTTTTTCAGCTTGGACGTGGTCGAAGACTGTATGAATCTCAGCTTCGATGTCAGAGACCCCCTGGCAGAGAGGGTCATGAGGATCGACGGCCTGCACGACGTGCCTGTCAAAACACCCTTCATACTCTCGATCGACGACGAGGAAGAAGAAGAGGTTGCAACATCAACAACCGTACCCACAACAACAGTAGCCGTAGCCTCAACCAGCACCACTAGAATTGTATCCAGGTATTTCCAAAACCAGCCATCTCCAGCCTCAGAACCAGAATCGTCCCAAGAGCCGTCCCAGCAAGTAACTTATTGGCTTTTCCCTACCAACCCCCCCCCCCGTTTTGGACAGAAATGTGACGATCGTGACCCCAGACTTCGCAAAACAGGTCGAGGATATACAATGCAAGCAAATGGGCGACCCCAGCATAGACGCCGAGCGCATCAAGGGGCCGGATCTACCTCCCCTCGACCTCAGATGCGAGGCCGTGAAACGCAAGGCCAAGTCCGACAAGAATGCCAAGTGCATCAAGAAATCAGAGCCCAGATTCAAGGACTCGGCCGTCAATACAGACCCCGAAGTCAAAAGTCCAGAGCTGGAAACCCCAGAGCCTCAAAGTTCAGAGCTGGTCAGACTACAGCCTGAAAGTCCACAGCCTGAAAGCGCAGAGCCTCAAAGTCCAGAGTCTCAAATTCCAGAGCCTATAATTGAAAGTCCAGAATCCGAAAGTCCACAGCTAATGCAGCCCAACATCAAGACTATTATTCCGACTATTATTACCTGTATTATTCCGTCCTTGAAATTCCGTCAAGGTCACACGCAAAAAAAATCTTTTTTTTTTGAGTTGGCGTGGCTTGACTGGTCACGTGTCTCGTCCGAAGCTCAGATTGGATTGCGATTAGACGTTTAGGACTTAAAATCTGACCTTCAACTGATCTTGACAACTTGCAAAATATTTCAGCAAATATTTCTCTGGCCGAATTTTTTTTTTTTTTTTGAAAACTTTTTCTGACTGAAAAAAAATATATTTTTAAAAATAGATCTAGTTAGAATTTATTTCAGTCTATATGTATCTACTTAGAAGATCTACTCAGATAATATTTAATAAAAATTTTACATTTTTTCAAAATATTTATTGAAACTTTTTATGAAGGTTTAGAATATTGGACAAATTCAGACGAAATTTAGATGGGTAGAAATTTAGATGTAAAGGTCAAAGGTCAATTAATAAGCTTCGGACTAATTTGGTCCTGATTTGTGCATCGTGGTATCGTCTGGCCTTTTTCGCGGCACCCTAACCCATTTTACCATAGCCGAGCCTCGTCTGTCATAAATCTTTAACGTTTGTCTCCGATCGAATATTTTTCGTAGGACGAATAGCTTTTTCTCGTCATTCGGACTAAGTCTGGATCGCCCTAACCCATTTTGCCCGATGTTTTTCCATATGCTAGGCTATGGCTTCGTCTAACGTGACCAAGCCATTGTTCGACGATCTTCGCCCAACCTTTTTAAATGAATATCGCCTAGAAAAAAATGGCGAGCTGACAAACAGATTTTAACTGAACCATAAACATTTTTCCAGATCCGAGCCGACATTCGGCCGTCCGGATTCGATTTGGCCAGCGGCTTCACTCGGCATGGACGCTTGCTATGAGTTTAATTCGGCGTGCCTGAATTTTATCGAGAAGACGGATGATGTACTAAAGCCAAATAGGAGAATGCGAGCTTAAACGATAATGGTAAAATGACGAATCGACAGATATTAATGTAGAAGCCAACCTACGTTAAAAAACTATATGGATTCGTATTTAGATAAGGTCTTCAAAGACAAACGTTAAAGAAACATTTCTACAGGTAATCGAACCGACAAAATTTCTGATTCACTTAAAAATTTGCTGAAATATTTTGCAAATTGTCAAGATCAGTTGAAGGTCAGATTTTAAGCCCTAAACGTCTAAGCGCAATCCAGTCAATCTGAGCTTCGGACGAGACACGTGATCAGCCAAGCCATGCCCACTAAAAAAAATTTTTTTTTCTTTTTTTAAATAACAAAAATATCTCATGGGCTATAAATATCTTTGAATATGTTTAGATTGATCTATTAACTATTATCGTTTTGCATTACACTTCTTAAAATCATTATGGCGGCTGGCGGCTCGTGAAACGATGCAAAAATATAGGAATATTCTTTCGTGGGATACAGTTGAGTTTAATTGCCCCCATTGTCAAGTCCTGATCTTACCCAAAAATTATGAAAAGCATTGACATGAACAGCACAAAATAGACCCCTTGGTGAAAAGCGTTTGGTGTATAGGCCCTGACAAGGAACGGTACACATTCGAAAGGAGAAAGAAAACCACGGCATCTGATCATCTCATAAACTGTTATTTGCAATTTAAAATTCGGATTGCCCAGCCCATACCCGAAGAAGATGTGTCCGTTCCAGATGGGCCGTACGAGTTTTTCGATTTCACCCCCTATGTGCGAGAAACAAAATTTTTTCGGGCACGCTAAGATTTTTCCCGACGGCAGGCCTACGAGCCCGTCTGGGAGATCGAGTTAGAGCCTCCGCCCTTCTATTTTGAAGACGGAACGCTGAATTTGGCAGCCTCCTGCGTCTTGAAATATCTACAAGGCGACCGAGAATTTATTTACGTGATGGTTCGAGCTACGGCCTACGAGAGCTCTCTCCAGCACATGGACGACGACGACGGCAACACGCAGACTCTACCTTTTTCTTGTTGGTGCGATGGAGGAACCGAAAAACATCCTTGATTCAGGCATCATGGGCGCATGATAGCCGTATCTCTTTCTCATGAGCATTTTCAACGAAAAGTGTGGAATAAGATCAAACCCGAAGAGCGACCTTATTCCGGTTTGAAGTGCCTCTTGAGAAAAAATATAAAACCGTCTGGCATTTGGTCAACACTCTGGGCTATCTCAGCCGACGCAGGTCCAAGTGCAATTTTTCTTTCGACGATTGTGCGGAAGAAGGTAGCATGAACCACTTTTACATCCAAGAGATGCTTCCGGGAGACTACAGGCTGGTCTTGGCTACGCTCTGGGACACGGGCATCATGAGAGTTCTAAATCACAGGTATTACATCTGGGAACCGAAGAGATTGCTCGAAGGCCCTATGTCGTTCATCGATGGGAAATGGCGCATCCAAATCAAACACCTGTCCTGTATAATATTGAATCTGGTGCTGCCCGTGTCCGAAATTCTCAAGTCTTCGAGCTAACGCACTGAACGCTTCTTGCATCTGATGGACGGTAAAAAGATGCATTTCTAGCTAGGCAGACAAACGGAACAAGATTACAAGCTGTTTTTCGGCATCGTGGAAGATGAATGGTGGGAACCCTGCAAGTTGCAGCAGGCGTGTTTTATGTGCGCGAAACCTTACATGCAGACGTGCGACAAGCTGAAAAAGGAAATCAGCGAGATGAAAGGGCATTACAAACAAGACACGCAAGAGTTGAGAAAGAAGCTGGAAGCCGCCGAAAACGAAATCAAAACGTTGCACGCAGACAATAGACGTTTGCACGATATAATTTATAAATTACAAAACGACGAAATTGTGAGGCTGAAACAAGAAAACGACGCCTTTAAAGCGGAAAATGCCAAATTAAAATTAGAAAATGCCAGCTTAAAATAAAAAATTAAAGGTCTGAAGGTAGAAAATGCCAGCCTAAGAAATAAAAATGCCAGCTTAAAATAAAAAATTAAAGGTCTGAAGGCAGAAAATACTAACTTAACTGATGAAAATGTCAGCTTAAAAGCAGAAAATACAAATTTAAAGGTAGACATCACTGAGCTTAGACAACGATTATCTAAATACGAATCCATATAGTTTTTTAACGTAGCTTGGCTTCTACATTATTATCTGTCGGTTCGTCATTTTACCATTATCGTTTAAGCTAGCATTTTCCTATTTGGCTTTAGTACATCATCCCTTTTCTGGATAAAATTCAGGCACGCCGAATTAAAATCATAGCACTCGTCCATGCTGAGTGAAGCCGCTGGCCGAACCGAGTCCGGACGGCCCATGTCGGCATTGGCTGTCACGATGCATGTTTTCGGCTCGAATCTGGACGGCCACTTGTCTGAAAACTTTTTTATGTTTCAGTAAAAATCTGTTGGTGAACCATTTTGAATCGGCTCGCAAAACGCTATAAAGTCCGAAACCAAATGGCTACATTTTTTTTTCTACGCGATCTTCATTTAAAATGGTCGCGTCGAACAATGGCTTGGTCACGGTAGACGATGCCATAACCTAGCATCTAAACAAAATTGTCGTCGCGAAAAAGGTCCCCCCTACGAAAAACATATGATCGGCCATCCAAGACAAACGTTAAAGGTCTATGAACAGACGTGGCTCGGCTATGGCCAAAATTGGTTAGGAGAACCAACCCAATGACTCGTAAAAAGTTACGATCATCCCAGGAGAAACAAGAAATAATTCTTTGACCTTTACATCCAAATTGTTACCCATCTAAATTTCGACTGAATTTGTCAATATTCTAAACCTTCATAGAAAGTTTCAATAAATATTTTGTAAAAATGTAAAATTTTTATTAAATATTATCTGAGTAGATCTTCTGAGTAGATACATATAGACTGAAATAAATTCTAACTAGATCTATTTTTTAAAAAAATATTTTTTTTCAGCCAGAAAAAGTTTTCAAAAAAAAAAAAAAAAAAAAAAAAATTCGGCCAGAGAAATATTTTGCAAGTTGTCAAGATCAGTTGAAGATCAGATTTTAAACCCTAAACGTCTAATCGCAATCCAGTCAATCTGAGCTTCGGACGAGACACGTGACCAGTCAAGCCACGCCCAATCAATTTTTTTTTCGTGTGACCTTGACGGAACTTCAAGGGCGGAATAATATATAACACTTCGTCACGTGGCTTGGCTGGACCCTTCCTTTATAAAGTGTTGGACTTTGCCATTTGCTTCTCGTTAAAACTATTTTTATAATTAAATTTATAAGTTTAAATTTTTAAGGATCCAATATTGGTCACAGGTCGACTTAAAAAATGGTCCGAACGAGTCTTCCATCGTAAAGAAAAGTCTTTACATGAAGAAGCTTTGTTCTACCCAATTATTTTTTATTTTTTAATTTTTTTTTACAACATTACAGTTCTGTATATTGTAACAGTTCTTGTGGCTCTGCGACCTGGGACTCTTCGACCTGCGACCGTTCATACTGATCCAACCAGTTTAAGGTCGCAGGCGTCATGAGTTGATGGATCATGTAATCTAGATCCTGATTTTCGGCCATGGGCGTATTCAGGATCTCATGCAAGTCTTGATGTTGGGTTGCATCTAGCTCCGGACTTTCGGACTCTGGACTTTCAACTATAGGCTCTGGACTTTGAGGCTCTGGACTTTGAGGCTCTGGCCTTTCAGGCTGTGGACTTTGAGGCTCTGGACTTTGAGGCTCCAGACTCACCAGCTCTGGACTTTGAGGCTCTCCGCTTTCCAGCTCTGGACTTTTGACTTCGGGGTCTGTATTGACGGTCGAGTTCTTGAATCTGGGCTCCGATTTCTTGATGCGCTTATCATTCTTCTTGGACTCGTCCTTGCGTTTCACGGCCTCGAACCTGAGGTCGAGGGGAGGTACATCCGGCCCCTTGATGCGCTCGGCGACTATGCTGGGGTCGCCCATTTGCTTGCATAGTATATCCTCGACATGTTTTGCGAAGTCTGGGGTCACGATCGTCACGTTTCTGTCCAAAACGGGAGGGGGGGGGGTTGGTAGGGAAGAGCCAATAAGTTACTTGCTGAGACGGCTCTTGGGACGATTCTGGTTCTGAGGCTGGAGATGGCGGGTTTTGGAAATACCTGGATACAATTCTAGTGGTGCTGGTTGAGGCTACGGCTACTGTTGTTGTGGGTACGGTTGTTGATGTTGCAACCTCTTCTTCTTCCTCGTCGTCGATCGAGAGTATGAAGGGTGTTTTGACAGGCACGTCGTGCATGCCGTCGATATTCATGACCCTCTCTGCCAGGGGGTCTCTGACATCGAAGCTGAGATTCATACAGTCTTCGACCACGTCCAAGCTGAAAAAGGTCTTCTGGGTCGAAAAGAGAATGTAGGTCGTACCTTCGGGTATCTTGTAGCAAGAGTGAGCCTCCAAGATCAGCCTGTCGTAGAAATGGAGGGTCCTGTTCTCGACCTTCAGTCTCTTCATGATCCTGGGCTTCATGCAAAACAGCAGAGGCACGTTCAGCGTCTGGATGATGTGAGACCACCCCTTCCCAACGGTCCTCTGGCCAAAGGTGAAGTGAGCTATAATCAGGTATCGATTGCCTGGACACTTGAAGCCCGTTCTCAGGTCGGCATTTATTCTGTTGGCTTCGTTCAGGGGTTTTTCGAACCTATTGATGATGGTCATCCACTTAATGTCTTCAGGTCTGAAGGGATTTTCTGTCTTGGCCTCTCTGCCCAGCACGGGAAAGGTATTGATTATTTTGTCGGTCATCATTCGTTTCTGATACATGATTTTGTTATCCTGGGTCATGAAGAGACAGAAGACTTTGATGTCGCCTTCTCCAGGCAACGCTTCGATGTTGGGATATTCCTTTAGCCTCTCGACCGAAGTCGAAAGGGTTATGGTAAAGGCGTCTATGACCCTGAAATGATTTCTGAGCGTGGTCAGCGAGCTCCGAAGAGAGAATGGCTCGTCGATCGAAAAGCCGGACTTATATAGCCGGTCTGAAACAGGATGCAGTCATAAGCCGTTTCCAGAGAAACAGGATGAGATAAAGTTTTTTATAGAACTAGCCTGTGATCTATTGTTGTTTGACGGGTCGACAGGATGTTACAGGATGAGATAAATTTTTTTATAGAATAGGTCGGAGGCAGGATGTTGCATAAGCCGCTTCCACTGAAACAGGATGAGATAAAGTTTTTTATAGAACTACCCTGTCATCTAATGTCTAAACAATATTGAAGAATGATAAACTTAGCAGCCTTTTTATAGAAACGGATCTTCCGGAGGAAACAGAATGTGCGTAATAGATTTACATAGAATTCAGATAAAAATAGAGGTAGCTGCTAGTATAAATACAGGCTGCTCGACGAGCCATTTCATTTTGACTGCTAGATCTTGTTGCTTGCTAGTCGTGCTTTCTGCTGTCAATATGATCTTCGAAATTCTGGCCGAGGAACTCAACGTGAGGTTGACCGGCTTTCTGTCTTGGGAAGGTGAAATTTTCATCAAGGGTACGGACGTAGTGTTGCAAAAAACCCACAGTTTTTGAGAGATGCGAATAAACCCGGGAATTTTGGGGAATAAACCCGGAACTTTGGGGAATTTTGAAAGTAAACAAAACCATTCATTTTCAAAGTGGAAGTTAGGGCTAACGCATTGAACATACATATACATAATACTTTAAAATGTCAATGAGCATTGCATAAACAAGTTTTATAAAATTTTGTCTTTCTTTCTTTTTTTTTTTAAGCAAAGAAAATAAACTTAAATTATGTATGTTCTGTTTTAATCTTAAAAATATAGTTTAAGTAATATTACTTGATCAGAAAGGTCTTAAAATGATAATTTTAGTTAAGTACCTAGTCTTTTAAACTGCAATGATTTTGAGTAATTTTTTTTTTTTTTTTTTTTTTAGGTTGTACAATAAATATTCATTTTAAATGTTTCACAAAGACGTGCAATCAACTTTCTTTTATCCGCAATTACATTTTTAATGTTAAAATAAATAAATAAATAAATAAATAAATAAAATAAAAATTTAAAGCAAACTACTATTACATCTGTATTTAACAAAATTAAATATAAACGATGATGAATATTCATTTCTGCATTTTAAAAATATTCTCCTTTGTATTTTTAAAATAAATATCTATATTTACATTTTATTGCTGTGTATTATTTGAATATGCTTAAATTATTTACCTTATGAGTAAAAATGACAAAAAATGTGTCCATGCATCAAATTATTTCAAAACTCCCTGAAATTTTCAAAATTCCCAGGAATTTTCAAAACTTCCTTCCCAAAAAACCCGGTTTATTTCCGGGGAAGAAACGGGTTTTTTCCAACCTTTGCAACACTATACGGACGTGGCCACTTTCATGAGACAGGCTAATTCATCCAGAGTATTGAACCTTTGCCATCTCGTAGTGAAGGATGTCGTCCTCGATGGCTTGAGGCTGCCCCCTTCCTTAGCCAAGTCTCAGATTTTTGGCTTGGAGGATGCAAAGACCCTCATGGATATGCATCCTGGGGAGTTCCAATCTCTCTTCAACGGGCCGATCGAGATTCTGTCTCCCATTGAAACTTCGTTCAACCTCAAGAGAGCCATACGCATTCGGATCGTGAACTCGTCCGACGATACCGTAGAAAGTTTTCTATCCGATCTGAAGAAATCCATGGATCAACACATGGATTTGGTATACACCGATTCCTATGTCTTCGGAGAAAGGTATGGAGAGCTGGAGCTATCCTATTATCCAGACAAGATCAAAGTTCTAGTGGGTGGCAAACCTCGCTGGTATAAATCCTCGTCTTAAGATCTGGACGGTGTGCGAAAAAATGGGTCGAGCGAAGCGTCTCATGGCAGAATATTCTGTCTTTGACGCTTCGCTCGACATATTTTTTGCGTCAGATATAGGGCCAATATTGGATGCGTTCCGATTCGTACTTTAAGATTTCGAGTCGTTTATAGGATAAAGCAATATTGGTAAATTATAAAGACTCGAGTGGATCATTCGATAGGATAAAGTTAAGTGGGCCGAGCTGTGTTAAGGGTTTAAAATAAGAAGCTAAGCCAAGCCTGTAAAATTTAAATTTTTTTAGTTGATTCTGCTAAACCAAACATGTAATATTTAAATTTTTTTAGTTATATTAATGAATATGCTAATGGCTAAGCTACATATGTAATATTTAAATTTTTTTAATTATATTAATGAGTGTGCTAATGGCTAAGTCAAACATGCAATATTTAAAATTTTTAATTATAATCAGATCAATCGATCCTCTATATCTATAAAAAGATTTTTCGAGAGAAGTGTTGACAGGATATGGACAGGATGTTATACAAGTCTTTCCTCAGGAAGTCTGATAAGCGGAGCAAGTATAAATACGAGTGCCCGACGAGAGCTCTTCAATTGCTAGTCGATTTCTCTTAATGCTAGCCACACAATTTTATGCTCTGATCGAGATGCTTCTTAAAATACGTTGTTACAGTAAGGGAGTTGTACTGAGATGCATCATTTCTACCGATGGGACCCTCTTCGTCCGGGTTCTGGACGTTGCGATTTTCACCAGCCCCCTGGATATAGAGAAATTTGTATCCAATAGCGCCGGCATCAACGTAAGGGATGTGATAGATACCAAGGTCCAAATACCTGCCAAGCTGGCCAGGACTAAATTGTTCTCGGTCGGCGAGGCCAAGTATCATTTGAAGGAGTACCTGGAGGAAGATGAATTTGATTCCATTTTCGACGGGTCAGCCCAGGTAGTTTATCCATCTAATCTGGAGGTCGCCTTGGACTTCAAGAAGGCCGTGACGGTCAAACACGTCAAACATTCATGCTACCTGTTCCAGGACTTCTTATATGATTTTCTAATCAATGTTAAAAGAATTTTTGACCTGGAGTGCGAAGACAACGATTTATGCGAGTCTCGAATCGTGGAACCCTTAAAATTGACTATCAGCAAAGTCCAATACGAAAAACCCATAGAGGTCTTGTGTTAATGATTCCTTTAAACGAGGGCAAAAAGACGGGTCGAACGAGGCGTCTCATGGCAGATATTCTGTCTTTGACGCCTCATTCGACCCATTTTCGTGCGACGGTCGTAAGCCAATATTGGAGGGATTTAATTTGAGACTTTGATTCTGGAAGACGAGTACGTGATAAAATTGAATCTTGTAGACGATTTAAATGTATAAAAAAATCCATTAAGGCAATATTGGTTATTATTTTTGAATCTGGAAGACGGACACATGATAAAATGGAATCTTGGAGACGATTTAAATGTATAAAAAAATTCATTAAGCCATTATTATTTATTATTTTTTACAAGTTGTGTTCAAACATTTTGATTACATACAGACATTTCCGCTGGCGCGGAAATGTCTGTATGTTTAAAATATGAAAACAGAATATTTGAACACAATTTAATTTTTATCTAATTTTATTACATTATATATTTAAACTAAATATGCTTATAAACTATTTTTTTTCAAGGTCATATATATATATTTATACATTATTTTTTTATCTTAGCAATTTGCCAAATATGCATATTTTATTATAACTAGTAGACATTTTCTTTTCGAGACAGACAGACGTTCAACTCGTAGACTCTGTCCTTTTCCTCAACCTCGTAGTCTTTTCAATTTCTTCGAATTTTCTTTTAAGACTGCCAAACAAGTCTTGCAGCAAGTTACTGGACTTGAGGGTCCATATTTCCTCGGCCCTCACACACATGGAAAAGCTCTAGGGCTTCTCTTCGTCCATATCCTCGTGTATAGATTCTACCTTCGGGTGGAGCGTACGGATGCGTATTCTGATCGAAGACCGTACGGGCGTATTCGTAGTCTCCCCTGAGCCAGTCTTGGAGATTAATCTCACCTTCGTTTCAGACCGTGATTTCGAAAGCCCCTTTTCTGTTGAAGGATATGATTCTAGGATAGGAAGAGGTAACCCTGCCCTTGAGCCACAGCTTCTTCGTGCGATGGATGTCTTCGAGCGACATTCGAGACGTCTTCATAGCCACGGTTATGAAATCAGTCGAACACGTATCTTTTTCATGAAAGTTGCGTGTGGGATCATGGTAGCCAGATCCTTGGGAGCGTGTCGAACGGTAAAGTTGTAAGGCGACGAGTAGTTTAGAAACTTGCGGACCTCAACGGCTACGAAATAAGTCTTTCCGTCGGAAGAGACAGCTGCGAGGAGACCAGGCTTGGCATCGAAAGATATTTTCAGCCACATGTTTGTATAATGAGGATGACAGATCGATGTTTTTTTTATATAGGAGACCGACGTCGCTATTGTATATAGCCAAGCCACGCCCACTCAAAATTTTTTTTCGTAGTCATATCTATATATAAGTACTTGCTTGGCTGGTTTTCGTGAACACAACATCCTGTAATCAGTCATCCAACATTAGACAACAGGATATGAAACATTATCTCATCCTGTTTCTGGGGAAACAGCTTATGCAACATCTTGACTCACAGCCATATCGTATAAATAACTTTATCTCATCCTGTTTTCATGGAAACGACTTGTGCAATATCCTGTCGATCCGTCAAACAATAGTGTATAGAAATCTTTATCTCATCCTGTTTTCATGGAAACGGCTTATGCAACGGCTTGTTCAAAGACATACTATTAATTTGAAATTATTTTTATCGTTTCCAGGAACCCCTTATCTATTCTTTGGCATCCGCTTTCTAAAGTATAATTTTTTTCTTTTTTTTTTTTTTCAAAGTCATATTTTTACTTTTATTTCTTTTCCAAAGGACTTTTTTTTTTTTTTTTTAATGTGACTTTGAAATTTTTTTTTATATGTGACGTTGAAAATTTTTTCTTATATAATTTTAACTTTGATGTCTTGCAAAGAATCTCTTAAGAGTTTTATCTATTTCCATTTCAATGTTATGACTAATAGACGATAAGTCATATGTACTATCTTCATCTTTTTGATAGACTGACATTATGTCTTTCAGCGAATCCCTTATCATTTTTTTCAACGTCGTCGCCGATTTCGAATACGCTGAAATATATCTGTTGTAATTCATGTAATTTTTTATCTTGTATTTGTTCAGAGCCTGTTCATTGAACTGTTTTCGCTTCACCTTAAAAATTTTTCTCGAGCGAGATGTTTCTTCTGCGTCTTTCTTCAGTACGAATCCTTCCAGAGGACAATCTGCGTATGCGCTCCGATACTGTTCTACTTTTTCGTACAAGTCTCCTATCGTTTCGTATTCTAAATCTAAAATCGGCATGCAGGGTAGATTCACTCACTGGAATATTTTTAGGGCGTCGCTGTTCTTCATGAATGTTTCCGAATCCAATTGGTAAATGTCGAAGGCTCGAAAAAATAGTGTCTTTCTTCCGAATGCGTATTCAGATTCGAAATCGTAGTATACGATTTTCCTAACGTTCTTGCCGAATACGTCTGCGAAAATGGTGAAGTTGTCATTTAAAATGTTTTTGATTAGACGAACTTTTTCCGACAGCGGTCCCATGATTTGGTTCAAACCAAAATTGCATGTATTTTCGTCTAACACTACGTTATTAGACTGTATCCTGAACGAATGGTTAACGTAGCCTATTCCGACATTCGAACCATCAATTTTTTCTGTCGCGATTAAAGATGCCTCGGAATAAACCTGACTGGAGATGTCGTTATACTTAATAACAGCCTCTAGAGCAGCCATCATGAAGCGTTTAGAAGCAAGCCTTCTGAATGAAAAATGTCCAGAGAGCTGAGCTTTATATACCTTAGAGCTGAGCTTTATATTAGAGGATGTAGCGCGTTACATAAGCGACTAAAACAGGATGTTTTTTGAATGTGTCCGGATGAGATTAGAAACGGTCTAATGTTAGATGGACAGGATGTTGCACAAGCCGATTCCACAGAAACAGCATGAGATAAAGTTTTTTATAGAACTAGGATAGGTCTGAGGCAGGATGTAGTTTGACTGATAGACAGGATGTTGGACGAGGCAGGATGACTCGAAGACTGTTGGTGGAAGACGTTTAGACACAATGATGATTTCGGTTCGTTAGCCGTTATTTAAATAGCCAAACCATAGCCACGCAATTTTTTTTTTAATGTGACGTTGAAAAAAAAAATTATAGTTGTGTTGAAATATTTTGTTTTCATACAGACATTTCCGCTAGTGCGGAAATGTCTGTATGTTTAAATAATGAAAACAAAATATTTTAACACAATTTAATTTTGGGTGTGGCTTGGCTCATTAGGTTTTGTCAACCAACAATAATTCAGACTCGATTATGGGTATGATGGCTGAAAATATATATTTTTATGAAGATATTTTTTAATGATAAGTTTACCTTACAAAATGTTTATTTTTCCCTATACAAAATCCCTATGTAGATGTATTTTAGGGAAAAATTTTGGGAAAATCAATATACAGTATATAATAATTTTGTGATTTTTTTCCCTATAAAAACCCTAATAATATTTTTACATATTTTTTTAGATTTAATATTAATATATATATATATATATATACTAAATATTAAAAAAAAATCTATCCATCTCTATAGGTGCTCGATTTTGCATGAATTCAGCTATATCCATACTTAGGTTAAATATATGATGCAATAAAATTAGGTTGAAATTCAGAATTTTTTTTTTTTATCAAAGTCACAGAAAGAAAAAAAATTGCGTGGGCGTGGCTTAGCTATATAAATAATGGCTAACGTGCCCACACAATTATTGTGTCTGAGCGTCTTCCAACAACAGTCTTCTAGTCATCATGCCTCGTGGAACCGCCTGGACTTTGAAAAATTTCAAATTTGTCAAAATTTTCAAACTCTGATATCTTGCAGTGGATCTTCTGAAGCGTGTAAAAAAACTAAGTCAGGTAGAAAATATCAAAGACTAAGCCCTGATCTGAAAATCTGTAAAACTTAGAAAAAATTTCGAGATGGGTAAAAAAATGACAAAGTCCAACGCTTTATAAATGAAAGGTCTGAACTTGGAAAAATCTATATACTATATAGCCAAGCCACGACCACTCAAAAAATAAATAAATAAAAAAATTACTAGAATGAATATATTTTTTTTCGTAGTCCTATCTATATATAAGTACCTGTTTGGCTGGTTTTCGTGCACACAACATCCTGTCTATTAGTCATCTGACATTAGACAATAGGATATAAAACTTTATCTCATCCTGTTTCTGAGGATACAGCTTATGCAACATCCTGCCTCACAGCCGTATTCTATAAAAGCCTTGATCTCATCCAGTTTTCATGGAAACGGCTTGTGCAGCATCCTGTGGATCCGTCAAACAATAGTCTAGAAAAATTTATCTCATCCTGTTTTCATGGAAACGGCTATACAACGGCTTGGTCAAGGACATAATATTTATATGTCATTATTTTTATAGTTTCCAGGAACCCCTTATCCATTCTATGGCATCCGCTTTCTAAAGCATAAAAACCGGCCTCTAGCCTCAGCCTATACACTTTGGACTCTTCTTACGACATGGAAACATTATATTTTGACGCCCTGTCCGACGAACGGATGAACTTCGCCTTCGAAATCCAACCACGATGGAATGTCCTGGACACCCCGCGGTTGCCGTGTGAGCTCGTGTCTAAATACGAGCAAGCCCGGTTACCATCCAAGACAGCCCCCGAGCCATCCCAGCCCAGCGTGACTCACTGCCGGGAGTGGAAGCCTCCTCCACTCATCCATTACGATCGACGGCCATGTGATATTCCGAAAGGGATAGGTCCTAAGGATCCCAGATCACAGACTAAAAATCACAGACTAATTCTATGAAAAACTTTATCTCATCCTGTTTCAGTGGAAACAGCTTATGCAACATCCTGTTGGTCAGTCATCCGATATGAAATGATAGACTAATTCTATAAAAAACTTTATTTCATCCTGTTTCTGTGGAAGCATCCTGTTTCAGTGGAAACAGCTTTTGGAACATCCTGTTGATCAGTCATCCGACCTGAGACCACAGACTAATTCTATAAAAAACTTTATCTCATCCTGTTCTGTTTCTCAGAATTTTTGAACGATAAGCTTAGGTCTGGGTATAAATACGAGCTGCCTCTCGAAGCACTCATCATTTCGACTTCTGTTGCTCTCAGTTAGTAGTCATGCTTTTTACGCTAGAACATCCCCAGCTTAACGCTAAGATATTGTGTGTAGTCTCTGCCGACGGATTCTTGTTCGTGAAGGCAGCCGACGTAGCCAAGCTGATGGGGAAGGAAAATGCCAGTGCTTATGTTCGGTGAACAACCAAGCTCAAGGTGAAGGACCTCGTCTACAAGAAGATCAGGCTGCCAATCTCCTTAGCAAACACTTGGGTGTATCCTGTAGACTAGGTCAAGTTTCGGCTCGGAGATGTGCTCTCTTCCATGGGATTCGAGGCGATGTTTAGATCTGCCAAAGTCCATATCCTAGATCCTTTGGTCTCGAGAGCCTGCATCAAGAACGCAGTCAGAGTTCGAATCGTGAGGGAGTCCGAGGTCTCCGTAGATGAATTCATCCATGATTTCGGGGATAGAACCATGCTGTTCTTCGACGGAGACCACGACGGACGATCCTCGCCTCCACGGAGACAAGTTCGAGACGATCTCATGGACGGACACCCCTTCGTCCAGGATTAAAGTCTTCGTGGGAGATAGTTCTAGATGGTACAAACTGATCACCTAGAGAATCCGGAGTTGGGCAAGAAAATGGGTCAAACGAAGCGTCTCATGGCAGATTTCTGTTTTTGACGCTTCGTTCGGCCCATTTTTTTGCGACGGTCGTATGCCAATATTGGATGGATACCGATTGAGACTTTGAATCGGGGCGATAGAAAATTTACATTAATACTTACATATTGACAGTATTTTTTAAATTTAACATTATCCTGACGCTAGATAATATTTTTAAATGGACGTTATTCCAATGCCAATATTGAAACGACTCAGATAGAAATTTCTAAAATTACAATATTAGATCGGAGAAATTTCTAAATTTCCAATATTGAATAAAATTTTTAAATTGACATGATCCCGACGCTAGATAAAATTTTTAAACGGACAATATTGGGCGACGACCCTTTTTTAATTTATGCTATACCAATATTGAATAAATTTTTTAACGATCCGATAAACAAATAAAATATTTAAATAATATATTTAAAGCCAAAAATTTTATTATTAAAATAAAATATTTAAATAATACATTTAAAGTCAAAAATTTTATTATTAAAATATGAAACCGAATCGAATGACGAAAATTTCTGAAGGGGTGGAGTCGCTCGAAGAATTCTTCGACCGACTGTATGAATGGTTGAGTGTTCTGTTTAGTGATGAAAAGAAGTTCAATTTAGATGGCCCCGATAATTGGAAATATTACTGGCTCGATATTCGCAAGGAACCACAAACTTTTTTCAGCAGACAACAAGGAGGGGGTTCACTCATGGTGCGGGCAGCATTTTCCTTTAAAGGAACTACCGTCACTACCGATATTGTTTTTTAAGATAGCCAATGTACCGAAGATTACCAGAAAATGCTGGAAGTACGGTTACTTCTATTTGGAAATTTGTTAAGAGGGAAAGAATGGATAGATCAGCAAGACAATTGCTCCATTCACGTGTCAAACTCTACAATGCAATGGTTTAGATAAAACCAAGTAACTGTTATGGACTGGCCAGCCCTATGTCCTGACCTGAACCCAATAGATAACCTTTGGGGAATATTTGCTAGTGATGTAAATGCTAATTTCGTCAATTTGCATCAGTTCAAGATCGAATGTTTCAAATTCAAAGAAGTTGGTTTTCTCTAAAGCCAGAAATTCTTCGAACTATTGTTTTGAGTATGTCTGATCGAGTTTTCGAAGTGATTAGGAAAAATGGATCAAAAACTTGAATGTTAAAGAAAAAATAATGAGTTGTCTATAAACTTTTGGGACAGTAAATTTTCAGTTTTAGTTTCTATTACAATGTCTGTGATTGTAATATAATATTTTTGTATAATACTATTGTTGTCTTGATGTTACTTATAATTAAAAATGATTTTGAAATCTGTATTAATTTTTTCAATGGTAAAATAAAGAAAAACCGTTGTCTTTAAATTTTTGGGACGCACTGTAATGACCTTCTTCTCAAGGAAGTTGCTTAAATCATATATCTGGTAACTTTCTAAATGATATTTTTAATCAAAAATTTTTGTTTTTCCTACTATATTTGACATTACTGTAACTAATAACTGTACTGTGACTAATAAAAGAAAAGTTTTAATATGTTATGTAAAACGAATTGCTAAAAAAATTGCTTTGTTGACTCTGAAAATTTTTTGGAAAAACATAGTAGAAATTTTTCCACTCTACATCACAACCATGGATAGCCCACTCTAAGTAAAGTGGTGTTTCTGTTTTGTTTTTATCATTGTGCTGTGCTCAGTAGGATGCACAATGTGGAGTGTTGTCTAGTGCATACTTTAATAAAGAAGCCGTTGGAGGTAGACATAACGTGATTTTGAATATGTATGGTGAATTTTGATCTTTGTGTGACATTGTGATAGAAAAAGATTTATTTTACTACGTTTTCTCTTTTCATATTTGTGTAAAATGTCCTGTGCATTACAAAAATATTTTAACAGCACAGAAATGAAAACTGGTGGTTTTTGAGGGACTAAAAAGTAGTGACTGAAAGTTGCTATGCATTTTAGGGAGAATGTAAGAGATGTGTGGTGTTCTTGTTTGCTATTAGTAATACGGATATATTTCTATTGTTCTGTTGTCTGTGAGAAAAGAAATAATATGCATAAGAGTAGTATTTTTTTATTTTTTTCTGGTGAGCGGGGGGGGGGGCGGACTTTATTATATATGTGTTTTATAAATGTTATAAATCTTGGTGTTTGTGATGTTTTTATAGTTGGTGGTTTTGAAAGATTTTTTAAAGTGGTGTTTGTGACATTTTATATAACAGGTGTTTTCAAATTTTTTATGAAAAGGGTTTTAAAAAAGTGTTTAACCAATGTTTATAAAAAGTTTTCAACTTGTGCTTTTAAATGATTATAAATGGTGTTTCTGACATTTTTACAGTTTTCAAGATGTTTATGAATTATTCATACGTGTGGGACAGTGATTGCAGCGGCATATAATTTTCTGCACTACGGAATTTTTGCACCTTAAAACAGCTATATCCAGCAATGTTTTTTTTTTTTTTTTTTTTTTTTTGGGGGGGGGGGGGGGTGGGGTGGGGTGGGGTGGGGTGGGGTGGGGTGGGGGTTCATGTACATTATATGATTGGTGCAATAGAGAATTGTATGCATTTTGAGATTCATGCATTGCTAGGCTGGGATATACAGGGATGTTATTTTGGTTTGTGTGTGCTATAATTAGAGTTGCACCAAATAGTGATTTTTTTCGAATACTTAAATTCAATGTTAATGTGTTTTCATACTCAAAATAGATTATTTATTTTCGACATTGGTTGACTAAAAAGTATCAACATATAAATCTAAGCATTAAAAGATAATTTTTATAATTGAAATACAGAAATCATAAAATATGTTTAAAAAAAATATATTATATTGCTTATATTTCCCTTTGTAAAATCTCAAATTTTAATAAATAGACTAAAAAGGTGAAATACATTATATAAGAATAAATAAAATTTCCCCCCTTTGAATTTTCAAAAATTAATCTGTACTTTTGCATTTTCGCCCATGCAAATCTTGCCAAGCAGACTTTATTGGTGACAATACACAGTATACACAAAAAAAAGTGTTAATGCTGCAAATCTCACCAAGTAAACTTTATTGATGACAACACATAGTGTACACATAAAAGAAGTTAATAAATGTTAGTTCTAAGATTTTTTTTACTTTAGATTAGAGGCATAAACATTTTAATATCGTTTAAAAAAATTTCAAAATTTTCCTTCTCTATGTAAGTTCCGCGAGAAAACTTTCTAGATGATGCGCCATTCCTCTGTGTTTCTTATTTCAACATATGGCGCTACCCCACAGTTTTTCTATTTTGTGTTTGTGCGTTCCAGTTTCCAGATCGACAAAATTGTATTTATTGTTCACTTTGAAATGTTCGAAATTCTCCTCTTCCAGTTTTTAAGTGCAGTATGATTTCCACGAATTGGAATATATTATTAGTGCCTTTTTTGATATTTTCCTTAATTGCTACTAATATAAGGCTCATGGATTCGTTTGGCATCTTCACAAGGAAATATTCAATTGTTTCACGACAAACTCTACCAAAAATCCACTATTGTGGAAGAATCTTCCACACATCGTTTTTGCGCTTCGTGAACATACTTTCATCCACTTTGACGATCATACCAGGTCCTCCTATTTTCTGTTGTTGATGTTTAAGCAAAGAAATTACATAAACCTCGCACATGTAGTTATTGCAGTCCACAACTGTTCCGTGACTGATTTCCTACTGTTTTTCCCACAATTTAACTGAAGTTAATTCTTCACTCTAACTATATAAATAAACCTGATACACTTCAAGAAACTGAATTCGTCTTCTTTTCCGGACAAATTTCAAATTTTCCTTAGTTTTCATTCATTTTTGACATATTAGGAAAAAGATGTGACTGATAAGAAATAAGTGCAACTTGTTTTGAAAATGGGGCAGTAAAAAGTTACCAGTGGGGATATTCAGTTTGGTGTCGTTCCCAGTAGCAGAATTTTCTGTATTTATCCGCAGCAAAATAAAATTTGTCCGAAATCCAAGAATACTGTGCCATGTGTGGTAGCACAAGAAGTTTTAGTAATTCTTAAAATTTGCATCTACAAAGAAAATTAATTGAAAATATACAAGTACTAAAGAGATAAATGTAAATTATATCTGTATTTTTTAGGCCTAGCATTTCTTATTGAAATTTTAAATTAATCTGCAGAGTTTTAAACAATCTGCAGCGCTTGCTGTCGTGCTGCACTGTTTCTGCTACCACTGTATCGTTAAAATCAATCTTGGTGACTTTATCAGCTGTGCAGGCGAAATGGAAAAGTACAAATTAAACTCATGTACAGTCAAGGTAAAAAAAAAAAAAAAAAAAAAAAAAAAAAAAAACGCAACACTTGATGTAACTTTATTGCTAATCGACGAACAAAAATATAATAGGTATCATTCTTGTGGGAATTGTAGAAAATAAAGTGAAACTTTGAATTGGGGGTCGTCTACATATTAAAATATGCACCAACTTTGATTTTTTCAATGGTAATACCCTATTTTTATTTTATATTTGAATTCCTGTGATCTGGAATATTGATTGTATATTTTACTTTTATATATATATATCTGTACTGATAAGTATAAAGGATTTAAGTCCAAAAATGTCGATTTTGAGTTAAGTACATAGTCAGACTCAGAAAAAAATTCTCTATCGATTGGTATAAATGATTTAAATCCATGTCATTTAGTCTTTGAGAAAATCCATTGGTAAAAAAAGTTTCAAGTCAGAAATTTAGCAATAATCTTTGGTATAAAATATTTAATTCAATTTTTTCCCTTTATTAAATGAAGGTTGACAATCCCTGAATGGTATAAAGGGTATAATACCAACATAATCCGTTTTTCCTAATCGATTCTTCTGATTAGTTTTTAGTTAGTTTAACTTTATTTTTCGTTTCCTGAAAAATCAAGAATATGGACTTAAATCCTTTATACTTATCAGTACAGATATATATATAGAGAGAGAGAGCTATAAGCGTTCAAATTTTGAAGGTACAAATGTTAAATTCACATTTCAAACTTTAATTAATATCTTCATAAAAAATAATTTGATCGATATAATTTTTTTTACAAGATACACCGAAGAAACCCAAATATAATCTATTATCACTTTTGATTCTGAAAAATATTAATAAATTCATTTTCAAAAAAAATTGTGACCTATATTAATTTTTACATAAAATGAATCCTAATGCTGAAAAATATGGGTGTCATTGCTGTTATTAATTTTCGAGATATAAATAAATCTTTCTTTTGAAGAGGCTTCTTAAATCGCTTCTTAACTACCGTCATAGTGAAAGGGTTAATCATTTAGTTTATATACTGCTTTATTTTTTGTGGGGGAGATTATTACTTTAAGGATACTTTAGTCATTAAAAATTACTTTTTAAATATATTTTAATTAAGAAACTATATTTTCATAGAAATTATAAAACAAATCTTACAATTTCAAAGAGTTAAACTGACCAAAACTGGTAAATGCAATTAAAATTGTTTAATGTTTACTTAATGATACCTTACAATAATTTATTGGAAAAGATTTAGTTTATACATCGTTATGTATGTATATATATGTATACAAATTGTTTCAGTTTGTACATTATGTCACACCTACGAAATGAAGTGAAAGAAAATTTAAGTTTTACTAGTGATCAGTATAGCCACGGTGACACTTTTTAATGGAAAAATATCGCACATTTTTCAAAGAACGCTGCCTGACCAATCTAAAATGTATTCTCTAAAGAAGAATTTAAGTATATATGTATTTAAAAAACTGAAATCAGAGATAACCAAGATGCTGTAAAAATGATAATGTTTTATCACTATTAATGTTATAATACATATTTTCTTAAAAATTTTCCGGTGTGAAACAGTAAAATTTTGTCTAATTTTTGTAAAATCTTAATTTTATTTTTCTAGATTTACAGATATACCCCTAGCACATGGTTATAACTCTATGAATACAAACTGCATAATTTTCCGCACTGGCAGACTCTCAGGAATTCAAGTATGAAGTTAAAATTGGATGTTGCTATTGAAAAAAAAAATGAAAGTTGGTGCTAATTTCAATCTGTAGATGACCCCCTAATTCAAAATTTGACATTTTCAAAAAATATATTTAATTCCAAATCATAGAAATAATATTTTAAATATAACTTTGTAAATTGTTCTTGAAATATAATTTTACTAATTTAAATATATTATTCATAAAACTGTTGATGAATTAAAAAAAAAAAAAAAAAAAAAAAATGCGAATGAATTTTAATTTTATATGATACAAAATATTTTTACCAATTTCAATATTTTAACTGAATTTTAAATTTAACTGCACTATTCGGTAGCCGAATATCAATATATTCGGCCAAGCCGAATATTCAGCGTCGCGTGCCGAATAGGCAGAAAACCGAATATTAGGTACAACTATAGTAATAACGATTGTTGCAATACAAAATTCCATGTTTTTATTTCCTGTGATTTTTATTTATTTATTTATTTATTTATTTATTTATTTTTTCGATTGGTTATAATGGCTTAATTGTAGTTTCACTGGCCAATTACGCCAAGCATGCTAGATCGCCAGATATTATACGCTTTGTGTTTACTTCTGCTTTTTTTGCGTCATGTGTTACGTCTCCAGTGTATGGTAGAGCCCCTAAATAAAATAATAGGCCGGCGCACCACCGCCATTTTTTTGCCTCCGAAGAAGACAGCATTCCTGCTTGGCGTCCTTATCGCTTCCCTAATGATTTCAAGAAATCTTAATCTGAAGCTAATCCGCTCAAGATAAGAGCAATAAGCAACAATATTCCTAAAAACACATTTTTTTCAGAGTACATTCTCAGGATGTCGTTTTATTCTAAGGATATCCTATGGATGTACGATGTGTTGTTAGGGCGGTTTCTGTTTCTTTTACAAAATGTCGCCAAAACTCAAATACACAGTAATAGAAGGTCTGTGAACACTTTATATTCACTTCTTGAATGATTATAGCAGTTTATCGCTAAAAAAACTTCCATATCATAGTTTACTTAGCTAAAATTATGAAATATAATAAAATAAGTTACTTTAAAGTAACGTAAGACGATAAAAAAAAATGTTTGTGGTTTGTTTATCAGAGAAACGCGCTGGGTACATGTTGCAACCCTAAGGCAACAAAATGCCTGATGCGCCAGCTCGTATATATAGGAGCCTTAGTGTATGGTACTTTGTTTAGCTGCTGAATTGAAGTGCATTTTTTTAATGTTTGTATTGAAAGCTCAAAAATTAATGACACAGAGCAATTTTAATTCTTTATCAGAGCAATTTTAAAGGAAATGTTTTACAGTAATTCGTTTGATACGTTATTTTTGATGAAATGTGTCGTTTTTGAAGTAAATAAAAATAATGGAGTGAAATTTATTGACACGAAAGGATATTTAATCAGTGTTGTTAACTTTTTATTGCAGGGGCTTTAGGAACGTTTATGTATATTTAAGTATAAAGAGTATTAGAGGTAAGTTTTTTTATATAAATAAATTTAATGGTGTATTTCATCATTATTCAGGAAATAAATATTTATCTGTAAGTAAATATTACATATGTAACAGAAATCAGGGTTGGCAGGTTTTTGACGCATGACAATTTTTGATAATTTAAACCACAGTTTAAACTGTCATGTAAAAAACCCTGTGTCAAAAACCTTATGTCAAAAACCTCAAATTTTACACTTCTTGGTATATTTTAACAATGAAGTATAAATTTGTATTTATATGCATTGAAGTGCAATATTAAATACATTAAAATTTCTCAAACTATATCTAAAGAAAAAAATAAATTTCCTCCATATTTTAAAAATGCTCGTGTCTAATTAATTTTTAATTTTATATATCAATTTCATATTATTAAAAGTTTAACAACATATTCTAAAATATCTGAATATTACTTTATGGATTCATTGATATGATTTAATTTTTAAAAAAATATTGTATTTGAATGCTAAAAATTTTCATTGAAACTTCAGCATTCAACATAATTTTAAAAATTAACCTAGCATTGAATTCACAAACTAAGAATAAACTTAATATGTTTAAATTATATTTTTAAATCATAATAATGATAAAATGAGAAGGAAAAGGTGTATAAAACAATAATAATTAGCAGAAAACATTTAAAAATTAAAAAAAAAAAAAAAGAAAGTAAAATTTTCATTTAATTATTTTCTAAAATTTAGCTAGTTTTAAAGAATTTTTAATAAGCTTAGTTGTATTACTATAATTTACCATCTATATATGCAATTTTTCAAAGCTCTATAGCAATTTACAAAAAAGATTTATAAACATTCACTCTCCTCTTAAGACAATGCACTAATATGTTTCCTAACATAAAAAATCATTTCTTTTTATGAGTATATATATAACCAATGTTAACTTATGAACTTGGAACATTGCAACTTAAAATTATGTATTAAATTATTTTACTTTAGTTTCAAATTTTCACATGTGGTTTTCGACAGTTTTTGACGGTTTAAACCAGTTTTTGACAGTTTAAACCAGTTTTTGACACCTGTCACGTCAAAAAACCAACCCTGAAAGAAATACATTTATGTATGTGAGTTTATTATGTTCGTTCTAAATAGTAATTTCTTGAAACTGGATGATTATGCAAAGTTTAAAATTACATGTTTTTTAAATCTATATAAATAAAGAGAAGTGTCTCTGTGTGTGTCTGTGTGTGTATCTGTCTGCGCTCTGGTGCTCACGCTACTGATCACAGAGCTTCCAAATTTGGCATATAGGTACCTGGGACCCTGCAGGTGTGCCCCTCATCGAGATTTTTTCGAATTTCGAATTTGAATTTTTTTAATTCATGTTTTTTCGATTTTAAACATTGGCTTTTATTTTTCATTTTTCATGAATTTATTCTTCGATTGTAATCGTCTGCGTATCTTAGCAACGGCTATTATGCAATTCATTTTTTATTTAATACATTCATTTGAGGCGATTTTCTTTTTCTTTTTTTTATTATTTTTATATTTATTGAAAATCAAAATGGTAAAATACGATAGAAATAAATTGTTACGTTTATGTATAAATTTTATAGTATAACAACTTTTTATTTTTTATTTTTTTAATTAATTCCTTTAAAAGAAAAATATTTATTATTATTAATATTATTATTTATAATATTTATTGGGTGAAAAAAATGGTAGTTTATAGTAGAAAGGATAAACTGATTAAAATTCGTTTTTCATGTATTTAATTCCTTTTAAAAGAAAATCTACTTTTTTATTTTATTTTATTGCACTGGTCGGAATCAAACCGTAATATAGTGTAAATAACGGGGGCTATAAAACACATGGTTCAAAAACTAAAATATATAATAGATGCTGAGATACAGTCGTCTTTAAAATCGTAGTTCTTAAATAACAGAAAATCCACAAGTCGTCGATAAATCCCCAGATTGAAATGCCCGGGAAAGACCTTTCTATAGCCAGTGGGAAACTGGACCCGATGCTGTACGGGTAGAAAAAAGATCTGTCTTAGGCAACGGGTACTCGAAGAAGCGCTAAAGCGATTTCAGTGTTTATTTTATTTATTATTATTATTTTTTAAAGTTTTTATTTGTAAAGTGATGTAAAAAATAAATACTGATCCAATTCTTTTGAAAAGTTTGTTTACAGGAACAACAACAATAACAACAATAAAAAAAGCCAATGTATTGCGTTTTAGGACAGAATTTTTTAAAAGTTATATTTAAAAAACTTTCTGCTATAAAAATCATAAAAACATTGACATGTATTATTAATATTCTAAAATATTGTTTTATATAGAATATGATGTGATTAAATTTCAGATTTACAGGGCTACAGTAAAAAATTCAGAGAGTTTAAAATATGTAATTATAATCTAACGGCTGCATTTTCTTTTGCGTTAAGCCTTTTTAACATTTTCCAAAATGCCTAGGAGTAATTTTAAAACCAATTAGTCTATCTGTATGTTGTGCAATAAAGTAGACAAAGAATATTATAAGTTAATCGATACAACAATTGCGTACAGTTGGAAAGTGTTACTAATCAATGCGTACTGCATGATTTTTCTTTATTGTTATAATTTGTGTTTTTTTCCAATTTGTAAAGAACGGGGGAGAGGAGGCAGAAATTATTTTTATGTGCACGGTGTCAGTGATTGCTGCAATATGGATAGGGGTATTCAGTGATGTTTTCTCTTGTTTTCATGTACACGAAGTGTACAGACGTGCGTATTACTAATAATAAGAGGATGGAGGGGAGAATCACAACAAAACGGGCCTAGGGCGCAATCTAACTTAAATCTGCCTCGGCGTTTAACGAATGTCCTTCTTTGAAGTATAAAGATACATGAAATGGTGAAATAAAAAGTTTTAAACGTTAAATTATGTATGAAATTATTTTATATTAATGGTAAGTAATACGCCATATATGTGGAAAATAGTCTTGAGCTGCTAGTTTGCTGGAGTGAAAAGAGCGTCGAGTGCATTAGGTTAAAATATCACAATGGGTTGAGATCTAAATTTGTAATTTTATAAAAAGTCAGCCTGTTAAACACTTTCTGTGCCCCCTGACAGAGGTTTTCTTGGCATCCTCAGTCAACTAAAGAAATAAAAAAATTAATCATTCTGCACAAAGAGAGGGGGGGGGAAGAAAAAACTTAATTCACGACACAAGCTCAGAACATATTTGGATGTTAAGATGAATATATTTAATACTCCCTTTTATGGTATTTGTAGAGGCAAAAAAGAAACAAGTCCTTCCGGCTTATTCGGAACGTTAGGTTGATTTCTTTTTCCTTATCAAGTGGGCGTCATTTTGTTTTCAAACGGCGACTACAAACTATTAATGCGCTTGGTAGAAATATTGATGTAGGCTATGCACATATAAAGTTTTAAGCAAATCGGTTCATAAATACCTTTTTATGTGAATTTAAAATTTTCAAGTGGCCGGCGCTTGGAAACAAAATGGTGAGTTAAGTTGACAAATACATGAAATGTATTTGTGAGTCTACTGTACACATACAGTTGTAATTAATTCAAAATCTCAAAAGCCATCGTGTTGAAAAATTAAGTGGCTGCCACTTCAATCAAAATGGCAGAAAAAGTTTCTCATCTAAGATATCGTTGCAAATTTGAAAATAAATTTTTTTGTAGAAATTCTTTCAAAGAGTTCAGTTGATAAAATGTTAGTTTTCTGCATTTCTAGTTTGTTTTAGCATTAAAATAGCCTAATTTTTCCTTAAAAACGCATTAAAAAGATCCAGTAACGCAAGTCATGGATTTGGCGACTTTTTCCCTATGGCGACTTTTCTGGCGGCTTTTGGCGATAAAATACTTATTATCGATATACCAAAGATGGACGCAATAACGTGATTGGTTCACGAGTTACGTGAATTTTCTAGATTTTTGTTGTTTGAATGATAAATCCATTTTTCAACTTTGATTTTAATTGATTAAGTATTTCTAAAGTTACCGTGCTAACAAATTTTCAAGTGGCCGCCAGTTGGAAACAATACTGTAGAACAAGTTGCCCAGCAAACACATACAAGATATTTGAAGCTTAGGTTGTTGACCAACTGTGGTTTAAATCAGTGCCGTGTTTCAAAAGCTATTATTACGGTTAATTTTCAAGTGGCAGTCTAAGTGGCTGCGACTTGGAAACAAAATGGCAAAACAACTTGCCCAGCGAAATCTTCCAGTATATTTGTATGATAAAGTCGTTGTCCAGTTCTAGTTTAAATTAAATCAGTATTTCAAAAATTGGAAAAAAAAAGCGGATTGAGATGCCTAGCGAACTTATCTGAGATATTTGAATGATAAATCCACTACCCAAATTTGATGCGAATTAATTCTGTATTACTAAATTTACCATAATGACAAATTTTCAAGTGGCCACCACTTGGAAAAATAATTGCGGATCAAGTCATCAAGTGAACTTATCCTAGATATTTGAACCATAAGTTCACTATCCAACTTTTTTTTGAATCAGTTTAGTATTTTAAAAGTTATCGTGATGGCATATTTTCAAGTGGCAGTGAGATTTCAAGTGGCTGAAACTTAGAAACAAGATGTCGGGACAAGTTGCCCAGTGAAAACATTCAAGATAATTATATGATAATATCACTGTCCAAATTTGGTTCGATTTGGAGTATTACTTCAGAAGTTATCGTGATTTTAAATTTTCAAGCGGGAGCCTGATTTCAAGTGGCCCCGCTTAACTTAAGATATCTGCCACTTTATTAAAAATGGCGGATATAGTTTAATAGTAAACTTCATTGAGATCCTTATGTGGTCTGTATTTACATCAAAATTCAAACAATTTCGGAATACGCTTTTTACAATTTAAATTTGAAATTTTGAAGTTGTCTCCACTTAAAAACAAAATGGCGGAGCAACTTGGTTAAAAAACTCATCTAAGATATTTATAAGATAAGTTAAGACACTGTTCAAATTTGGTTCCATTTGGAGTATTATTTCGGAAGTTATCATGGTTTTAAATTTTCAAGTGGTAGCCTGATTTCAAGTGGTCCCGCTTAACTTAAGATATCCGCAACTTTATTAAAAATGACGGATAAATTTCATTAATAAACTTCATTGAGACCGTTATGTGGTCTATATTTACATCAAATTTCAAACAAATTCGGAATACGCTTTTTACAATTTGAAATTTTCAAGTGGTCTCCACCTCCACTTGAAAACAAAATGACGGAGCAACTTGGTTAATAAACTCAGCTACGATATTTATACGATAAGTTAAGAAACTGTCTAAATTTGGTTCGATTTGGGGTATTATTTCGGAAGTTATAGTGATTTTAAATTTTCAAGTGGTAGCCTGATTTCAAGTGGTCCCGCTTAACTTAAAATATCTGCCACTTTATTAAAAATGGCGAATAAACTTCATTAATAATCTTCATTGAGACCCTTATGTGGCCTGTATTTGCAACAAAATTCAAGCAAATCTTGCTTTAAATATGTTTTTTACAATGTCGGTTTGAAGTTTTCAAGTGGCTGCCACTTGAAAACTAAAAGTCGGAGCAACTTGGTTAACGAACTCATCCAAGATATTTATAAGATCAATTCGCTGTCCAAATGTGGTTCGATTTGGAGTATTATTTCGGGAGTTATCGTGATGACAAAATTTTTATTATAGAAATATATAAATATATAGATAGATAGATAAACGAAGTGATTGCAATAGGTCGATTTCTAAAGAAATCAACCTAAAACATGTATACTGTATACGATGGCATACAACTCAGTGTAAAGGCACACTTAGAAACCTCTGTCCGTCACCTTCTAAGATATCCAACATGAGCCTGGGCTGATCAAATTTTTACAACATTAAAACAACAATATGGACGTTGTTACATTCATAATTTATCATAATTTCGATAAGATTTTACAATTATCATAGGACACATACTACTAAAAGCTATTCAATTTATGGCGCATTAAAAAAAAAAAAAAAAAAAATACCTATACTTGCAAATGATTTTTTTTAAAATATATTATTTACCATTATTCGTAATCCAATATTACCCTACAACACACAGATAATTAAAAGAATGTTAATGAATATTCATAACAAATAAATTACATTTGTTAAAAAATTCCAAGTGTTCGGAGTTAAGGAAAATTGTCTATACTTGGGGATGTAGGGCAGGATGGAATGCATTTAGTTTAGAGAGGTTTTAAGGATCCTTATTCCGTATCCATGCGAGTTTCGGAGAAAATCACGAAAAACTCCGAGCGGCTAGGCCGACGAGCGTGACATTGGTTTGAACCTGGCACTTTCCGTCAACTAGTTTAGAGAGCAGAACCTCTCGGCCATTGATGGAATCGCAAAATATTCAAGATGCACAATACATTATAATTATTTTATAAACAAAAATTATTGCATTTCAGTGCAACTTTTAAAGAGGTAAGAAAATGGAAGGGAAAAAAAAACCTCATAACACAAAAATCAGCATGTTGACATACATCTGCACCTTCTAATTTACTTAGAAAATCTTCGTAGAAATTTAAATAATTTTACCAAGGCATATAATAGAAATAAAAGCATATCCTCCAGTTTTTGGATACTTTTAATATTAGATCTACTATTTATATAGCATGGGAAAGAAAGAATACACATAAGATCTTAGAGAAAGTATTGAATTATTAGAGATAAATTTTTCCAAAGCAAAAGTGTAAGAATAGATTTAGAAATGTGTTTACACTTTAACAAAATGTTATCTAATGATAAGATATAAAGACATTTAATTACCAAGATACATGCAAAGATTGAAGTAGAAACTAGCAGTGTATAACGGGAAATCACAATAATTAAATATAATAGCAAATAATATAAAAAAGCTTACTTTTTGTCACACATTTTAGGCAGATAATGAAGATGAATTTGATCGAGGGAACTACACAAAAATCGAGTAAACTTTAATGAATTCTGTCATTTTAAAACTTTGCATACATTAAATACTGAATGTTAAATTTAATTATCTCTCTAAATAATGATGCAAGCTTTATTTTATAGTTAGATAAATTACAGTTCTTACATAGAGCGTATTTTTTATGTTTAGACTGCTTAACATATTTACTATGAGAGAAGAAAATTATCATACTTTCGTTTTTATTATACATACAAATCAGCTTTCTTCTAAGAAAATAATTTTATTTCATTCCAAACTCATTTGCAAATCGAAACTAAACATTACAAATAACTGACGGGAGTGAAACATTGAAATAAGCATTTATCAGCAGATGATGATTTCAGAGTTTCGTCCTTCAATAAGCACATGACAAGATGTAAATACACATGCTTCCGGAATAATATTGTAATTTCATTTGACCAAGATTTGCTCCACGTCCACGTACACACTTCAATTTACGGCAAGCGTGCTGCATTATCACTGTGTGTGTTGCATATTAGAAGTAAGAACATGTGTAGAAAAGCAAAAACCACCCCGGAATGTGCACTAACTTGGGGATGTTCATCGGCAATTGCTAGTATAACTTAGCGCACATAGGCGGTTAAGGGTTGGCTGGAATCCCCACGGATAAATTATATCTTTCGTTGTAGGGATCCCACTCCGCCCTGGCACAGGGCATAAAATGATTGAAGGCAAATGACACAGAGAACGGTTTAATCGCTTACTGGAACTCCGTGCAGAGATGTGGAGCGGCACAACCTGCGAATAAAGTGGACCATTCCTGCAGCCCAGACAGCAGAAAGCTGTTGGCCATGGCAGCAAAAGCCAGTGTTGCCAGATAGGAATTTGAAAATTTCCCCAAAATAAATTTTATTTTTCCCCAAAATGACGTTTTTTGCAAAAATTTTCCCCAAACACAAAGAAAAAAGAAAAAAAGAAAAAAAAGAGAATAAATTACTTTTCTATCAACAAAGCATGTATAAAACTAGTGTGATGTGGCTACCACAAGACTTTCTTCTGTATAATTTTACACAAAATTACAAATTATTAAATAAATTATTTTCCGCAGATTGTTCCGTAGATGATTTTTATCTGACAGAATAATATATCACTAAGTGATGAAAGAAAGTGAAATTTTTGCCAATATCAGATTTTTTTTTTTTCGTTCTATAACTTTGTTTTAAATTATCACCAATCTATGATTCAAACCATTCGTTTTAAAAATGATAACGAGATCTTTTGAAAAATACTTATATTGAAAATTTACACGTCACGGAGGATATTCTTCCCAGAGGGGAAGCGATGCTCTCATATGCACAAACTTTTTCTCTAGTTTACTACTCCTATTATCAATAATTACTATCAATTTTACAATCACACGTTAAAAACAACTCATTATGTACATTTTTATGAAATTGTGTCCGACACTGTCATGTTAAAAATTTAGAAAAAAAATGGGATCGCAGCGTTACCTGTTGAGTGATTGATCCCCAAATCTAAGCAGCACATGTTTATGTCAGGGTCCAACTAAATACAACTTTGGTTAAATTTCGTTCGTTGGTTGGTGAGATGCAGCGTCCACAAATTTTGTGATACACACTCATACGCAGACAGACATTTTTTAAAAGAGTCAAATCGGGCTTGAGACATCCCAAAACGTGAAAATCCATCGAAAACTGAAGTTCGAAAAATTAAAAAAATGCATTGTTATCGTGTTTTGACTTATTATAAAAGTTTCAAATGACTAGCTAGTCGGGAAGTTATATAATCGTTGAATCATATAAATGATACCGAAGGCAGCGGGGACTCGAAATAATTGGCTAAAAGTATTAAAAGCATGCATTGTCATCCTGTTCGCAGCTATTCTAAAAGTTTTAAATGCCTAGCTAGTCGGGAAGTTATATTATTGTTGAATCATATAAACGCTACCGAAATCACCGGAGATTCGAAGTAATTGCCTAAAAGTATTAAAAAATGCATTGTCATCATGTTTTGAGCTATTCTAAAAGTTTCAAATGTCTGGCTAGTCGAGAAGTTAGTTAAATAAAATTTCTATTGAATTATATAAATGCTACCGAAGACAGCAGGCACCCAAAACAATTCGCTATAAGTATTTTTAAAAATGCATTGTCATCGTGTTCTGAGTTATTCTAAAAGTTTCAAATGTCTAGCTAATCGGGAAGTTAGTTAAAAATATATTGCACGATTTCTACTGAAGAAAGAAACAAACAAACAACATAGCGAGTCAATAAAAAAATGATAAATATATCAGCATAGTAGCAGCATCCTCAGGTCTATATAAGCCAGAATCGAATTGGCATGAATTCATATCCTTAGGTTCTTATATATATACCTTATGATATTTCCTGCGGTTCGGTAAAATGTTTCGCAAGATACAACTTTCAATAGGTTTTGCTAACGTACATATATGCACATACAGACAGAGACAACGCGTTGAGGACGTACCAAAACATGTAAATCAATCACAAACGGAAAGTCAAAAATTTTCACAAGTCCAATACCTTTTCTCCATGTATATAGAAAAGAAAAAACTACTATGCTGTGGCCATCACAAAGCTATCTTCTATATAACATTCTTACTGTATGTATACAATAGAAGATTAATAAAGTACAATATGAATAATATTGAAGTTAATAGCTATAGCTTTCCCATAAATGAAAGAAATTTTATTATACCAGCAATCACCGTGGGTTGATATGCACCAAAATTTATCCAACGTACTTTTTATAACAACTAATATATCAAGTTGAATGCATTTATACACTATTGAAGTTGAGGTATACCATTTTTGTAAGCAGAGAAAATATAGGCATAGCATTGCCCTTTTCATGCAATATGCGCTCAAACTGAATCAGTAATAAGTTTCATGATATACATCTAACATATCTAGTATGATGCTCTAATTTACTAAAGAAAGTGAGATTTTCCTGAAAATTGTGGTTATCTCAGTATAGCAGCACCATCTACAAACGCTATATGTCACATATATAATCAGCACCGCCGCTTTACATCATGATCCAACTAAATATATAAGGCTTTGTGGAATTAGATTCTTCATTTGGCGTGTATTTATTTGTAAAGTTAAATAATTACAAAATTTTACTAACACACAAACACTATCACAAACAGATATACAAGTAGGGGGAAAGGACAGTTCTGGAACACCTGTGCAAGAATGGTGCACCGGTGCACCGGCAAGCCGTGCGGGTGTCACACCACCCCCTGAGTGTCTAGAGGAGTTGGCGTCGACCTTCAGATATCTACTGACTTAATTGTGAAACGTGACGAGGGTATTAATTAATGTTGTTAATGAGAAAATTTTAATGAATGGCGGGAAAGATGATGATGGTTTTAAAAAGATAATTTTTGTGTACCTGTTTGAAGGTTATTGTTTATGAGTAAGGAATTATAAAAAATTTTAAAAAGTTTAAAAAGTTTAAAAAATTAAAAATTGAGAAATAATAAGAAATAAATAAAAAAAAATATGAATTTAGGAAAAAGAATTAATGATTTTCTTGCAAATATATTATGAAATAAATACAGAGGATCGACTGGGATTCGAACCCGGTACCTTGCAGTAAAAATATTTCCATAAGACAGTAGTTTTCGCGTATGTGTGAGTGATTTTTCTATTATATACCTGCACAAATGTTTTTTAACCTAAGAATGCAATTGTTTGAGAATCATTCAACCATTAAAATGATATTGATTTAGAGAATAATAATTTAAAAAATATTAATTAGGATTTTCTTGTAAAAGATTACAAATGTTTTATGAAAAATGATAATGAGAGTAAAAATTAAGTGGAAAGAATGAAAGAAAGTGTAGAAATAAAGAGGATCGACTGGTATTCGAACCGACACCTTGTAATAAAAATATTTCCATTGTGTGTGTGTGTATGTGTGTGTGATTTTTCTATTATATGTCAGCACAGTTCTTTTTAAACATATGAATGCTATTGTTTGAAAAGGATTCAATCGTTAAAATGGTATTAATTACAGAATAATAATTAAGAAAAATATTAATCAAAAATCGTCTGGTAAAATTCACTAAATGTTTTATGAAAAAAGATAATGTACGTGAAAATTAAGTTAAAAGATGATTAAAATCTCAAATATATAAGTAAAATTCGAACCCGGCGTCTACCTTGAGTTATTTTAACAAAACCTACTACCCCCATACAATAAATGGAATAGTCTACCAAACCTATTACCCATTTCGATAAATGTGGATTGACCCATTTTTTTATATCTAGTAATTAAAATTCCAAATGTTTTATGAAAAAAGAATGTGAAAATTAAGATGGTTAAAATCTCGACAGTATGACTTTAGATATTTGATTAGGATGAAAGGTGAGAATTGTTTTTTCAAAGATGATTAAAAAGAGTGATTAAAATTTTCTATTAATTACTTAATTGAAGAAAGTTCGTTTAAACTGTATATATATATATATATATATATATATATATATATATATATATATTTCGCTATAGATAGGATAACGCTTTAACACAGAAAGGTCGGCTTCATTTGTCAATGCTGACATCGCAATGTTTTCGGAAAAGCAGGTGAGCAAACACCTACGGCCGTTTTTTAGAATCGAGGGGGAGCGGTATTCTTAGAAGAAAGACGAAGAAAATTCCAGATTTTCCCCCAGCTTTAGTCGTGTTTAAATTTGATTTTTGTTAGATGTATTAAAAATATAAATTCATTTCTTTCTATCTTTAGAATAATCTCATTGATTATTTGATATTCAATATGGGGATATAATAACTTTTAATAATAGACATTTTCAGTAGATTTTTACTAACTATTTTACGAATCGCTACAAAAAATTCATTACAACATTAGAAAATCAAAAGTTTTTAGGTAGAAATTGGAACTTTTTTGAATAATCCCTCACATATTAGGCTAGCCATTACTTAGTTCAATGTATTTTTTTGTCTATAGTTTAACCATTTTTACTGTAACTTCCTTACATTTCTTTAGTGTAAACCCGTGAAATTTTAGCGATAAATTCAGAAATAGGGTCGAAAAAATAATTTGGCATGATTTTAAAACCATTTTAGGATATATCTACAAAAACTTTAGAGTATTTGGTGATAATTCAGATTTCGTAAGAAACGTTTAGTATTAATTTCGAGTGAAAGAAAATTTCATTACTTGCCAAATTTATTTTGAGAAGTGAGGCTGCTTATTTTATAATCTGAATTCGGTGCTACATAATAATAATTTTTTTAAGATGAATGTCAGAACAGATATCATTTTGTTAAATGCATTTACTCATATATTCAATAGATCTCATTTACGTAATTCAGAAATAGAAATTATTAACCAGCTTAAATTTCGAATGAACGAATTTATCGATTCCGAATTTAGCAAACAACTTTATGAAAAGGTTGATAAGTTATCTGAGGAAAATTTTTACACCTGTTTAGATATCGTTTTAAAAGAAATGATAAAAAATGAAATTAATTGGGGCAAAGTTGTAATTTACTTAATATTTTCAAGTTAAGTTATGGCGAAGCGCTTCAAGAGATTTGGGGACTTTATCATACCTTGGATAAAATTTTTTAATATCTTTCAGAAGTATCTAGGTAATTGGATTATTGATCATCAAGAATGTATTAAACCCAAAGAAGGAAAGAAAACTATTTTTCAAAGAATGTGAAGTTTTATCACCCGATCATAATTTGAAAATTGTACAAATATTATCTTCTCTTTTGAATTTCGTTCAGTTCAATACTTTATAAGAACAATATTCAAGAAAAATGTATGTAATGTGAAATTAAAAGTAAATAAAAAACTTTAAATCGAAATTTTGTTTTAGAAAAAAATATTTGAAGTAAAATTCATCTTTAAAAAAATAAAAATAAATAAAAATAAAAATAAAAATAAGTTGAACAATGTGAAATATCTTCATAGAATGTAAAATTAAAAGTTTATCATTCCCGAAAAAATTCACTGTTTGAAAAGAAATCTTAATAAGTTTATAAAAATATCTTAACATTACATATTATATTTAATTGTATTATACGAGTATTTTACCTAAAAGAGTGAATCTATCATTTTTCAGATGTTACTTTAGTGCAAAATAATAACTGATGTCAAAAATTTCTCTACCTTAAACAGTTATACTTCAGATATAATTTTTTGGGATATTCTTATCACAGTCATCGAACATACGTGTATAAACATTCACACATACAGGGTGCATAGTCCCTTTAACTTGAAAATACTTGCGAACGGAGAGTGCTACAGCCACGCAAGTGAGGTAACGGTATAGTAAATTGACTATGCCCGACCTAATGCAAACGACAGCAGCGCCCCTAGTGGCAAAATTTGGAAGTTAGGCATTGCAAATCGTAAACGAAAAGAGATAGAGCAAAATTTCCAATGAGAAAGTTTTAGAGCATCAAATAATTAGTACGAAACGATATTTGGTTCACACGGATAAGATAAATTGGCGCCTGTATACCCAAAAATGTCCGTAATCTATGCGAGACTGTTCTACTCTACATATTCACATTTCGGAAATGTAGCAGTGTGAAAATGCAGTTTGTGACTTTGTACTGTACTGTAATGTCTGAAAACTTTAATTTCCAATGCATTTAAAATTTTAGTTTAAAAGGTGTTGGCGCTCGCTTGATACAAACAACATAATATCATAGCATAAAATTATTGATGGGCACACGATGATTTTATTCCTAATGTGCGAGCGCTTTCATTTTAAAAATTTTATTTTTTGTGTTGTGGCAATTTCAATCGTTGCCTAGCGACGGGTAGAAAATATGTGTTCATTTTTTAAAGTGACAAAACAAATGGAATTTTGAATGATCCTAAATGAATGAGATCCTACAAAAGATACATTTCTTAAAAATAAACGTTTGGATTTAGAATTTTGGAGCTGTGTGAGAATGTCAAGCTTCACTAACTTTCAATATTGCGACATGGTGCTTATTTATGGCGAATGTCAACGAAATGCAACGCATGCTGCACGGGAGTATGCCGTTCGTTTTACCAGGTGGGCCACATCCAAGTGCAGTTACCATCGCAAATTTAGCGCGACGGCTCATGGAGACAGGAAGCACTAAAAGTCGTCCGCGTTCTGGCAGACGAGTGAGTGCAGGTATGCGTATACCGCCAGAGAGTATTTTGGCATATGCACTAGCCCATCCACACAGCAGTACAAGAGAAATCAGCATGGCTTGTGGCTTAACACGGGCCCGAGTATGACAAATACTGCATAGTCAACATGCACATCATCATGTCACTCTGCAGCGAGAACTGTTGCCACGGGATAATGAGCGTTGATTTGATTGGTGCAACTGGGCATTAAATAATGTTGAAGATAAATCAGATTTTTTGTCCAACATTGTTTGGTCGGACGAGGCACTGTTTCAGCGTACCGGAATACTAAACCGACTTAACCCCTTAGCGCGCGGTGTCCTCGCTGCGAGGACGCAAAATTTAAGATCCAGCTGCAAAAATTCATCCCGGAAAATTTTTAGCAAAAGTTTACGTTTATAACATATCAGAAAAGACCGGTTTTTTAAACCTTAAAATTTAAAATTTCTTTTAGTTTAATTTAGCTCATGAATTCCGGTGGCAGTATGATTTAAATGATCCGAATTGTCTTGCGCCGCAAAGGGATAATGCCGACTATTGGGCGCTGGAAAATCCCTCGTCTGGACTATCCACAAAACATCAAGTGCGCTGGTCCATTAATGTGTGGGGCGGTATCTGGAAGGATCACTTACTGGGACCTGTGTTCTACGAAGACACATTAAACGAACAGAGGTACCTCCAACTATTACAGGATAACATACCCGACTTTTTGGATGATATTCCCCTGTCCGCATTACGAGGCATGTGGTTCCAACATGATGGTGCTCCTGCACACCAGCCAGCTGGAGTGCGAATCTTTCTAAAAGATTGATTTGGACAACAAATTATTGGGTATGGTAGTATTGAATGGCCTCCACGATCGCCGGACCTGACTCCGATGGATTTCTTCCTGTGGGGTTACATAAAAGATCAGGTTTATGCAACTCCACATACAAGTCTGCTGGATCTACGTCATCGTATTACAGATGCTTTCAATAGTGTAACACCTTCCATGCTGAGAAATGTGCATGCAGAATTACTCACACGAATACAAACGTGTATTGTGAGCAATGGCGAACTTTTCGAACATTCTCAATATAAACTTTTTATCACTATGAGACTTAGAGTTTAGTTTACCTATTTTGTTTTTGTGTGTGATGTAATCAAAATGTATTAATGTAAGTACATAGTATTTATTCATTAAATTGTGCCTATTTCTTTTTTCCTCTGGCTATTCCTTTCAAATATTTACACAAAATGGAGTGCATCGATTTTGGATATTTTTTGGGTATACAGGCGCCAATTTATCTTATCCGTGTAAACCAAATATCGTTTCGTACTAATTAATTGATGCTCTAAAACTTTCTAATAGGAAATTTTGTTCTATCTCTTTTCGTTTTCGATTTGCAATGGCTAACTTCCAAATTTCACCACTAGGGGCGCAGCTGTCGTTTGCATTAGGTCGGGCATAGTCGCTTTACTATACCGTTACCTCTTTTGCGTTGCTGCAGCACTCTCCGTTCGCAAGTATTTTCAGGTTAAAGGGACTTTCCTATGCACCCTGTATATTCTTACATGTATACTTAAAAAATTTTACAAAGTTCCATTTAATTATAAATTTTCTTAATTTTGTTATAAATTTTCTTACATTCATAAAAATAATAGAACTTTTTCAAAGTTTGTATCTATATTCCAACGCATATTCTTAAAACAATATAAGTTTTCGAACATAGTGATCATTAGAAATTACCATTATTTTAGTTTTAAACGCGATATGGAATCGAACCTGGCACATCCCTAATGACAATGTTGGAATTTTTTTGTAATTCATTCTCAACATTAGTTATTTTAAGATATATTTCCTAAGAATTATTCAACGATGTGTGTCAAATAAAGACTTCCCAACTACATTTTTTTACTACTTTTCACTACTTTCTGCCACTTTAACATAGTGAAATGTCTCACCTCATATGCTACCTTTCACTCAACTTTTCTTTACAGATAGCAAGTTTGTAAATAATGAAAGCTAACGTTGAAAAAATTCAGATTTAAAAAAATATTAATATATGTTTTATAAATACATTCATGTTCACATATGCATACTTAGGTTTTCTAAAGTGTATTTAAAAATAATTTAAAAAAAATATTTTAACCAAGTATTGTAGATTACAAACATATGTATATAAACTGAAAATGTTTTTGTACAAAATACTTTAGAAATTAAGATAACTTATTCTTGAATAAAAATATAAGAAACTTATTTTCACAATAATAAGATTGTAAATGTAAGATAAAATCACAAAGTTACCAGCTTAAGAGGCTGTAGGTATTTGAAAAAAATTACGAAGTCAACAATTTTAGTACTAATAACACATCTTATTTTACAAAGTACTAAGTTTTTTAAAGTCATTTAGTTTGAAGTTTCCCTGGCATATGCTTATAAACGAAAATTTTTGTAACTGGAATGTTTTTATGCAAAGTATTTTAGAAAAAATATCATGACAGAAATTAATTAACTTATTTTTAGAATAGAAATATAAGAAACTTATTTTTTTCTAATAATAAGAATGAAAATGTAAGATAAAATCTCATTCTTACTAATTTAAGAGACTGTAAGTATTTGAAAAATTATGAAGTACGGAATTTTAGTGTTTCACATGTGTTAATTACACATCTTATTTTTCACAGTAATATATTTCTAAGTTTTTTAAAGTCATTTAGTTTGAAGTTTTTCACCAATCATCGATTTAATACACAAAGTAAAATAATACAAGACAGGAATTGTGGGTAGACATAAATACTTTTTTGTTAAATTATACATTTGTGACGTAGTGGATAAGGGGGAATTTACGTCACAGGGTTTATGACGTCAGCAACAGGTTTTAGTGTTTCCTCAAGGTTGTCTAGTCATGCTTAAACTTGCAAGTATATATATTTTTTCTTTGTTATTACTTCGCATGTGGTTTTTCGTATCTTATAAGTTTTATCTACAAATTTTCTAACGTAATGTTTTGTGTTAGCAATCCTACAAAAAACAGTTAAATTTTTCTAAGTGATATGACATAAAATAAACATTTGACAAAAATGTTTAAACTATATTAAAAAAATTCACAAACTTCTAAAATTAAGCTTTCACAATTCAAACAAAATATTTTCTGTATTCTAAAAATAAAAAAAGTTAAAATACAATCGTGAACGTATCTATATACAAAAGTTTAAGTTGTTACTCTAAAATTATTTTTACACTCTTTGGAATAGAAATTCTGATTTAGTTAAAGTACAAATCACTTTGGCAATGCATATTCAAAGTAAGATTCAAACATGATACTTAGGAAAATACTAACTTCCTAAGTATATCTAAAAAATTTTATCAGTTAGTTTTTCAGAAAAATTGTTAATATGATAAATTCATTTAAGATTTTCACAAGTACTTTACAAATGAGTGGTAAAACAATTTTACAAGTTTTTTTCTTTTTCGATGAAAGTTTGATAGTTTATAAAACTACTATCGTGTATAATTTTTACTTAGTGTTTAAATATTATACTGAATCAATTCTACTACAGTAATGAAAAAAGTATATCTCTAATACATTTTACGTAAGTAAACTTTTTACATGTTTTTATTTTAAAAAGATGACACTTAAGTTTGTATTCCAATATAAAATATTATATAAAAGGTGATTTTGTAATAAAAATTAAAACGAACCATTTTCCTTGAAATCTTTTTATTTGAAATTCATTCACAATAGTACAAAACAGTAAATTCACACAAATCTATATTGTTGGGTTATCGTTCATACATTCGGTATTAAAGTCTTTCAAAAAATTTAGCAAGTCTAGATTTTCATTGTTAAAGTTATCTGTTGTTAGCTCATTTGTTACTAACTCATTTTCATTCATACTAAAATTATTTGAATTCATATTTTCGTTGTTAGCTGAAAAATCATGAACATCATTCAAGCATTTGGGATTAAATTTGTACAAAAAATTTAACAAGTTCAGACTTTCATTGCCATAGTTTACTAAAGGTAAATCAGTTTTTACCCGGTTAAAATTATTTAAGTCGTTATTTTCAACTTTGGTAGATAAACCATCAACATTATTTTCACCTGTATATTCCACATTCGAATTGTTCAAAAAAATTTTTAAGTCTAAGTCTATATTTTCATTCTGAAAGTTGTTGGAAGGTAAGTCAAAAACATCATTCATACATTCAATGTGAAAATTATCCAAAAAATTTAACAAGTCCAGATTATCTGTATCATTGTTCGCTGTTGGCAATTTATCGATAGGACTTAGCTCATTACATTTTCTACGTACGTTAGAGTCTTTAAGATGATTCTTTCTCTTATGTTGTAATAATTCAAACTTGCACTGAAAAGTTTCACAGTATTCATCACATGTAGTTTGTATTGAAGATTTTTTATGCATATTTCTTTTATGTTTTAAAAAATGTCGTTTGTTTGTAAAAGTATCAGTACATTCGTCACAACAATATGTATGTAAAGTCTTTTCATGACTTTTTCGCTTATGGTTTAAGAAAGCATGTTTGGTTTGAAAGGTTATAGAACATTCCTCACATATATACTTAGGTTTACGATAATGAATCCTCTGATGTTTTTCTAATTCATACTTGTGTTTAAAAGTATCTTTACAAAAAATACATAGATATTCAGGTAAGACTTTTTGATGAAATAGTCTCTTATGTTTAAATAAATCACACTTGCGATTGAAATTTTCAATACAGTATTCACATTCGTACCTTGTGGAAATTTTTCTGTGGGTTTCTATATGTCTTTTTAAACGATGTAAAGTAACAAACCCTTTCTCACACACGTAACAAATGTTAGGTTTTATATCATTGTGAATCTTCACATGTCTAGTAAGATAGGATTTTTTAAAAAATGTCTTATTACAAGTTGGACAAATAAAAAGTTTGTATAACTTCTCATCCTCAAAACTTGATGAAGGGGGTTGTTGAACAGAAACATGAGTCACCTCAGACGGTAAAGTATTATCCATTTTGTACTTCAGGTTAGTAAAGTATAAAAAATCCCTCTAAAAGTAAGACTTTAAAAATGTGTAAAAACTATTAAGTATGAGAACTTGCAAAACTCTACAGCAAGAAAATATTGTAACCAATTCAAATTTTTTCTTCATTCATCAGTTTTACTTAGGAATTAAAACCAAATTCTCTTATTTTATGCTAATTTTTTATAACTAACGCCAATCTTTGTAGAAATTTAGCCAAATATTATCTCATACCTTGCTATAATACTCGAATCGTGTGGAAAATTCTAGCTTATCAACATGTCTAAACAGATAATTTGTACACTTTCACTCTGTATTTTTATCGATGTAGCATCTATGTTAAACTTTTTAGGGTAAAAAATATTCTAAGATCTATGTTTTTTAACAGTTGATTATAGATTTGTCGAAATTTGCGGTTAAGTATTTTCAAAGAAGATAGGTTGTTAATACTTAAAGTTTCAAGTTCATGATTTCATCATACATCTGCAGCTTCTTAAATTGTTGATTTTATATCATACAACTTCTAAATTCGATAAGTGTTAGATTTTATCTTACATTTTCAATCTAAAAAAATAAGTTAATTTTTCTGAGATAGTATTTGTATTAATATAAATTGTGTAAAAATTTTTCATTTACAAAAATTTCGTTTATAAGCATATGTGTGAAAAACTTCAAACTAAATGACTTAAAAAACATAGAAATATATTACTTTGTAAAATAAGATGTGTTATTAACACATGTGAAACAATAAAATTCCATACTTCATAATTTTTCAAATACTTACAGTCTCTTAAATTGGTAAGAATGAGATTTTATCTTACATTTTTATTCTTATTATTAGAAAAAAAAATAAGTTTCTTATATTTCTATTCTAAAAATAATTAATTTCAGAGATGATATTTTTTCTAAAATACTTTGCGTAAAAACTTTCCATTTACAAAAATTTTCGTTTATAAGCATATGCCTGAAAAACTTCAAACTAAATAACTTTAAAAAACTTAGTACTTTGTAAAATAAGATGTGTTATTAATACTAAAATTGTTGACTTCATGATTTTTTTCAAATACCTACAGCCTCTTAAGCTGGTAACTTTGTGATTTTATCTTACATTTACAATCTTATTATTGTGAAAATAAGTTTCTTATATTTTTATTCAAGAATAAGTTATCTTAATTTTTAAAATACTTTGTACAAAAACAATTTCAGTTTATATACATATGTTTGTAATCTACAATACTTGTTTAAAATGTCTTTTAAGTATGTTTAGATACCTTTTCGCAAATCTAAGGATGCATCTGTGAACATAAATGTATTTATAAAACATATATTAATATTTTTTTAACTCTGAATTTTTTCAAAGTTTGCTTTCATTATTTACAAACTAACTATCTGTAAAGAAAAGTTGAGTGAAAGGTAGCATATGAGGTGAGATATTTCACTATCTTAAAGCGGTAGAAAGTAGTGAAAAGTAGTAAAAAAAATTTAGTTGGGAAGTCTTTATTTGACACAAATCGTTGAATAATTCTTAGGAAATATATCTTAAAATAACTAGTGTTGAGAATTAGTTACAAAAAAATTCAAAAATTTTCATTAGGGATGTGCCAGGTTCGATTCCAGATCGCGTTTAAAACTAAAAAAATGGTAATTTCTAATTATCACTATGTTCGAAAACTTATATCTCTTATATTATTAAAATCTGTGCGCGAATGTGTGTCTGTGTGCGTGTGTGTGTGAGAAACGGCTTGAAGCAGCTAAGGCTCGGCCGCTAATGGTCGCACGGACTTCGAACAGGTACCGTCGGACGGAGAATTTATCGCAGATGTACGATATCTAATTTGCTAAACGATGCGACCCTAATTAGCTGAGATATTAATTAAAATGTCGACCCATGTCTAACGAAAAAACGATTCAAAATAGCAGGCGATCATCAATTTCGACCGGAACCGCGTACCTGAAAAGAAGAAGGAGAAAGAGGAAATTTCGAGGGTTTTTGTAAAGGGATCCTGTTGGAACGGTTCGACGTATCGAAAATGCACCTGAACCAAAAGAAAGAGCATTTATTACCGATTCTTACGGTACAATTGTTTTAAAAAAATACGACTTTTTTATATTTTTAAAAAAAGTTTTAAAAAGGGTCGAAAATTTCTCTTTTTCTCGATCGTCTATTTTGAAACGCCCTGTACGACCGAGTTCATTTTCTTAACAACTAGTATATTTGGAAAGGTCATTTAATCCTCTTTCGAACCATACAAACATTTAATAACAGGAGACTCGGCGTTGGAATATAAAACACGAATAATCTACTACGTCAGAAACGCCAAAGAAAAATATTGGAATTGGAAATCTTCGTCATTTAATTCTTAATAATGCCAAATTCAGTTCAAAAATTTTAAATCAAATCTCAGGCCAGCAGAAAAAAAAAGCCTTGAAGGAAACAAAATCTAATGAAAATATCATCATTACTAAAGCTGATAAAGGTGGTCAGATTGTTATTTTGGATAAAAAACAATACATCGAAAGTGTTACCGTATTAATTAATGATGGCCCATATATTCCTCTGCCCCGTGACCCCTCTACTCAAGAGTTAAATAAAATTAATTCTGCTATAAAATCTTGCCCCTTGTTATTGGACTCGACTAAATCTCATCTTATCCCTTCTATTGCTAACTGTGCCAGATTTTATGCTTTACCGAAAGTTCACGAACCCAATCTTCCATTTCGCCCCATAGTCTCTAATATCGGTACTGCTTCCTATAATTTAGCTAAATTTCTCACCACAATTTTTGCTCCCTTTCTTGCTGCTAATAGTTATACTGTTAAGAACTCCATAAAATTTGCAAAAAACATTCAAAACTGCCCTCACACTAATCTCACTATGGTTTCTTTTGATGTAAAATCTCTTTTCACAAATGTTCCAATAAGTGGCGCCCTCTGCTGTCTCGAAAATAGATTAAAAGAGTTTCATTTCACATCTTTTGAAATTCAAGAATTAATCTCTTTCACCCGCATTTGTTTATCACAAACCACCTTTTCTTTCCAAAATAAATTCTATCGTCATTCTGAAGGTTTAGCCATGGGTTCCCCTCTCTCCCCAATTCTCGCTGATATTTACATGCACTATTTCGAAAGCAAGCTTTTTAAGAAAATATCCTTTCCTTTTTGGACCCGTTACGTTGACGACACCTTCACGCTTATCGACATATCTCTTCACAATATTGACCATGTCTTAGAAACTTTAAATTCAATTGAAAGTAATATCCAGTTTACATATGAAATAGAAAATAATGGCTCCCTGCCATTTCTTGATACCCTCGTCTCTCGCACTGTAAATGGATTTTCAACCACCGTCTATCGAAAAAATTTTGCTGTCTCCCTTCCTTCCCATGCGCGTTCATGTCACCCACCTAACCAAAAAATGGCTGCTTTCTACACTTTTGTAAACCGTACCCTTAATATTTGTTCAAATCCTACTTTATTAAAATCTGAAATTAAATACCTGAAAGCCATTGCAATTGACAGAGGTTATTACCCTTCCATTATAGACAAAGCTATCCAAAAATTACAACTCCCTCGTATTTCGTCTACTAAGTCAGTCTCTTCTAATATCAGTATTGTCTTACCCTATTTTCCTAAATCCAGTCAAACCATAGCTAAAATTCTCAAACAATATGATTTTAAAATAATATTTTCGCCTTCCAATAAATTCACCTTTTCTCAGTTAAAAGATCCCATTGATATGCATATTTCTTGGGGTATTTATAGTATTTCCTGTCAGCGTGGTTTATCATATATTGGCCAAACTAAACGCAGTCTTAAATTTCGTATAAAAGAACATATGAATTACGTCCCCAAACAAGAAACCAATAAATCGGCTATTTCTAAACATTGCTGTGAGGAAAATCATAATTTTAAATTTAATTCAGCTAAAATAATTTGCAGACCTAAATCCATTCATGAACTCGATTTCTTTGAAGCTTTTCATATTTATAAAAATTTTAAAAACCTTGTAAATTGTGATTTCGCTATTCCGTATTTGTCTGACTGTTGGAAATTTTATATTCAGTCCACATTTTCTTAATTTTTCTACTATTTACACAGCTAACTTTAATAAATTCCTATTGGCCACTCTCCCCACCTTTCCCGTAGTTCTATTGGTTGAACTAAATTCGACTCCTCTCCTATATATACGAGCACTTCTGCAGATTCAGAATCCTTTTTGCACTGAAGACGGCACGCTTAAGGCTGCCGAAACAGCTGTATGCAATTCCAATATTTTTCTTTGGCGTTTCTGACGTAGTAGTTTATTCGGGTTTTAACATACAAACATTTTTACAAAATACGGATTAGCGATCCATATTTTTAGATATTACGAAACATCGATTTTTTTCACAAAACATTTTATAACTCAAAATAGTTTAGAGATAAATCATTTTTTTTTTTTTTTTTTTTTTTTTTTTTTTTTGTATATAGATCTCACTTCCACAATTCAATTCCCAAAAGATTGAGAGAAATTTTCAAAAACTGAATGAGTTATAATTTTTTCTAATTTTAGCCATTAAACCACGGAATTGAAAACGGCGACCTTCGTTTCGTACTGATTTCCAGAATGAAATCCTGCAGGCCTCCGTTGCCGTTGTTACCATGGCAACCCAGTCCAGTCACATAGAGTCTAAGGCAAGAAACACATTTTTTTCCAATTGACATCATGTGCATTTTCTACTAGGAATATAAATTGCAAATTTCAAAATGCATCAATGCGAGTTTTATAGCAACACAAACACACTTACCTTACAAATTAAATTTTATTCCAATATGCGTATTTCAATTTCTAATTACGATTAAATTATTTTTAATACATCATTCGAAAGATATTTTAAAGTTCTTTTATATTATCCAAAGTTTTCACCAGATTTACACGTTATGAGGTGTCCTGAATCAGTTTTCTTTTATGGCGCTGTAATATTTTCAAATTTCAATATTTCAATTTCTAATTATGATTAAATTATTTTTAATATATCATTCGAAAGATATTTTTAAAGTTATTTTATATTATCGAAAGTTTTCACCAGATTTACACGTTTTGAGGTGTCCTGAATCAGTTTTCTTTTGTATCTGAGCTACTAATTAAAATAATTTCATAAGTAATACATTATTAGAAAACTTTTTTGATTTAGAATCGAACAGTGGAATACAGAAATTTCAGCCGCCAGATGGCGCTGTAATATTTTCAAATTTCAATATTTGAACGCGTATTTCAATTTCTAATTACAATTAAATTATTTTTAATACATCATTCGAAAGATATTTTAAAGTTATTTTATATTATCGAAAGTTTTCATCAGATTTACACGTTTTGAGGTGTCCTGAATCAGTTTTCTTTTGTATCTCAGCTACCAATTAAAATAATTTCATAAGTAATACATCATTAGAAAGCCTTTTTTGGTTTGAAATCAAACAGTGCAATGCAGAAATTTCTACCGCCAGATGGCGCTGTATAATTTTCTAATTTCAATTTCTAACTATGATTAAATTATTTTTAATACATCATTCGAAAAATATTTTAAATTATCGAAAGTTTTCACCAGATTTACACGTTTTGAGGTGTCCTGAATCAGTTTTCTTTTGTATCTCAGCTACTAATTAAAATAATTTCATATGTAATGCATCATTAGAAAGCTTTTTTGATTTGGAATCAAACGTGATTGCGCTGCCGAAGGCAATAGGTACCCGGCCCGACATTTTACCCAATCAGAAATGTATTTTCTAAAAATTTCTTTTCTTAACACTAAAACATACGTTTAGTGATTCATTAATTTTAGTGATTCATTTGCTGGCCCGCATAATTTTAGTGATTCAAATGCTGGCCCGCTAGCGGGCGAAGCTCGCTAGTTATATTAAGAATATGTGTTGGAATATAGATACAAACTTTGAAAAAGTTCTATTATTTTTATGAATGTAAGAAAATTTATAATTAAATGCAACTTTGTACATTTTTTAAGTATACATGTAAGAATATATGTGTGAATGTTTATACGCGTATGTTCGATGACTGTGATAAGAAGATCCCAAAAACTTATATCTGAAGAACAACTGTTTAAGGTAGAGAAATTTTTGACATCAGTTATTATTTTGCACTAAAGGAACTTCTAAAAAATTATAGATTCATTCTCTTAGGTAAAATATAATACAATATGTTACGATATTTTCTTAAACTTATTAAGATTTCTTTTCGAACAGTGAATTTTTTCGGGAATGATAAACTTTTAATTTTACATTCTATGAAGTTTATTTACATTGTTGAATTTATTTTTATTTTTATTTATTTATTTATCTTTTTTTTTTTTTTTTTTTTTTTTTAAAGCTGAATTTTACTTCAAATAATTTTTTCTAAAACAAAATTTCCGTTTAAAATATTTTATTTACTTTTAATTTCACATTACATACATTTTTCTTGAGTATTGTTCTTATAAAGTATTGAACTGAAGAAAATTCAAAAGAGAAGATAATATTTTTACAATTTTCAAATTATGATCGGGTGATAAAACTCCACATTATTTGAAAAATAGTTTTTTTTTCCTTCTTTGGGTTTAATACATTCTTGATGATCAATAATCCAATTACCTAGATACTTCTGAAAGATATAAAAAAAAATTATGCAAGGTATGATGAGTCCTCAGATCTCTTGAAGCGCTTCGCCATAACTTCACTTGAAACTATTAAGTAAATTACAACTTTGCCCTAATTAATTTCATTTTTTATCATTTCTTTTAAAACGATGTTTAAACAGGTGTAAAATTTTTCCCCAGATAACATATCAACGTTTTCATAAAGTTGTTTGCTAATTTCGGAATCGATAAATTCGTTCATTCTAAATTTAAGCTGGTTAATAATTTCTATTTCTGAATTACGTAAATGAGATCTTTTGAATATATGAGTAAATGCATTTAACAAAATGATATCTGTTGTCACATTCATCTTGAAAAAATTATTATTATGTAGCAACGAATTCAGATTATAGAATAAGCAGCCTCACTTCTCAAAATAAATTTGGCAAGTTATGAAATTTTTCTTCACTCGAAATTAATACTAAATGTTTCTTACGAAATCTGAATTATCGCCAAATACTCTAAAATTTTTGTAGATATATCCTAAAATTGATTAAAAATCATGCCAAATTATTATTTTTTACTGCCCTATTTTTAAATTTATCGCTAAAATTTCACGGGTTTACACTAAAGAAATGTAAGGGAGTTACAGTAAAAATGGTTAAACTATAGACAAAAAAATACATTGAACTAAGTGATGGCTAGCCTAATATGTGAGGGATTATTTAAAAAAGTTCCAATTTCTACCTTAAAACTTTTGATTTTCTGAAGTTGTGATGAATTTTTTGTAGTGATTCGTAAAAAAGTTTCTAATTTCTAAAGTCATACTGTCGAGATTTTAACCATCTTAATTTTCACATTCTTTTTTCATAAAACAATTGGTGAATTGTACAAGGAGGTTTGGAATTTGTATTACTAAATATAAAAAAAAATGGGTCATTCCACATTTATCGAAATGTGTAATAGGTTTGTTAGACTATTCCATTTATTCTATGGGGGTGGTAGGTTTTGTTAAAATAACTCAAGTTAGACACCGGGTTCGAATTTCACTTATATATTTGAGATTTTAATCATCTTTTAACTTAATTTTCACGTATATTATCTTTTTTCATAAAACATTTAGTGAATTTTACAAGAAGATCTTTAATAAATATTTTTCTTAATTATTATTCTGTAATTAATACCATTTTAACGATTGAATCCTTTTCAAACAATAGCATTCATAGGTTTAAAAAGAACTGTGCAGACATATAATAGAACAATCACACACACATACACACACACACAATGGTAATATTTTTATTACAAGGTGTCGGGTTCGAATACCAGTCGATCCTCTTAATTTCTACACTTTCTTTCATTCTTTCTACATAATTTTTACTCTCATTATCATTTTTCATAAAACATTTGTAATCTTTTACAAGAAAATCCTTAATTAATATATTTTTTTAAATTGTTATTCCGTAATTTAATATCATTTTAATGGTTGAATCATTCTCAAACATTTGCATTCTTAGGTTAAAAAAGATTTCTACAGGAATATAATAGAAAAATCACTCACACATGCGCGAAAACTACTGTCTTATGGAAATATTTTTACAGCAAGGTATCGGGTTCGAATCCCAGTCGATCCTCTGTATTTCTTTCATAATATATTTGCAACAAAATCATTAAATTATTTTCTTAAATTCATACATTTTTTTTAGTTTATTATTATTTCTCAATTTTTAATTAATTTTTTTTTAAATTTTTAAAATTTTTAAAATTTTTATAATTTATTACTCATAAACAATAACCTTCAAAGAGCTCCACAAAAATTCTCTTTTTAAAACCATCATCATCTTTCACGCCATTCATTAAAATTTCCTGATTAACAACATTAATTAATACCCTTGTCACGTTTCACAATTAAGTCAGAAGATCTCTCAAGGTCGACGTCAACTCATCCAGACACTCAGGGGGTGGTGTGACACCCGCACGACTTGCTTGTGCACCGGTGAACCATTCTTGCACAGGTGTCCCAGAACCGTCCTTTTCCCCCTACTTACACAGGCAGACAGACAACTTCTAATTATGGTCAAATAGTACACAGGACATCTGAAAGCCTAAAAATTCATCAAAAATGGAAGTATTTTTTTTTTCAAACCGGTACTTTTTAAGAAGCTTTATGATTTTATCCCCAAATTTCCCCGCAAAATATTTTTCTCCCAAGCATTTTCCCCACACTTTCATTTTCCCAAAATTTCCCCACGGGCAAAAGTTTTCCCCAAAATCGCGAAAAATTTCCCCAATCTGTCAACACTGGCAGTGCGCCTTTTTTTTTAGTGTAAATCCACTTAAAAGAGAGATGTTTCAATGTATTCCGGTGTAAATGTAGGATTTTATTTTCTGTAAAAAAAGAAAAAAAAAAGAACTTTCAATGATTGTTAATTTTCCTTTATTAACCACGTAATAGATAAGAAAATGTATCTAAAATGGATTTCTGAAACAATTTTCAAGAAAATCATTAGATCCGTTTTTGAGATAACGGCTTTTGCCAAAACTTGGCATACTCAATTATTTACCGGAAGACAATAATTACATACAAAAGGATATTTAAAAGGCAGTTAATATGACAAGTTTGAAAAAAATCCATGCAGCCGTTTTTAAAAGAACGCACTTGCAAGGCCTGAAATTGAAGTATTTATACAGGACGCCTATCAATGTTCCTGAACTAACCAACTATATCATTCGAAAGGACATCTAACAGAGTGTTTATATAGCAACTTTGAAGAAAAGCCTTAGAGTTGTTTTTGAAATACAGACTTACGGTACCACTTCCGGTTTTCCAATTTTCACCAAAATTTGGAAAACTCATCTGTACACCAGACTTTTCTCAATTCTGAAGTTTCGTAGTTCTATCTTTATTAGTTTCGGAGATATAATAGTCAACAGATTCACCATACATGTGTATGGTGAATCATATGGTGAATCATGTGTGTGGTGTACACATATGCACACACACTGACCAATTGCCAAAAACAACTCTTTTGGACTCAAGAAACCTTAAAACATGTAAATCAGGGGAAAACTCGTTATCGAATTTCCGGTCCGAATTTAATTTTTCCATTACCTACGGTAGTCGGGTAATGGAAGTAAAAATTTTTAATGGATATTGCATATTACAGTCTCTTCAAGTTGGCATTACTGATTGAAGGAAATACAGTACTTTGACGCTATTTACGGGAAAGGTTTCTTATGGCTCATTTTTACAACTTGTTTCTTTAAAATCACTTGATGAATTTTGATGATTTTTTTTTTCTTTAGGGACGGGGGATTTCTTATATCAGTCAGTTAATAATATCAAAAAATTGCTTCGGTACCAAATATTTACCAAGAAATTTTAGAAAAATACCTTATATAAAACGAGAAAATTTTATTTTAGGTGACACTTTTTACTTCGAAATAAAATTAATGTGTTTTACTTATTTATGATTGCGTAATTGTTTGTAAAAGATACATTAAAAGAATTATTGACATTTTAATATCTTACCCCCTGCTGCATAGGCACCAGCATCAGCATTAGCTCCTAGAATCAAAAGTAAAACTGTGAATTTCTGTAATATCAATAATAACGCAACGTTGAAAGCGCCAATGTAAAAATTGTTACTAAATGCAGACTGCAGTTTCGGTAGCGTAAAGCATACCGTCATTAATGCGGAATGACTAAGTGGATTATTGCTTATATATATAAGTAGGGAAGCGGATTATAGAGTCAGAGTAGTAACCAATAGGAATTTGGGAAACTGGAGCTGTCAGCCAATGGGAATTTGGGATTTTTACATAGCTTTCTTCATTCCAAATTACTATTGGCTAACAGCTCCAGTTTCCTAATTTCTTTTTGGTTGCTGCTCTGACTCTATAATCCGCTTCCCTACTTATATATATATATATACATATATATATCATATATATATATATATATATATATGAGCAATAATAATGTACTTTGTCATTCTGAACTGATGACGGTACGCTTTACGCTACTGAAACTGCAGTCTGCCTTTAGCAATTTTTACGTTGGCGTTTTTAACGTTGTGTTAGTATTGATATTTTCGTTATGCGTCAAGTCTAGTTATTTATTAATTTCTGTATTTAGATGTTTTATGAAGGATTTATTAAGTCTACCAATTATATGAAATTACTTTCATCTGCAGCTTAATTAATGATGACATTTTGTGCATGTCTGTCAATTTTCATGAAGAGTTCAATCTAATACTTTAATATTTCATTTTTAATGATTGTTTAGGAAATTTATAATGAGTAATATATTATATTGATTTCATCATGCTCATTTAATTCCCCCTGGAACCTTCTGCTTGAGCAACTGGTATCAATTATTGCTTCCAGATGCCAGACAAGTAATTATGACTTGTATACTTATTTTATTTTATGGGTTTTTTGTTAACCACATGGAAACTGAAAATTCAGCATAATTAACTTGCATTCGACAGAAGATGGAAGTGTAAAGTTCTCTTGAAAACTGCATGGCCGTTTTTAATGGTAATTGCGTTTTACTTCCGAAAGGGAAGTATCGCATTTGTATAATCTTGGCAGGCTAAAAGCCGATAATCTTGTTTTATTGATTATTTCAATGTGCTTCAAATGAAAGCCTCTAGTTTAATTCTTGTAAATATATGTGCTAATCTGTAAATATATTTTATTTGTGATCAGTATAAAGCAAGAAAAATGACAGCTGGATTTCTCTTTATTTGTGAATTTTTAATCACTGTCTTCTGGAAAATTTTTGTTTCATGTGCGTAAAATAATTAAAAAAGCTCTCCCAATCCCAATTTTGGATATACCTGAAATATATTACGTGGATAGAAACATTTCGGCATGGATTACACGACGATTTGATCATGGTGTCCTGAAACCCGGGAAAAAGGTAGGATATCTTTTGATATTCCTTTAGTTCTTGCAACAAAAAAGTAACTGTTTGAAATATATTTCGAATTATATTAAAAATTTTCTTGAATACTTGAAAAATAAGAATTTGAAAATACTTGTAGGAAATAAATAAATAAAATAAATCTTGAAATTGTTGAAAAATATATTCATGAAAATATATTTAAAAAAGTTACATTGATTTAAATAAATATTGTTATTAAGAAATGCATATTACTTTGAATGAAAAACTAAATTAATAAAATAATTTGTTATTGATGTTTATTTGAAAAAATATATATATTGAATGATTGATTAAAAAATCTAGAATAAGAAATTATTTTGATTTTGATTTGCTATTTTGAAAATATGCTTAATAATTTTGAATGATAATTTATTGAGTTTATATTTTGAGACTAAACATAAATACGTTAGAAAAAATTAAAACTAAACTTTCAACAGTTAGAACGTTAATTACAAAATTAGTAACAAATGAGGAAGCTTTATTTGCAGCTGATATAGAGAATACGGATATTGATTCGTTAAAAGAAACACATGATATTTTAATGGAAAAAGAAAAGGAATTAAAAGAATTAAATTCCGAAGTTGACAATTTAATATCTGATAAGGCAGAATACGAAAAAGAAATAAAATCTGTTGAAGAATATTCTGAAAAATATTTAAGTTTGAAATTTAAAATTAAAAATCGTCTTAAGAAGTGTAATTCTGTTACCGAAAATAAAATTTGTGATGCCAGTGCCAAAAATGAAGGTTTTTCGGATTCTGACTCTAATAGTAGACAAGCATCGGCAGTAAAATTACCAAAGTTTTCTTTGGACAAATTCATCGGTGAAACAAGCAACTTTCTTGATTTTTATAATACTTTCTCTAACACTATTGATTCAAACACAAGCTTAACGATAACAGAAAAATTTCAATACTTGAAATCTTTGTTGTCAGGCCCAGCGTATAATATTGTTAATGGGTTCGAATTAAATGAAGAAAATTATTTTTCTAGTTTAAAGCTTCTTAAAGAAAGATATAGAAAACGCAAAAATGTAATAAGTTGTTATATGAACAAAATACTGAATCTTGAAGCAGTGAAATCCTTATCTAATTTAAATGGATTGAGACAGCTCTATGACAATATTGAAATTTATATACGAAATTTGGACTCGCTCGGTGTCGCATCGGGCTCTTATGGTCATTTATTGTTACCAATATTATTAAAATTATTGTCTGAGCAACTCGTGTTAGAATTTAATAGAAAACGCGATCCGGATAAAGACACCGAGGTTACTGAGTTAATTAATTTTTTTTTAAATGAATTGAGATGTCGTGAAGCTACAAACCTTGTAAATATGTTCCACTAGTAAAGTATCTGAAATCTATCAAAGTAAAAATAAAAATTTTGTTCCAAAGAAAAACATTCCTTCGGCTGCGGCTTTAAATAGTTCCGCGAAGCAATTTTGCATATTTTGCAAAGCCTCTAACCATGGAGGTCTGACATGTACTAAATTTTCGGATGAGCAAAAACGTTATAGATTAAAGAAAGAAGGACGTTGCTATAAGTGTTTTTTTTTAAATCGCATTTATCGGGAGATTGCAGAACTAAATTAAATACTTGTACAAAATGTTCTAATACGACACATAATCATTTGTTTTGTCCTAAATTAAGTAAGAGTGAAAACCATGAAAAAGAAAAAACTAGTACTATTGTATCAATGATGTCTGAACAAAACAATTTAACAAAAATCAACTTTGCTTCAGACATGTTGTGTATCGGTATCGGCCGGTAATAATACCGTTTTAGCCAGAATACTTTGCGATAGCGGGTCCGAAAAATGTTTTATGAAAAGATTTTTAGTGAGAAAATTAAAATTGAAACCTGTGAGGCAGGAAAATTGTTAGTGTACCCCTTTGGCCGTAGACAACCTTACGAGTCTTGTTATGATGTAGTGGTGCTGGAATTAATTAGTATTGCGCAACCGTGCAACTTCATCATCATCATCATCATCACGTTCTTAAGAAGTGCCTACGGCTGTCGAGACAGCCGCTTACCTTCACCAGAGGAAGAAAGAATACATATGGAGGGCTTGCATAATCTAGAGAGTCGGTACTAGGTCTGTGTGGGTTCCCAAAGAACCCCGGCGTGATGACTTGATGCATTCAGCAGCATGACGGAAGAGAGAGGCAGAGCAGAGCCGATCTGGAAGCTGTGTGAACTTTATAAAGATCGAAGCGCTTGTTGTAGATAATATAACAGGCGCTGTAGTAAAAACAGTGGCACCTGAAATTCTAGAACTAATGAGAAAAAGAGGCTATAGGCCATCTGATACGGGTCTCGAGAATGAGATAAATATTTTGTTAGGCTCGGACTATTTATGGAAAATTCAGAGGGGATTGTCCAAAATTTAACTAAACATTTATATGTCGCAGACACTATATTTGGGCATACAGTTCAAGGGCAGATAATGACCAATAAAAGGGGTGTAAATTGCTTGAGATTATCTGTCGAAAATATAAATAACCAATTAAAGACCTTTTGGGATCTTGAATCTATTGGAAATTTGGAGAATAATGAAAAAAATTCTAATAATCTAGAAATTGTAGATGAATTTGAATAAAATTTAAAATTCGTGAACGATCGTTATGAAGCGCGGTTATTATGGAAAGATTCTCGTGATTTCTTGGTAAATAATGTTGAAGTAGCTAAAAAGCGATTTTCCAGTTTGGAAAACAAATTCATGAAAAATTAAATATTATTTAGAGAATATAATTCTATTTTAACCGGGTAGCTTAAAGAAGGAATAGTAGAAAAATGTTCCGAAAAAATTCCTGATGGTTGTTATTATATGCCCCATACACTGTTAAAAATTTGGTACATTTTTGCTGCCACCATGCGATGGTGAAACCTTTTACCCTTATTTGGTGCTTTACTAAACCAAGGCTTGGTACTGCAATAGCTACATCCATAAGATGGAGAATTTTTTTTACCATAATTTGGTGCTTTTTTCAATAAAGAAACGCCAAATCATAGTAGAAGGTTTCACCATCGCATGGTTGAAGCTATACTTGTACCAAGTTTTGTTTCAACCTAGCAAACTGAAGCTACTGTAGTACCAACATTTGGTTCAACCTTGAACTGAAATTTTTTACAGTGTACCATGTTTTGGTTCAACCTGGGACAAATTTTTTAACAGTGTAGACCCGTGATAAGAGAGGATAAAACTACTACAAAGGTACGCATTGTTTATGATGCCTCTTCCAAACAAAATAATTGTTTATCCTTAAACGAAAATCTAAATCCTGGCCCTAACTTAAACCCTTGTGTTTTGGACATAATTTTAAAATTTCGATTTCATAAAATTGCCTTTTCAGCCGATATTGAAAAGGCTTTTCTCCAAATATCTATAGCGGAGGAAGATCGTGACTACTTAAGATTTTTATACTATAAAAATTTTGACAATCATGAAAAAATAATACCCTATCGAATGACAAGAGCTACTTTTGGAGTTACCTGTAGTCCCTTTATTTTGGCTTGCACAATTAAACACCATATTAAAAATTACAAAATTTCTCATGAAAGTGTTTTTAATATGCTTAATTCATCCCTCTTTGTTGGTGATTTGTTATCGGGGGGAGATGATGTTAATAAAGCTCTTAATTTAACCCTTGAAGCTGCCAATATTTTTAAAAAAGCAGGTACGAACTTGAGGAAATTTGAGACAAATTCTGAGGAGCTTCGAAAAGAGTGGGTTCGTGAAAATTTAACTGTTACTGATCTTGATTCTCGAAATACTTCTTTAAAGGTTTCAGGCTTAACTTGGGATAACAAAGAAGATAATTTAGGGCTAGAATTACGACCCTTGTTATCAAAAATAGAGAATACTTTATGTACAAAAAGAAACATGTTAAAGATTGCAGCCATGATATTTGACCCAGCGTGTTTTATTGCTCCTTATGCAATTAGAATAAAACGTTTATTACAGCAATTGTGGGTTATGGGAATTTCTTGGGATGAACAATTTTCTGATAAATTAGTAAATAGCTGGAAAACTTGGTTATCAGAAATTGAAGGTCTAAAACTACTTAAAATTCCCAGGTATTATTTTGACTCGATAGATAGTAAAGATAAGACTCAATTACAACTGCATATCTTCACTGATGCTAACCCTAATGCTTAAGGCGCAGTTGCATACTTAAGATATAAAACACCTGAAAATAATTTTAAGACCTGTTTTTTAATGTCTAAATCTAGGGTTGCCCCCTTAAAAAAGTTAACCCTTCCGCGTTTAGAGCTTATGGGTGCACTTATCGGTGCCAGGGTTGCGGAATATGTCATGAAAATCCTCCCTGTAATTGATATTATTTTTTGGACAGATTCGGAGATTGTACTACACTGGATAAGGGGCTACAAAAATAAATGGAAACCTTTTCTTTTAAATCGAATTTCCTAAATTCAAAATTTATCTAATCCAGAATCCTGGAAACATGTAGAGGGTAATTTAAATCCTGCTGATCCCTTAACAAGAGGTTGTTCTGTAAAAGTATTGGTAAATTGTAAAAAATGGTTTAATGGCCCTGAATTTCTTTCTTGTCGGGAAAGTCAGCGGCCTATAGTTAAATTAACTAAAAGTAAAATACCCGATGTGACAGACGAGCAGTCTAAAAAACCCACAGCGATATTACAGTGCGTGGTTGAAGAAAATAATAAGAGAGTTTCAATCATGAATATATCAAAGTATAGTTCCTTTACTAGACTGTATCGAGTGACTGCTTGGATTTTTAGATATATTTCTAATATAAAAGTCAACAAAAAAGAAAGAATATTTTCGGAATTATCTGCTGCTGAAATCCTTTGCGCAGAAAATTATTGGTTAAAATTAGTGCAGGAAGAAAGTTTTCCCGAAGAAATTAAATGTCTAAAATATAAAAAATCCATTTGTAAAGAATCCAAAATTTATCAGTTGAATCCTATTTTATCAGAAGAAAATCTGTTGTTGATCCAAGGGCGACTTCAAAAGTCAAATTTACCCTTTGAAGGTAAACATCCAGTGTTACTACCTGGTAAACATTATTTAACCTTCTCGATCATAAAAAACTCTCATGAAAAAGTATTGCATGCAGGATTCTCAAGTACCCTTGTACAAATACGGGAAAAATTTTGGATATTAAAGGGGAGACATATTTTAAAATCTATATTAAATAAATGTATTGTATGCAAAAGGAACAACGCTCGTGCTGGTCAGCAATCAATTGCACCTCTACCTGGTGATCGAATTAACGAAGCACCAGCGTTTTCTGTCACTGGACTTGACTACGCTGGACCTCTCTATGTGACGGGAAGTGAAAATAAATACTACATACTGCTATTTACCTGTTCAATTACCAGAGCTGTGCATCTGGAACTTGTGAAAAACATGACCACGTCCGAATTTTTGAATGCCTTCAGAAAATTTATCGCCCGAAGAGGTCTGTGTAAAATTATTTATTCGGACAATCCAAGACATTTAAGAGAGCTGAACTTGAACTGAAACAAATTTGGAACGCCATCCACCACCCAGAGATTAAAAAGTTTTATGCTAATAATGGAATAACGTGGAAATATATCACAGAAAGAGCAGCTTGGTGGGGCGGGTTTTATGAGCGAATGGCTCGCTCAGTGAAAACTACTCTTCGAAAAATCATAGGAAAGTCCTCGTTGATCTTGAGTGATTTAGAGACTTTGTTACTTGAAGTTGAAGCAATGATCAATTGCCGACCATTGACTTACATTTATTCAGATATCGACGAACCATCTTCTCTTACACCAGCTCACTTTTTATTAGGAAGACGAGTTATGTGTTTACCAGCGATAAAAATCAATGATCTAAACTTACCTGGAACTAGACAAGAATTTCTAAAGCGTCTCCGTTTAAGAGAAAATCTCTTGAACCATCTTTAGAAAAGATGGAAAAATGAGTATCTTCTAGCTTTGAGACCTGCGCATCAGACTGATCAAACTAAAGGTTGTGACTTTCAAACAAATGACATTGTGTTAGTGAAAGATGAACACTTACCTCGAACTTTTTGGAAGCTCGGAAAAATAACAAAAATTTTTGCTGGACGAGACAGTAAAATTCGTGCTTGCGAATTAAATACTGATAGTGCCATAATTAAAAGGCCAGTACAATTATTGTACAAAATGGAACTAAAGCAGTTAAATTGAACATTTTACTGACTTAAAAAAAAAAAAAAAAAAAAAAAAAAAAAAAAAAAAAAACTCGTTATATTTTATTGTTGTTAAAATATTTTTCATATCTATAAATTAGATTTAAAATTTCCTGTTGTAATTTTACTTTAATGTTCTCTTTTCTACTTTAGTAGGTTATCTGAAGTTGTTGTTTTTTGTAATTTATGTTTACTTACCCTATTGTAAGTATTCATTTCGTTCATTTTAAGTATCTTGAATTTTGAAAATATTTTGCTTAACCACTGGTCATCCGCGGGGAGTTTGTTGTAAATTATTTTATTCGTCTAATTAATTTTATGAAGGATTTATTAAGTCTACCAATTATATGAAATTACTTTCATCTGCAGCTTAATTAATGTTGATATTTTGCGCATGTCTGTCAATTTTTATGAAGAGTTCAATCTAATACTTTAATATTTCATTTTTAATGATTGTTTAGGAAATTTATAATGAGTAATATATTATATTGATTTCATCATGCTCATTTAATTCTCCCTGGAACCTTCTGCTTGAGCAACTGGTATCAATTATTGCTTCCAGATGCCAGACAAGTAATTATGACTTGTATACTTATTTTATTTTATGGGTTTTTTGTTAACCACATGGAAACTGAAAATTCAGCAGAATTAACTTGAATTCGACAGAAGATGGAAGTGTAAAGTTCTCTTGAAAACTGCATGGCCGTTTTTAACGGTAATTGCGTTTTACTCCCGAAAAGGAAGTATCGCACTTGTATAATCTTGGCAGGCTAAAAACCGATAATCTTGTTTCATTGATTATTTCAATGTGCTTCAAATGAAAGCCTCTAGTTTAATTCTTGTAAATATATGTGCTAATCTGTAAATATATTTTATTTGTGATCAATATAAAGCAAGAAAAATGACAACTGGATTTCTCTTTATTTGTGAATTTTGAATCACTGTCTTTTGGAAAATGTTTGTTTCATGTGCGTAAAATAATTAAAAAAGCTCTCCCAATCCCAATTTTGGATATACCTGAAATATATTACGTGGATAGAAACATTTCAGCAATCGTCATGGTTTGCATGTTACAGAACTACTAAAAATGAAACACTATAGTTATCTACATTGGATAACTATAACTGATTATGCACAGAGGGATAAATAGGCCGATAATCATCATGATCATCATCAACATGGCTGAAAACTACAAGCCTGTTCCGGCCTGAATCCGTCTTTTACGTGGCCTTTCTCTGTCTTTTTTCACACTTGGCTTATATTCTAGGGCTGCCATTGGTATAAGGTCACCATTTATTCTAAATGTTCTCCCCATCTATTTCAGAAGTTCATTATAGTATGTATTATTGGCTTTATTTTTAGTTCACCTCTGATGTCATCATTTCTTTTTTATTCGTTATAGAACACAGTGATATAGTCGATGATATATATATGATTTATCGACACTGTTCCATGTAAAACACAGCCAGAAGTAAAATAATTTACATTTACCAATTACAATCTAAAGTATAACTTTATTTAAGAACATATTACAAGCTATCATAAGATGTTTTAATAGCGAAAATTGCATGCATTAGCTCAAAAGAAAAAAAAAGTTGATTAAAAAGACAGTTTCCTTTATTTAACAATTTCTAGGATTTATTTTAATAATATCTGGGATTGTTGTACCATCAGATTCACTCATGACTTTCAATAAGTCTTTGATACGGAAACGGTGTCTCATTAAAATTCTATAATACAAAGAATTACCAGAAATAAAAATTGTGTCATTATTAATTAAAAACTAGATGAATTTGTTTAAATTTATATGGAAATTGTATATACCGGAATTTTCGTGTATGCTTTTTCCAAAATAAACATTGAAAAAAAAAAAAAAAAAACTCAACGCAAAACTTCATTACTCGTTTTGATTGTACCGTGAAAGTTTCGAATATAAAGTTTATCTAATTTGATAAATTTCGTGATAAGTCCAACTGAATTTACAATATTCTGTCATAGTTAAACTTTAGAAAACATCGATGATTTGACGTACTTTGATTTAGGCACGATTGAAATAATGCATCTCTTAAATATTCTTAAATCTTCAAGTACACGCTATCTCTTCTTTAATATTGCTATGTCTAGAAAATTGTTTTCGTTTTATTTAATCAGATAAAGAAAATATTCCTATTAAAATTGCTGGTAATGAAAAATTTCAAGAATTGTAATTCTCTCACAAAAGTCTTGCTATTTCAAAAAAGAATCTCACAGTTTTCAATTTTCCCCAATATTTGCTCGAACAAAACCAAATTCCTCACAATAGAAATAATGATTCCTTCGTATTGTAATTAGGGAAATTTTCAAAAAGCATACAAATGTTATACGTTTTAGGCACTAAACTCTTTCCGTCAAATTTGTAGTAAAATACATGGATTTTGTGTAATAGTTGTAATAGTTGTGTCTTTATTTCAACATTTATCTAAGTGGTGAAGAACTGGAAAACATGCGCCTATTTGCATTTTCAAAGAACAACAACAAAAGTATACAGCAGCTTTTTCAGAAAAAAATTTCCCGCTTTTTTTTTTCCTTCTACTACAATTTGTATTTTCAAGCAATTTTTTGTGATTAAGTAGGACAGATATTATTATATAG